>OZ025301.1:200300096-201560096 GCA_964019185.1 Maratus speculifer
TTTCCAGAAACTGAAGAGAAATAACAATATGAAGTGAATTCTAATCTAATTACCCTATTCCGAGATTTAAAGCTATCTTTAGATTTTTATTACAGAACAATTTCGTAATTTAATGTCTTTGTTACTCTACGTGTAACAGCAAAACCTATATTAAATGAATTTTATTTTAAAAAGATATTAAACAATTAAACTAAAAAAAAATTGCAGTAAAGTAACTGGTCTATCGACCGTTTCCTCAGAAAACTGCTACATAACTGTAATTTAACAGTATTCTGACCATATAATAGAGATGACTTGTTATTTAGCTGCAAATTTATTACAGTGTTTTCCTTTATTTTTACTAAAGAAAATTTACTTTCAAATTCACTCTTTATTTTTTTCACTAATTATCAATATAAAAAGAAAAATTTTGAACAAACAATGTTAAACATATTTAAATAATTATTTTAATAAAATTGTTTATCAAGAAATATATATATATATATATATATATATATATATATATATATATATATATATATGTGACGATTTCAGGAGAACTCGAATTATTTCCACTGGTTAAAAACAAACACGCAGTCATGGCAAGCAAGGGAAAAAACAAAAATAATAAATAAATGTAGAATATCCAATAATTAGTCATGGGCTGCTGTAAATTCATTTATTAAATTCGTGATAATGAGGAAGGAAAAGCTCCTTTTTGCAAAAATTCCATCATTATTTCAGCGAGCTGTCCTCATCGAAAAAGCAACCCAAGAAATCTACAGAATCTTCCCTTTCATCTCGAGACTTCCCCCTTTTAAACTCAAAAGAAAGTTCTGGAACATTCTGTAATCTCTAACCATCATTATTTTATATAAACAGAATTCTTGCCCAGCTACGAGATTATTTTAAACAGACGATAAATTTATTTTTAAAAAAAATATTATTTAACCAATTTATAATTGACTCAGAATTTTAAATATCTTAGGCAGACGATTTTTTTACATGATTAATTTTAAGAGAAAAAGAAAAGAAATGAATTTATTAATATGCAAATTATCGTTGACGGCGGAAAAATAAATAAATAGATAAAATAAAATAATGATATTTTTTAAAAGGTATGGGTTTGGAATAAATTTAATAAGACTTTCTTAAAAAGGGTTGATAAAAACATAGAAGAAATCAGTTTTATTTGGAATATTAAGAAATAAAGTTTTAATTAAGAATATTTTTAATTTAGAGCCATCTTTTTAAATTTACGCATACTGGATTAATGTTTTTTAAGGCAAATTAAGAATTTATATCGTCTGCATAAGGATTAACAGATTAGATTTAGAAACAAGATTTTAATTTAATAAGTTGAAGTAAGTACGGAACACTATTATAAGAAAATTAAGATAGTATAACGGTTAGTTTTGGCGAAAAAAATTTAAATTTGTAATATTATCCCCCCTCCCCAAGACTTTGTATGAAATTGATAGTTAAAAAAAACTACAAGTTCAGACAACAGAAATATAATAATTTAGAAAAGTTAAATTTTGGAATAAAACTGTCAAACTCAGGAAGCCAAGAGATGGAAGAAAAGAAAATTAACGCAATATAAAAAATATTAGCGATTAAAATAAAATAGTTAAGAGAAAATAATTCTGAATTAAATTTAGGTAGGAGCATTTCCCTGAAAGAAATACAATAATGTTACAACATCACTTACCATTTGTAAGTGCATAGGAGATAATACATATAATAACAGTAAATAAGTTATGAATTTATAAGCAAGAGATAAAAATATAATAAAAACAATAAAAATTCGTTCTCATGGAAGTTTAAACAATTACAATGACTCAATGCATAGTTTATTTTAAATAAGTCCTTTAAATGAAACAAGTCTTTCAAGTATATATAAAAGAGTCTTTTCCAATGTTCTCTGAATACAGTCTCTTTAATTAAAAATCTTCAAACCTAGTTTAATCTTTGGTTTTAATGTTATGTTGGATCCAACATCTTTCAGTAATATATCAATTTTTCAATAATAAATAGCATCACTCTCAATATCAATAATAAATAATATAGAAAAATTTAAATAATAACAATAACAACAATAATAAGTAATAGTATAATAAGACTCCATATCCTAATATTTTTCAATAAGAGTATAATTAATACTAAACTTCATTATAGAAATCCTAATAATAATAATAATAGTAAAACAAGAGTATAATCAAAAGAAAATATCACTATTTGTTTATTATTGATAGGGAAAATATTGGTTGAGGATAAAAATAATTACATAGCAACTAAATAATTTTCTTATCTTCTAATAGCATAAGAAAGTATTTTTTGCTAGCCGAAAGCATAAATAAAAAAAATCATAATAATTCCAAAATCCAAATAAAATTAAATCTAACTATTTAGAAAATGGACTCTCAACCAGTATTTCCTTACAATAATTCCTCTCTGATACTCTTTTACAAAATTGTCAAATTTGGGTGTAAGTTTTCAAATGCCAAATGTAGAATAATGTTTTATCTACACATGGTTTATAAACTTTAATAATAAAATACAAATAGGAATAAAAGTTGTCATTCTTAATTGAGAAATGGAAATAAAAATACTTTGCTTTTTTGAAAAACTTTTAATCTGTAGTTTTCACAATCACTGAAAATCACATATTATGTTATAGGTTTGAGTAGAATCATTAGATTTTATAACTGTTATAACATAAATATCTGCTGAATAAATAGAATAATACTAAGGTCAAATACATGAGTAAATATAGTTAGACTTAAACACCCTTAAATTTAATTTATCAACATCAATTTGAAAGCTTTTACAATCAAAGTGTTCACCTTATGCCTGCATAAGGAGCCCAATTTAACCCCAAAAACTCCCAAAAACAAGTAATATTCTTGTAGGCCTCCAAGAACATACCTGCTGATGTTGAAAATTATGGTGATAAAATATTTAAAGACTAAGAATTAAAATTTAATCTATTGTCTTGACTTTAGTTTGATCGAGTGATTGTGATTGTATCTGAGGTTTTGTTTGTTTTTTGGGTTGCTCATGAAACAGTTTAAAATCTTCGGGTGAAAAATAGGGTCTTAATTTAGAAACATGCACAATAACGGAATTCTGTCCTGTCTCATAATTAAATTTATCTATTTCATAAGTTACATCAGAAAGTTTATTTATAATTTTATATGGTCCAGAGAAAGTAGGTTCTAATTTTCGAGTGTTAGGGTATTTAAATTCTTCATAAATTACAGAGTCTTGTATTTTTAATGGGCATTCGACAAAATGTCGATCATAGAGTCTTTTACTTTTAAGGTGAAATTCCTGAGTTCGCGCTTTCGCAATTTTGAGGGCTTTGTCTACTGGTGGGTAATAGTTTTGTTTTAAAGGAGATTCATAAGGCAATTGACCATAAAATAAATAGGCAGGTGGGAACTTGGTGATAGAATGGGGCGTATTGTTGTATTCTTCGATGACTTGGTTTAATAATCTAGTCCAAGGTATTTTAGAAGAAGTGGAATTAACTTTACATTTAAGCCTGGTAACTATAGTCTGATTAACTCGCTCTACTTTTCCATTGGTCTGAGGATGATGTGCGGAAGTAAAACGCTGCTGAACATGATGATTTCTAAGGAATTTCTTAAATCTTGGAGATCTGAAAGATTTATGTCTGTCACTAAGTATTTTTTGAGGTGCTTTGATATTGAAAATTTGTTTTAAACAGTTAGTGTATGTTTCAGTGGTAACATTTTTGGAGGGAAAAGCCCAAACAAATCTAGTTGCATGATCTATTATTATGTGTAAGAATTTTTTTGTTGAGTTGTAATAGTTAAATCCACCAACAGTATCAATAGAAAGACATTCAAAAGGTTGATCTGTTGCTGGCATAGCTTGTAATAAGCCGAATCTTTTCTGTTTTGGTTTTTTATTTTTCTGACAGGTATCGCAATGTTTAACAAATTCTGTAATGTCTATTGTCATATTAGGCCAATAATAGTTGGGAGATATTAAATTAAGCATTTTTTGAATCCCTAAATGTCCAAAATTATCATGAGCAATATGGAGTAATTTTCTTCTTAATGACATTGGTACAACAATTTTTTTGAATCCCTTTTTCTGAACTATAATAATTCCATTCTCTTTTTTATATTTTTTGTCACAAACATTGTCTTTGTCTTGCATCTCTATAATTTCTTTCCTATCTAGCAATAAACTAATATGTTGATTAAAATGACAAATAGGATTTCGTGACAACATGTCTGCTTCGACATTTGTTGAACCCTTTTCATATTTTATCTCATAATCAAACATACTAAGTTTGAGCGACCATCTAAAAAGCCTACCTCTTAAGTTTTTAACACTCTTTAACCATACTAGAGATGCGTGGTCCGTATGAATTGTAAACTTGACACCATGAAAGTAATGATAGAATTTGTCAAGAGTATCTATAATAGCTAAACATTCTAATTCAGTTATGAAATAATTTTGTTCATAACTCTTCAAAATTCTAGAATGATAAGCAATAGGATGTAAGAAATTATCTTTATCAGGTTGTTTTAGAACGGCACCTACTGCTATCTGAGAGGCATCTACAAACATATGTAAAGGTAATTTAGGATCATAAATTTTGAGGATGGGTTTAGCAATTAAAGAATTTTTTAATTTTTCAAAAGACTCCTGGCACTCTGAGTTCCATTCCCATATTGTGTCTTTTTTAAGTAATCGATTTAGAGGATATCTAATTTCAGCATATTTATTTATGAATTTATGGTAAACATTAATGGAACCTAGAAATCGTTGTAACTCTTTCACATTGGAAGGAGGTTTTAAATTTTTGATGGTTTCAATATTGGCATTTGCTGGTGTTATTGTTCCATTAGTAATTTCATAACCTAAGAAATTGATTTTATTTTGGCCTAATTTACATTTAGAAAGTTTAAGTTTAATGTTTTCTTGTTTGCAAATGTTAAAAATTTGAGCTAAATGGTTTAAATGTTCTTCTAAAGAGGAAGAGAAAATTATAATATCATCAAAATAGTGGCACGCAAAGTCGATTTTATATTTATTAAGGATTCTTCGAATGGTTCTGTTGAATATGGGAGGGCCCGTTTTTATGCCAAAAGGGAGCACGAGCCACTCAAAAAGTCCAAAATTGGTTGCAAATGCTAATTTTTCTGTATCGGATGGATGTATTGGTATGTGCCAGTAGCCTGAGGCTAAATCCAAAGTTGAAAAATACTGAGCACTACTCAATTTATCTAAAATTCCATCGATACGGGGCAAGGGTTCTGCATCATTTTTAATTATTGCGTTTAATTTTCTATAGTCTATACATAATCGCGTTTTTTTACCTTCCTCTCTTTTCATAACTAGTGTAACAGGGGCAGAATAGGGGCTATTACTTTCCTTTATCAGTCCGGCTGCTAACAATGATTGAATTTGGTTTTTTATTTCTATTTCTTCTAGAGGAGATGTTCGGTAGGGCCTCAAAGATATAGGTAGGTCTGAGTTTAGTATAACGCGTTGTGGTTCAATATTAATCCTACCCACATCATATTTATGCTTTGCAAAAATATCACTATAAATATGAACTAATTCCCTTAAATTTACATCTTGAATTAAATTTATTTCCCCAGTTAAATCTGAATCCGAATTATCGCGAAAATTTTGAAGAGTCATGGAACCTCTATAATCAGGATGCACATTAATTGCGTGATCATATTCAACACAGTCTTCATTTTTCATAATATTTCCACAAGTAGATTGTAACTCTATATCATGATTATTTACATTCAGTGTTTCATTATCATAATTATCTATTGCTACAGTATTACCAGAATTTAATTTCATATCTTTTTTATATTCAGAGGTTACAAATTCATTAGATTGATCCCTGTTTTGTTGTACTTGGTCCATATTTACTGTATTGAAATGAAGGGATCTTTCATTATGTATGGATATACTGTTAGTTATAATTTTCCTTCCCTGCCTTACAATACAATTTTTACAATCTATGGTTAATTTAAATTTAGAACATTCTTTTAAACCCAAAATAGCGTAATCCAAATTTGTATTGTATACTAAAAAGTTAACATATTTTTTAATTTTACCCACTTTTAGAAGAACACTACATTTTTTATTTATATGTAAGAATCCTTTTGCCTGACCAATGGTAACTGAGGGTATAGTCTCAATTTTAGCATTAAGTTTTTTAACAAATTTAATTGGCAATATTGCAATAGTTGAGCCAGTATCTACAACACATGGTAAATTATAATTATTTGTATATCCATACACAATTAATTGTCAAATATTATAAGAATTATTTTGTGAGCTACTTGGAAGAGTATCAGAGGATGGCAACTCACTCCTAAAAATACATTCTCTTTCCCAATGAAAAGCATTACTGACACCCCTATTTGTGCATATCCTACAAGGTCTTGAAGGGTATGAATTTTGAATATAATTATTTTGACAAACTCTAGGTCTTTGAAACTGAGATTGCCTTTGGGGAATCCAATTCCTAGGTGTATTATTGGGCCTAACTGGCTGAATCCAGGGCCTAATTGGTTGAAAAGGTGGAAAATTTTGTCTAGCTGATGGTTGATTTATTACTTGGTTTGAAACTAGTGGGGTGGAAACTTCCACGAATTGTTTGACAACCCGGTACCATTCGGTGGTACTACTAGGAGGATTTATAATAATACTGTTTTTGAATTCTGGTTTTAAACCATCAGTTAAACCTTGTAATAGTATATTTTCACTAAGATGTAATTTCCTACCAATTTCCACTTTCTTACGAAAATAAGTTTCTAAATTGTCTAAATTATCTAATTTCAGATTTGAAAAATCAGAAATACTCGGGAAGTCTAATTCAATGAGTCTTTCTATCAAAATTTTCTTAATTTGTTCATAATCCGTACAATTTAAACAGTCATTGATATAAATTTTTTGCGCTTCACCTTTCAAATATTGCGCAATAGAATTAAATTTCCATTCTAGATTTTTCTGTTCCCTATCACATGTTTTATCAAAATAAGTTAACCAAGACAAAATGTTCATTCCAGAACTCGGGTCAAACGGTACGAACTTAGGATCTTCCATAATTTTTTTATTCTTACTCATTAGAATAAATGAAGCACTTCTATTTTCTTTATTAAATCCTGATCGTAAAATCATTCGCAATAAATTTCAAAGTTAATAATTTCTATCAATTACATATTTTTTCAAAATTACTGTATCAGATCCATAACATACAATAAATAATAAAATAATAAATAAATTAGTAAATTAATAAATTAACTTCAAATTGCTCTCATCAATAAAATAATAAATAAATAAATAAATAAATAATAAATACTTTCCATCAATCATAATTAGAATAGAAATAATAATCAAAACATTTAATAAAATAAACTTACAGTTCAAGAACAATCTTCAATAAAATCCAATCTTCATTAAATTCCTCATCGAATACCTTTCACATACTCACCACTTTGAAATCATTAACTTTCAAAAATTTGTTATTATGACCATGATTATCTTGAGTCATCAGTTACACATAAACAGCAAAAAGGTGGAATATCAGGCCTCAGGAATTCACGAGATATTTAGAAGAAATCTTTCAAACCACTCGGACAGAAAGCTGTTTAACATTAAAATCTCCTCTGTTACATTCACTCGAGGAATCAAAAGATAATGGCAATTCTTGCTTAATAACACTTTCAACCATGGCGGGAAAAATTTTCGGCGATTCATATTTTTGTCATCACTTCGTTTCAGTAGATTCATTAGATTCATTTACATAGCATTTTACTTCTTCAGTAGATTCATTTCAAAATCCGAAACAGGCACTAGCACAGGCATTACCTATCCTGTGCGACTTTTCGATTAGTTGTGACGATTTCAGGAGAACTCGAATTATTTCCACTGGTTAAAAACAAACACGCAGTCATGGCAAGCAAGGGAAAAAACAAAAATAATAAATAAATGTAGAAGATCCAATAATTAGTCATGGGCTGCTGTAAATTCATTTATTAAATTCGTGATAATGAGGAAGGAAAAGCTCCTTTTTGCAAAAATTCCATCATTATTTCAGCGAGCTGTCCTCATCGAAAAAGCAACCCAAGAAATCTACAGAATCTTCCCTTTCATCTCGAGACTTCCCCCTTTTAAACTCAAAAGAAAGTTCTGGAACATTCTGTAATCTCTAACCATCATTATTTTATATAAACAGAATTCTTGTCCAGCTACGAGATTATTTTAAACAGACGATAAATTTATTTTAAAAAAAAATATTATTTAACCAATTTATAATTGACTCAGAATTTTAAATATCTTAGGCAGACGATTTTTTTACATGATTAATTTTAAGAGAAAAAGAAAAGAAATGAATTTATTAATATGCAAATTATCGTTGACGGCGGAAAAATAAATAAATAGATAAAATAAAATAATGATATTTTTTAAAAGGTATGGGTTTGGAATAAATTTAATAAGACTTTCTTAAAAAGGGTTGGTAAAAACATAGAAGAAATCAGTTTTATTTGGAATATTAAGAAATAAAGTTTTAATTAAGAATATTTTTAATTTAGAGCCATCTTTTTAAATTTACGCATACTGGATTAATGTTTTTTAAGGCAAATTAAGAATTTATATCGTCTGCATAAGGATTAACAGATTAGATTTAGAAACAAGATTTTAATTTAATAAGTTGAAGTAAGTACGGAACACTATTATAAGAAAATTAAGATAGTATAACGGTTAGTTTTGGCGAAAAAAATTTAAATTTGTAATATATATATATATATATATGAATTATCATTAGTTATAATGTAGGTTATGCTGAGCATAGTAAAATAATAAGAAAAAAAATATCGCATGTATTAACCTGGTTTGTAGGGGATAAGCCGTGCAATCATAAAGTATAGATTAGAAAAATATTTTGAAGAGTTTTTTTTCTTTTAGCTAAAAGTACATTTTAAAATTCAACCTAAGTTTTTTTTTACTAAATTTGTTATTTAAGACGAGTGTTTCTAACAAATCATATTTGATATTTTATGGATTTATAGTCAGACCATGCTATTTTGACACTAGGTATTCACGTCACCCCCCTTATCATGCCAGTTTTTTAAAGTCCCGGTTTCCAGTATACGATTTTAATGTAAATAAACTCCGTATTTTACGTCGTTGAATAATTTTAAACTTCGGATATCCATTTGGATTCAATCATTCTCGGATTCTATCATTCATATGTCAACAGGGCCGTAGCTAGAAGTGAACAATAGGGGGGAGGGGCTCGTATACGAGCCCCCCAATTTATCGAGAAAGAGAAAAAAAAAAATTTTTTCTCTCCCTCTCGATAAGTTAGTGCAAGATTAGAAAGGTAAATTAATGCATATTCACATTGTAGGAAGTATGTTTCTTATTAAACTGTTGCAATAACTGCATTTTATGCTTAGAAAAGTATATGATCATGAAAATTTTGAGTGTAAAAATTGGTGCAAAATTAAACATCATGTTAGCTTCATATGTACAAATAGGACGAGGGAGTGTTGAAACACTTATTTTAGATACAATTTAGTAATTCTGGAAAATGTGAAAGGGTCTCAAAATTTAATTAGATTTTTGAACAGAATTTCGTTTCAATTTTCAGAACATAATTTCATTTAGTGACCTTGGAATCTTTTCCGGGGGGGGGGGGGGGCTCAAAGCAATTTGGGGGGCTGAGTCGCCCATAGCGCCTCCTTAGCTACGGCCCTGTATGTGAATGACAGAATTAGTGAAGAAGGGATTTTTTCCTTCGTATTCATTATCCTTAAATCCATGATTACTCACTTAATGAGTTTCGCACAGAGAGTATAATATGTATTCACTTAGGGAATGTTAGACATTTCATTTCCACACTTTATTCGTAGTGTTTTAAACTGTTTAGAAAAAAGTAGAAAAAAAGGTCTAAGATAGTTCCTAATTGTTTCGAATATATGCTGGTTTCATCCAAGTTAATCAGCACTCGGGTGCATAGAGGGCAATGAAAAATACATCTCTCTTTCAATATTGTGTAAAGAGTTTTTAGATCGTGAAATAGATGTAACGGGGCAATTTTGATAAAGATGACACCACATCAAACAAAAAGGAAGAAAAAAAGCCTACAACTGTAATCAAAGCATTGCATTTCATTGTTGCGATCAGAAATTATGTAACACTGATTTCTGAAACAACGAATATAATTCAAAATGCATTGTATAATATAGAAATAGAATTCTAGGAAGCACATCTAGGGATTTGCAAACCTTAATTCATCAGTATTTTATGAACAACGAAAAAAGAAGTCATTAGAAATCTGATTTTTATACTTTTCAATTCCGTTTTTGTGTTTATTTTGTTTAATAATCATGTTTTATTGCTTAAAAATGCAAGAACAGTTGTGAATTTAAAATTTACTTAAATTAATTAAAAATACAGCTTTTTATAAGCATATTTTTCTCCAACTCCGGTTACCGCGACACCCCGCTTATGACGGCACTTTTTTCTGGTCCCGAGCGTATCGGGATAACGAGATTCGACTGCATTTGCATGGTTTGTGATTTAAAAATAACTGGCAAAAATCAGGCGAATCGATTTAGACAAAAAATTTTTACAAACATACAGTCGAGACTTATTTCTTAGAGAAAAATATAAATTACTTTCTCCATATTAGATTCTTATGTGTTTGCATAACAACCATTTTACGAACTAATCTAAACTTCTTAAAAACACAATAAAATATACTAAAATACGATAGGCCTTTCGAAAAAACTGAGTCTTTCTTCGTCAGCTGCAAAGAAGATGTCCGTCTACTATAAAAGCAGAGGCATGACGCAGTTATAAGAGACGGACGTCTTCTTTGAACCTGAAGAAGTAAGACTCAGTTCTTTCGAAAGACCTAGCGTATTTTAGTATATTTTATGGTGTTTTTAAGATGTTTCGATCAGTTTGATTGCTTAACACCAGTTTCAACTTATATTCTTTGGCCATAACACGACAGAAAAATTTTCATCTTCACAAAACCGAAATTTTTATCAAAACCACACATCAAGCTCGAAAAAAAAATCCATATTTTAATATTATTATATAAAAGTATATCTCTAACATTAATATTAACTTCATGTTAAAAATAAAAGTCCCCAAACTAATATTCATACATTTCATTCATACAGTTCATCATTATAATTCATCATAATATCTATACACTTTTTCATTGAAAAATATTTAAGATACAAAACCTAATCCGAAACAATTAAAATCAACTAGATAAAAAAAAAAAAAAAAAAAAAAAAAAAAAAAAAAAAAAAAAAAAATTGGACAGCCGGGTTTTAGGGGGTTTTCGCTGGTTAGGTTCAGGTTTTATCAGGTTATTCGACTCAAACAGAATTGTGAAAAATGATTTAAAGATATCTGAAGAAAATTTTCAATAGATATACTTTTCTTTAATGCAAAAAAGATGACTTCTCGATCGCTGATGAAATTAAGTACCATCCATGTCCAAACAACAAGAAGCCAGATTCACTATATTTCAGTTTGCAGGTTACAGAATGTACGTTGCCATTAACCAAATTTCTAAGAATTTATAGTACTCTTCGCACCGCGATCTCCTTACATTTTTCACACAGAAAAAGAAATTTTCCGAAAATTTCACTATATTATTTCCATTACTGTTAAATTTAAAAAGGAGAATTTTTATTTGTTGAGTTGGATTTTTATGCTAAAAAATCTACAAAAATTACAAATGAATTACTTCAGTCTCGCCTCAATGTTTACATGAAATTGTTAAACATTAATAAATTTTATTACTGTGTAAAGAATTATCTTTAAAGTATAATATCCACCATCTTTTTACATTTATAAGAATTTTATGATAAGGATGAAATACCAACCTAAAACAGAAAACAAATATGTTAGAAAATACTTTCTTAAATTTACATTTGTAATTTGCATAAAAATGCTTACGATTGTATAAATATGCTTACATATAGATATGCATATAGCATAGATATGCATATGTATAACTTATGAAATTAAATGGTAAGAAAAGAGTGCATTTCTTTTTAAAAGCAAACCAAAAAAAAAAAAAAAAAAAAAAAAAATGTGTTTTACAATTTATGATCAAACAACAACAATGTATTTTTTTTTAATAACAAGCACACGGTAAAAACATTAATTAGACAGGAATATCCTCATAAAACATAAAAAATCATAAATGCAGTAAATACAGTAAATTACTGTATTAAAAAAATATATCATGAATGCTTAATGTAAAAATTAATGTTATAGCTGGTAAAAACTATAACATATTAAAGTTATGATGTAATAAAAAATATTCCTTTTCAACCCTTGTATATGAAGCAATGTATGAAAATTTTAAACTTAGATTATATTAACCCTTCGACATTTCATGCATATTAAACAAATGTTATGCCACATATTTTCTTATGTTTCATATAGTTGCACATGTAGCAGTAATTAGATGTATTGAATAATACGAGTTTGTAAATTTGATGGAACTACTACAGTAATAATTGTATTTTATTTCACTAAACCATGATTAATGGCTACATGTATGTTTGTGGGCTTTACAAAAATTGCAACTAAAAAAACTGTTTGCAACTGTTTCTAAAATTTGATAGCATTTCAATTTAAAAAATGGAGAAAACATTTTGACAGTTATGCAAATTAAAAATTTTATTTTGAACGCTGTAATGTAACGTAATTCAAAAATAGAAGAGCAGATATTGCAACTGAATTTCTAAAATTTGATAGCGTTTAAATTTAAAATTTGAAGAAGTTGTTTTAACTTCTATCAAACTTTACATTTCTTTTTAACAATTAGTGTAACTTAAATGAAAAATAGAGGAGATAAACACTGAATCTGAATTCAAAATTCCTACAGTTGCACTTATAGCAGTAATTCGATGCATCGAATAATGCAAGTTTTCTGGATTCGATAGAACTACTGTGGTAATAATTGTATTTTATTTTACAAAGACATGATTAGTGGCAGTATGTATATTTGAAGTGGGGGAAGGATTGTACTTTGTGCTTATATATAACTAAATAAATAAACAACGTTAGAGAGCACAAATATTATAAAATAAAAGATGTTAAAAGCAAAGTTAAGCTCTGCTTTTAACATCTTTTATTTAATAATATTTGTGCTCTTTAACGTTGTTTATTTATTTAGTTAAGTATGTATATTTGTATGCT
The DNA here is from genome assembly GCA_964019185.1 of Maratus speculifer. Classification (NCBI taxonomy): domain Eukaryota; kingdom Metazoa; phylum Arthropoda; class Arachnida; order Araneae; family Salticidae; genus Maratus; species Maratus speculifer. Next base: position 200,313,327 of record OZ025301.1, read on the forward strand.
TTACAAAAGGTTCAAACTGAATTTCTAAAATTTAACAGCATTTGAATTTAGAAACTAAAAAAAGCATTTTGACAGCTATGTAACTTTAAAATTTTATTTTGAACGCGCTAGTGTGACGTAATTTAAAAATAGAAGAGCAATGATTGTAACTGAATTTCTAAAATTTGACAGTATTAGAATTTATAAACTGTGTTGCGTTATGTTGAGTTATTTATGACGGCCAATTATGTGCACGAAGGATAGGATCAGTTTTAGGGTGAGTGCCCTTTGCGGGAGTCTTTCTAAAGGAAACTAATCCTTTAAAAACTGAAGAAGGTATTTTGACTGTCATTCAAATTTTACATGCTTAAAAAAAAAAAAAGCTAGTGTAACGTGAATCAGAAATAGAGGAAATAAATACCAAAACTGAATTTAAAGCTTGACAACGTTTAAATTTAAAGATTGAAGAAAGCATGTTGATAGTTATGCAAATTTTTATATTTTATTTTCAATGTTATGTAACTTAAATCACAAATAGAAGTGAAAAAAGTAAAAAAAAAAAGAAGAATTTGTAAAATCTGATAATAAGTGAATTTAAAAACTGAAGAAAAAATTATGGCAGGTATGAAAAATATACATTTTATTTTGGACGCTAATCTAACGTTAGATCAAAATAGACGAGAAAAAGTGTTTGGATTTAGAAATTGAAAAAGGCATATTAACAATTATGGAAATTTTAAATTTCATATTAAAAGTTAGTATAAAAATCATAATTAGAAGAAAAAGGATTGAAATTCCATTTCTAAATTCGACAGCGTCCAAATTTAGAAACTGAAGAAACCATTTTGATAGTTATGTATTTTTTTCATTTTATTTTGAATAGTTGTATAATGCAAGTCAAAAAAAAAAAAAAAAAAAAAAAGGAGGAGAAAAGATTGAAATTTAATTTCTAAAATTTGACAGCATTTGAATTTAGGATTGAAAAAAGAATTTTGGCAGCCATGCAAATTATATGTTTTATTTTCAATTCTAGTGTAACGCAAATCAAAAATATAAGGAGAAATAAATTAAAAAAATACAGGGTGTTTATAAAGTCCCGGACCCATTTTGATGTTTAATAACTCATAAAATAATAAAGATAGATTAAAATTACTAACATAAATAGTTAGATAGACTCAAAAAGTTTCATGACCCTTGTCAATGACTTTCCACGTGTGCCACCTTCGTCGTACGGAGAATATCAAGTCGATAGTCAATTTCACGAAAGGTAGCGGCAAGCATGTCGGCGTCCACAGAGGCTATTGTGGCTATTGGAAAACTTCTTATTTTCACAACTAGAAGAGCTTCAGCCACATGTCTTTTGGCAACAAGATGGTGCACCACCTCATCGTGGTACCATCGTTCGTTTTCCAGTAAGATGGATTGGGCGAGGAGGTCCAATTCCTCGGCCACACAGAGCACTTGATATAACGCCGCTGGACTTTTTCCTTTGGGGATTTGTAAAGGAAAATGTTTACAGGAGGAGAGTATGGAAGATTAATGACTTAAAAGTCAGAATAACAACAGCAATAGTCTCCGTGGATGCCGACATGCTTCCGCTACCTGGCGTGAAATTGACTATCGACTTGATATTCTCCATGCAACTTAGGGGGCACATGTGGAATTCCATTAACAAGGGCCATGAAACCTTTTTGTGTCTATCTAACCATTTATGTTATTAATTTAAGTTTATCTTTATTATTTTATGAGTTATTAAATATCAAAATGGGTCCGGGACTTTATAAACACCCTGTATATTTATTTCATTTGTAGTGTTCACGGTATTTCCATTATTTGATAAAATATCTGAAAATTATTTCCGAAAATTAAACCCGTAAAGAGAAATAAAAGCAAATACGATGTACAAACATAAATAGATAAAAGACAAAAATACCGGAAGGAACAAAAGACAGTTCCTACTCCTGCCTAAGAAATGATAACATATTGAAGGAAAGACTAAATGAATCAAACCCTATAGGATTATTATTATTATTTCTTTTTCTTGACCCGGATCGTAACCTCGAAATGAAAAGAGATTTAAATGATATGACAAAACTGATGATGTAAATCAAAAATCTTTTCCCCTTTAAAAAAGAATAATTTAAGCACAGAACTTTACCTTTCTCTTATTTTTTGGATTGTTAAAGGATTTTTTTCTTTTTATCTTTCAGTTATTTCACCCTTTATTAAAATCAACGAGTGTTGTTTACCTTATTTTGCGTCTTTCTGGTTTTGCATTACCTGTGAATGATCATGGTAATTTAACAATAATTTTAATTCATTGCGAAACATTTTAGATATATAAAGATGCGTTTTGACAAACTGATATACCCTTTCACTAAACTGTAGATTTCACTACAATAGAAGCATTATATAAATTAAAATAATTCTATAAATATAATGCAGTTTTAAAAAAAATTGTTATGATTAATATTTTCAAGGTTTATATTCCTATGAGTAATTAAATTTTTTACGTAAGTTTAGAAAAATCGCCTTGTTTTAGATTTTTAAAAAAATTACAGCGAAAACAAACTTATAATTTTGCTCTTTTGCTAGGCTGTCAGATGTTTAAGTATGTTGGAAAATGTTAAAAGCTGCCTATTGTCAAATTTCTTTCATTTATATTATTACCAGCGTTTTAATTTTTTAAGTATAACTGAAGTATTTTTAACATATAAATTTGAAAAGAAACTTTGTCTGAAAATAAATATGATGTAACGAATACATTCAAATAAAAAAGAAAATAACGGAAGGGACAAAGACTAGCTCCTATTCTCACCTAACAGAAGATAGCATATTGAACGGAAATATAAATGAATCATATCTTATTTTATTATCCTTTCTCCTTCACGACATAGATCGCGACCTCGAAATTAAAAGGCATTTAAATGATACTAGCCGCTCTTGGCGACCAGTTTAGTCTCCTTTAAGCTTATACTAAACATTTAATCATAATACGTTTATTCTTAACTTAATTTTACCTGCTCAATTGTGTGCCAAATCAGAAAATTCTGCTAGAAAATTCAAAAACTCGGTAATTTTATATTGACCGGGCGCAGGTGATAATTCGCCAAACAATCTTCCCGAAGCATTTTTTCGTATTTCATTAATTTCATTTAAAATATAATCCTTTACTTGTAGCCTCCATGAACTTGGTCAAAATTAATTTTATTGTTTTGGCAACGAAAAGCCAAATGACATTTTTGTTATTCTATTATTATATTATTATTCTTTTTGTTATTGAAAAGAATAAATTTTTGTGTTTGTTGTTAATATGCAGAAAGCATTCTATTTATTTTCATTTTACAAAAAAAATTAATATAGTGAAATAATTTTAATTAATTTTTGATATTATGTAAAATAGAATGATTTTAATTAATTACTTGAGATGCTGTAAATAGAAATAGCGCAATACCGGCTAGTACATACTCATTTCATTTATAATGCATAACTTTAATTTTAAACTGAAACGCTTAAAATTCATGACTGGTATTTTAAGTTACAGAAAACTAAAAATAATGATATTTTAAAACTCCATAATTCCAGCGAAAGTGGAAAATGTAAATAAATCAGATTGTCTTTGTCTAATTCCTTCTAAATTACTTTTACACAATAACCGATGATTTGCGTTTTATTTGGATGTTGAACAATTAACAAATTTCTGCTGATTTTTCTGCCGCATACTTTAGCGTAATAGGTTCCAAAATTTATCATGAAAATCCAAGATGTTTTCTTCTTTAAATAAAACTAAACTGGTGACATTATCATTTTATTTGTTTCAATAAAATTATAAAACATTTCCTTTTGATTTTCCTCTTGCACAAAATTTATTTATAAGGTATTTGTACTTTATATGGACAGGGCTCTCAATATGGACACCCCTAATATTTTTAAAGGTAATAATTTTGATCGAGAGATGGCTCAACCTTTTCGCGAAGAAAAGCAATTGAAAAGATAACTAAGGCTGGAAAGTGTAAAAAAAGCGCGCTGTTCGCCATTTAGGAGGAAACTTGTTATTTCGAGATGTGCTGATCTTAATTACTTGTAAGCTTAAATTCTTATTAGATATGGTAAAATTACATTAAATGTTGAAAAGTGAAGTATTTTAGAAAGCTAATAAAACATAATTTCGAAAGCTATTGCATATTTTGCTTAAAAATATTTTCCTTATTCATTTGCTACAAGATTTAGTAAAATTACGCCCGGTTCCCAATATGGACAGCTTATGTCCCCATCATCTACAACTGTAAGAAAGAAGAAAATTCAACGTTGCCAAGTAATAAATTGAAAAGGCATCAAAGTGGGAAAATCTTTGTTCAATAAGATGTCATTTGAATAATCTCCCAAAAACCTTCCTCCAAAAAAGCCTTGCAGAAAAATAAAAAGAAGCCCCCCCCCCCAGTAGGATATCTGTTGGCGAAATCGTAGGTACCGATGGCATGACTACCTCAACCAAGGAGAGCTGGTACAGCTTCTTTTGCAATATTGATGCTTTTTCAAACATGCGGCCATGCATCACATGTGGCAGATATGTTCATGAGGATTATGTGGGACTTACTGCCCACGGTGAAAAAGTTTCTATTTATCCATGCTGTGAGGACGGAGTAATAACAGATGTAAATTCGCAGACAGATGTAATAAAGCTAAGCAAAACCAACAATGTTATTTCATGATATTTACTAGTAACTAAGAGGCTTTGCATTCGTCTTCGAAGGATAAAAACCGAGAATGACCCCCTCCCTTTCTGAAATGCATGTTCTGAAGATATTTACTGTCCCCCTCCTCCTCCGAACACTTTGAGATACATTTTTTTTATTCCCTCTCCTCTAAAATCCCTTGGAAAAGTGGTTCTTCCATACACACTTCCATACTGTATAGAAATTCATTAAGGAAACACCTGTCCATAATAGGGACAGGTATTTCCTTATATGGACACTTGTAGACATTTTTTTGTTTTTATCATTTAAATTAAACCAGAATAATTACAAGGTCGCTATTTTTAATAATGATAATCAATAGTCCAAGAATAGTGGTCACATATTTTTGGAGTCCGATGACTTGTAGATGGGGGTGAAAAAAATACATTTTCCTTAGGGTGTCCATATTGGGTACAGGTACCTTATCAATAATCATATTAAATCGAATGAGTGTTATTTTTTTCATTAAATTTTATTTATTAAATTTCTTTCTATTGTATTAGTTACACTAGAGTTTTTTTACAGAAGTTTTTTTCCAGATAAATCTTTAACAAACATGTGTTTATTTAGGAAATTTATTAAATTTAAATCCGAGTATTTTCTATAATTTTGTATGGTTACGGATTTGACAAACCAACTTTAAATAGCATTTACATATTATATTATAGGGCAAAGTGCACAACCAATTTTTTTTCATGTACCTTAACCATTTACTTTAACAGAAACCATTCTTTTAAAAACTGTCACCATTTTTAAAAGAAATTATTAAGTTTGAAAAATAAAAATAAAATTGTGAAATGTAAGCGAATGGTGAAAATGGCCCATATATAAAAGCATTCATATAACGATAAAAATACCGCAAGGGACAACAAAAAGCTACTATTTCCTATTTAAACTCCTCAGTCCTGATGTCGACTGTAGGAGACACGAAAGAGCACCCTTTAAATTAATTTAAATGCTTTTAGAATTGTTAAAATTACTTTTAGAGCTTTTAAATAAATTCTTGCACATCATTAACATCGATATACTGACTGATAAATCTTTAGAGATATTTCATAGAAATTTTAAACTAGTTTTTGTGATGTTTTGAGATAGTTGTCTCTAAACTGAGGAGGTTATCAGAAGATAACATGCTAAAGGAAAAACTCAAAGAACCACATATTATCGCATTATCCTTTTCCAATTGTCACTTGAATCATAACTTGAAATAAAACGCGATTTACTAAATATAAAACGCGCCTTAAGAGCCCACACTACTGATTGAAAAAGACTCGGATGATAATATAAAGTCTATGGGGGCGTTCTTTTCAAACATCTTGCTCAAATTTTAATATTGTGACGTGCTTTTTTTTGCACAGGATAACTGAGGACAATTCACAACCGGCCTAGTTTTTACTTTTTTTGATTTCGGTTAAAAAAATTTTATATTAGGATAGTTTCAGTTTCATAACCGGTTCAAACCGATTCTGAAAATTAAAGTATTAAAATAAATCTGACACCAAAATCGAAAAAGTAAAAACTAGGACTTTTGTGGATTGTACTTAGCTATTCCATGAAAAAAAATCGCGTCGAAATATTAAAATTTGCGCGAGCTATTTGAAAAGAACGCCCCCTTAGACTTTACATTATCATCCGGGTTTTTTTCAGTCAGTAGTGTGGCGTCTTAACAGATATATATTATTAAAAGAAAAGAAATGTAAATATTTATTCCATGAAAAAAAATCGCGTCAAAATATTAAAATTTGCGCGAGCTATTTGAAAAGAACTCCCCCTTAGACTTTACATTATCATCCGGGTTTTTTTCAGTCAGTAGTGTGGCGTCTTAACAGATATATATTATTAAAAGAAAAGAAATGTAAATATTTATTGGCAATGAGTGGATTTTAATAATTTTAGGAAGTAAAATGAGTTAATTTTTTGCGATACTCTTCTTTCATCAAGCTCTGCATATAGTCTAGGAATAGAAAGAAATTAATTTATATTCCAAAATAAATGATCAAAATTAAAAACGTTTTATTCTTCTTCAAAAGAGTATAAATTAAATTGCCAATATTATTACTTTACCTAATTTATGCAATATCTTATATAATTTTATTCCATGTTATTGTAAATGATAATAACATATTTAAACTACAATCCGGGTGTACTTATGAGAATTCGAGCATGGACAGCGGAGAGGCAGAAAGATAAACCAAAGTCATAGACACCTTTCAAGTATATTAGAAAGAGTTAAAAACATGAATTAACAAGCTTCTTCCATTTGTATTATTAATGCTATTTTATTTTTTTTAATTTTATTTTATAAATGATAACAGAAGTTTTTCTTTAGCTATAAATCTGAAAAGAAAATTTGTTTGAAGCAAAATATATGTACAAATACATTTAGCTAAAAAGAAAATAGCGGAACGTACAAAAACAAGCTCGATTCTTACCTAACAGAAGTTAGCATATTGAAGGAAAGGATAAATGAATCATATCTTATCTCAGTATTCTTTCTCCTTCGTGACATAGATCGCAACCTCGAAATTAAAAGGCATTTAAATGTTAGTCCAAAATTGGTCATGAAAATCCAAGATATTTTCTTCTTTAAATAAAACTAAACTGGTGATGTTATCATTCTACTTGTTTCAATAAAATTATAAAATATTTCCTTTTGATCTTTCCCTTTGCACAAAATTTATTTTAATTTATTTTAATTTACTTTATTTATGAATAATACGTTAAACCGAATGAAAGTTATTTAATTTTTTTTACTTTCGTTTTTTACTTTCACATTTTTTATTTAATAAATTTCTTTCTATTGTATTATTTACAATATTTTGATTTTTCGAAAACGATAACAGAAGTTTTTTCCAGATAAATCTTTAACAAATATGTGTTTGAAGGCAAATATAATATACAAAAAAATTCATATAACGATAAAAAAATACCGCAAGGGACAGCGAAAAGCTACTATTTCTATTTAAACTCTTCAGTCCTGATGTCGGCTGTAGGAGACACGAAAGAGCACTTTTTAAATTAATTTAAATGATTTTAGAATAGTTAAAATTACATCTATAGCTTTTAAATAAATTCTTGCACATCATTAACATTGGTATACTGACTGATAAATTTTTGGAGATACACTGACGGAAAGAAAAATCCCAACACCAAGAAAGACTTGTGTTAGATAAACGAAATTTTGCAGGCGTGTTTATACATCTGAAAGATGACATCGATTGAAATTTCGCGCTTCGTGTATAAGTATGGCGTTGGTAGCGCCATTCACAAATTTCAAATTAAGTTTGCTTTAAATGCATTGTGTAAAGTTCGTGAGCATTATTTATCTTCGAAATTTGACGAATTGAGTTGATGTTAACCAAGAATGCCTTTAAAAAGACGAAGAAGCCATTATCATCAGCTCATCGAGTTGGAAAGAGTGTATTTTATAATACCGAAATATTAGGACTACGAGAAAGTGGATTTTATTTATTTTATTTATTTACTTATTATTTATTTTTGAAGATGATAACAGAAGTTTTTTTAGCTATAAATCTGAAAAGAAAATTTGTTTGAAACAAAATATGATGTACAAATACATTCAGTTAAAAAGAAAATAGCTTAAGGGACAAAGACAAGCTCCTATTCTTCCCTAACAGAAGATAGCATATTGAAGGAAAGGAAATAAGTGAATCATACCTTATCTCATTATCCTTTCTCATTCGTGACATAGATCGTAACCTCGAAATGAAAAAGCATTTAAATGATAGTCCAAAACTGATGATGGAAATCAAAAATGTTTTCACCTTAAAAAAAAAATAAATAAATAAAAATAAAATAAATAAAAAAAAATAAAATAAACTGACAAAATTAATATTCTATTCGTTTTAAATATTTGTAAATAATATTTCTTTTCATTTTCTTTTTTCGCAAAATTTATTTAAATTACGCAGCACAATAAATTGAATGAATATTACTTCTTCAATTATTTGCTTTAGATTTCCATAAATCATACTTATTCAGAATATATAAATTTTCAACGTCACTTTATAGGCTTCAATAAATTAGTAAATATAAACACTTTTTTCAGAGATATCAGTTCATTTTATTGTGGGGGGGGGGAGGGTATAAATATTTAAAGGATGCAAAAATGACTTAATTTTTTGCGCTACTTTTTCTTTATCGAATTCTGCTTGGTAACTTACTAATGGAAAGATTTTAATTTATATTCTAGAGCCGATGATTAAAATGAAAAACGTTTTCTTTTTCAAAAAAGAGGAAATTAAGTTGGAAATGTTATCATTCTAGCGAATTATATAAATCCCTAGATGATTTTTCCCCCAAAATTAATTTTTATGCTCGTAGCATTCAAATTAATTAATTCTATTTCTCTCTCTCTCTCTCTCTCTCTTTTTCTTTACCATTAATGCAAATAACTATGTTTTTTCAAAATGTTTAAAGAATTTTTAGGATTTTATGAACTGTAAAATAAGTAAAAATATAAGAAAAAACGTAGTTATTAGGAAATTATATGAATTTGAAAGGCTTGGACAAGATTTAAATTACTAAGACTTTATCATTTTTGGTGTAAAAAACTGATAAATGCATTTTATGACCTATAGGGTATAACTCCGCTTAACTGACTTTTAAGAGGCACTTCATTCCATATAGATTTCATATAGATTTCCATAAATCATACTTATTCAGAATATATAAATTTTCAACGTCACTTTATAGGCTTCAATAAATTAGTAAATATAAACACTTTTTTCAGAGATATCAGTTCATTTTATTGTGGGGGGGGGGGGAGGGTATAAATATTTAAAGGATGCAAAAATGACTTAATTTTTTGCGCTACTTTTTCTTTATCGAATTCTGCTTGGTAACTTACTAATGGAAAGATTTTAATTTATATTCTAGAGCCGATGATTAAAATGAAAAACGTTTTCTTTTTCAAAAAAGAGGAAATTAAGTTGGAAATGTTATCATTCTAGCGAATTATATAAATCCCTAGATGATTTTTCCCCCAAAATTAATTTTTATGCTCGTAGCATTCAAATTAATTAATTCTATTTCTCTCTCTCTCTCTCTCTCTCTTTTTCTTTACCATTAATGCAAATAACTATGTTTTTTCAAAATGTTTAAAGAATTTTTAGGATTTTATGAACTGTAAAATAAGTAAAAATATAAGAAAAAACGTAGTTATTAGGAAATTATATGAATTTGAAAGGCTTGGACAAGATTTAAATTACTAAGACTTTATCATTTTTGGTGTAAAAAACTGATAAATGCATTTTATGACCTATAGGGTATAACTCCGCTTAACTGACTTTTAAGAGGCACTTCATTCAAATGAAGTGTCTCTTAAACTTCATTCTTCAAAACCTCTAAAACTTGTTCACCGTTCATTAATACAATTTCTATGGGAGAAATTTAGAAAGATATCGATTGTATTTTAATATTTTTAAATACATATTTTGTATAAGATAGCTGAGATCGATTTGTATGCAGCCCGTTTTTTACGTTTTTGATTTTGTTCACAGATATTTTTTATGAGGAAGCTTTCATTTTTGGAGCCGGTTTGAATAAAAAAAAAAAAAATGCAACCAGAATTGAAAAAGTAAAAACGAAGCCTGCATACATATTAATCGCATCTACTCAATTAAAAAAAAATCTTTTAAAAATATTGAAAAACAACCGAAATATCTTTATAAATTTCTTCCGTAGGATTCGTATTAGTGAACAGGTTTTTTAATTTGACTGAAGTATTAACTACCCCTTTTTTGTTCAATTTATTATTTCAAAGTTTAAAATCTTTATTTTTGAAAAGTGTAGTGCACTGCAAAAAAAATGTTGACTTTAGTGTATAATGCTGCACTACAAAAAATAATTGTTGATTTTACAATGTAATACTGGCAGCTGAGGTCTAGTATTATATTGCAAAATAAGTGGTAATAAGTGGTAAATAAACAGTAGTTTAACGTTTTATAAATGAAAATTAAGAAATATACCATATAGTTAATTGGCGGTATATTGCTGTTTATTTTACGGTTTATTATTGTTATTTACCGGTATAATTGTTGATTTTACATTATTACAAACAATGTGTAAGAAACGTACTAAATTTTAAAGTTTTTAATTTTTACATAATAGTATTTGGATTTTTCAGTAAATTTTGCTCTAGTATATCAACAACAAATTATCCGACGAAAAAATCATCATTATATTACAAAATGGGTTTTATATTATTACAAATAATGTATAAGAAATGTACTAAATTTTAAAGTTTTTAATTTTTACATGATAATATTTAGATTTTTTTAGCAAATTCTGCTCTACTATACCAAACAACAAATTATCCGACGAAATTATCATCATTATAATTTACAAAAAAAAATTTAAATTGTTCTTTAACGTTATATAATCTTCAGTCAATAAATAAGTCAATTAAAAATTATTTTTCAAAAATATCATTTGAAAAACACCACACGAAAAAACTGAAAGTGAAGAATCTAAATGAATTAAAACATGTCACTTTACTATTTCTAGTTCATAGTCTGGTTCGCAAATCGAAATGAAAACACACATAAGTGATAGCCAAAAGCCGATAATTAGATGTAAAGATGTCATATATTTGAATAAAATCTAAATTTAATTACTAATATTTCTATTTATTTGCTGTGTTAAAGACGGTGAGTAGGATATTCGTCACTGCCTTTTTTGCAAATATATAATACTAGCAAGATTTCTTGAGAAAATTGCTCTGCTTGATATTTGCTAGGCATTGCGCTTGAAACTAAAAAGATTCCTTTTTTACATTCTTCTATCTTCAACAGAAAAAAGCAGCATAATCGAAAAAATTTTTGACTTCCGGTTTTCGATGGATTTTCACTTTTTAGGGGTCGGAGATTCCAAAAAACATGTTTTTACATAATGTCTGTCTGTCTGTCCGTGTGTCGCTATTCTACCATCAAAAAGTGTATGAAGATAAGCATAGAATTGAACCAAAATTTTTTTGAAATGTTTTTGGCTGTGGCAAGCAGGTCCTGCTTCATTTTTGAAATATTCCGCCGGAAGGGGGCACTGCAAAAGAGATTTTTGTACCATTTTCAATATTGTACCAACTAAAAGTTTATGAAGTTATGCATTGAATTGAACAGAATTTTTTGTGTAAGTGTATGGCTATGGCTATTTGATCCTCTCTGAATTTGAAAAAAAAAATCCGCCGGAAGGGGGCTCTGCAATAGCGATTTTTGTGCCATTTTAAATATTGTACCACCTAAAAGTATTTGAGGTTATGCATAGAATTGAACCAAATTTTGTGTGTAACTGTTTGGCTTTAGCAAGTAGGTCAGCTCTGAATTTGAAAAAAATCCGCTGGAAGGGGCACTATAATCACGATGTCTGTTCCATTTTCATTCTTTTACCATAAAAAAGGATATGAGGTTATGCATAGAATTGAACTAAAATTTTTATGTATGATTATTTTAGAGTGTGACATGTAGGTCCTCTCTAAATTTGAAAAAAATCTGCCTATCACTCTATTATCCATCGGCTCGTGCAGAGACGGAAATTCATTTTTACTTCGATTAATTGACTGAAGCAGAAATTTAAGATGAAAATCAAAATTGGAATAGCACTGAATTAAAATTATTAAAGCATTAACATGTTTAACTATTTTTGAAAACATTAAAATGTATGTATGAAATAGAAGAAAATTTAGGGATTGACACATCTAACTAGTTTCACTATAAAATAGCCGAATGTGGCAATTCTAAAATTTTCTTCTATCTCATGCATGTTAATACTTCCTCAACATCTCAGTATGCCAGCGTCATCAATTAGGAGATTTATTAAAAATTTAATCAGCAACAACTTATGTGGAATTCTAATTGAATCTGAAGTTTGATGAAAATACATTTATTACTTTTTGAAAAACACCTATTACTGAAGTCGTAAAAAATTCTGCATAGCAGTGCCCTCTGTTCGGCGATTTACTGAAAAATCTAATTAGGATCAATCTATATTAGGGATTTATTTCAGCTGAATTTTGATCAAAATTCATGCATTAGTTCTTGTGATACAGGTATCGATAAAATCGTGAAAAATGGAACGTAACGTCGTCGCTCGTCGAGCGATTTACACCAAAAGACGAAAAAATACTAATTTACATGAGGAATTAAAAGAATCTGAAGTTTGGGGAAAATTCTTGCATTAGTTCTTTAAGTAGAGCTATTCCGATAATTATGAATAATGCAATATAGCAACGCCACCTCTTGTGTAATATACACCAAAAAGTATTCTGCACCGAACACTATCAAGTGCTAACTGAATCTGAAATTTTATGAAAGTTCTTGAGACATAACTATTGCGAAAACGGTGAAAAAGGCAGCATAGCAGCTCCACCTGTTGAACGATTTACACCAAAATGTAATAAACATCTATTATTATCAAGGGACTAATTGAATCTGAATTTTGATGAAAGTCCGTACATTAGTTCTGGAGATTTAGCTATTGAGAAAACTGTGAAATATGATTTCAAGCATCGCCAGTTGTTCAAAAACCATTCGGCACGAAATTATACCATCGACTGAATGTAAATTTTTATTCGATTCCGTTCCTGAGATAAAGCACTTACGAGAATTTTGTCAGTTGCAAAAAGACAGAGGCACAGACTCACAGACAGACATTTTGTAAAAACATGTCTTTCTTTCTCTGGTCCCGGAAAAGGGATCGGAAGTCGAAAATTCCCCCAAATCCCATATTTTCTCATTATCAAGATAAAAAAAAGTAAAAATAAAGATAATTATTTTAATTAGTTTATGAGATGATGAGATACTCTTTCTGATAAAAAAAAAAAAAGTAATGCAATATGTTTTAACTATATTAACATTTATGTACTTCATCATATAAATAAATGAAATAAAAAAAATATTTCAGAAAAATCATTTGAAAAACATCATAGGAAAAAACTGTAAGGAAGGAACAGAAAGGTTTAGGAAGGAACTAAATGAATTAAAACGTATTGCTTTACTATATCTTATTCATGACATGCTTTGCAGTTCCCAAATGAAAAGATATGTAAGTGATATTCTAAAAATCGATAGTGAGAGGCAAAAGTGTTATATTTTTGAAGGAAGTCTAAATTAAATTGGAAATATTTTGACTATATTTTTATTATTAAAGCGCTGGGGATGTTTTCTTTTCTCTTTTTTTAATAAAAATATTGTCATATATAAGTGAAGAACTTTATTTCTTCCATTTTTTAAAGAATGAAAGTAAAATATTTTAAGCAATTGCTGTAAGGGTGAGAATTTTTTTTCTATTTTTCTTTTGTCAATGTAAAAGAAAATTTCGCCGTTATAATGTAAATTGCTTAGTTATGAATAATGTTTTATAAGCTCCAGTCTTTAAATAAATGAAGTAAAGCATTGTTTTTCAGAAAAACCATTTGTAAGACATCGTATAAAAAATGTGTAAGTGAAAGAACTAACTGAATTAAGACATATCTCGTTACACTTTCTTATTCATGAGCAGGTTGGAAACTTTGAAATGAAAAGGTATGTAAGTGATATTCGAAAACCGATAATGAGAGTCAAAAACATTTTTATCTCTAAACGATGTCTAAATTGAATTAGTAATATTTATATTCCTTTAATTTATATAAAGTTTTGGGTACGATATTTATCGCTATCATTTTTTATTTCTTTCTCAAAAAATTATTTTACTCGTCATATATGAAGGTGAAAGGTTTTTTTTTTTCGCACATTTCTCAAATAAAACTTTTATTTCAACTATAAAAACGATTTTAAGCAATTTATAAAATAACATGATACTTTTTCCGGATTTAAAAAACCCTTATAATACAGTATGTTTTGATTATACTTTGACAGTTTATAAAGTTTTGAAAATGATTAACATAAGAAAAATGTTTTCTTTCAGAAAAATAATTTAAAAAAACGTCACTTGAAAAAACTCCAAAAGATAGCCATTAGAAGGAACTAAATGAATTTAAAAATATCTCATTACTCTTTCTTATCCATGACCAGGTTCACAACTTCGAAATGAAAAATATATAAGTGATATTCAAATATCGATAATGAAATGCATAAGTGTTATTACCTCTGAAAGAAGTCTAAATTAAATTAGCAATATTTCTATTTATCTACTTTTTTAAAAACGTTAGTACGGTATATCTGTCGATGTCTTTTTTATATCTCTTTCAAAAAATATTTTAGTTGCCATATGAAAGTGAAATGTGTAATTTTCCCGCACATTTGTCGAATAAAAGTACTATTTCAACTAATTTTTAGCAATTTATGAAATGAGATGATTTTTATTCGAGATGAAAAAAAAAAAAAAAAAAAAAAAAAAAAGGTATTGTGGAGTATGTTTTAGTTATACATTGACATTTTATAAACTTCTGTGAATGAATATCATAAGTAAAATGTTTTCTTTCAGAAAAATAATTTTAAAAACGTCACTTGGAAAACTGCAAGAGAAAATTATCGGAAGGAACAGAATGATGGTAAAAAATTTATTTTTCGTGATCTGGTTCACAACTTCGAAATGAAAAGATACATAAGCGATATTAGAAAACCGATAATGAGAGGTAAATGCTTTACACAAGTGAAGAAATTTTAAATTAACTTAGTAATATGTTCATTCATTTCTTTATTGAAAGCGCCAGGTATGATATTCGTCGCTGTTTTTTTAATGTATTTTATTAAAAAAATGCTATGAAGAATAAGGGCTGCTACTTTCCCAAGATTTCTATGTACTTTTTTCCTGAAAATATTATTGGTAATTTTTTTAGGAGGTAGCTACACTTTCACAAACACACGTGAAATACCTCACAAAAATACAATTTTTTCACGATGTATTATTATTAACAACAACTATACTGAAGTGATTTCAATAATCTTTACAGCTTTAAACATAGTTGAAAAGGGATTTTCATCTTGGTTTGCTTGGCCATCTATTAACCTTCCATGCCGCTCTCTAATTATCGTAAATGCTACTTGATTCCTATATAATTGATAATAATTGATATATATTATGGAATTTCCTTTAACATGTTTCCATAGCATGTATTTCAAACGAAGTGCATAGCATTTATTGTTCGGTTACAAGTAGTATTCTCGCTGACATTTGACCAACATTAGTAATTTGGCTAATTAAAAATAAAAATCATTCGCCAAACGAAAAAAGTATTAACAAAATAGATTCGCCGTGTAGTACAAAATAAATTATCTTTAATCCTTCAATGTATCCCCTTTTTTTTAATATGTTCTAAAATAATGAAAGTTTTTATAACTGCGACAACGATTGTTATCAATCTAATTTCAACTATCCGCTACAAATATATTAAAAATATACATATATGCATATGTATGAAAAACGGAAAAGAAAAGAAATTAAAAGCAAAAATTGAGCACTAGTAATTTGGCGAATCTAATCGCTTGTTTACTCGCCAAATGAAGAATTTAGTCGCAATTTGGCGCAATAGCGAGCAGCAGCGAGAACCCTGGTTACAAGGACATTATAAAAAAATTCTGTTACCACATGATCTACTCGGAAAAATAGAGTACAACGTATTTTAATGCTGCTATGTTATTTCAAATACAGTGGAGTCTCGATCCATCGTTTTTTAAAGGGGTTCAAACAAACAAACAAACAAAAAAAAAAAAATGATGATGAATGCGGGAAAACGATGAATGCGGATTTACTTCAAAAAACGAAAAAGCATAATGTTTATGTATTTAAAGTGCACTTCAATGTATACACTGCAGTATACTAATAAATACTAATTTGTTGCTTACTAAACAATAAAAGAAATAAATTGAAGTTATAGAAAATTGATATTTATTTAAAAAAAATCAATAATATTGTTTGAATTTTCGTTAATTTTTTTAAAATCAAAAATCAATTAGCAAGACATAACATTTTTCGGGTCATTTTCTGTAATTTCATATGCATACATAAAAGTTCATATAGTTAGGAATGCTGCCTTCGCCATTATTTACAATTTTTGCATTATCACACATTTCTCCTACGTTTAGGATACCACATGTCGAAACATCTTGATCAATGGAAATATAAGCGCATCCTCTGCTATATACAACCACTCTTCATCTGTATTACTGTCACAAATTTAACACAAACGAGTTATTTTAATATAAAAGAAATAATTCTAGTTTGTATATCATATGGATTCGCATGACTTTTAATTACATTCCGGTGAAAAGAAACATTTTACAACGATGAATGCGGGAAAACGACTTTTTAAAGAACGATGTAAGCGGGTTTCGTTAACACTATTTAAATATAAATTATGCAAGGACCGTAGAAATAAAACGATGAATAAGGGAAAACGATGGATGCGGGAACGATAGATCGGGGTTTTACTGTATTGTGAAATTAATATGCATTTGCAAAACATCCTTTCTCTAGAATAGTGTCGCGAAGTATTTATACTTCATTTACAGGGTCAGACAACAAATTTAAGTTTGATAATGATCTAATGTGGAAAAATCTTTTTCAGCATATTTTAATGATATTATAGCTTGACAAACATCAGAAAATTTCTATTCGTTACTTTGATGTAGTACATGATTCTTATAGCATCAGAAAAGGATTCACTTAAAGTACTATAATATACGATAATTGCTAGAAGTATATATTCAGGCTTGATTTGTAAAGTTAAAGCAAACAATTTGCTTTCCGTTAAAAAAATAATCCATCGATTTACTTTCTTTAATAATTAAGTTAAAAGAACTGTTGTATATTTTATTAATTATTTTTATGACTTGTTCGACGGAAAAGGGACGACTTTTTTAACAATAGCAATGCATTCCCCCCCCCCCCCAAAAAAAAATACGGCAAATTATATGTATTAAATGTAATCAAATTATATTAATGATTAATAATCAAATTTTATTTACATTCTTTGGCAAAAAATTTCATATTATTTATTATAAAAGGGACCTGAACATCATAAGAAATCATTATTGTGGTGTGGTTTAAACTTACGAAACATCAAAAATAAAGATGAAAAGTTGTTTGGAAAAAACAGATGAGTTGAGTGAATATTTTTAAGCGTTCAATAGCATTGTATAAAATGATCAAATAAAGTGCAAATTAAATCGCTTCTCTGACAGTTATTTGTATGTTACGTAATTTCTTAATTTCTTTAAGCAAGAAGGTTGCTGATTATTTTAAATTGCTGATAAATAGTATGCAGACAAATACACAAACATCTGTACAGGTATTTTTCGTATGAAATTCTACCTATTGCGGTCTTTCTTATCTTGGAATTTCTGAAAAAATTTGCTGATTTGCGTTCGATCATGACCCCTAGACCCTAAAACTACCACCAGTAAAAAACTTTATCTATCTATATATCTCTGAAAACATATCACTTTTTTATGGACACGATAGCTTCTGTCATTCTGCCAAACAAGTACATAAAATCAAGAGGTATAAAATCTCGGTCAAGTTCGTTAATGGGCAAAATCAGACGAAGGGGGTAATAATAAGGAGGTATTTTGTGAAAACTGTCAAATTCCCATAACTTCTTAATAAAAATAGATATTAAATCAATTTTAAGTTTATATTACTTCTAATAAATGTTGCCAGAGTTTTATACATGACAGATTTTTGATAAAGTTAAAAATGGGCTAAAGCCCAACATAAAAATTGGGCTTTTGGGAGAAAGAAATTCATAAATTTGTCAATTTTCAAGATATTAAACCCAATTAAATTTTCTATAAAGCTTCTTAATATTATCTAAAACTTTCGTATTTACAACTTTTTGATAGGAGTAACTCTTATCGCAAAAATAAATAAATAAATAAAATTAATAAATAAATAAAACGTAAAAAAGGAGGTGGAAGAGGAAAAAATCCATAACTTCATCAGTTCTTAAGATATCAAGTCCGATTAAATTTATTATGCATCTTCTCAATAATATCTACAAGTTTTTGATAGAACCAATACTTATCGCAAAAATAGAAGTTGAAGGAAAAATCGTATCAAGGATGTACTCATATCCAAACTGTTTATGTTCTGACTCATTTTTAAATTCATTTTGCTCTCAAACCTAACCAATTGGCATTTTCTCCTATTTAGGAACTACATAATGCGACATATTGGCCAGTTTTTTTGGCAAAGGTAGAATATATTTTTAAAAATGATGTCAAAAGGGGCATTTTGAACGGAATTTCTCGAAGCGATCGTAATTGAATAATTACGAATGTATTCAAATAACAAACTGCTTATTTTCTGTTTGAATTTTAAATCCCTTATTTTCTAACAAGCGGGATTATTTTACAGATTCTCTTATTTAGGAACCGTATAATATGCCGTATTGGTCTGCCTTTTGATAAAGGCAGAAAACATTTCAAAAAATGCTGTCAAAGTAGGCATTTTGAACAGAATTTCCCGAAGTGATCACAACTGAAGAATTGAGGATTTATTCAAATAACAAACTGCTTATTTTCTGACTCTTTTTTAAATTCAATTTTGCTCTAAACTTAATTCGCCATTTCACTTATTTGGAAACTATATAATATGCCATATTGGTCAATTTTCTTATAAAATCAGAATATATTTCAAAAAATGCTGTGAAAAAGGGCATTTTGTGCCAAATTTCGCTAAAGACTATTGTGATAAAACCAGGTTTTAAAAATAAAATTAAAAAATTATTCAAAAGCGGTCAAATAAAGTTGTTAAACGGAGTTTCTCTAATTATATATATACAGGGTGTCCGAAAAGTCTGGAAACGGTCGAATAACTCGAGAAATACATATGAGATTGAAAAACGTAAATATACGTGTTAAATATTTTTAAATAAGCTACTCAGTGATACCAAATTTGACCTTCGTAACCGACCCCCTGGGGGTCAGAGGGGGTCCAACTTTGAAATCTTAAACTATAACCCCCATTTTTTATTGCAGATTCGGGTTCTAAGGACAAAAATACGTAACTTTTGTATTTGATGTTTATTTCGAATCCTCGTTTATCATGGTGTAATCGAGCATATTAAATCGATACATTTTTCGGCTTTTCCAACGGGATTTTCCCTAATCGAAACTAATTGGGGAGAATTTATGACATCAAATTTTTCGTCTTTTGCAGGAAAAGCGTTTCCTGAAAATCCCCCGTGCCGATTATTTCGATAGTGCTACACAGTTAAAAATTTGACCCATTTGCTGTAGCGTCACTCCACAGCTTTTATAGAATATCTCTTTCATGACCAATGAGAAAGTTCCATAACACAGTAAAGTACACTGTAAAAAAATTGACCCTTTTGCTGCATCGTCACTCCACTGCTTTTATAGAAAACGATTACTTTATTTTGTTATGGAGCACTCTCGTTGGTCACAAAAGAGATATTCTATAATAGCTGTGGAGTGACGCTGCAGCAAATAGGTCAAATTTTTAATAGTGTAGCACTATTGAAATAATCGCCACGGGTGATTTTCAGGAAACGCTATTCCTACAAAAGACGAGGAATTTGACATCAAAAATTCTGCCCAATCAGTTTCGATTAGGGAAAATCCCGTTGGAAAAGCCGAAATATGTATCGATTTAATATGCTCAATTACACCGTGATAAACGAGGATTTGAAATAAACATCAAATTCAAAAGTTACGTATTTTTGTCCGTAGAATCCGAATCTGCAATAAAAAATGGGGGTTATAATTTAAGATTTCAAAGTTGGACCCCCTCTGACCCCCAGGGTGTCGGTTTCGAAGGTCAAATTTGGTGTCACTGAGTAGCTTATTTAAAAATATTTAACACATATATTTACGTTTTTCAATCTCATATGTATTTCTCGAGTTATTCGGCCGTTTCCAGACTTTTTGGACACCCTGTATTTATATATATAATAATTATAATTATAATTATAATTATTATTTTAGGCCAAGCCGATAGGGATCTTCTTTTTATCACATATGCCATCTTATTCCCTCTGCCAATAATAGAGTTTTTGAAATTTATATCACTAACTTAACACAAAAAATAAACAAGTACTCTGAGTTTGCTTTAGAAAACTTATGTAACTATAATACGTTCTAAAATTTAATAATACGCAAATTACTTCCTATCTTTTTTTTCTCTTGACTTAGCTAATAACATCGAGAAAAAAATAATGCTGCTCTAAAATTCATAATGAGAAGTATGAAGAAAACAAATTTTGTTTGTTAACGAAGATTAAATTAAAGTAGCTGTATTATCCTTCGATTCATTTTATGAAAAAGAGGAAATGATATTATGGGACCACACATTCTTGCATTTTCTATATAAAAGTAACTCATTTTTTTCCGCTTTATGATAAACCGAAGCTATTTATCTGATTTCCCGAAAAAGTTGATCCTTTATTGTATAGTAGAGAGTGGTGTACCTTGGACATATGTGTACCTCGGACCTATGCTAATTCTAGCTTTTATTGTTTAGATTATAATGGAAGTGACTTGTATTAAACCTCTGAAACATCAATTTTATTATATACGAAAGAGTGTAACATAATTTAAATGCACTGGAAGCTAGATTTTTCTATTGGCCGTAATGTAACAGAATACTTTTGATTGTCCCTGTAATTAAATTATGCATCCGATTTTCATAAAATTTAAAATTATTCGACAAAAGTATGCAAAATTTATGCACTTTAAATATGAAAATATTCGTTTGAGCAGTTTTTGCATTGTTATATGGGGACAGACGGATAGACTGAACGACGACTACAGGTACTACGTAATATTATAATTACGGACGCACCTAAAAATGTTTAAAAAAAAATCTGTATAAAACTGATGTGCCGCATGATTATTTGTATGCTATCCGTATCAGTAATCAATATGATAAAAAAAAAACTGCAATTAAAATCGCTTCTCTAACAATATTTTGTATTTTACGTGAATTCTTATGATTTTTTAAATGACAGAGTTGCTTATTATTTTAAATTGCTGATAAATACTATGTCGACAAACACACAAACATTTACTATTATTTTAACACAATCACACTGATTGGTAAAGTTATCATACGAATTGATTATTTCCAACTGAGCGAAAAATTGCCCAGGATGGGAATCGAACCCAGATACTTGGCTTACAAGGCCAATGCTTTACATGTTAAGCTAACTGCGCGATTTTTCATTCCCGGCCTGGACAATTTTTCGCTCAGTTGTAAATAATCAATTCGTATGATAATTTTACCAATCAGTTTGATTAAGCTCAATTGGAAACACAAACATTTGTCTTTATTATTGTAGATGGCATTTTACTCCTCTTCCATTGCCACAAGTTTTCAAATGTTATGTCACAGCCTTTACATAAAAACATAAACAAATCAGTTGATTTTTCTTTCAAAAACTTAAAAAAAGTTTTATAATCAAGAAAATAATCGTAAATAATCTTAATAATTCCCGTTCGATCTCATTATCTCTTTATCTTCATGACCTAGCTTATAATCTCGGGATAAAAAGAATTATAATGCTGCTCTAAAATTCACAATGAGAAAGTACGAAAAATAAAAGTTTTGTCCTTTAACAGAGACAGAATTAAGCTGACTGTATCATCATTTGATTCAATTTATGAATAACAGGAAATTACATTCTGGCATATCATTTTATTTAATTTTTTTCATAAAAGTAAATTATTTTCTCTGATTTTTAATAATAAAGCGAAGTTATTTCTCAGATTTTTTTTCATTGAACTTTTATTGTAAATCACATTATATAAATGATTAAGAAATAAGGTTTGTTATTATTTCTATTTTTCGGTAAAGTTTAATATCATTTATGATAAAAATGTTCACATCGCAAAAAGAAGAAGGTGCATAATTTATTTTGTTAGGGATTAGGATTTCTTTGATTTTCAGAAGAGGTTCAACTTTTGCTGTAAATCATCCCTGAGGGAAAATTTAAATTTTTATTGTAAATCAAACATACTAATGATTAGGAAATAGATTTGATCTTGAATGGGTCTTTTTTTTATCTTAGAAATAGATTTAAATTTGTCGGGAAAAAAGTCATATAATTTACATTATTAGTACATTATTTTTAATTGCTTAAAAGGTGAAGATTTAAAAAAATATATAGTTTTATTTTGTTGACTCGATATAACTTATTACAGAATCATTTTCGAAACAAATTAAAAATGATATTCTAAAGTTGCACGGTTTTAAGGAGCATTGAAATAAAATATCATCATTCAGTTTTTCATGTGCAGCATGTTACTTTATTTTATTTTATTTTTAAGTGTACTTTAATTTCTTTTTCTTGAAACAACAAAGACATTCGTGCCACATTTTTGGTACATTTATTTTCATTTTGTACTTTGATTTCATTAAAATGAAACGTCATTATTCCATTTATCATATGACGCGTGTCATTTTTTAGAATTTTGCTAGGATTTCAAATTTCTAAATTTTTAAAACCATTGAGAAACTTGTGCCACAGTTTTGGCAGGTTGAATGATTTTGTATTGTTACATACGGAAGTTTTGAGTGTTTTTTTATTTTGTTTTGAAAATGACTTTGTGATGAGTTGAAACATGTCAACAAAATAAAAATATTTTTCCTTTTTTTAAATCTTCATTACAAATTTTAAGCATTGGAAAATTAGAATTAAAGTATTAATACAAGATATCGTTTTGATATATATATATTCATATCATTTATGATAAATTGCCTGTATCAGAAAAAGAAATTATAGGTGTAGTGTTCATTTTGTTAAAAATTAGAGTATCTCTGATTTTCAGGAAAAAAATTAAAATTTTATGGTAAATCAAATTAAATTAACTATTAGGATATAGTTTTAATCTTTTTTATTTTTTCCGAAAAAATGTCATATCATTTATAATAAATGCATCTGAATCCTGGCAAAAAAATCCTTGGTGCAGTGTTTATTGTGTTGGGGGTTATGGTTTCTCTGATTTTTTTTTTTTTTAAGTTCAACTTTCACTGTAAAAACAATTATAGTCATGATTAAGAAACAGATTTATTTATTTATTTTTTACATTCGTCAGAAAAAATGTTTTCATTTATCATAAAAGTGAAGTGATCATGATAAAAACAGACAGACAGACGAACATATGACCAGCAGGATCGACAGAGAAACTGAATTCCTGAGCATTTCTTAACTGCATAGAAAAGTACTAGGAAAAGAAATAAGGAGAAAATTGTGAAATTCAAAGATAATCTATTTTTACATTTTTTTTTACGTGCCATAAAAATAAATATGTGTTTGTTGCATTAAATAAAAACTTCATTCTAATAATTTTTTATAAATTCAATAAAGCAACTTAATGTAAATTAATGTTGTAGAAATTTAACAAATACATGCACAAAGTTCAAAATAAATGTATATAACCTATGTTGCATACGCGTAAATAAACGCATGAGATGGTGAAAGTCCATAAAAAAGAGTAAGAAAATCTCTTATACATTTTTTAAAAGTTAATACTATTAAGAAAATAAAAAAATCCGTAAAGAGTATAAGTATTAAAACTAAAATTACGTTGAATAAAAATAAATAGTTTACCTATGAAATCTTCTAAGCAAAAGGCTTTTGTATTCATTACGATTATATTATTCTTGACATTTAAAAAAATAATAATACATTAATCCGAAAATCTCATCTTTATTAAAACATAAATTTCATTAAAAAGTCTTAGAGCCGATTTAATCTTTTAATTAGTAAAATTAAAATTTCAACAGAAATTCCCTTCATGTTTATGTTGATGAGTAGGATATTTTTAAGATTAGAAAAACAATGTGAAAGCCTCTTTATTACAGTAATTGAATTAAAAAATTTATATTAAACTAGAGTCTTTTTAATTTATTGAATTATCTCTAAAATGCGTTAGTCTGTTGATAAGCTCCTTTGTTGTTTTCAAATTCAGTTAAGCCTTCACTCTTATCCTCCCACTTTCTCTACTGTTATTTTCTGAATAGTAAAATTCAACTAAACAAAGTTTTTTTTTTTTTTAGACATATTGATTTGAAAAATCACTCAAAGTATGAATAGCGTTTTCGAAATTTTAATTTTATTTTTAAATATCAACAGATTAAATATTTAATATATATAAGTTAGTTTAAAGGAGTTTACTTTAGACATATAAATATTTTTGATATTGTCTTTTCAAATATTTCTGATGCTATATATATATACACTATATTGCCATTGATTATGGGACACTTGCGATTTTAGACATTTTACTAAATATCTAGAAAAATACATGATGAATCATCTCGAAACTCTTAGTGTATAAGTATAATAGTATACGTCATACATCCCCGTGAAGATTTTTTACCGAAACGCCATAGGGGACCGTCAACAAATTAAAAATTAATGAATATCTTTTGAATAACCCTGTCAAAACTAATGTAGCAAAAGCGCTCAAAATCTAGATTATGATTGAATGCCTTATTGTAATACACTATGTTCATTTTTATGCAAATAGCATGCACACTCGCAGAGTAATTAAGGTTTTTATAAAAATGGTCCCAAATTTTTCCAAGTTTTTACATTATAATCTTCAGAGTTCTTAATATAAAATAATATTTTTTTCAGAAAATATGACAAACAACATTGCACACAGTACCCTGTAATCAGAATTAAAAAATAATAAAAATTGTATGAAAAATGAGTAAATTTACTAAATAATTTTTTACTGCGCATGCGTCAAAGATATCAAAATTTCATTTGCATATTATGTTAGCTAAATGTATAGAACAACTTTTGTAAAAGTCTCAAAATCATAGCTTGAAAATTCTGAAAGTAATCGTCTATAGAAAAAGGACAAAATCCGTTGTTTCCAAAATGAAGCAAAAAAATGAGGGATTTTATCCAAATGCAGTAGTACATCCCATATTGTGTATTCTATATTGACACTAATCAATGAATATATGGATACAACCCCTCTTGTTTTTGCTTCATTTTAAGAATAACGGATTTTCGACTTATTCAATTGACGATTATTGTCAGAATTTTCAAGTTATGATTTTGTGACTTTCACAAAAGTTGCTCTATACATTTAGCTAACATAATATGCAAATGAAATTTTGATATCGTTGACGCATGCGCAGTAAAAAAATATTTAGTAAACCAACTCATTTTTTATACAATTTTCATTATTTTTTAATTCTGATTACAGGGTACTGTGTGCAATGTTGTTTGTCAGATTTTCTGAAAAAAATAATAATTTATATTAAGAACTCTGAAAATTATAAGGAAAAAACTTGGAAAAATTTGGGATCATTCTTATAAAAACCTTAATTACTCTGCGAGTGTGCATGCTATTTGCCTAAAAATGAACACAGTGTATTACAATAAGGCATTCAATCATAATCTAGAGTTTGAGCGCTTTTTCAACATTAGTTTTGACAGGGTTATTCAAAAGATATTCATTCTTTTTTAGTTTGTTGACGGTCCCCTTTGGAGTTTCGGGAAAAAATCTTCACGGAGATGTCTGACTTATACTATTATATTTATACACTAAGAGTTTCGAGATGATTCCTCATGTATTTTTCTAGATATTTAGTAAAATGTCTAAAATCGCAAGTGTCCCATAATCAATGGCAATATAGTGTATATATATATATATATATATATATATATATTACAAATTTCTATTACATTCATTTTATTTATTTATTTAAATTTTTCTCATGTTTCGGTATGGTTTATTGATAAAATCAATTGGTGAATATTATCTACTTTTAATGGTATTATATATATGTATTTATTTAAGGTTTAATTAAAAAAGCTCTAAAATATTTTCTCTGTCAAACAACGCAAAATTTTCTATGCATCAACGTTTTCATTTTTGCCCGTGACTGTATGGAATGCCAGAAATTAATATTTGGTGTGAAACCCCCTGTGAACCCCACCGAACCAAGAACTGCTACTTTTGGCTTTAGTCGAATATTATGTCAATTATTGATTTTTAAAAGTAGGGATGGTGTTACTGGAGATATTGAACGTATCTATGAAAAAAAAATAGTTTAATTAATAAAATATATAATTTTTCAAGATTTTGTCAACAATCATTTTTCAACGTATCTCTAATATTCTTTCACAATCAAAGAGATATATAAAATAGATTTAAAAGATTGTAGCAATCAATGAAACAACAACACAACAAGAACAAAAAAAATTCTTACAGTGTCAGTTACTGCGGATTTCACACTATGTGTCTATGAATTGAATAGAATCTTTCCTTTTCTCGTCAAATAGAGTATAAATTTAATTACAGCCTGTTGCTTGTTTTAAACGATTTTTTACTGGTAGTATCTTTTAAAAAAATAAATCAAAACAAATATTTATTTATTTATTTATTTATTTATTTTTCTTTTTGTACACGATATTTGATTTTTTGATATATAATTAAAAATAGTTGCAATTATGAAATTAAAATGAATA
The DNA here is from genome assembly GCA_964019185.1 of Maratus speculifer. Lineage (NCBI taxonomy): Eukaryota > Metazoa > Arthropoda > Arachnida > Araneae > Salticidae > Maratus > Maratus speculifer. Next base: position 200,340,453 of record OZ025301.1, read on the forward strand.
CTTGAATGTATGTACTTGAATATATACTAGAAAAAAAGTTTTGATTTGAAAGCAGCCTCATGCCTTATGCTTTTTAAAGATTGTTCATAATGATAGTATCTCCATTCGATTATCTCTTGCAGACAATGCATAAATCAATCGGAACATCCGTTTAAAGTGGGAACTTGACCTATTAAAAACATCATTCTGAGTTGGATTTCGACTACTTTTTTTTGTCATGTAACCCCCCCCCCCAGAGCTCTGGCCGTTAGATAACTAAGTGAGCGTTTCTTAAAGGGTTCTAAGGATTTAAAATGCATTAACTTTATAACTATACAAAGTACAAAGATGAAATAAGTGACATATTTATCAGGCAGATCATAAGTTTGGTATTCAGTAATTTAAAAAATAATGGGAATTTTAGTTAAAAATATGTCGTTGCAACGGTTTAAAATGTTAGAATATCTTGCAAAACCACATCAAATCTACCTTTAGAGATTATAGGCCAAGAGCCGACAACACAAAAATCTAAGGTATCAAGCAGAAGAATAAAAACCTTTATCTTATAGACAGTAACAGGGAATCTAATGATCCATATCTGATTTAAGCGAAGTGATGCATAACCCATAAATTAATATCACTGGTGGTTTACTCGTAGGCTTATCATTGTGTTTAAGGCAAATCAAAGGTATGAATTGATTGTACGGAAAACAGAATGGTAAGCTTATGAGTAAACCACTAATGGTATTAATTTTTGGCTTTTGTACCACTTCGCTTCCTGTAGATATGGATCATTAAATTCTCCTGTTACTATGCTTAGATAAAATAAAGGTTTATTTCTTGTGCTCGATACCTTAGGTTTTTGTGCTACCAGCTCTTGGACTATTACTTTCTATACTATTTAGTTATTAGAAAGAGAAAATGAGTACTTGTCATAAGATAGGAATTACGTTTACGTTGATGTACTGACAAAACATTACACTATTTAAATTTTTAAATGATCCCTCGCTCCGATAAGTTATGTATAGATGCATTTTGATCATGATTTTAGACAAATAAAGTGGTAAAAATGCCATTTTTCTACGATTGATATTCCTTCAGTTACAATAGTTAAAAAAAAAAAAAATAAATAAAAAATGGAACTTTCATAAACTAAAAGATCATCTGTCTGTTTTTGGTGCTGAAGAATCTAAAAGTTTATAAAATGTTGTTATTTTAAAGGAAATTAAATTAAAAAACTTCCATTACAAATATTTTATAATAAGTTATTTTGTATTTCTCCACATAAATGTTATTCAGTTAGTTGTTTCATGTTGTTACCCTGCTGCTTTAAAAAGGTACAATAAATGATAAAACTGAATTTTAAACATGTTTTATTTTATTGGTGCTACACATAATTATGTAATACAGAAGATACTGTTTTAAATAACGGAATTCGGTCATGCAATAATACAAAAGTAACCCAGTAAATGCAGTTTGCAATAGACGGGGGAAAAATCTAGAATAGAAAAAAGGAAAGAAAATTGCTTATTTTTCAACATCATATAAGCAAAAAAAAAAAAAAAAAAAAAAAAAAAAAAAAAAAAATGTGAGAAATGAGATTAATCTTATCTTAAGTTGGAGGAATTTATTATGAAACTACAATCAATTTTTCAAGTTTGCCTTTGATTTTTAAAATTACGTTGTTAAATAATAATTATTGTATAATAATTATTCATTTTTTTGTTTGTTTTTTCATCTAACCGAATAAAGACAAATTACAAAATTACTTATTATTTATTAAAATAGGAAGTTTTTTTTTTATTTCTACTTTAAATCGTTATAGTATCCATGTATAATATTTATTTGTGAATCCTCAAGCATATGTTATTGATAATTCCTTTCAACAAACATATAACAATGCTACAAGTATCCATAAAATAATTGATATTAATTTTTATTTAAATAATATCTGAAACTTTAATTCTGTAAAATAAATATTTGCATATACCTATTTATTGTTCAATATTCGAGTAAAAAATAAAGGAATTATTCATCATTAAAACATGTATGAAATATCAAAAAAATATATAATTTATTAGTTTTAAAATTTTCTATTTTTATAACACATCAGTATAATTGAAATTGTTACAAAACTTTGTTTGAAAAAAAAAAAAAATCAAAAAAGAACAAATCTTATTATCGAAAATAATAATATCAAATAATCATAAAAATTATAACTATACAAAAAGGAAATATTTTTCTTAAATTTACAATGTCATTGATAACAAGGTCAAAGAAGGAAACACAAAACATAAGCAACAAACATCTTTATCCTTTTTCTAAGTAATTTTTTTTTAAATGAGAAATGATAATTAAGGTTATTTCAAATGTAATTATGTAGATTAAAAACTACTCCGTCTCTTTCGTGCACTTTTGTAAAATTCTTTAGATTTCTTTGGTCAAATACAAAAGCCTACTTACATTTATACAAAAGAGCATGGTTAAATTTATGGCCCTATGTAAATTCTTAGAATATTTTTTTTCAGAATATTCAGTAACCATAAGAATTATTATTATTTCTTTTACTATTTTAGTTTTTAGAGTATTTCATTAAAAAATATAACCAAATAAAAGAATTTTCTTTACAAAATAAAAATAATTTTTTTAAGATATTTTTGTGATAAAGAATACATTATGCTACTTGGTTCTTTGTTCGTTCCTTTAATAATAATGTTGTTCCAAACGTATTAAATGACATACACACCAGGGTCTATCAACGTTCTGTTATTAGAAATTTTGTAAAATATTATTGCATAAATACTCAGACATAAATTTAAAACTCTAAGTAGTGCGATTTAATATATAAGACATTATACAATTAGAAATATCTTGTTAGACAATATCGTGAATGTATTTTTACCAGCAGAAGGCAATAAAATAACAGTAAAAATATTTTATTACTCATTTAATCTAACTCATGAAGGTAAAACACATTCTATTATTTTCTTATTCACATCGTAATTATTGTAATACAAGCACTAATCACTTAACCTTAGATTACGGGGTTGAGACATATGTCGTCCCAGAGACTATTACAATATTCGATTCTCATCACTTTTTGAAAACTATTCTCTGGCATACAATTAAACCAAAATAATTTGGAGAGTAATATAACTCAAAGAATTTATACTGTAAATTGCGGGGAGAGTAAATATAATAAAAGTCGTCACACCTAGCCCGTAATCAAAAGGTTAAAATAAAATTTTACAAAATCTTCTTCTCTTAAAAATATGTCATTAATCTGCACCAAATTTCAATTAATTCTTTTAATTTTCAGGTAAATAAAGCTTCAGTAAATCACTAATATATATGTCCCTGGAAAAGACACATAGTCTACAAAATGCCTTGTCTTTTCCATGTCACTAATAAGATAAGACTATAGGGGCGAAAAACAAAATATAAGCAACAATATATCTCTCTACTGTTCTATTATATACTTCTAGTAAACAGCCTTAAGTAGAAAAAGATAAAAAGAAGGCTTCAAAGGGGACGGCTTTTCTCTTTAAGGCATTAATAATAAAGTACACTGCATTGTTTTGCGCCAGCCTAAACAAATTTCTACTGTTTCTTAAAACGATAATAAAGTAAATCAAATTACTTAAAGATTTTTTTTTGTTAAAGTTATATGTATTTCAGGAATGCATTACGAAAATCTGAGAGTATTTGTACTAATTATAAATCAGAACCAAACTGTAATTGTGAAATTTATCCAAGAACAGGCTCATAGAAAAAATTGTTGAAGACAGTTTTAATAATTTTACAACTTATGTTGTTCTTTAATTTTCGTATTCCAGTAATATAAAAAATCGAGAGCATATACATGATAGACTCTAAACATAATTCAAGGGAATATTTTCAGGATGTTATTGTATACTTTTTCACGGATAGCTTCAAAATTCTAATTTCAGAAACTGAAAAAAAAAATGATATTGCACCAGTTATATTAGGGATATAAGATATATTAGAGCAATATCTTAGAATATTATATTGCGAATTTTTCTGATAATCTTATGTTTAGATTAGTAACAATAGGAATCAATACTGAGATAGTAAATTTATAAAGCTTTGAATATGTTCTATCATTTATCATTTAATACAAGAATGCTTGTATAAGTTAAAAATATATGTCAGATTTCAGAAAACTTTTCTTTTAACAGTATCTTAAAAATTCTGGGGACATTTAACTTGGGGACTTGTTTTAAAATTTTAAAATTCAAAAAGCTTCAAGAAAGAAAAAATACACTCTAAAGAACATAAATATAAGCAACAGTACATCTCTCTACTGTTCTAATTGTTCTCTTCTCAATTGTTCTGTTATATTCTTCTATTAAGATATCTTTAAATATAAAAAGGAAAAAATATTCATCAAAGAAGCTGTTTTTTTTTTTTTTTTTTTTTTTTTTTTTTTTTTTTTTTTTGGGGGGGGGGGGGTCATTGCTAATAATGTGCATTACAATGTTTTGTTCTAATCAAAACAAATTTCAACTGCTATTTAAAATGATGATAACATAAGATAAATTACTCTTTTTACTTTTAAGTAAGAGTTATACATATGATTCAGAAATGCATTACAAGAAAACGAGTGTATTAGAATTTAAAGTATAGATCAGTTTTGATTTTTATCCAATAATAGTCTCCTGTGTGGCTTTTTTCTTGTGGTGGTTTTAAAAATACATTGATAATATAACAACTCATGTTGTTCTTGAACCCGAAACATAGACATGATATACTGCAAACATAATATAAGGGAGCATTTTCAGAAGTTTTTTACTCAAGTTTTCCTCAATAATTCCAAAATCATAATTTCCCACTGAAGAAGAAATATGATAAAATTCTTTGGATCAATATCCTAAAATATTGCATTAAGAATTTTCCCTTGTAATCTTAAGTTAAGAATTGCAACAATATGACTTGCAAGGAAGGTTTCCATACTGAGCATGAGCATACTCAGATTTTTTGGAAAAAAAATACTAATTAAACTACTCATGTATTTAATAAAGGATCAATGAGAATTAGAAGCGAAATTGCAGCAGAAAATATGTAAAAAAATAAAATACTTCCGAATATTTGGCGTGAAAAGATTAAAGTGTCACATGATTTGGCGAGCAATACTTTTCCCCGCCAAAAGCAAACGATTTTAGTGCAACTGAAAACTTTTGGATTTATAGAATCAATGTAAATGGTATTTAATGAATTTAAACATAAAAGATAAGAGAGTTTAATATATTATATACATATAAATATATTAAATTGCATATATATATACATATATATATATATATATATACTTTTATGAATACAACCAAAGTAATTCAGACAATACCATTCAATAAACCAATGAAACCAGTATTTTTACAATCATCTTATTGAAAACAATTGAAGTTTGAAGTGAAATAGAAGACAGTTTACCAAAATAATAAAAGATAAATTATATATATATATATATATATGTACCGGGTGTCCCAAAAATGACTGATGGATTTTAAAATTCAATAACTTGCAAACGGTGACAGCTATTTAAAGAATTTTTGCAGCAGGGTTATGTACAATGGCAGGAGTTTTTCTTTACGGCGATTGAAGGCCAGGTGATCAGTGTTGAGTGAAGCGTCGACCTGGCCTTCAATCGCCGTCAGCGCCACCTATTGTTTTATATGCGAACTAAAATAAAAAATTACGGTAAAAAACTCCTGACATTGTACATAACCCTGTTGCAAAAATTCTTTAAATAGCTGTCACTGTTTGCAAGTTATTGAATTTTAAAATCCATCAGTCATTTTGGGACACCCAGTATATATATATATATATTACAAATTAAAAATTTTTTCGCCAAAACTAACCTTTATACTACCTTAATTTTCTTATAATAATGTTCCGAACTTACTTCAAATTATTAAATTAAAATCTTGTTTCTAGATCTAATCTGTTAATCTGCATGCAGACGATATAAATTCTTAATTTGCCTTAAAAAACATTATTCCAGAATGCGTAAATTTAAAAAGATAGCTCTAAATTAAAAATATTCTTAATTAAAACTTTATTTCTTAATATTCCAAATAAAACTGATTTCTTCTATGTTTTTATCAACCCTTTTTAAGAAAATCTTATTAAATTTATTCCAAAACCATACCTTTCAAAAAATATCATTATTTTATTTTATCTATTTATTTATTTTTCCGCCGTCAACCTTTGATGTGAGCATTAATAAATTCATTTCTTTTCTTTTTCTCTTAAAATTAATCATTTATAAAAATCGTCTGCCTAAGAAATTGTGAGTTGATTATAAATTGGTTAAATAATATTTTTTTTTTAAATAAATTTATCGTCTGTGTAAAATAGTCTCGTATCTGGACAAGAATTCTGTTTACATAAAAGGATGATGGTTTGAGATTACAGAAAGTTCTAGAATTTTCTTTTTAGTTTTAAAAGGTGGAAGTCTCGAGATGAGAAGGAGAGAGATTCTGGAGTTCTGTCGTCGATGAGTACGGCTGGTTGAAGTAAATGATGGAATATTTTTTGGACATTTCGGTAAAAGATCGTTTGCAAAAAGGAGTTTTTCCCTCTATAATGACTACAGTTGAATAAATAAACTTACAGCCACCAATGAGTGATTTATTGGATATTCTACATTTATTTATTTTTTATTTTTTCCCTCGCTGGCCATGACTTCTGTGCAAAGAACGGGGACCCTGGCGATGATGTTTCTGGCTCCTAACTTTAAAATGTCACAGTCTTTTCTAGAGCCGACAGGATGTTTTATGCCAGCGCTGCCTTTTTTTGTTTTTAAAGAAACTTGCTATGGAACGAAGTGATAATAAAAACTGTGGATCGCTGAATAATTTGCCAGTCATTATTGGATGTGTTCTTAAACAAAAACTGCCATAGTTTCATGATTTCTGGAGTGACAAAAACAGAGGAATTGTTCCTGTAAAGTGCTTTGGTCGATAAAAAGTAGTCCTCTTATGATGAAAAAGAAGAAAATAATAATAATAATTACAAGACCATTTCTTGTTAATTGGTGAAAATAAAAATATTTTTTCGAGATAGTTGAGACCCATAGGATTTCGGTGAGATTTTTTTTTTTTCTCGTAGTGTTTTGAATATTATTATTTGTATAATTTTTATGTATTTATTTAAATTAATTATTCTCTATTTGTCAGGTTTATTTATTTGATTATTTGTCTGTGAATTTTATTTACTTGCCTATTTATGAGTATTATTATTATTATTATTATGTGTTGGAGATTGAAACATTTTTATTCTTCAGGATTTAATTGAGGAGTATGATGTTCTTAAGATATTTACTGTTACTTATTAAAACTATTATGATATTTTTATGCACGATTAAAGGCAAGTTTGTAATAATAAGGAATTATATAGAAAACCTAGATATTTGTTTGTTATCAAGAACTATTCTCAGAATGCAGTATTTTCATGATAATGTTCCTACAACTAAACATTTGAGCTAAAAATTAAGTTAACATTTATGTTTTTTCCTTTTATTTGTTAGAATTTCTGGTTACAGTGAGCTTTGGTTCCCGGATTCTTATAATTTATTTAAATACAGTAAGAAAGATGGAACTGTGCAAGGCTGTTGCTAGAGTTTTGACTGATAAATATAATTAATTTTTTCAGTAAATTTTGTGACTTTAAGTAAGAAATTACCTATCATTAAAATTTCTGTATCTGTTATGATTTATAAAATATTAGAATTAAAAGTTGATCCCAATTTAAGGTATAACTATGATATTTACAATTTCTATTTTTATTAGAAAATTTCTGGTTAAAGTTAGCAGCTAAATATAGTTATAATTTTCACGATAATTTTGATTCAGATTTTTAAAATGGAGGGTAATGTTTTTGTGTGAGGCAGTTAAAATGTATACAACTCCAGTAGACAAAGGCCTCGAAATTGCGAAAGCGCGAACTCAGGAATTTCACCTTAAAAGTAAAAGGCTCTATGATCGAAATTTTGTCGAATGCCCATTAAAAATACAAGACTCTGTAATTTATGAAGAATTTAAATACCCTAACACTCGAAAATTAGAACCTACTTTCTCTGGACCATACAAAATTATAAATAAACTTTCTGATGTAACTTATGAAATAGATAAATTTAATTATGAGACAGGACAGAATTCCGTTATTGTGCATGTTTCTAAATTAAGACCCTATTTTTCACCAGAATATTTTAAACTGTTTCATGAGCAACCCAAAAAACAAACAAAACCTCAAATACAATCACAATCACTAGATCAAATTAAAGTCAAGACAGTAGATTAAATTTTAATTCTTATTCTTTAAACATTTTATCACCATAATTTTCAAAATTAGCAGGTATGTTCTTGGTGCGCAACAAGAATATTACTTGTTTTTGGGAGTTTTTGGGATTAAATTGGGCTCCTTATGCAGGCATAAGGTGTGCACTTTGATTGTAAAGGCTTTGAAATTGATGTTGATAAATTAATTTTAAGTGTATTTAAGTCTAACTATATTTACTCATTTATTGACATTAGTATTATTCTACTTATTCAGCAGATATTATGTGACAATAGTTATAAAATTTGATGACTTTACTCAAACCTATAACATAATATGTGATTTTCAGTGATTGTGAAAACTACAGATATTAAAAGTTTTTCAAAAAAGCAAAGTATTTTTATTTCCATTTCTCAATTAAGAATGACACCTTTTATTCCTATTTGTATTTTATTATTAAAGTTTATAAACCATGTGTAGATAAAACATTATTCTACATTTGGCATTGAAAACTTATAACCAAATTTGACAATTTTATAAAAGAGTAACTGAGAGGAATTATTGTAAGGAAATACTGGTTGAGAGTCCATTTTCTAAATAGTTAGATTTAATTTTATTTGGATTTTGGAATTATTATGATTTTTTTTTATTTATACTTTCGGCTAGCAAAAAATACTTTCTTATGCTATTAGAAGATAAGAAAATTATTTAGTTGCTATGTAATTATTTTTATCCTCAACCAATATTTTCCCTATCAATAATAAACAAATAGTGATATTTTCTTTTGATTATACTCTTGTATTACTATTATTATTATTATTATGATTTCTATAATGAAGTTTAGTATTAATTATACTCTTATTGAAAAATATTAGGATATGGAGTCTTATTATATTACTTATTATTGTTGTTGTTATTATTATTTAAATTTTTCTATATTATTTATTATTGATATTGAGAGTGATGCTATTTATTATTAAAAAAATTGATATATTATTGAAAGAAAAATTTGATTGATTGTTAAAAGATGTTGGATCCAACATAACATAAAAAACAAAGATTAAACTAGATTTGGAGATCTTTAATTAAAGAGACTGTATTCAGTGAACACTGGAAAAGACTTTTATACACAATGGAAAGACTTTTTTCATTTGAAGAACTTTATTTAAAATAACCTATGCATTAAGTTATTATAATTATTTAAACTTTCCATGAGAACGAATTGTTATTGTTTTTATTATATTTTTTATCTCTTGCTTATTTATATTTATAACTTATTTACTGTTATTGTAAGTATTATCTCCTATGCACTTACAAATAGTAAGTGATATTGTAACAGTATTGTATCTCTTTCAGGGAAATGCTCCTACCTAAATTTAATTCAGATTTATTTCCTCTTAACTATTTTATTTTAATCGCTAATATTTTTTATATTGCGTTAATTTTCTTTTCTTCTATCTCTTGGCTTCCTGGGTTTGACAGTTTTATTCCAAAATTTGACTTTTCTAAATTATTATATTTCTGTTGTCTGAACTTGTAGTTTTATTTAACTATCAATTTCATACAAATTTTCGGGGAGGGGGGATAATATTACAAATTTAAAAATTTTTCGCCAAAACTAACCTTTATACTACCTTAATTTTCTTATAATAATGTTCCGAACTTACTTCAAATTATTAAATTAAAATCTTGTTTCTAGATCTAATCTGTTAATCTGTATGCAGACGATATAAATTCTTAATTTGCCTTAAAAAACATTATTCCAGTATGCGTAAATTTAAAAAGATAGCTCTAAATTAAAAATATTCTTAATTAAAACTTTATTTCTTAATATTCCAAATAAAACTGATTTCTTCTATGTTTTTATCAACCCTTTTTAAGAAAATCTTATTAAATTTATTCCAAAACCATACCTTTCAAAAAATATCATTATTTTATTTTATCTATTTATTTATTTTTCCGCCGTCAACCTTTGATGTGAGCATTAATAAATTCATTTCTTTTCTTTTTCTCTTAAAATTAATCATTTATAAAAATCGTCTGCCTAAGAAATTGTGAGTCGATTATAAATTGGTTAAATAATATTTTTTTTTTAAATAAATTTATCGTCTGTGTAAAATAGTCTCGTATCTGGACAAGAATTCTGTTTACATAAAAGGATGATGGTTTGAGATTACAGAAAGTTCTAGAATTTTCTTTTAAGTTTTAAAAGGTGGAAGTCTCGAGATGAGAAGGAGAGATATTCTGGAGTTCTGTCGTCGATGAGTACGGCTGGTTGAAGTAAATGATGGAATATTTTTTGCACATTTCGGTAAAAGATCGTTTGCAAAAAGGAGTTTTTCCCTCTATAATGACTACAGTTGAATAAATAAACTTACAGCCACCAATGAGTGATTTATTGGATATTCTACATTTATTTATTTTTTATTTTTTCCCTCGCTGGCCATGACTTCTGTGCAAAGAACGGGGACCCTGGCGATGATGTTTCTGGCTCCTAACTTTAAAATGTCACACACACACACACACACACACATATATATATATATATATATATATATATATATTATTTGTTGTTGTAACTATTTAATTTACCTCTGGAAAAATATTTTCATGCAAAAAAAATTCTTATTCAGTAAAATTATTTTCATACAGTTAAGCATATTCAAAAATAAAAGCCAGATGGTTCCATAGCAACGAAATCAATTTTGATGATTAAATTTGAATATAAATACATATAAATGTCAATATAACGAAATTATACTTAAAACAAACTAAAACTGACAAAACCAAAGATATTTCATTTATCTAAACACGTTAAATATGAAACTTTTTCCTTTAAAATGCATTTGACATTAAAAAAAAAAAACACTTTTTTGAATTTGCTTTTCATCGCCAACCGATGATAAATCGCCAAATAACGAAAATTTCACTATTTTTTTACGGACGCTGTATGGAGGTTCCACCAAAAATTTTTTTTATAAACGTATATTTCCTCATGAGAAGAACATATTGTAATTTTTTCATATTTTTCGTAGTATGGCCGTATGGAGACCTTCCTTGTTAGTTACCAAGATAGAAAATTTATAAATATTTAAATCACTTCTATGATCCATTCAGAAATGTTTGAATGATTAACATATAAAATTAATAAATACGTGAGATTTCAAAAAAGCTTTTATTTTAACAGTACCTCAAAAATTTTATGGGACATTATTTGTTTTAATTCCGAAATTCATAAATCTGTAGAAAATGACAAGTACAGACGTCCCTCAAAAAGACATATAGTCGACATAAAAAGAATGCCTTTGTCTTTTCCATGTCACTTATAAGATACCATTATATACATAATCGAACAGAAAAAAAATATAAACCACAATATATCGCTCCACTGTTTAGTTATATTCTTTTACTAACAAGGAAGGTCTACATACGGGCATACTCCAAAAAATCCGAAAAAAATGCAGAATGTTTCTCTCATGAGGATATATACGTTTATAAAAAAAGTTTCGGCGTAACCTCCGACCACCAATATTTCAGATTTAAAATGAAACTCAAATTTAAATTGATTAAAATTGTTTCAAGTTCAAAGTCCAGTTGAGCATTGTCAATTAGATTTTGTTGCTATGGAAACATCTGCTTTTATTTTTGAATATACTTAAATGTATGAAAATAATTTTACTGAGTAAGAATTTTTTACATGTGAAAATATTTTTGCCACAGGTAAATTAAATAACTACAGCAACAAATAATATATATATGTGCAATTTAATAGATATATGTATATAATATATTAAGCTCTCTCGTTGTTTATGTTTAAATTCATTAAATACCATTTACACATATTCCAAAAATCCAAAAGTTTTCAGTTGCTTTAAAATCATTTGCTTTTAGCGGAAAAAAGTGCTGCTCGCCAAATCGTGTGACACTTTCGTCTTTTCACGCCAAATATTCGAAAGTATTTTATTTTTTTACATGTTTTTCTAGTGTAGATCCGCCGCTAATTTTCACTGATCTTTTATTACATATATGGGTAATTTAATTGATATTTTTTTTTTCATAAAAAAATCTGAGTATGCCCAGTATGGAGACCTTCGTTGTAAGCAATCTAGAAAAGTAGAAAAATGTAAAAAGGAGTGTTCGAAGATAGTATGGCTTTTTCCTTTTGGGGATTAAGAATAAAGCACAATAGATTGTTTTCTTGCAACGCTTAAAATAAATTTATTTCTATTTAAAATGATAATAAGATAAATTATTTCAATATCTTTTTAAAAAGATTTCTATATATTTTGGAAATACATTGCAAATATCCAAGTATTTGTAAATTAAGTATAAATCAAAACAATGCTGTAACTATGAATTTTATCCAGTGTCAAAGAAAAATTCTGTATAAAACGCACTAATAATTTTACAGCTTATGTTTTTCTTTCATTTTTATGTACTAGCAACAAAATAACAGATAACATATATATACAAAAGACGAACATTATATAAAGGAAGATTTTTAGGCTATTATTACAGGAATTTACTTGGTTTATTCCGAAATCTAATTTCACAGCGGAAGAAAAAAAATAGTGCAGTCAGATACATCAGAGATATACTATGCAACAATATACTAAAATATTGAATTACTAATTTTTCCTTATAATTTTATGTTAGATCTAATATTAATGTCAATATTACGAGATAGTAAATTTACAGAGCTTTAAATAACCTCTATTATTTTTCAATTGATTCCAGAAAGCTTACACTACAAACATTTTATATATTATGTAACATATAATATATATTAGATTAACAAAAAACTTTTTCATTAATCAACGTCTCAAAAATTTGTAAGACATTTGAAATTATTAATTTTAATTCCTAAATTCATACAGCTGCAAGAAAAAGGCAAATATCCCTGACATGCCTGAAAAAGATATATAGCCGGCATAAAAAGAATAAAGGGAATTCCTTGTCTTTTACCTGTCACTAATAAGATAAGACTAGAGGGACAAAGAACAAAATATAAGCAACAATATATCACTCCATCGTTCTATTATATTCTTAGAGTAATCAACCCTTAAGTAGAAAAAGATAAAAAAAGAGACCCAAAGGTGGCGGCTGTTTTCTTTTGGTCATTACTTATAAAATACACTAGAATGTTTTGTTGCAACCGCAATGTAAATGCAACAAATAATACATAATTTAATGTAAACTCTGTGTAATGTAATGGTGTTAAATTTTAATGTTTGTCTGTTCAGGTTTGTTGAACATGAAAATACTTATTCGAGAATTATTGCGCCTGAAAATCTCCATTCCGGATTGAGAAAGCTGAACAATTCCCTTTAAAAAGTGTTCGATAACATTCTGATTATCAATAGACTGTAAAGAAAAAAAAAAGGTTAAATTTATGGCAAAAACTACTGACAGCAATGTTGCCAGCAGTTTTTGCAGTAAAAATTCCAGTAAAATTAGATGAAATAAAAAAAAAAAATTACATCTAATTTTACTGCAATTTTTACGTCCAAAACTGCAGGCAACATTGCTACCAGCAGCTTTTGCCATAAATTAAACAGTTTTTTTCGAGTATAACAGCACTAAAAACCTTTTTTTTAAATGCTTTTTTATATTTAAAAAATATATTGACATTTAAAGAAAAGGAACGCTTTTCGGAATTGTGGGTAACTTGGAAAAGCTTATTGTATATTTTCGTATACATTACATTTTCCTAGAACGTAAAATATTTGTAATTTTTTACATCGTAACAAATCGATTTATCGATAAGAAATCATCAATTTAAGAATTAAAGAAACACAAAGACACTATACAGAAAATTGGGTAAATTTTTATGGTTCTTAATAAATATTATGGTTACTGAATATTCTGAAAAAAATTATTCTAAGAATTATAAACAGGCCAGATAATGAATTTAATTATGCTTTATTAAAATATATAATTAATCGGCAAAATACATTACAATAATTGCCTGAAAAACTTAATGAAAATAAAGGCTTATGGAGGTTGAATTATTTTAAAAAACTCTTCAAATTTTCCGCGTACGTCTATCGCATATAAAGATTTTAAGAACAATCAACGTAATTGATCTTAGATAAGAACGTAAAATTGATATTAAATATTTTTTTAAAAATTCTATGCAAATATATTACTGCAAACAAAAACAAATGAATAAAATTTGCAATTAGTTACCTTAAAAATTTTTTTTCTGAAACGAAAACATTTATGTACACACTAGCAGCCTTCAACCGCTACGCTGGTCGGTTTCTTTAAAGGAATTTTGAATCAAACGAAGTGCATCTAATCATGATTAAAAAAATTATATATATAAAATCAATTATTTATCATTATACTCTTATAAATATAATCTCGCATTATCCGGTTCTGAATCGTTGTTGGCGACATAAGAGAAAAAAATAGCTCTAAAATCACTATGTTTAACTATTTTTATAATATTTACAAGATGTCTGGAATTTTGTGCTTTTACCTAAAACTACTGCAGAGATATGGCAAAAAGTCCCAAAAGTACGACCACTCCATTACACACTCTTATGGGGAAATTTCTAAAATAGATAAAATGCAAAAGTTGGTTTTAGTATATTAGTTATCCCCAAATTCATTCCTCTATCTAAAATGCTCGGAGCCATAATAGTGGAAAAGTCATGTGACGGAATCCCCTGATTGCAAAAAGAAAAAAAGGCGCGAGTAAGTATATAAAAATATTAAGGAGTAAAGCATAAAAAAATTAGAATTTTTTGGCAATTAGCAGTAAAATAGCCAAAAAATAAGAATTAAAAGCACCCCTTGTGACAAAAACATGAACTAAAAAGATGATGAATGGCAATATTTTTTATTATTTTTTCTGCGCCATTAAAGACATGTCCTTAATTTTCTCATTAGTAGAAGACGTTTTACTGAATTAATTTAAAAGTATCCCCCAGGAGGGGCAAAATTAGGGGAGGGATAAAGGAAGTGGTCACAGGGAATATCACATGAGGTGATATCGATATTCTCCTTCGAACACAAAGAGGAAGAGTGACTTGGGTTGTCTATAACCTGAAACACTGGTCACAGAACTTTCCAATAATATCTCACATGAGAGGTGTCGGGTAATATTGAAAAAGTGCACCCCAGCGATCCAACTATCCTGCCTGCCGAAAACATCCCTCCTTTATTTAAAATTTTCATATGTTATAAATAATACTTATGGTCGGCTCCGTAAAAAAATCTGATTTAAGATGTTAAAAAAGGTGTGAATTCTAAAAAAATCGAAATTTACCTCCTACCAGAGGCCAAATTAAAGAGGAAGAAAGAAAGGTCCATAATCTGAAAGAAGGGTCTGAAGGCTTTAAGATGATATACATCATAACGGTTCCAACAAACGCTTAAAATTTTTCGACCATCACTTTAGCCCTTCTCACGGGTGGAAATTTTAAACAGATGTTTAATTATTGTTTTAATAGATTTTATTTCTGCAATTTCCCATTCCTACTTAGAGAGGCTCAGGGGTTGAAAACTTTTCAAAAAATCGATTTTTTAATGATCTGATTTGATTATTCATTTAATTCTTAACTCAATGCAAAGAACGCATAAAAATATTTGCATTTTTAACGGAGTTATAGGCATTTATGTATCAACACTTTCATAGCCGCATTCATATAATTTCAACTTTAAGTCGCGTTTTCTCAAAACTTGATTTTTGATGACTAACACCAAGATTAAAAAAAAAAAAACTATTTGATAAAATGGCTTTTTATTTATTTATTTATTTTATTTTTTTTTTTTTTTTTGCATGTTTATAACATCATTATCTAGGTTATGAATTAATATATTTTAGATAGTTTAATATTTTGAGTATTTTTAATGGAAAAAAAACCTGATTTTTTTAGGATTTTTTTAAATTTTCAACTTTGAGAGATTTTTTAATACTTTTTTTATTAAGTGATAGTAATATCCTTAATTCATAATCTAGATTATGATGTTATATGCATGCAAAAAAAAAATTAAGCCATTCCATCAAATAGTTTTTTTTAAATCTTGGTGTTAGTCGTCAAAATTCAAGTTTTGAGAAAACACGACTTAAAGTTGAAATTATATGGATGCGGCTATGTAAGTATTGATACATAAATTCTTATAACTCCGTTAAAAATGCTAATATTTTTATGCGGTTTTTTGCATTGAGTTAAGAATTAATTGAATAATCAAACTAGATCATAAAAAAATCGATTTTTTGAAAAGTTTTCAACTCCTGAGCCCCTTAAAACGGCTGTTAAATGTGCCAAATTTTCCTAAAACGGCTGTTTAGATATAATAAAATGTTTTATAATTTTAACTTTCTTTTCTATGTTTAAAAAATAAAATTAATTTTAATACAACATATATATGTATTTTTAAATGGTTAAAAAATGTTTCATAAGTGATAATATCACGCAAATTTGCTTTTAACTATTGTGCCAGCTCAAGGTTGCCATTTTATTTAAATTATTAATATTCCCATATTATTTTTCATGATATTAAAGTTAAACAGTCATTTGATTTTTAAAAAGTTTAATATTTTTTTGTATTTTTGAAACCAATTACTAAATCGAGGTTTTGAAGATGAATTTCTTAATAATATTGATATTAAAAAGAAAAACAATATGTGTTACAATAAATTGTCTATAATAGTTGTAGTTATAATAATAATTCGATACAAAATCTTTTATAAAAAAAAAAAAAAAAAAAAAAAAAAAAAAAAAAAAAAAGTAATTTAAGAAAGAAAGAAATATTTTTAAAATTATTGTTTCATTAATGTTCAAAGGAGTTAGAATACTGCTATTAATTCATGTAACATCAGCCTAAATAATCCTTCAAGAACTGACAAATACATTGATTGATGGAGAAGACTGAAAACCGCGTAAAAAGTATGAGGAAATATTTTGCTTTTTATGTCACCCGGAAGATAAGTGTATAGGGAAGAAATATAAATCAATGAAAAAGTCTCTCCAGAGTCCATCGTTATACATTGTTCAGCAATTAACATCGGTAAGGTAACAAGAACGAAAAGCATGCACCCAGCATGGATTATGTAACACTTTCACACAAATTCAGATTACTGTAATATAAATTCGCAGTTTATTACGGAGAGAAATTATGTTTAAATAAACAATTTAGTAAACGAATAACTAATTTGAATATCAAATTTCTGCTATTACTATCAATATTCGAAAAAATATCCGTTTGTTTTTGTGATTTATAAATTTAGGTCATGAAGTGAGACATTCGAGATCGAAAGGTAGTTGGCGAAATCTGTTTAATTTGGGCTTCCATATGTTGACGCACAGACATAGGCCGGAGAGATATTTAACCATGAAAATATATGAAGTCCATAATTAAGCAGTCGAATTCTGTGTTTCAAAGATTTATTATGTAATCAGAAAGAACTAAGCAGGAGAAATGCTCTAGCAACACGTTATTAAAAAGGATTACTTAATCATCTCTATGTGGCAGTCGGAGTTTCAAATCTTTTTTATATGATGAGGTCTTAGTCCTAATAACATGACATTACTACATTACCGAAGAAAAAATATTTATTATTATTTTTTAAATTGATAGTGAATCAAGTTATTTTTACAATACTTCAGTTCATTCACTAACATCATAATAAATAAGTCTTCACCTGACAGAAAAAACTGTTGATGGAATAGGTAAAAAAACCTTATCAAGTAGATGAAAAGAATATTGTGATTTGTAGGTATCACTCAGGGTATAAGTTTACAACGTTTAAAGGTAAACGATTAACAACAATAACGAAACACAATATAAGCAATTCATGTATGCTATATACAATTCGTCGTACTATTATAATACACTGCTCAAAACAATTAAAGGATATTGCAGTTTTAGGTGGATTTTGTATCTGGAAAACTTTTTAGCTGATTGATACATGGTCGACAGACATAGTAGATTATATGAGAATAAATTACACATGTTTGGCAGAAAACAATGCATTTTATTGCGCATTTGTGTACAAAAGGAAAAAAAAACACAATTTGTGCATATGAGAAAAAAAGAATAAGAAAATGTGTTTTCTTCAAAGAAAATCATTTTCAGTAAGGGGTATGGTTTCCACGGGCGGCCAGCAACGTTGAAAACCTTTGAGGCATGGACTTAATGAGGCTATTAATGACGAGTTGGGGTATTCTGCCCCACTCTTCCAGAAGAGCTCTTTCCAGTTCTTGGAGAGTTTGTGGGGGTTGTTGGCGGCCAGAAATTCGTCTTCCTAGAGCGTCCCAAACGTGCTCGATTGGATTCATGTCTGGAGAATACACTGGCCATTCCATTCGAACGATTCCTTCCTCGAAAAGGAAATCCCCCACCAGGTTTGCACGATGTGGCCTGCAGTTATCGTCCATTAAAATGAAGTTATCTCCGATTGCTGCAGCGTAAGGGACTACAATAGGTCTGAGGATCTCATCCCTATATCGGCGACCAGTCAGAGCTCCATCTCGAATGATCAGTGCGCCCGTCAATGGAGATGCCACCATACACCAACACTCCTCCACCGCCAAATCTGACACTTTCGTGCACGAACGCAGGATTATTCCTACTGCCACGGTCCCTCCAGATGAAAATACGCCTATTATCTGGATGCACAGAAAAAGGGACTCGTCAGAAAACAGAATATTGCTCCATTCATTTCTCCTCCAGTTGACATGCTCGGTTGCCCACTCCCTGCAGTCGCGACGATGCCTTGATGTTAATCTAACACATACCATCTTTCAGCGAGCATACAGACCTACAGCATGGAGCCGGTTTCGGACAGTCTGAGTTGAAATCGTGGGGCCTGTAGCCGAGCAAAGGTGTTGTTGGAGAAGAGTAGCGTTCATGTTTCGGTGTCTCCGAGCTGTTAACGCTAAATACCGATCTTCATTGGACGTTGTTGCCCGTCTACGACCTTGCCCTGGTCTTCGGCTTGCACATCCACTCTACAAAAAACGGTTCCAGATCCTTCTAATGACACTTTGTGACACTCCAATGGCTTGCGCTACTTCGGCTTGAGTTTGGCCCCCTTTTAACCTACCAACAATTCTCCAAGCTTCTGAATATGTCAAATGACTTCGCTGAGACATCATACTCATCGAAACAAAGCAATTACTGAATGCCGATCATCCTTGTCTTCATTCTCTTTTATCCAGTTGAAGGTCAAATTTCATTCTCTGCCGCTGAAGTGACGTTTTTGACATCGAACTCAAAATTTGCATACTCCACAGTTTGAAAGCCAGAAAAATTTGCATTTGTGATTCTCTTCTTCTATTTCCGGCAAAAAAAATTTCGTTTATATCTTTATTTTATAAAAAAAACTTCAAATATCCTTTAATTGTTTTGAGCAGTGATATAGTAGAATATAAGGAACAAAATAACCTATTGACGACTTTCTGCGACTGATCTCAAATTCAAAGGAGCTCTTTACCTGACACTTTTCCGAACTTCTTTTTATTCTGATTTGGTGACGTTCTTACTCAGAAACTATGTTATCGAGTGGTGTTTACTATTTCTCAGTAAAAGCAGTCGCAAGAGTGTTGGGAATAAGAACAACTTATCCTTACGTGTTAACAATCACTTATGACTCGTTAAGTAATTTATTTATCAATGGATGGAATAAAGTGTTCGATTTCAAATCGCTTTAATAGGCTGTTCAATTATGCTTTTATGCTTAAAAATATGGGAGATAATTTTGCGTTACTAATAAATAAGTTAATTACTATCGTAAAAGAGAGATTTTGAAAGAGAGAGTAAGTGTAATGCAAAATACATCATTATGTAACAAAATAAATAAATAAATAAATAAATAAATAAATAAATACATCACAAGCAATATGTAGTTTAATATACCCTAAATATAATATATTGTGCAATATGTAATATGTATAGAGACCAAAACTTTCTTACATAAATACAGATAAATTATCTAAAAAAACTATAATTTCTACAAAAAACTTATTTTTTTATTCACAGCAAAGTGTATATCTTATTAAAAATCTAATAACAATTTAAAACAATAATAGGCATTTCATAAAACCTTTTTTCTTTGATATTGCACTGAATTATTTTTAGAATAGACGAACTGACTCAAGTAGCATCAATTTAGATAAACATTCAAGAATTGAAAAACATTGTTCGATGATGAAAATAGACAACAAAAGGGCGAAGGAAATATTTTACGTGTGACACAGAAAATAAGGTTATATCGAGGAAACTACACATTGTTAACAATTTGAAACTTTTGCTGCATCGTTACTCCATCGCTTATATAGAAAACGAATATTTCACTGTATTATGGAGCATTCTCATTGGTCAAAATAGAGAAATTCTATAAAAGCGGTGAAGTGACAATGCAACAAACGTCTAAGATTTTTAACAGTGTAATATAACGACCAAAGGAACTCTTTATGAAACACCACTTTATTCTTTAGAAAGATAAGCCGAAGTAAAGAAAGATGAAAAATAAGGTTTCATAAGTGTTGGTTGTTTTTAGACGGCTTCAACTCATTCACATAACACCAGTTTACACAAACCTTCAAAAACTGAAAAATATTAATCGATGGTGAGACAGACAATAAGAAATCGTCTGTGTGACACCAAAGACAAGGTCCTATCGAGGAAACTTCATATATGGACTAAAAAAACTCTTTATAGAGCGCCTTTTTGTCCTTTAGAAAGTAAAATTAAAGTGAATAAAGATAAAATGAGGCTTCATATAAAGTGGTTATTTTTAGAAGGCTTCATATGTAGTGGTTATTTTTAGAAGGCTTCAATTCTTTCATGTAAAATCAGTCTAAAAAAACTTTCAAAAATCGAAAAAAAAAAGGGGGGAGATCGATGTAGAACAACAAAAAGCAACAAAAGGACGTTAACAAAAGGACGAAAGAAATATTTTATTTTATGTGTGACCCAGAAGATAATATTATAACGGGGAAATGTAACATAGGACTAAAGAAACATGGATACAGGACTAAAAAAACGCTGTATCGAACTCCTTTTTTATCGTTTAGAAAGCAATATTAAAGTAAATAAAGATAAAAATATATTTCACAAGTGGTGGTCATTTTTAGATTTATTCAACCTATTCATGTAATGACAGTTAAGTAAACCTTCAAAAACTAAAAAATACAGATCATTCTAGAGGACAGACAATAAAAGGACGAAAGAAATATTTTACTTTTACCTGTGATATAAAAGATAAAGTTATATCCGAGAAATTACAATTTAAGGACTAAAGAAACTCTTTATAGAACGTCTTTTTGTCCTTTAGAAAGTAACATTAAAGTAAATAAAGATAAAAATATATTTCACAAGTTGTGGTTAGTTTTAGAAGGCTTCAGCTCATTCCCGTAACTATAGTCTAAAGAAATCTTCAAGAATTGAAATTATGGATAAAAAGAAAAGGTAAACAACAAAAGGATGAAGGAAATGTTTTATTATATTTTATAATTTTATATATTTTATTATATTTTATATATCATATGACATAGATGGTAAGGTTATATCGATAAGACCTCAATATAAGAACCGAAAAAGCTCTTTATGGAACTTTTTTTTATCTTTTAGAAAGTACCATTAAAGTAAATAAAGATAAAAAGATGTTTCACAAGAGGTGATTATTTTTAGAAGGCTTCAACTCATTCATGTAACACGAGTTCAAATAAACCTTCAAGAACTAGAAAACATTGATTTATAGAGAGGGCAGACAACAAAAGAAAGTCAACAATAGAATAAAAAAATATATTTTTTAGTTTTACGTGTGATCCAGCAGAAAAGTGTAATCGTACACTGGGGGGGGGGGGGGGAGGGGGAGATACAATATAAAGACAAAAAAAAAAAACTTGTAGAACGCATTTTTAACCTTTAGAAAGTAACATTAAAGTAAATAAAGATAAAAAGATGTTTTAAAAGAGGTGTTTATTTTTGAATACTTCACTAAAAAACATTATTCAATAATGAGGACAGAAAAAAGCTAACAGACGGACGAATGAAATATCTTACTTTTCGTATGGCCAGAAAAATAAGGTTATATTGGGAAAATTACGATATAAGAGCCAAAGAAACTCTTAATGGAACTAGAAAGAAACTGTTAATGGAATTAGAAAGAAACATTAAAATAAATAATGTTTAAAAAAAGATGTTTCACAAGTGGCGAGAGGATGTAAAGGCACTTTGTCTTTTCAGAATGTCCCCAAAATACTGTTCAAACCCTGCACCGCCAGATTCCTCGTTGGGAGTACATAAAAATACCCAAAGAATAGTCTATACCTGTATGATCCATTGTTAACGAGGAAATTAAGAAACAAAGTATGAAGTCACAGCCGGTGGAAGGAAAAAACCCCGCCTTGGATGCATCAACATCAACAGCAACATTTGCGTACCTTTCCAGAAGATAACGTTCAAAACGTTCGTTGCGCATATCGCCTCGTGCATGGATGAGCCATGGAATGATGCAAAGCCAACGTTGAACTCTTATTTAAAAGACTGCATCGTGCAGCTACCAGTATTCTTCGCATGGTTAGCATGTATTCTATTTTCCTGTCATTCCACAGCGTGCGCATGCAATATATGATGCGATATATGCATTGAATATTTTGAACATTATCACCTAGAAATGTATGTAAATAATGATGTTGATGTGTCCAACACGATGTTTTTTCCCTTGCAAAGGCTGTGGCCTTATACTTCGTTTTTTGTATTTTTCTCGTACTTTTCTCGATTGTACAAGTACAGTTCTTTGACCATTTTTTAAGTACTCTCAACGAGGAATCAGGCTCTGTAGAGTTCGGAAGGTATTTTTTGGACGTTTTGTATGTACATATTTGTTCTTAATTTAATGTATATTTCAACCATATATATCATAAAGTTTAGAAATAACTTATTGAAAATGTCTTTTTTTTTATTGTACAAATTTTAAAAATGTTCAATTTATTATGCAAAATAACTTATCAAAAAGATGTGAAGGAAATATTTAACTTTTATGTGTTCACTAAAGATAAGGCTACAAGATAGGAAGAACAAAAACACAGTTTATAGAATTTGTTTTTATCCTTTAGAAAGTAACATTAAAGTAAATTAAAATATCAAAATGTTTTAAAACTGATGGTAGTGCACAAAAATGCTTTTATCTTTTGTTGAAATCTTAGAAAATATGGGTATTTTTGGCTGATATTATAAAGTTATTATTTTAAAATCCCCAAATTTCGTATTATTAAGAACATTTAAGTGGAAGATGCATACTTTTTTCATTGTAAGTACTTTAAAATCGTTCAATTTGCAATAAAAAATGAGGGTATAAAATAGAATTGAAAGCAATATTTTTCTTTTGCATATGAGAAACTAATGTTACACAGGGAAAAACGACTATATAAAGACAAAAAGACAGAAAAAAAACTCTTTAAAGAACCACTTTTTATACTTTAGAAAGTAACATTGAAATAAGTACAAACACAAAAATGTGTATGATGGAGGCGTAAAAGTTCCTTTGTCTTTTGAATAAACCTTTGAAAAAATATATATTTTTACTCTTGTTTTGAAAATATAAATAAATATTAAAAAATGTTAAATGGAACACGTCAAATATTTTTATTGCAAATACTTTAGAATCGTTCAATTCGTTATACAAAATGAGGCTATCAAATAGAGAATAAAGAATTAAAGAAGAAGAAGAAGAATTAAAGAAATAAAGAATTTTTGAAGCATATAGCATCTACAAAAATCTTATATAGTTATTTTCAATAAGCTGTTTACCTTAGAAAAAAGTCAACATTTTTTTACAGAAAAAAAAAAAATAGAAATAAATATTTTCCAAAATATTTTCATTGCTATTGCATTGAGTTATTTATTATAATACTAGAACCGAATTAGTAACATTAATCTAAACATTGATCAATGACGAGGACACAAAACCATCAACAAAAGAATGAGGTGACATTCTACTTTTACGTGTTATCCAGAAGATAAGAGAAGATTATGTGGGTGAAACTACGATACCGAAGAAACTCTTTATTTAATTACTTTTTGTCCTTTAAGGACCAAACAGACCTGACCACTTCTTGCGGTTACTCGTCGGCTCTTTTGTTGTGGTCTTTGTTGTGGTGTTTTTTGTGGTGTTTGTGTGATCTTTACTGAGTTTTGCAGAAAAGGGATGGTTCTCCGGCAAAAGAGGGATCTTTTCGTCAAATAGGGTTGATCTACTTTTCTCCCGATCCTTTGTTCATTCCGCTGCATTCTATTATGAAGAAACCGCAAATGGCTCCTATACAAAAGGCTCTTCCAAGAATTCAGTTGACGGGGAGAGTATTTCAATGTTCACGCAGCCTTAGAAAGTGCAGAGCTTGAACACATAAATTTATGCCAGTTGCCACAACGAAATCAAAATAACAGATGCATAATCAAACGACTCGCTCTAAAACTAAAATAATCAGATATAAAAAATCAGTTGTAATTTGTGAAATCTTTTGAGATTGCTTTTTTGGTAAGTAAGTTATGTCAGTTAGTTAATACAAAAAGCACCATTTTAATTTCAAACTGTTAATAAAATAATTGTTTTTTTTTTTTTAATTTATTTCAGCGATGTTGGGGGTGGAAGGGTGATAAAAAATGTCCAATTAGAGTGTTCAATTAATATGAATGGTTGTTTATGTTCTGTACTCCAGGCACTATGTTTTGAAACCCAGTGACCCCAGGGTGAATTCTACTAGTATCCTTAAATGCGTTACTGAACAGTCAGTAAAGCATCATTAAAAATTTAAAAATAATTATTCATTAAAAAAAAAAAATAAAAAAATTTTACTGACCTCCTCTTAACCTTTAGAAAGTAATGTAAAAATATGGATAGAAAATTGTTTTATAAGTAGTGAAATGCATTTTTATTGATATTGATCCGAGTAGAATTGTCCACTATATCCCTGTAACCCCTTTTCAAATAATACTTCAAGAACTGACAAATACGTTGATTGATACTGAAATCCGGTGTTAAATTCAGTCACTTTTCTCCGAGTGGGACTTCTGAGGCTCAGGGGGTGGGGCATTATGGAGTTCCGGGGGGGGGGAATTCCCGTTTTTGATCATTAAAAACCCAAAATCTTGAACTTTCCGGGGGACATTTCATTGTTCCGGGGGAATGTCCCCCCCGGGCCACCCCCTGAATTCAACAGTGCTGAAATCTAAAAACAGTTATAAAAAGGATGCTAGAAATATTTATTATTTTTACGTGCAACCCCGAAGATAAGTTTATAAGATTCAAGCTGCAATATAAGAATTGTAATAATTCTTTACTAAACTCCTCTTATTCTTTAGAAAGCATTATTAAGGCAATGATAAACAATTGTTTTACAAGTGGTAACATGTATTTCCATTTATATTGAATAGAGTTATTTTTAGAATTGTTCAATTCATCCATGTAACGTCTTCGTAAATAACAGTTTAAGAATAGAAAATCATATTGGTTGAAGCAGAGATCAGAAAATCATCGTACGGGTGAAAAATACAATATACGCAACTCAGTAATTTTTTATCAACCTCTATTTATCCTTAAGCAACAATATACGAAATGTAATAATTTTTTACAGCTTTCCTCTTCTCCTTTAGAAAGTATTATTAGAATAAGAATAAATTATTGTTTAGGTTTAAAATGAATTTCTATTAATAATGAGCTGAGTTTTTTTTTTTTTTTTTTTTTTTTTTTTTTTTTTTTTTTTTTAACTGGTTAAACATTCATGTAACACCTTTCTAAATAAACACTTCAAGAAATAAAAAAAACATTGATCGATGCAGAGATCATGAAAATGTTCTGAGAAAGATGATGGAAGTATATTTCTTTTAAAGTGCTTTTTGTATAATAAGTTCATAACAATGAAAGCTACAATATATGGAATGTAAATAATTCTTTATTGACCTTCTCTTGCCCATTAGGAATTATTATTAAAATAAGGATAGAAAAAACTGTTTTAGACGTGTTTATATCTATTTCCATTGATAATTAGCTGAGTTATTTTTAGAACTGTTCAATTCATCCATGTGATACCTTCTTAAATAGTGCTTCAAGAATTTAAAAATACTTTGATCGATGCAGAAATCAGAAAACCGTCATAAAAAGGATGAAGGAAATATTTTTCTTTCTAAGTGGTCTGTGTATGACAAGTCCATAAGGATGAAAACTACAATATACAAAATGCAATAATTCTTTACTGACCTCCTCTCATGCTTTAAAAAGTGTTATTAAAATAAGGATAAAAGCTGCTTTAGAAATGTTAAAATTTATTTCAATTGAAATGAACCGAATTATTCTTAGAATAGTTGAATTCATATATGTAACCCCTTCCTAACCCGCTGACCACCGAGTAACAAGGCAAAAGTGTAATGTTTTTTCGCCTTAATTTATTTTAAATGTTAATAAAAGAGGGATTTTCTAACGTGATATAATTGTTTTGTTGCGTATAAATTGCAGTGAAACCTGCAGCCTAGTGAACGGATATATTCGGTCGCGGCAGTGGGAACGTAACACTTCAAAAATTGAAAATACAGTGATCGATGCATCGATCAAAAAACCGCCATAAAACGGATGAAGAAAACACCTCTTTTTTTACACGTCACTCAGAAAATAAGTTCACACGGATGAAAGATACAATGTACGCAACGTAATAACTCTTTATCAACCTTTTTTTTATCCTTTACTAAATGTGAAAGTACGTCAAGATAGAAAGGGCTTTGCAAGTGGAATGATGTGCTAAAGTATTTTTTACTCTTGTATTTTCTTCACTGGTTTTAAGATATAGATATTTCTCTACTATTTTTCATAAAATTAGCCGTGAACAGAATTGGTTTTTTTCATTTGTAAAAAATATTTATAATTATTTCTCCTACTTTTAAACCCATGACAGATTTTTGGAGGGCGATTTTATAATAAGTAAATAATGTAAAATTTAAATATACACATGCATATATATATAAATATATATGTTACGGTCAATTTGATTAATCGGTTATAATTTGTTAACCGGTTATTGTTAATAATAACCAAATTATATCCACGTAAAGTGGTTATTATTAATGCTAAATTATTATTAATAATAACCAAATGATATCCAAATAAACCGATTAATATGATAAATCTATGAGAATTCATCAAATAAACAGTTTATTATTATTAATTACCTGTCAAGATTAGTAAATATAATAAATTTTAACTCGTTTAGCTTGAGATTTTTATTTTGTATACGTTTTTTCTATACATTCATTGCTAAAAGTAGGCATTTCAAAGCTGCATAATTTATTCTTTGAATATTTCAGAGTTTAAAATCTTCATCTAATTCATTCAGTAATTACAAAACTAATTATTTTAGACTATTAAGTCTACTGCGTTTTATTAATAGTACTCTTCTTTTGATTGAGTATTATGGTCGCTTAACAGTTATTTTTGTTATTAGACTCAAACAGTTATGCTAGTATATATTTTTATAAAGTATATATTCGTTACTAAGTTTAATTAATCGTATTGACCTAACTTCATCGGTAATTATTAATGATAACCGGTAAGTTTGATTAAGGGGACAAGAGACCTTTAAAATCATTTTTTTATATTTTTAGAATTGCACTTTAAATATTATTCAAGGGTATATTATAGCATGTATTTATCACAAAAAATTTATTTATTTATTTATTTATTTTTGAGAAAAATAAGGAGGTTTTTGTAACATTTTAGATTTAACGAGACCTTTTCAAAATGCCCCATGCGCATTCCATATCAATGAAAAACTCCAATAATATTTATACAAGTTTGATTTATTTATATAAAAAAACTGTGCATATAATTTTATATATCTGAATATAAAGGTAATTAAAAACAATTTTTTTTACCATTTTTCAACCTATTTTTAAAATTAACTACCTTTAACTTTTACAATTATATTTATTTCGGAAAAATCATGCAGAGTTTTATAACATACCGGGTGATTATAATTAAAGTCCCGATTTTAAAAATCGATAATTTTAAAACTACTGGTCAGAATGACTTGATATTTTAGCAGAACAATCGTAAGGCAATGGAATTTTGTTTGGCGAAGGAAAAAAAATAGTTCCAAACTGTGCCGATAGATGGCGCTGTCAGTGTTCACATTGTCTAGATATATGCAAATTACTAGTACGTGACATGCACACATGAGACTTAGCTGCCATAAAAATGCAGAGCACCAGCTCTTTGCCTAAATGCTTCATCATAACTCTGACTATGAAGGATCGCGCTCTGCTCTTGAAGCTTTTTTATAAGAAAGATGACTGTGCACTTACAGCTATTAGGAAGTTTCGGACATTAAAATCCATTAAATTGGGTCCAATAACCACAAAAGGTCTGCGAAAAATGATTGCTAAATTCGAAGAGACCGGTTCATTTGACGTTAAACGGGGTAGAGGAAGGAAACCAGTTTCGGCTGCGGCAGTGGAAGTTGTGGCTACAGCATTACAAGAACAGACTAACAGTGATGTTGGAATCAGCAGTGCACAGGGAATTGGCCGAATGCAGGATATGCCGAAGAGCACGGTGCGTAAAATCCTACGGAAGATCTTGAGCTGTTATCCGTATAAGATAACTCATGTGCAGGAGTTGCTACCTGCTGACCTGGAAGCACGTCAATCTTTTGCACTGCAATTTCTTGCCCGGATGGAAGTGGACAACGGATGGCCATGGAACATTCTGTGATCTGACGAAGCCCATTTTCATTTGCAAGGTTCTGTAAATACGCAAAATTGCAGGATATGGGCGACCGAGAATCCGTCCAGCTACAGCCATTAACTCTTCAGTCTGAAAAGCTTACTGTGTGGTGCGGAATAACGGCAGCGTTTATCGTTGGTCCGTTTTTCTTCGAGGAGATCAGACCTGCGGTTCCCGTTACCTGCACCGTTACTGGCAAGCGGTATGAAACACTTTTGCGTAACCATGTCCTTCCGGCACTTCAGCAGCGTCAGTGTGTGGATCGCACAATATTCATGCAAGATGGCGCTCCTCCGCACATTGCTACACCTGTGAAGCAGCTACTGAGTGCTAATTTTGGAGATGACAGGATCATAAGCCTTCATTTTCCAACAACGTGGCCGCCACGTTCCCCCGACTTAAACCCGTGTGATTTCTGGCTTTGGGGGTACCTGAAGAATGTTGTTTACAGCGGGAGGATTCAGAATCTAGCCAACTTGAAGGCAAGCATCACACACAACATCCATTGCATCAGTACAGATACCCTCCGATCTGTTGTGGAGCATGCCATTTTGCGCTTCCAATTAGTAGCGGAACAAGGCGAAGGGCATATCGAACAACTTATGCTTTAATCATCAGCAAGGTGTTGATTCCATGAAGCTCTTTTTTTTTGTCATAATCGCTGTTGTCGCTGTATTCTGGTCTTTTCGCTAATAAATCTTTAGTAAATCCCTGAACTCTAATTTTTTTCTTTTGGCTAACAACATTTCTGTGTTTAACGAATACATTTTTGGTCTTTCCTCCTGATATTACCCGGACAGCGCCATCTATCGGCACATTTTGGAACTATTTTTTTCCTTCGCCAAACAAAATTCAATTGCCTTACGATTGTTCTGCTAAAATATCAAGTCATTCTGACCAGTAGTTTTAAAATTATCGATTTTTAAAATCGGGACTTTAATTATAATTACACGGTATATTATCATAAATAAGTATGAAAATTTTCAAGGCATTAAAAGAAAACATAATGCGCATGCAGCATTTTGAAAAGTTCTCGTCAAATATTTAAAGTGCAATTTTAAAAGTATAAAAAAAAACGATTTTAAAGGTCGCTTGTCCCCTTAATGTGCAACATTTATTAAATTTATGAAAAGACGTGGTTATTATTAATAATAACCAGTTATTAATATTTACTGAATTTATAAAATTAACTGACGCATATACAGTGCTCAGCAAAAGTTTAGACAATGATCGATTACGCTTCTATTTTCAGAAGTATGTACCGAATGTTTGTAATTCATCTGTCATATATTACTTGTGACTTATCCTTTATTCACACACAATAAATTTTCAATTAAACCTTTTACATAAAATATAATGGCAAAAAAATAAAATTAACATTGTGGCAAAAGTATAGACAATTTGTGTATTTACAGAAAAATAACTATAAATTAAAATCAAGTTGCACCCACATTGTTTACAGTTAGTGCAAGAATGTGACTTTTCATCGAAAAAAACTAAATGCTGTTTCATTTGGGGGTCTATTTTATATCAAACATACTCAACAGCAGCTCGAACCTCATTAAAAGAAAAGTATAGCAAAAATTTGCATAAACATTACGACATATGATGTTACAAAAGTTTTCGATTGGGTTCGGATCAGAACTACACGCCGGCCAATTGAGGTTAGTAGTATTTTCATAGTTAAACGAAGTTCTTCTTTTGTATGCAACATGAATAGACGCATTACCTTGCTAAAATCCATACTTTAGATCATCTAAAAGTTCCCCAAATTACTAAATATTAGTCTCCAACGTATGTACGTAGTCTTGTGTTGCTTGGCAACCAATGAATAACTCCACAAATACTCGAACATTAAAGCAAAGTGAAGACCAAATCATTTCGAGGTATAATTAAATACTTCAGACATATGACATCATAACTTGGAAATTTGCATTTTTCCATGAACAGTTGACTAAAAATCAAAAAGTGTCTAAACCTTTGCAAAATGCAAATTTTACTTTTTTCAGTTAAATTAAATATTATCTTATATTATAACCATTATTTTTATTCTACATTGTTTAAAATATATTTGAAAATAAATATAGCCATTTGTAAAACTCACGTGTTCGTATTTTTTATTTTAAATGTTAAAAAACACCAGTGGCTAAACTTTTGCTGAGCACTGTACATACATAACTGCAATATATTATAATAAATTTACTATAAACTATAAATGATCTAATTTAAAACCATCTTATATATCTATTATTTATAAAACATGTATCTTAAAACATTTTTAATAAATGCTGAAAATAATAAGCGATCTTCTTTCATTTGACATTTGACAAATTTATTTTTAGAACTCTTCAAATCATTCATGTAACATAATCGTAAGTGAAACTTTAACAACTGACTAATACATTGATCGATGGAGAGGGCAGAAGACTGTCAAAAAAGAGATGAAGGCAATATCTTATTTATTTTCACGCCACTCATATAAGTTTATAGGCTTTAAAACTTCTATAAGCAAGAAAATAACTCTTCACAGAACATTTTTATTCTGCTTCAACCAGTACTGTGGAACTAAATAAAGGCAAAAGATGCTTCACAGGTGGTGATATGGTGCAAAGTATTTCAGCCTTTTGGGCAAGCCGCACGAAATATAATTTTATTGTTGCTCTTGTTTTTAAGATATAATAATCTCTACACTACGACTTATTAATGTGAGGAAAAATCTTTTGAGTCAAAGAAAAATGTATGCTTAATTTCTTGTTCTGGGTTTAGGAATAATTCATTGCCATAGTTTCT
This sequence comes from Maratus speculifer, assembly GCA_964019185.1. Classification (NCBI taxonomy): domain Eukaryota; kingdom Metazoa; phylum Arthropoda; class Arachnida; order Araneae; family Salticidae; genus Maratus; species Maratus speculifer. Next base: position 200,372,251 of record OZ025301.1, read on the forward strand.
TCTTTTCTCTTTTAGAAATTTTTTTTAAACAAAATCGTTATAACGAAATAAGTAAAGTACCCGCTATTGTCGAAAAAATTAAAAAGGTTCTTTTTGAAAAACCCAATCTAATATTAAAAGTTCAACCAAATACTTGTTACCGTATTTGTTTCCTTCAGTACATGAGCGTTGCCCTTATCTGCTATTGATAATTTATTGAAAGTGTTAAAATGTTTTGCTGTTTTACCAGTATTAAAAAAAATGTTTCCTAAGCCTAAATAAATAATAATCTTAATTCTTAAAAAGAATGAGAGTTTGAAATTTATATTTTACAAAGGAAAAACGATTCATGACATAAATATCTTTTGTAAAAGTAACATAAAAAGTTATTAAACTTTTAGATTTTTAAATCACAAGATATCAAGATATACACCTTTTACTTATAAACATTTCAATAGGCAATTTTATTTTACTTGATAGGTGTAACGAAAAATTCAAAACAAATATTGTCATGTTTCGAATCCATCTTATAAGAACAATAATCATAATAAAAATAAAAATAATTTTTTTAATGAAATTTAATTAATTTAAAGGAGGAAATAAAAATTATGTTTAATGAAAGCTAATTATGTTTCATATCAAATTGTTGTCGTAAATCCATTATAAGGGAGTATATTGAAATTTATACACATAAAAATTTTGTTTGTAATGATAAATTTTCTTTCAATATTCATAAGTTGTGGTTAGAGTTTATAAATAAATTCCTCGTGATGGCTTGAATAGGATGAACCAAGTTGATAATTAATTTTGACCATGGTCTATTTTTAATTTATTATTTTTAGAATAGTGCGCGTGGTTTTTAATTTACATCTCATTGTCGCGAGCTGTTTGTATTGATCGTGAAACGATTCGTATTTTTATTTTTATTTTTATTATGATTATGGTTCTTATAAGATGGAATCGAAAAATGTCAATATTTGTTTTTAATTTTCCATTACACCTATCAAGTAAAATAAAATTACTTATTGAAATCTTTTATAAAAGGCTTTTTATTTCTTTTTAAAACGCCGTCTTTCCCTAATGCTTTAGAACTTTTCTTTCTGTACATGAAGATTGCTCAAATCTGTTTTTTTTTTTTTTTTTAATAAGTTTTAATACTATTAAATTGTAAAAATTATATGCAAGCAGTATTAAAAACTTTTTCTACTACACTAGTATTTTAAAACAAATAAACAAGCCTAAATAAATATAGTCATTATTCTTTAAAAAAAAATTGGAATAAGAATGAAAATTCGTACTTTATATAAATGAAAAGCCAGTCATGACATTACTTTCCCTTGTAAAAGACAACTTTAATTGTTTCAATGACGTTATATTCACCGGCTGCTTTCTGTAACTTACTAATATTCATATTCTTTGTATTTTTATCAAATATTTTAAAATTTCATTGTACTTTTCCAATGTGAAGTCATATTCAATTTTCTTTTAATAATTATAGAGACGTCATATTCATCTCCTTTCTTTACTTGCTCTTTATTAATACCCTTTGTATGAATGTCAAATTTATGAAAAGTTTATTGTACTTCCAATATGACATAATTTTAATCTTCTTTTTAATAGTTTTAACAACTCATATTCAACTGATTTTTGCATTGTATTTTTTGCACGCCTTGTATTACTGTACATATTTAGAAATTTCCTTTATACTGCCGATATGACATCATATACAGTCGTCAATAGAAATTTCCTCGGTAAGCTTATCGAAATGTAGAAAAATTCACGTTATTCAAAAGTTACATAAATTAGCCTCTTTACGAATGTAATAGTTGAAATTCGTATGTATTAGTGTAACAAAACATAATGTTAAAGTATTATTTAAATATACCAACAACTCCCGGTTCCCCACGTGTTCTAATGTTGTAAAGAGCTTTTACCCTTAAATATTGACAAGCTAAGTAAAATAAAAGATTATCGTAAAAACATTATTCGGGCCAAATTTTAGTGCACATTCGCGAGTGGAAGGTGATGGTGGATTCAAATGATATTTTAACATTATGTTTTGCTATTATAATAGATAAGAATTTCAGCTATTACGTACGTGAAGATGCTAGTTTAAAATAATTGTAATAACATGAATATTTTTCACATTTTGGCAATCTTTACAGCACATGCATGACCGGAAAATATAAACCAATTTTTTTTTTTTTTTTTTTTTTTTTTTTTTTTTTTTTTTTTTTTTTTAACCTAATATTTAGTCTATCGAATTTGCAATTTTTATGTGGTATTACGACTTGATAAAAAAATGTTGCATATTTTCGGCCCATCCTATTGTGTATTTTTTAATTCGAATTTAAAAATTGCTCCTAAATTTTTCATTAACATAATATTTTTATAGCTCCTTGTGAACTTTTAAATAAGATCTATGAAAAAAATAAATTAAATTTAATTAAGGTTTTAAATATATGATAATACAAGGAAGAATCTGAAAAAACTGTTTTCCAATTTCTCGATCTATTATTATTTTAAGCTTTACGTTTCAAGAACTCCGATTCGAAAACTATTTATTCGGATGTTAGAATATACCACTTTAAGTATGTGCAAAGTAATTTTTAAAAATTGAAAGCTTAACATAAAAAATATTGATTAAAAAGTACTACTTTTATATCTGAAATGAATAGAAAATTACATACTTCCGATAAATATTGTCAATTTTCAAATAAAAAATTGTAAAATATGCAAACTTTCTAAAGATTTACATTTGGACATCTCCAACATTTTTTGCAAAATTTACAAAATTTATTTTAGAAACAACGATGCGAAATTGCTCAAATGATAAGTAAAACTTTGCTATGAAAAAGTAAATCAGCCTTGCCGTCTGCTGAGGATTTTTTGAGTAATTTTCATTAATTGCTGTATTTGGAGATTACAGCAATAAATAGAATTGTATTTTAAAGCCCACTGTACAAGTAAAATTTAGTTTTAGGCATGTTGAAGATATACAATTCAATAATATAAAGGATTAAATATATCTTCAAGAAATGTCAAGTAAATTGATTGATAAATATGACTGAAAACGTCATAAAAAGGAGGAAAAGATACTTTTTATAATATGAGCTAACTGCTTTCATGCGATGAATATAACTTATAAAATAATTTTTTAAAGCCCAATTTCTTATTATTTAGTAGGTAGCATGCAAGTAATTGAGGATTTAAAAAAAAAATGCTTTAGAAACACTGATATGTTGCATAAGTGCATTTGTATCTTTGTTTATCGTTGCAAATATTTTTATTTTTGTTGCTGCTTTCAAGATATAAATAGTTACATGCAGTAGCGTAAGCGTGAGCCCACGAAATAATCTGATTACTGGGCCCTTCCAATTCCCATTGGGCCTTTTTTTTTTTTTTTTTTTTTTTTTTTTTTGTAATCTCAGAAACAAAATTTGGTTTTATTGACGTTCTTAAAGTAATTTTTTTTTTAGAAAAAATATCGGATCAATTAGACTTACAGGATAACTAAAAAGCATTTTTAATGGATGTATAATTAAACCTCTCTCAAAGACAAATTCCTTGCATATTTTGCTCAGACCTGCATTGTATTTTAATTTCACTTTACATAATATTTAATATCCTGCAACTTCATATTTCTAAGTTATAGGTATTTAGTTAAAAGTTATCAATTTGCATGCGATTGATGGTAAATAAATGTATTTATAAGAAAGAACTTAATATTAATATAAGTAAATTATAATAATTTTATATTTTACTTCGAAAAATCATAATTTGATTTTGAACAATCCTCTCTATATACGCACGCAGTATAAAAGAAAAATTGTATGTTATTTTTTATTGAAAAAAATAAGCCCATCCAATGTTTTACAAAAGTTCACGCTACTGATTATATGATGTTTTACATATTAAAAACCCTGAAGAGAAGACTTATGTGTGTAACTTCTTGTATTTTTATAGGTCAAAGTGAGCATTTTTCGAAGCATTCTTTCAATATAAGAATATTAAATATTAAATATATGATAAGACAATAAAAATCGTGTAAAACCTGTACTCCATTTCACCCTCGTAACATTTCCCTGAATAAATTTTTAAGAACTGACAGATGCGTTGATTGATAGGGTAGAAAAATGACATAAAATGGAGGAAAAAATACGTTCTCACTTTTTTTGTGTGTGTCAACTAGAAAAGTGGTTTAGAAGATTCAAAACTACAATATAAACATATTTCTTTAGCGTCCATATTTTTTAGATGTCTTTTAGCGATTTTGAGATTTTTAGCGTCCACTTTCTTTTTGAGATGTCCTTTGTAATGAAAAAAATATGTTTCCTGATACAGCAAACAGTACTTTAGATAACTTCTGGTACCGATGCACCTCAAATAACCTAAACACCTTAATGTGTACGAACCCTGTAATGATAGCATACAAAAGTGTTTCTTTTCTATTCTAGTCGTAGAAGTTTATTGTTATTGTTTTAAAAATTTAGACATTTGTACATTATTCCTCATCTTATTAAATATCATGGAACACTTAATATAAATAATATAATACCAGCAAAAATAACAATAATTATTTATAAAAACATAAAAAAGACTTTTTTTAATGAAAATACACAAAAAGAAAGCTAACAAATTTTGAACAGGTAGTTTCATGACAAAGATTTCGAAAAAACAAACTTTATAAGAAAAAAATACTCCTGAAAAGAAGGAGAGCCTTTTTTTTAAAAAAAAGAAAATCTTTATCTGAAAGAAGACGACATTTTTCTAAAACTGGAAGGAAAGATTTAGAAGAATATAAATAAACTGACCATGACCTTGTTTGCCATTTTTTTATTTCATAACCTAGCATTAAACTTTCGAGATAAATCTAAATCCGATTATAAATCCATTATGGTACATTTTTCTTTTAAAATAGAAAATATGAATATGCAACTCATATTACAATTATTATATACTTGTTTCTATGGGAAAAAAATTCTTTCAACATATTTTATTAAGTAATTTTTATTTGTGCATTAGTACTATAAAAGAAAGATTAAGAATACTTAATGTAAAACTCTGGAGACTATGTAGAGACCTTTTGAAAGCCCGGATCTTCTTTATAAACAATTCTTAAAGATGTAGTTATAAGAATGCGTTAAAAAAGAATATAAAAAGAAAATAAAATGCTACCTAAATAAGCCAAGAAACATTTATAAGAATGTAAATAAACTTGTCATATTCTCGGCTTCCTTTTTTTGCAAACATTAACCAAATGAAGGAAAAAACAATTTTCCGATTATAAATCCAACATGGTACATTTATATTTTGAAAGGAAAAAGTCAGACATAAATCCAAATCCGATTGTAATTCCATTATTATATATTTGTTTTTGTTTTTAATAGAAAATGCTGTGTTTTTATTAAACTGTTCTCTATATAAAAAAAATAAAATAAATAATAAACCCTTTAATTTATTGTATTAAATAAATATTATTTGTACACAAATATAAAAGAAATTTAAAGACCAGTAAGCGTGTAGTTTTGAGACTATGTCGCGAACTTTTAAAACCCTAGATCCTGTATCTATACATCAATCTTGAATTTATATAAAAAAGAATGCCTTTAAAAAATATATATATAGTTACTTGAATAAAAATACTTTCCTAAAAAGAATAAAGAGTGATTTGCAGGAATGTAAATAAACTGGCCGTATTCTTGTCTTCTAATTTTTTTCAAAAGCTTACGTTAAACCTAGGAAAATATCAAGTGCAGGGTTTTACTTTGTATTTATAAATCCAACACGTTATATACATACATATATTTTTGAATGGAAAACTTCAGGGATAAATCTAACTCCGATTATAAATCCATTAACAAATATTTCTTCCTTTCAATAGAAAATATTATGAGTTTTTCAATTTTCTCTGTACAAAATAAATAAATAGACAAGAGGGAGGGGGGAGAGAAAAGAAAAAAATTCTAATTTATTTTACTATTTTATTTGTACACACGTACAATGAAATAAGGGTAAAGAAGGCTAAAAATGTAATTCTACAGGCTACGTCGAGACTTTTTGAAAAAAAAATATCTTTTTTGTAAACCATTCTTGAAGCTACATCTGTAAGAAAGTCTTTAAAAAGGAATATATAATTGTTCGAACAAAAATGTCCGCCCCCCTCCAAGGAAAAAAAAGCGAAGAAAGACTTATAGAAATGCAAAAAACTGGTCTTGTTCTCAAATTCCCCTTTTTTTTTTGTTAAATTTTAAACCAAGATGAAAATTACTTTGTGATTATAAATCAAACATAATATACTTCTTTTCTGAATAGAAAAGTTCCATATAAATCTTAATTCCGATTGCAAATGCATTAATATGTATATATAGGCGATTTATCGTGTAAGTTTATCTTTTTGATAATTCAATTATTGTTTTATTATTTGTCTAGTATTTTTCTTTGAAATTTGTTTTCCAATAGCGATTAATAGGGCAATTTAAAAATCATTTTTAGGTTTATCTTGTTTTCTAATCAGAAATTAATCGCATTTAATGTGTAATATTTAGTATTGCCCTTGAGAACGAGCTAAATACCACATTTTCAATATTGTTCCAATTTTCGCCTACTCTTAAGTTTGATATAGTTTGTTATTTAATGAGTTATTCCATATTTTGATGTTGAATTGTAGTATTATCTAATGGTTCTCTCTCTCTCTCTCTCTCTCTCTCTCTCTCTCTATATATATATATATATATATATATATATATATAAGGTACCCTGGGGTAATAACGCCACGTTAAGGTTCTACCAATTTTCACGGCTTAGTTTTACATTGTATTTTTCAAACAAATATATGATTTGATACAGCAACTCATTGACTATCTATATAAAAAAAATAATTTAATAGGTATGTATTCATAAAAAGTAATGGCCTGATTTCTTGACCAATGCTATTTGGCGTTATTACCCATCTATATGGATAATAACGCCATGCAAACAAAACTATGAAATAAGATGGAATAATTGCATGTAGATTGCCCAATTCCAAAAATACAAACTCTACAAACTTAGAAATTGACAAATTGCATTCTAAGCTATTGAAAGTGTTCAATTTTTTGTGAAAGTGTAAGAAAAATAAAGGTGTGGTGTGGGGGGGGGGGGATGAGGCAAAAGAATATCAGACCGTGAGCTTCTTTTTGCTTAAAAAGGACCACTTAAGTAGAAGTATTAGAAACATTGCACAGTTTTAACTGTGTTTATTTGAATCAGTATTTAGGATGAAGCTCGGCCACTGTAAAGAATCAACCCGGGTATTAATGCCAAGGATTGGCGTTATTACCCTGTTATAGTTATTGTGCTGTACATTTTAAATTACAAATTATCTCGAGAAGATATCCAAAATCTTCAACAACATTCTGAAAGTCCATGAAATGTATTACAAATTTATGTAATTAACAAAGTATTTCCGGATAAAAAAAATAGTCTTCACATTACAAAACGTATCTCGCAAATTTTAGATCAAGCGTTAATTTTAGTTGCTTTGAAAAACAATAAGACCTAAAAATGAAACAAATTAACTTCAAGCTGTTTTTTGCGATTTATATGACTCAAAACCCTTCTGCGCAGAGCACATGGGTGTCATTTACTTGATTATTTCATAATTATGCAAAATATAAGCACTTGGCGTTATTACCCCGCCTGGCGTTATTACCCCAGGGTACCTTATATATATATATATATATATATATATATGTATATATATATGTGTGTGTGTGTGTTTGTGTGTTAAATGGAAAATGTTGACTCTGTACAAAAAAGAAAAAAAAACCTTAGTTTATTTTACTAAATAAATTTTATGGGTGCACAAGTACAATAAAAGAAGGATAAAGAACTCTAAACATGTAGTTCTAAATATTATATCTCTAGAGAACTTTAGAAAATGCGACGCTTTTTTATAAACAATTGTTGAAAATATTTCCATAAAAATGCTTTTTTAAAAAGAATACGGAATAATATGAATATTGAAAATAAAGGCACATACCAAAAAGAAGCAGAGAAATGTTTAAAGGAATATAAATAAAATGGTCATGTTCACGTTTTCCATTACTTTTTTCAAAAGTTGCTTTAAACTAAAGCGATAAATCAAGCGATAATCATTTACTTTGCGATTATAAATCCAACAAGGTAAATTTATTTTTTGAATGGAAAAGGTTGTGAATTTTTCAATATTTTTGTTTCTATTACAAAACAGAATTTGAGTTTCATTAGTTCAATATAAATTAAAAGAAAACTAAACAAGTTCTATAGGCCTTAACAAAAATATCATGAACCTTTAAATGTATTTACATAGTGACTGTATGATTATGGATAACAGAATATTTTTCTAAATCGAATGAAGAATTATTTAGAGAGAGAAATTTCAAAATAAAAGAATTAAAAAAAAAATATTTAAAACAGTAAATAAACAGATTATCTTTCCTTTTGAATTGTTTTCTTCCAAAATCTAATCTAAACCACAGGATCTTAATGCAACGATTTGTAACTCCCCAATTGTAAAACTATTATTTATTTACTTATTTATTTATTTATTTATTTTTTATAGAAAGTGTAATGAATTTTTTACTGTTTCCTATGCAAAAAATCCTTTATTTTACTAAATAAATTTTATTTGTACACAAGTACAATTAAAAAAGAGAAAGTACTCTAAACATTTAGCTAAAGAGACTATATCTCCAGAGAATTTCAGAAAGTGCGGCGCTTTTTTATAAACCATTGGTGAGGATGTTTCCATAAAAATACTTTTATAAAAAGAATATGGAATTTTTATATAAAATCACATACCAAAAAGAATCAAAGAAAGGCTTAAAGGAATACAAATGAAATAATCCATGTTTACGTTTTTCTTTACTGTTTTCAAAATTTAGCTTTAAATCAAGACGATAAATCAAGTGCAGAATTTTACTTTGCGATTATAAATAAAACAAAGTAAACTTCTTTTTTAAATGGAAAAGGTCATGAATTTTTCAATATTTTTTTCCTATTATAAAACGGAGTTTAATTTTTATTAGTCCAAAAATACAGTAAAAGGAAACTAAAAATATCTGAAAAAAAAAAGCATTATAAACACTCAAATGCGTTTACATATTACCTGTTGAATTATCTATAACAGAATCCTTTTCTAAATCGAGTGAAGAATCAGTTGATTCGTGAATGTCTCCGAATTTATTGTTTCGTCGGATTTAAGGTTTAGAGGTCCTGAAAAATATGTTTTTTTCAAAGTGTCTGTCTGTGAGTTTGTGACTCTTTCTATCCTTATGTGCTATAAATTTTGTGGGAGCTTAGTTTTAAGAACTAATGCGAGGAATTAAATAAAATTTTATCCTTAGTTAGTTCCTAATATAAATTGGTACTGATTAGATTTCAGTGTCAATCGCCCAATAGATGGCGCTGTTATGTTGTAGTTTCTATCTCAATATCTAATGTAAGAAATTTCATCTAATTTCAGATTCAATTACACACTGACACGAGTAATTTCTGAATATGTTTCGGTGTTAATAGACCAATAGGTGACGCTGCTATGTTTCACTTTTCAGGATTTACATGATTTTAGCGACAGTCATGCATGGAATGCATGGACAGAATGCATGGAATTTCATATCTTTGGAATCCTCATGGTTACATATATAAGCATTAAATTTCGGCACTGTTATTGCGAATTTTGAAGTATAAGAAGAAAACTTTGGAATTTTCATATTTGACTAGTTAATTATTTGCTTCCAAAAGTTATCTAAAACACGGGAGATAAATTTAATGCAGAAATTTTCTTCGTGATTATAAAGCCACAATTCTTTCATTTAAGAAAAATTATGACTTTTATTTTTCAAAAAATTATTTCTTCACCAAAAACGAAGTCACTTTCAGTTAATTTTCAAAATAACTTTTATTTGTACAAAAATATAGCAAAATAAATTAATACTAAACATGTAGTTCTAGAGGCTTCGTGACAAAAACATTATAAACAATGGCAATTACTAACTCATTACTTGTAGTGATATCAATAACATAATAATTTAAAAATAACGCCTTAAAAGAAAGGGAAAAAACAATACCCAAGAGATAAATCTCGATCGGCACTTCGGTTTCCAACATACTGCTTTTTGCTCTCTGAATAGAAAAAAAAAAATTCATGAATTTTGCAATAAATCTTTGCTTCTTCTTACGGTGAGAAGAATTTACTTTCAATTTCCTTTAGTAAACTATTTTATTTTTGTAAAAGAAAAGAAGAAAGCTAATAAACACTAAACAAATGTTTCTGGGGACCATGAAGAAAACATCTGGAATGTTGACCATTATTTAGTCATTACTTGAAGAGATTTCGGTAAGAATACTTTTCTAAACGAAATGAAGAATTGTTTGGATAAGAATTCCTGCTTAAAATTTGTAAATAAAGATTTCGAAAAAGAAAAAAATATATATAACTGATTACGTCTTTTTTGTTGTTTCTTTCGAAAAGTTAATATTGAATCCGTACTGAAAAAAATTCAGTTCTCAAAAATAAGAAAATCGATGTACTCATATTGCATTGAGTAAGTTTGGATAAAAAATGAATTTACGCTTTTTCACTTGTAAAACATTACATGTTATCAAGCAGAAACAAAATTATAATTTTGTACATTGTACTGGGTTATGGTCAGGAGGGGTGATTATGACCCATTTTATGCACTGTAAAAAAAAAAAAAAAAAAAAAAAAAAAGTTACATTTACGTGATGCGAGCAAAAACTGCTCGCATCAATGTTGCCTGCAATTTTTGCCGTAAAAATTGCTGACACTAGATGTACACTGTTTTTAGTTACATCTAATTTTATATCAATTTTTACGGTAAAAACTGCTGGCAATATTACTGCGCTGTAAATTTAACGGATTTTTTTACAGTGTGCATTTTCAACATTTTTATTTTATTTTTATCTTTTTTCTGTTTGAAAATGTGGTGGTTTTAGTACATAAGAAGTAACTTTGGCCCTTTAAGAAGACTTCTTAAAAGTTTTAATTATCATAACTCCCCTTTTTATTAAGTTAGAAGAATGGTTATTTATATTTACCGCATCAAAAACTCACTATCACAAAAGTTTGGAGTACCAGTGGGGAAATTATAATCACTATAATCCTTGTTTATACATGCCTACACAAATTTGTCTGGGGTAATTAAGACCGTTAGAACATCAAACTAACAAATTCATTAATCAAAAAACTCACTATCACAAAAGTTTGGGATGGTTAAGACACTAGTGGGTGAATTATAACCACTATATTTCTTGTTTATACTTGCCTACACACATTTATTTGGGGGTAACTATGACCGTTAGAACACCAAACTAACAAATTCATTAATCAAAAAACTCATTACCACAAAAGTTTTGGTAGTTAAAACACTAGTGGGGAAATTATAACCACTATATTTTTTGTCTATACTTGCCTACACACATTTATTTGCGGTAATTAGGACCGTTAGAACACCAAACTAACAAATCCATTAATCAAAAATTTTAGTAGACTTTCTTCGAATTGCTATTTGGACCTCAAAAATGCTTCAAACTAGTGATAAAGAATATCTAAAATAAAAAATGTATTATGAGGTTAATATCTAAGCATGAAACATTTTTTTACTATACATAGTTTTATCCATTACGGCGGTAACCACAATTACACCCTGGTTATAATTATCCCATCTGACCTTATTACTTTCATGGCAGCATGAAAAATGTCCATTATTACGAATAATAAATTATGCCCACTTTTTTAAAAATAAATTAAAAGTGCTTCAAAATAATCCACTCATCATACACTTACATTTATTTGAATGTTTCTATAATAATTGTGTTTATTTTTCCTTAAAAACTAATCAATTAAATGTTTTTTCTTAATAATTTTGAACGCGTAATAAATGTCACTATACATTTTCACTTTAATATTTTATAAACGGAATATTGAGAAAGGGCAGGGGTAGCTGTTCTCTAATGCATTTTCATATTTGAACGTGTCCATGGAATCAAAAATGAGAACATGTGCTTCTATACTTTTGAATACATTTGGATAGGAGCTATTTTGAATATGTGCAGTATTTAAATTTGAGTACTTTATATTTAATTTCGAGTACCCTTTATTTCAGTGACCTTTCCAATATGATATTTTTATTTGTGATTACAGATGCAACATAATAGATTCTGGGTTTAGAATAGAAATTGCCCTGAGTATTTCAATATACATATATTTTCTATACCGAAAGAGTATTTACTTTCGATTTATTTTACTAAAAAACATTCATTTATACAATAATAAAATAAAAGGAATCTAACGAACACTAAACATATAGTAACGGAGACCAATGATGTAAAAATTGTGAACATTAAGAATAATTTACTCATTTCTAATTCATGTGGTAGTCATCAACAATTCCGGTCCCAACCGCCTTTTTACATAACAGTCGGCCATTTTGGCACTTTAATGATGGTTGAGCGAAACTGAAAATCGCCAAATGTGTTTGATCGTCTTCATTTAATCTATATTAAAATAATTTAAATCATGTGACTGTCATAAAGAGTTACAAGCTGACCTCTTCGCTTCTGACATATAAGTCAGACATTGTTATCAAAATTATTATTTATTTATTTATTTAATTCTTGCGTAAAACTATTTAAAATTGTTATGATCTTAAAAAATTCGTGAAATTTTTATGTTAGCCGGATGCAAATCTTTTCAATAGTATTTTTTAACTCACGAGTTTGCTTTTTCTAGGGTTTCGTTCATCTGTTGAAACCCTATTCATCTCTGCCCTCTGTCTGTTTGTCCGTCACTGAGTTCGTCACAAAAACTATATAAGTCAGGTTCTTCAAATTTTGTGTATATACAGATGAATACCCTCATGTCACACGAACAATAAAATTTTTTTATGGTATATTATTTTAATTGAATTAATTTTATCAGTATCATCTGTTCATTTTTGCAATTTACATTTTAGAAGACAACTTTAAATTTCAACGTTTTTCGTGTCGACATCGTGTCTTGGATACAGAGAATCTCGCAAGCAAACGGGACGTTCTTAATTCGAACCCCGAATCTAGAAGTTGTTTCATATTGTGATGGATTTAATTGAAATAAATTTCTTATTTTTGGTAATTTAACAAACATTATGCTGTGATAAACAATCACTGACATTCATAGTATTTTTTGGAATTCAATTTTCTTTCTATTTTAAAAATTATTGCGATTTATGATGGATTCAGCATTTTAAGTTTCGTTTAAACAATTTTTTTTCGTTTTTATAAATTTAAAATTTAATTATATGTCCGCTATTTTTTTTAAATTTCGGATTTAAAAAATAGAATTTTAAATTTCCTTAAATAATTTGATTTGAACTTTTCAATTTAATTAAAATAAATGACTTCCTGTTAAAATTACTTTAAAATTAAATTTATCGGTGCTACACGAGATGTAAGAATTTAATAATTATAAAGTGACAATTTGAATTTATTAATTAAAGGACAGGTTGTTTTGAAAAAAATATTAAACGAAACCCTCATTGCGATCTTCCTTCACACCAAACTTACTCATTTATTTTATATTTCGTGTGTTAAATTTAAGTAATGCTTTGATGATGAAAGTAAATGTCTTATGATTTACATGGTATGGTTCTTTTTTCTTTCTTTCTTTCTTCTTTTTTTTTCTTTTTTTTTTTTTTTTTTGAAAAGGTAAAGAAATAAATGAAGTCAGAGATTTAAAACATTTAAGTTTTAAATTAAATTTATGTATTGTAAATAATTTTTTTTTCTTTTTCTTTGTGACAAATGATGCGGTTGTTGGGATCGTCAGCATTTGCGTTTGCTTATTTTACTATTTAAATGCTACTATTTGATAAGTAATAATTTTGCATTCATATTTTTATAATTAATTTTTTATAACTGATTTTTTAAACAATATTTTTATATGGAATGCTATGTAAATAAGTTTTTGCACATTAAGTTCGTTGAATAGTCCTGTAATATTAATATAGATGAAATATTAACGAAAGTTACCATACCATCCTTCGAAATAGTTATCTCCCATAACTATGCACCTCTGAGATCTGTTTTACATGTACTGGGAAATTCGCAAGAAGTCTTCTTTTGGGATGAAGTTCAAAAGCTTCATCACATTTCGTTTGATGTCAGCAATGTGGTCAAATCTCTTTCAAAGAGAGTTTGAATCATGAAAATTGGAAGAAGTCTGGAGAATTGAGATCTGGCGAGTATGGTGGATGTTCAATTTGCACCACCCCTCAGTAATTTCTTTCGGTGTCTTGTAAAATCAAACTTTAAACTCATCTTTTGCACGTTCATTTTCTTGTTCTCAGTTAAGAACCAACACACTAAACAAGCATTTAGTAAAGCACGTCTTATACATAACATAAACGACGTTAAACTGAACAACAGTGGGGGAAAATGGTCAACACTTGCCTCTATGCAGGTGCAGCGTTTTGTTTCCCCAGTGTTGCCAGATTGGTCGTTCTGAATTCATTCACCGAACTTTATTGTCAGAGGTAGTATTTTTAAAGATGTATCTAACATTAACTTCCTCAGTCTTGAGACAAAATTTACGAGGCACTACAAAAAACGGTTCAAAATTATTATAAAACATCTCCAAAGATGCATCAGTTTATAAATTGATGCTTCCAACCTGCACACATCTATTTAGAAAGTCAAGATGTAGTTTTAACATTTTTAGAACAATTTAAATTAATTTAAAGGGTGTTTTTTAGTGTCACCTCCAGGCGACATCAGGACTGAGGAGGTTAATATTTATAATAAAATGTTTTATTTTATTCAAATGTATAATAAATATGTAAAATATGAAATATAGTTTATAAAATTAAAAAATTTTCGCCAAGGTTACATAATTCTATATTAACTTTTCCTTTAATAATATTCCATACATTATTCTGACTTATTAAATTAGAAAAAATATTTTAAATCTAACAATCTTAAAAAAAAAAAAAAAAAAAAAAATGGCGCTTACTATTTTGTGTTATATTTTTTAAATAAAATCATTTATCATTTAAATCCTTAGTTACTAAAACAGACTTCGATAGGAGAGTTGTTTTAGGTAAACTAGCATAAAACTCAGAAGATAAATCTAACTCGACAGCTTCATTTTCAAAGTAGTGCTTTTCTTTTTCTACTTAAAAACGTTCAAGACTTTTTCGATAAAGCATTTATTTGAGGCAAAAAAATTACATTTTCAATTTATTTTCGCAAACTATTTTTATTTGTACAAAAGAAAAAAAAAAAGCTAATGAACACTAGTTTGTATAATTCTAAAGGCGAATACAAAAACATCTCGAATATTGAGAATTGTATATGCACTAGTAGAAGTGACATCGATAAGACAATACCTTAAAAAGAAAACTAGTCTAAAACTTAGTTGATAAACCTAACGTAGCAACTTGATTTCTAACATAATGCTTTTACTTTTTCCATTAAACAAAAAGTTCATGAACTCTTCCAATAAAATTTTGTTTTTGTGTTAAGAAATAATTTACTTTTCAATTTATTTTCGAAAGCTGTATTTTTATTTGTATAAAAGAAGTAAAGAAAGGTAATGAACACCAAACATGTAATTCTAAAAAAGCGAGACAAAAATATTGGAAAGGTTAAGAATTATCATTACTTTAACAGACGTCAATAAAATAACACCTTAAAAAATAGACTTATGAATAAATTCTATATTTGAGGAATTCTATGGAGAAATTTTTTTCAGGGCTTCAAAACTGCAGATTAATTACTAAATATGATTTACTTCAAGATAAAACAATATCAAGGCAATTAAAAAATACAACTATCAAAACATCACTTTTTTCTCTGAAGTTCAAAATAAGGGCTCTTAATCATTACATCATGATTAGTCAACTAGATTGCCATTCTAAAAGACAAAATACAGAGCTCTCAATTATCCATTTTTAAGTACCAGTAAAACTGAAAAAGAAATTGTAGTACATTTTTACGACATTTATAATAGAAGTAACTTTTGGAGTAAGTATTTCTACAAGAATTGGCAAGAGAGGGCTAAAGACAAGGTTTTTGTTTTAAATTGGATGAACTAAAGGGATTGAGTGTAAGTAATACTGTGGGATATACTCTCGCATGTGGGATACACTCTCTGTTGCACCTGAATTGGACTGTATTTCTCTCCGCCACTCATTTACCGGAACTCTGCGTCGAGATTAAAAAAGAACCGAAAGGTAGCAAAGCTGTGTGACGACGGGTGAAAGAAGAAAGTAAATAGAATGTTTTCAACGACGGCAAACGATGTTGATTAAAAACTAAAGTGATGATTCCGACGATTTAAAAGCGTAGATTTAAGATGAGGCTTTTAAAGAACTATAAAATATTTACAACGTATTGATAGTTTTAAAGATTGTTGAGAAAAATTACGAAATACGAGTCGATGTTTTATTTTTATTTGCTTGTTTTTGTTCTGTTCGTTATAATAAATGTATGTGTCCGTCAGAGACTAGTTTTTATTTAGAATAAGACCTCGTCTATCCTATAATACAAATAATTATTGCGATAAAAATTCCTCTATAATTTTTTTTTGCATACAGAGATTTAGAAGAATACAACTAAAGACACGTCCTTGTCATTTTTTCTCATTATTTCTTTTGAAAATCTAATTTTAAATCCAGGAGGTAATTTTAAGGTAGGCCGCTTACTATGGTAACAGGAAGAAAACAAATTGCGACATAGAAGAAAAACAGATTTAAAAAAAAAAGCTGTTTCAAACTTTTTTTTTCTGAAATCGAGCAAAATGTTATACGTGTCATCTGAGTGGTACATGCAACATGTTGCTCGACTTTGGAGACAAAACAGGTTTAAAACTCGTTTTAAAAAGCCTTCCTCTTTATTCTTACATGTTTTTTCTCCTATGTGGCATCCGTGTTGCTTGCTTTGCTTTAGTGTGCAGCTTGCCTTTAAAGGAGCACTTTGCTGTGCAATTAAAACTGCAACATAATACTTTTCTTTTGAAGGATAAATAAATAAATAAATAAATAATAAAAAACATTAACTTTTTTATGCAAAACTTTGTTTCCTATACAAGAATACCTAAATAAACGCGAAAGGAAAAAAATCATGTGCCAAGCATAGATTATGAAGCATTTTTCAACACTTTCAAAATAACGTACAAAATTGCTCTGCTTAAAAAACTAAAAAGTTACGTTCCATTTCACCTTATGGAAATGTACACTGCTCAAAACAATTAAAGGATATTTGAAGTTTTATATAAAATAAAGTTATAAACGAAATTTTTTTTGCCGAAAATAGAAGAAGAGAATCACAAATGCAAATTTTTCTGTTTTTCAAACTGTGGAGTATGCAAATTTTGAGTTCGACGTCAAAAGCGGCAGCGAATGAAATTTGACTTTCAACTGGATAAAAGAGAATGAAGACAAGGATGATCGGCTTTCAGTGATTGCTTTGTTTCGATGAGTACGATGTCTCAGGGAAGTCATTTGACAGATTCAGAAGCTTGGAGAATTGTTGGTAGGCTAGAAGGGGGCCAAACTCAAACCGAAGTAGCGTAAGCCATTGGAGTGTCACAAAGTGTCATTTCCAGGATCTGGAACCGTTTTTTGGAGAGTGGATGTGCAGGCCGAAGACAAGAGCAAGGTCGTAGACGGGCAACAACGCCCAATAAAGATCGGTATTTAGCGTTAACAGCTCGAAGACACCGAAACATGAACGCCACTCTTCTCCAACAACACCTTCGCTCGGCTACAAGCACCACGATTTCAACTCAGACTGTCCGAAACCGGCTCCATGTTGTAGGTCTGTATGCTCGCCGACCGATGCTATGTGTTAGATTAACATCAAGGCATCATCGCGACCGCAGGGAGTGGGCAACCGAGCATGTCAACTGGAGGAGAAATGAATGGAGCAATATTCTGTTTTCTGACGAGTCCCTTTTTCTGTGCATCCGGATAATAGGCGTATTTTCATCTGGAGGGACCGTGGCAGTAGGAATAATCCTGCGTTCGTGCACGAAAGTGTCAGATTTGGCGGTGGATGAGTGTTGGTGTATGGTGGCATCTCCATTGACGGGCACACTGACATCTACATCATTCGAGATGGAGCTCTGACTGGTCGCCGATATAGGGATGAGATCCTCAGACCTATTGTAGTCCCTTAGGCTGCAGCAATCGAAGATAACTTCATTTTAATGGACGATAACTGCAGGCCACATCGTGCAAACCTGGTGGAGGATTTCCTTTTCGAGGAAGGAATCGTTCAAATGGAATGGCCAGCGTGTTTTCCAGACATGAATCCAATCGAGCACGTTCGGGATGCTCTAGGAAGACGAGTTTCTGGCCGCCAACAACCCCCACAAACTCTCCAAGAACTGGAAAGAGCTCTTCTGGAAGAGTGGGGCAGAATACTCCAACTCGTCATTAATAGCCTCATTGAGTCCATGCCTCAAAGTTGTTCAACATTGCTGGCCGCCCGTGGAAACCATACCCCCTACTGAAAATGATTTTCTTTGAAGAAAACACCTTTTCTTATTCTTTTTTTCTCATATGCACAAATTGTGTTTTTTTCCTTTTGTACACAAATGCGCAATAAAATGCATTTTTTTCTGCCAAACATGTGTAATTTATTCTCATATAACCTACTACATCTGTCGACCATGTATCAATCAGCTAAAAAGTTTCCCAGATACAAAATCCACCTAAAACTGCAATATCCTTTAATTGTTGAACAGTGTATAATTTATGTCAAAACTGAATTTCAGTTGTTACCACTTACAATTAGAAAATTATTTAAATTTTTTGGCAGCCATGTATATGATACAGAGATTTGTATCTGTTACCAACATACATTCTAAAATTTAGTTCATTTAAGAGATACATATATTTTAGTTGAAAATTGATCTTTAGCAATTTACTCTAATAAAGAGAATGATATGCGAATATTTTTGTGCAGCCTGTATATGAGGTATAGAATTTATACATAAAGAGTAATGTGCAAAATAACTATTTAAATTTAAAAGTGTATATCGAATTTTTAAACGTACTCTCCAACTATTATTACGCAAAACCGATTTTTTTATGTGTCCTTGTAAATTAATAAAAAAATGTTCTGAATGCTCTATTTTAACGTGATTGCGGTGAAATCCAGAGATTTATATCAATTTCGATACATTTGAAATAGCATAATGTTGATAAAATACCTTCCAAAAGATTTTTCTCCATACACCATAATGTAATCAAATTATTTTGAGTGTCACTGTAAATGAATCCTTAAACGTAGATACTCCATAGTCAATACCAAAAATGCTTTGGTGGCCCTAATTAAGCTTTATTAATTGCATGAAAATCCGAGTATATTTACGGGAGTGATAGAGTGGGAAATCGGACAGACAAACTGAATGCATAAGCATTTTACGAATTTGTCTGAAAGTGCTAAAATCTTTCAATTTATTTTACTAAATCTTTCTATTTTCTATAAAACCCAAAAAATAGAAAGTTAATAGACTCTAAAAGTATATAGTTTAGGATGTCATAACGAAAATAGCAAGAAGAATGGCAATTACACTGATGTGGATAATTTAAGGACGAGTCCCAAAATTCCAATTTTCAAGGGATTTCAAGCAATGATTTTCACGCGAATTTTCAAAAGGAAGTAATATAATTTAAACAATTATTATACCTGCATAACAGCTAATTTATATAACATCTCATTCAGGTCACATATGTTCACAAGAGTCACAGTCACTACGGCGAAGCAAAAAATAGGAAATTTCATACGTCTCTTTTATGAGTCTCAAATGACTACTATATGTGACTCCACTGTCAGGTCACTGCGACTGCTGCTTTGTGACGAGTCACCAGGTGACTATACAATGTCGTTTTATTGAGACTCTCAAGTGACTGTCATTTGAAGACTGAATTTCAAAGTCACTGTGAATGTTGAATTATGATAAACCATCAAATAATGTCACGTTAAGAGCCCACAATAGTCACAGAAAAATTACTTAAAAAGACCCGGATGACCATGTAAAGTCTATGGGAGCGTTCTTTTCGAATATCTCGCTCAAATTTTAATCTTTTTGCATGATTTTTTTGCACAAGATAGCTGAGGGCAATCCACAACCGGGCTAGTTTTTACTTTTTCAATTTTTGTTTCAGATTTTCTTTAAAAAATTACTTTAACTTTCGAAACCGGTTTAAACCGGTTCTGAAACTGAAACTATCGTAATATAAAAAATATATAACCAAAATCGAAAAAGTAAAAACTAGCCCGGTTGTGGATTGCCCTCAGCTATCTTGTGCAAAAAAATCATGCAAAAAGATTAAAATTTGAGCGAGATATTAGAAAAGAACGCTCCCATAGACTTTATATGGTCATCCGGGTCTTTTTGTGTAATTTTTCTGTGACTATTGTGGGCTCTTAAAGTCACATGGTGACTTTCTGTCACAAGACTTTGTCAAATGGTGACAGAGACCCTACTGTGAAGTAACCAATATGAAAAGTGGTGAAAAGTCACCATGTAACTTTAATGGGACATTATTTGTAATTTATCATAATGCAATGTTCACAATGACTTTGAAATTGAGTCTTTAGATGAGAGGTCACACGAGAGTTTCAATGAAACGACATTGTAAAGTCACCTGGTGACTCGCCACAAAGCAGCAGTCACAATGACCTGTCGGTGGAATCACATAAGTCACATTTGAGACTCATAAAAGAGACGTATGGAATTTCCTATTATTTGTTTCGCCGTAGCGACTGCGACTCTTGTGACCATGTGTGACCTGAATGAGATGTTATATCGACTAACTGTTATGCAGGGATAGTAACAATTCGAATTATATAACTTCCTTTTGAATATTCGCATGAAAATTAACGGTTGAAAATCCCTTGAAAATTGGCATTTTGGGACTCGTCCTTAAATTTTGCACACTAGTGTATTTCGGTTATAGCGAAATCAATATTGTTAAATGTACATTTCTGAAAAATATAAAGAATTATTTGAATAATAATAAGACTGGGGAAAACTTAAAAGGAAGATGGAAGAAGATAAATAAATTAACACTGTTTCTCTTTGATTATTTTTAGAAAAACTGAAATCCCAGGAGATAAATCTAGCTCGGAAGTTTGGTTGGAGATTATAAATCCAACATGGTGCTTTTATTCTGCTGAACATGATTTATTTTAATAAAACCTAGATTTCTGATGGTGAAAAATAATTTAACTTCATATTATTTTACTAAACGTTTTTGTATAATATGACGAAAATATTTAGAAGTGTGGTAGTAAATTCATTTTTAACAAAATAGATATTGTTAAATCTACATTTCTAAAAATATATTTGAATAAGGATATATAGCCAAAAAACTGAAGAAAAACTTAAATAGAAGAATATAAATACATTTACTCTATCTCCCTTTTCTTTTGCTTATTTTTAGAAAAGCCTAAACCTCCAGGAGAGAAATCTAGCTCAGAACTTTGGTTTGAGATTATAAATCCAACATGGTGCTTTTATTCTACTGAATAGAAATAACATGATTTTTTTAAAACAAAACCTACATTTCTAGTGCTGAAAAACAATTTAATTTCATATTATTTTACTAAACGTTTTTGTGTAATATGACAAAAATATTTAGAAGAGTGGTAGTAAATTCGTTTTAACAAAATAGATATTGTTAAACATACATTTCTAAAAAATATAAAAATATTTGAATAAGAATATGTACCAAAAAAACTAAACAAAAACTTAAATAGCAGAATATAAATATCTTTACTTTATCTCTGTTTTCGTTTCCTTATTTTTTAAAAAAGCCTCAATACCCAGGCGATAAATGTAACTCGGAACTTTGGTTTGAGATTATAAATCTAACTTTGTGCTTTTATTCTACTGAATAGAAAGTAATATGATTTTTTTTTAACAAAACCTAAATTTCTGGTATTGAAAATAATTTAATTTCATATTATTTTATTAAACGGTTTTGGGTGATATGACGAAAATAAATAAATACAAAATATATGACAGAATGAAATTTTCGCCTTGTTTTTAACACAAAATATATAGCATGAACTTTAAAATGTCGAGGTTTACTTACAAGGCAATTAAAATAACCAGCTATAGATGTTAATAGTTCATTTTATTTAAAAACATCTTAGTACTTTGAAGTCGCTAATCAGGCTCTTCCTCAGAGAATATTTTCTTTATTTACACAAATTGAAAACGGAATCATGTATTTGAGTAAATAAAGAAAATATTCTTTGAGGAAGTGCCTGATTAAATGCTTGAAAGTACTAAGATGTTTTTAAATAAAATTAACTATTAACATCTATAGTTGGTAATTTTAATCGCCTTTTAAACAAACCTGAACATTTTAAAGTTCATATTATATATTTTGTGACGAAAATGTTTGGAAGACTGGCAGTTAATTCATCCTTAACGAAACAGATATTGTTAAATGTACATTCCAAAAAAACATAAAGAATTATTTGAATAAGAATAGATACCCAAAAGACTAAAGAAAAACTTAGATGAAAGAAGACAAATATATTTATTCTGCCTCTCTTTCCTTTTGCTCATTTTAAAAGAAGCCTAAACCCCGGGAGATAAATCTATCTCGGAACTTCTATTCCATATTACAAATCTAACATGGTGCTTTTATTTTACTGAATAGAAAATAAAGCGATCTATTTAAATAAAACATTCTTTCCCGTGGCGAAAGAGAATTTACCTTCGTATTATTTTACTAAATGCTTTTTATTTGAACAAAAAGAATGAAAGAAACAAACACTAAATATGTAATTTTAATCATTAGGACTAAAACATTAGGATTATGTCAACTAATTTGACATGAGTTGAAGAGGTATAAATAAAAATATTTTTCTAAAAAAAAGTAACAAAAAGCTTGTGTCTGTGTACCTTCTTTAAAAAGGACAGACAAAGACTTAGAAGATAAATAAACTGACCATGAATCCTTTTTTTCTGTTGTATGTTTTAAAAAAATAACTTGATGCACAGGAAATAAATCTTAAAAGTTCGGTTTGATATTTATAAACCAGTATTGTGTTTTAATTATACTAAGTAAAAAAATACCATGTTTTTTTTAACAGAAACTTTGCTTTATGTGGCAAATATTAATTTACTTTCAATACATTTTATGAAGCCAGTTTTACTTTAAAATAATACAAAGTCCATAACCCCTGAACAAGTAGTTCTGAATAATATGACGAAAATATTTAAATCAGTGGCAGTTATTTAGCTCTCATCAAAAACGATATTGATAATCTTCAAGAAGAATACATAATTAAAAGACCAAAGGGAAAACTTAAGAAAAAGAAGATAAGTAAATTGACCCTATCTCTCTTTTCTTCTGCTTATTTTTTAAAAGCCTGAAAACCAGGATATATAAATCTAACACGGAAATACATTTTACGATACAACTACAAGATGGGGCTTTTATTTTACTGAACATAAAAAAACATTATTTTTATAAAATAAAACATCTTTTCACATAGAAAAAATGAATTTAACTTCGAATTAGTTTACATTGATTAAATGGTTTTATCTGTATATGACAACTAATCTGTCACTAGTTGAAAAGATGTAAATAAAAATATATTTCTAAAAATAATAAAGAATCGATTGGGTGGGAATATCTGACCTAATATGTAAGGATAAAGAAAAACTTTAATTATGTGGAAAATTTAAATTGTTTTCAACATGTTTTATAAAACGAGTTTAATTTGTATAAGATTTTAAATTAAAATAAAGTTCAATGACTCAAATCACTGTATTAATACCAATGTCTTGATGGAATTTTTATACCTTGTTAAAATAAAGTTAATGAGCACTAATTATGCACTTCCAAACAACATGAAAAAATATTAGGAAGCCTGGCAGTTATTTAGTCAATATCAAAAAAGTTATTGATAAAGTTATTATTCTAAAAATTACAAAAGAATTATTCGAATAAGAATGAAAATTAAAAGACTAAGGAAAACTTAGAAAAAGAAGAAAAATAAACTGGCCCTACTTCTTATTTTTATCTTATTTTTAAAAAGCTTAAACATTAGAATAAAAATGTAACACGGAATTTTTTTAAGATTACAACTCCAACGCGATGTTTTTATTTTAATAACTATAAAATAATTTGATTTTCTTTTAAATAAAAACTTTTCCGTGGCAAAAAGGATGTTTACCTTCAAATTATTTTACTAAACGAATTTTACCTGCATACAAAGAATAAAAGAAATGAAAACCAAACATGTAATTCTTAATACTGAGACGAAAGCATAAGGGAAGTCTGATAACTAGTCAACCTCAGTCAAATAATTATTTGAATAAGAATATATACTTAAAAGGCAAAGTGAAAACACAAAAGAAAGTAGATAAAAAATTGGTCCTGTATCTTTTTTCTTTATTCTATTTTTCAATCAAAATATAAAGGTAAAAGAGAAGTTTATTTTGCGATTACAAACTTTAAAAAGTCACTTTTATTATATTAAATTAAAAATGAAATTTTAAATAAAAAATTTCCTTTTCTGTGGAGAAAAGGAATTTACTTTCAAATTATTTTACTAAACGAGGTATAGCTGTATAAGTGGGATAAAATAAATAAACACTAAACAGGTAAATCTAAATACAATGGCAAAAGCAGAAGAAAGTCTAATAACTAGTCAGGCATCAATTACAGACATAGAAAAAATGTGCATAAAAAAATAAGAAACTGATTTGGTAAAAATAACAATTTTAAATAATGCAAACAAAGGCTTATAGGAAGAAAAATAAACAAAATACCTCTGACCATGCCCTTTTTTATTGCATATTTTAAAAAGCAAATCTGGAAAGCAAGAAATATACATCAAAAGTTCCGTTTCAGATTATATTCGATCACAATGCTTTTAAAACACACAAATCAAAAAAAAAAAAAAAAAAAAAAAAGAGAAAAAAAATACATTTTTAATAAAAACATTTTTTTATGTGTAGCAAAATTTATCTAAACATACATAAGTATATTAATTTTATTTAGATTTAAATGTAAATACAATTAATAAACACCGAACATGTAGTTCTGAAAACATAACGAAAACATAACAAACGACAATTATCCTGTCACTACTAGAAAAAAAAAATAATGCTTAAAAAATAAGTAAATTTTCCAAATGAATAATTGCCTGAAAAAATCAACAAGAATGTACAGCAAGGAAAATAAATTGTTTATATTTCTCTCTTCGGTGGTTTATTTTGAAATACTTACCATAAATAAAGCATTTTAATATAATGAGCATTCGATTTTTGATTACAAATCAACTACTGTATTTTCCTTCCATAGAAAAGAAAAAAATATATAAATGTTTCAGAAAAAAATATTTTTCTATATTGAAAAACATATTGATTTAAATAAAGTTTACTTTTCTACTTTTGTTTGCATAAAAACGTGAAAAAGATAAAAGTAATAAGCATTAAACGAAAACGTTATAGAGAAAACATGCAGCTGACAATTGTTTATTCTTACCTGAAAAGATATGGATAAGCATACCTTTCTAAAAGACATTAAAAGTTTATTCGGATAAATTGTCCATACCTAAAAAGAGAAAAAAAAACATGTGTCAATCATATATTATGAAAGGCTTTCCAACACATTCAGAATATTATAACAAAAGTGCTCCATTTCATAAGATGAAAGTTGATGTTTAAATAAACAGTTTAAAAAATGCATGGTACATTTGAAAACCCAATTTTATGAATTATCATCAATAGTCGGGAAAACAACCCGGCTTCTTTTGTACTGCACTCTAAATGAACTTTAGTTTTCCCTATTTAGTAAATAGTATTTAAAAATTTAATTCAATTCGAAACTAATCGTTGGCACATTTCCAAACCCAGTTTTATGAATTACCATCAATTGTTGGGAAAATATCTTGGTTTCTTTTGTACAGCACTCTAATGAGCTGTAATTTTCCCTATTTACTATATACCATCCCAAAGTTTAGTTCAATTCTCAATTAGTTGCTGGCACATTTAAAAACCCAATTTTATCAATTATCGTCAATGACCGGGAAAAAATCCCGGCTTCTTTTATATAACACTTTATATGAATTGTAGTTTTCCCCAATTACTAAATAGTATCCCAAAGTTTAATTCAGCTTAAAACGAGTCGCTAGGGTCCATCGTAATACTTATCCATCATGGATATTAATACAGTAAAATATGAAAATCGACCATGTAAACTACTCATAAATAATGCATTGCAATTTTAAAATAAACTTTAAAAGTACATTTAAATATTTTTAATGCATAATAAAGCTTTATTACTGAATTGCGAGTACTACTTGAATTTCCCATCGATCCATTGTGACAGATTATATAAATCACTATACTACTCGTAAATTATACAAATTGGCATAATTTTTCTTTCAAATAACAAAAGAAGAAAGAAATTATTATTAAAATATTAATAAAAATACAAATTAAGCGTCAAATTAAAAATCACTTGATGGCATATCAACAAATTTAATGTCAGTGAATGTGGCATTTACGATAAGCCTTTATTGGCATTTAATTTTATATTATAGTTTGGTGATACTTTTTTAGTCGACAAATAATCAAGTAGTAAAAAAAAAAAAAAAAAAAAAAAAAAAAAAAAAAAAAAAAAAAAAAAAATCATAAATTTATTAACTAACAGTTTACTGCGCGAGATAAAGTATCTCGTTTACAAATATCTCGGTAGCTAATTATCGGATTGACCTCATTCTTTATACGACATTTTATTGTATTCTACACCCTTTTCTTAAAAAAAAAAAAAAAAAAAAAAAAAAAATCGAAGATTTTTATATACTTTTTATTAGAACGAATATTTTGAGTGTCCGAAATAATAAGAGTTCCGGGTAATCGAATTTACTGATATTCAATAGGCTTTTTCCTATTATTACATACTAAGCTCCCACCAAATTTCATGGCTTTATCTCAATTTGTTCGGGAGATAGAGTGTATACGGACAGATAGACGGCATACAGACGGATGACAATTTTTACCCTAAAAATATGTTTTTCAGACTCCCCATGTCTAAACGTGTAAATCCACCAAAAAATTTTTTTAGCGATTGCAAGACTTCCCCTAAACTACGTATAATTAGCAAGTAAAAGCATAACAAACAGTATTGAACATATCACTTGAGCCATTTTCTTAAAAAAATTATAAAGTACGCAAAATTTTGTGTGCAGCTCTGCATATAATCTTTATGATTTATACGCAGCAAGTAATATAGAAAAAAATAGTTAAATGTAAAAACGTGTACTACAATTAAAAATGCATTTTGAACAATAATTGCTCATAAAGAATTCCATGACCGAATTATTTTGTGTGTCTTTGTAAATGAAGGATAAGTATTTTACACATCACACTCTATAGTAAGAATCTTGTAGTGCAACTCAGTGATTTAAGTTAATTTAATTTAATATAACTTATAATTTAATATATTTAATATAAATTATAAAAAAATTAATATTATTAAAATATACTGAAAATGATTTTCCCCTGATGCCGTAAAGTAATCGAGCTATTTTAAATGTCTTTGTATATGAACTCACTAATCGTCACCTGAGGATAATAAGGTTCTATCTGTGTTTTTGAAAAAATTGACTTATCAACATAAATTGTTCTATTTGTATCTATGAAGGCATTTCTGGATTAAAATAACGCTAAAATATAATCGCAATGTCATACATAAATTATATATAACATCATTTTGATGCAAAAATGCCTTCATAGATACAAATAGAACATTTCTGCATCAATAAGTTAATTTTTACAAAAACACAGATAGAACTTTATTATTCTCAGGTGACGTAATGATTTACCTCAATGCACTATGCGATAATAAACCCCAATGTCGTTTAACAACGTCAATTTTACTGTTATCCAACTGTATTTAAGAGAGTTAGAGCATGGACAGACAAACCGATG
The DNA here is from genome assembly GCA_964019185.1 of Maratus speculifer. Taxonomy (NCBI): domain Eukaryota; kingdom Metazoa; phylum Arthropoda; class Arachnida; order Araneae; family Salticidae; genus Maratus; species Maratus speculifer. The sequence goes on from OZ025301.1 coordinate 200,400,227, forward strand.
GCCAGATGGCCAGAGAGACAGACGGTAAGATAAACCGAATTCATAAACACTTTTCAATTTCTTTGTAAAATGTTAAAAAGATTTATGAAATGTTTAAAGAAATTTAAGAAAATTACGATGGCTCACTCTACAATTGTTTGTAACGAAAAATAATTTTAAATCTCGAACACAAATTTAACATGACATTTTACTATGTAATTTATTTTAAAAAGACAATATAGTACTTTTCTTCTACTAAATAGCAAGATTCCTGAATTTTTCATTAAATCTTTTCTATTCGCTTTTTTATTGCTTGTTTCTAAAATCTAATCTGTAATTCAGGAGGTAAATCTATCTTGACAATCTGTTTTATCTCTATGTATCTAATGTGGTAATTTTCTTGTTTTGAAAAGAAAACGTCACAAAATTTGTAATCAAAGCTTTGTTTATTAAACTAAGAGGGCCCCTTTCAGATACCTTGTAACGATACACTTTCAGTTTACTTTACTATGTAAATTTCATTTGTAGATAAAAGAAACGAAAAAAAAAAGTTACTGGTTCTAAACATCATAAGGAAAAGACAAGAGACTGATAGTTATTTAATCATTATATCATAATTTGAAACTGGAATACTTTTCTGCAATACTAAATTATTTGGTTAAAATTGCTCCCTTCAAAGAAATGTATACAAAGAATTGGACGAAAATATATAAATTGACAGTGCCTCTTTTTCTCATTTCTTTTTTCAAAAAGCTGAGAAAAGATAACTAATGTGCAATTTGCTTAAATGTTCAAGTATAATGTGCTTTTTTTTTTTTTTTTTTTTTTTTTTTTTTTGAGAATTATTTTATAAAAATATCTTTTAAATACAAAAAATAAATAAATAAATAAACAAATAAATAAAATTTTTCATTAAACCACTTATTATTTTATTAAACCACTTTAACATGGTATTCTCAAAATTTAAAGGTCTAAAATACGCAGATCGAAATATAGTAGTGCGTGTAATATTCTATATACTTAATTGGCACTAATCAATGAATAAATGGATACAGTCCTTCGTCTTTTTTGCTTAATTTTTGAAACAATTGATTTTAAGGTTAATCTATCGACGATAATTTTCAGAATTTTCAAACTATGTTTTTGAGACTTTAATAAAAGTTGCTCCATGCATTTAGCTAATATATTAAAGAAATTATATTTTGATTGCATTCACGCATGTGTAGTCAAACATTATTCAGAAAACCTGTTTATTTTTCTTTTTTTTTTTTTTTTTTATTACAGAGTAATGTGTACAAAGTTGTTTGTTATATTTTCTGAAAGGAACACTTTTTTTATATTAAGAACTCTGCAGATTATAAGAAAAAACTTGAAAAAAGTTGGGATTGTTTTTATAAAAATTTTAATTAATCTAAGAGTGTACGCGCTGTCCTCATAAAAATGAACACAGCTTATTACAACAAGCCATTCAATCATAATCTACAGTTTGAACGTTTTCGCTACATATGTTTTGACAATATTAATCAAAATCTATTCGTCCTTTCTCATTTCGTTGACAGTCCCCCACGTGGTTTCGGGAAAAAATCTTCACGGAAATGTATGACCTGTACTCTATTTACACACTTAGAGTTTCAGAATAATTCCTCTTTTATTTTCTAGATATCTAGCAAAATGTCTAAAATCATAAGTAGCCGGTCATCTTCGGCCAAATAGTGCATACTCTTCAATGCATTGCCACCAAGCTACCTAGATGATGCCAGATTTCGAACTTCTCAGAATTATCTGTCCAAAACTTGCGAACTACAGCATACGGTGAAATTATTTTGTATGAAAAATTTCCCCAAATTTCTTTTTATATAGATTTACTGTAATTTGTATAAAAGTTCCAAAGCAAAAAGCTGATGAACACGAAACATCATAATTCTTATTACGATGAATACATAATTAGAAAAAGTCTCAGTTATTTAACCCTCATCCAAAAAGGTATTGATAAATAAATATATATATATATATATACATATATTTGTGTGTGTATATAAATGTAACGAATTATTTGAATAAGAATGCATTCCTAAATTACGAAGGAGAAAACTTGGAGCAAGGAAATATATAAATTTAACCTGCCTGTCTTTTCTTTTGTTTATTTAAAAAAAGAAATCTAAAGCCTTTGGGATAGTTCTGGCTTGGAAGTTTTTAGTTTGAAATTGCAAATTCCACATTCTACTTTTATTCTAGTAAAATAGTGGTACTTGAAAATTAGAAGGGCTCGTAACCATACTATATTTTTAAAATGAATTTTTTTTATCAAGAGTTCTCTTTTGAGCTGTTTTAAAGCAAAAAATAATTTTGTGAGAAATAAAAATTACTTCATTTACTTTTATGTAAGAGAAAGCCAACAGCTGCTTCTCCTTCTGTAAATAAAAGCAACTTTCATGTTCACCCGAGTGAGTAGAGTTTATAGTATCCCGCATAAACTTCTTTCTAGTGTATCAAGTTGTACTCTGGGGAAACAAAAACACAATCAAATTCAAGCCTACCAATAAATCTTCATTGAAAGGTCTTGTAAAAAAACTCTCAAGCGGGTGCTAAGTGAAGATCAAGGTGATAAAAAAGTGTGTTGCAAAAAAATTCTAAACAGCATTCCATGAAAGACAAATTTAAAGAATTAAATTATAAGGTTAATTCGTCAGATATTGATAAAAACATTTTTTGGCATTTTCTTCTAGTCAAAAAATACAGAATGTTCTTGAAAAAAGTCCCCGAATTCAAAATGTATAATCTAGATCGACTAAAAAAAATAAAACAAACGATTTTTTTTCTTTTTTGCGTGTGTGTGTGAAAGCTCTAAAAATTTCATACAGCAAACGTAGAATGAAATTTGCCATTACATCCTGAAATGTCTCAACTAAAATAGGTCTCGTAACTACTCAGATGAATGATTCAAGCTCTTGTTGTTGGATGGTTTTAGTAAATAGTGTCTTTCAATATGCCTCACATAAAGAAGCCACAAGGCGTCAGATTCGGTGAATATCAAGGCGAATCTAAGAATGTGCCATTAATTTGGGATAATTCAAAGAACTTCGAAGATCTGTTTATAGGTAAGTATTTATTGTGGTTATAGCGCCATCTGTTAACAGTTTTTGCAATTGTTTTTAAAACTTGTGTATGAAATTCTTATAGCCTTCACGATAAAAATACCGTTTCTTGCTTTCTTCTGAGGATCTTTGTTCTCTATATTTTACATTTTGTGGACAACCTTTAGTTTATTAATCATGCATTTAGAGTATAGGAAAATGAAATTGAAGTATAAATGACCATTAGAAATTGACATCAATATTTCAAGGATAGCGAAAGTCATGTATTGTTCACCATGTATCACCATGTATTGTTGAAGATGACAGTTTATTACCTATGATCGTTGTTGGTATATAAAAAAGTATTAATGCATTTAAAACAAGTAAAATGACATAATTAAATGATATACTGTTTCGAAGTACTGTAAAACTATATAGCAAGACGTTTCCAAGAAAATTAAGAGAGTGAATTAAATAATTTATTGAAAAACTGTATTAAGCAAACATTCTGAAATTATTTTCCCGATTAAACATTGTTGTTATATGTTTTAGTAAGAAAAAACCTATAAGATCCCATTGTAAATTGTAAAGATAGAATAATCCAGTTTTACATAAAAATTTCCCTGACTTTAGTTTCCAAAAACATGCCCAATAGCTATCATTACCTTTTTTTCAATACATCAAGTGTATTCAAGAGAAAATAATAAAAGCCATCAAATACAAACCTACTAAGATCAATTTAATAAAAATTTGTTTGATATCTAAATAGCATTTGATGTAAGCCAAATCTAAGTACTTAAATTTCAAGATTTTTTTCGTCAGATATAATGAATGCAAATTCTACAACAATGCCGTTTAATAGAAAAATAATACGATAATAATGCATGGGGAAATGAAATTTACCATCAGAAGTTGGTCTCAAATTTTCAAATGGTAGCGATAATCATGTTCTTCGTGAGAGATAATGTTTGTTTATTATCATTAACAGGTTTATGTACACAAAGAGTGTAACAATACATTAAAAACAAAAAAGATGTCAGAGTTTAATAATAAACTGTTTTGAATTCATTTTAAACGATATGAAAAAATAAAATCCAGACTAATTAAGAAACTGGGTTAAATGACTTATTAAAAACATTAATCTGAACACATTCTGAATTCATATTTTCCAATTAAATTTTCATATTATGTATAAAAGCAATAAAAACTCTAAGATACCCTTATAAAATAATTTTCGGCATTAAAAAAATTAGAAAAATAAAAGTATTCAGTTTTAGTTGAATAAAAATCTCAAATTTTAATTTCCAGCAATATGTGTAATATCGGAAATCAAATTCCGATGTAAAAAAAGTACATATGACTTGTACAGTTGTAACGAAGAGAAACAAAACTACCATCAAATACGATTCTACCAATAAATCTTCAACGAAAGATTTCGTACTCGCTGAAGCATGTACTAAGTAAAGAGCAAGGTAATAAAAGATATTAGAAGAAAAAATAGCATGTGGAATTGGGGGTGAAATAAAGCTGTGGACATAAAATGGATGATTTATTCGTAAATACAAACTAAAACAAACTACTAAATAGACTTTTTGTAGAAATGATACGAGAAAGAAATTTTTAAGTAAGGAAATTAAGATTCCTTTTATTAAGCGATCTGAAATCAGAATTTATCAGATAGATTAAGTTGATCATAATAACTTATAATACATTCTTTGAAATATGCTCTGACATGAATACAATCTAATGAAAACAATTAAATGTTCTCATTGAACGTTTGACTAAAAAAATTTATCTTGAATTTAAGAATAAAATTTTCAACTTTAATTCCCTGCAAAGTGAATTATGATTTACACAGAATTTCTTTTTTAGTTTACCATAATGACTTATAATACGTTAATTGAAATATGCTCTGACAAGAATGCAATCTAATTAAAACAATTAAATGTTCTCACTGAACGTTTGATTAAAATTTTTTTATGTTGAATTTAAGAATAAAATTATCAACTTTTAATTCCCAGCAAAGTGTATTATGATCTACACAGAATTTTTTTTAGGGTTTCATAATTAAAAAGTAAAAAATAAACCATTATAAGAACACTGCTGTAACTGTCTGTCACATTCATTTTACTGTAATCGCTTTTTAGTGCAACTCATGAGTTACATGATCATTTTAGAGTCCCGTACTTAAAAAGGTAAAAACGAACGCTTATAAGATCATTCTTGTGTCTATTTGTTTGTCACGACCATTTTATTTGTAAACTATGGAACGTATTAAGTTCAGATTGGAGAAGCAATAAATACTATTGTCCTACATATTTATATATTATTAAACATTCAGAAATATATTTAGAAAAAATGTAAAATGGTTAATCAATTACTTGTAAAAAAAACTTTATATATATATATATATATACATATATATATATATATATATATATATATATACAGGGTGATTCCAAATTTTTTTTACAATAAAAGAGGGGTGATAGTACACATCAAGACAAACAATAATAAATAGGAGACCAAGGGTCCAAAACTTTTTCCTAAGGAAATAGCCGCCATTAAAGTTTAGGGACCAAAATTTCAAATAAACATAAAAAACGGAAAAATCGGTCGATTGATTTGCGGTTTTCACTAAAATTATTCCTTATGTCGGCATTTTCTTGAAATTAAATTATAAAGATAAATTTCAAAAAATGCCGATAGAGGGCGCTTTAGACTTTGGAGTAGCGAACAACTATTTTTTGCCGGTATTTTTTGCATCTCATTAAATGTTTTCGTAAGTTTAGACTCAAACTTAAATTTTGAGCTCAAAATCTGTAGGTGGGAGTGGTTAAGTAACACAAACTGAGCTGTCTTCAGAGGGTTCAAATTTAAAATGATTATAAAAAACGGAAAAATTGGTCGATTGATTTGCGGTTTTCACTAAAACTATTCTTTATTTAGGTATTTTCGTGAAAATAAATTATAAAGATAAATTTCAAAAAATGACGATAGAGGGCGCTTTAGACTTTGGAGTAACGAAACACTCTTTTTTCGCGTTATTTTTTGCATCTTATTTAATGCTTTCGTAAGCTTAGACTTCAACTTAAATTTTGAGCTCAAAATCTGAATAGCTGAGTGTGGTTAAGTAGACAAACTCCGCTGTGTTCAGAGGGTTCAAATTTCAAATAATTGTAAAAAGCGCAAAAAATTGGTCGATTCGTTTGCAGTTTTTGCCAAAACTAATTTTTAAATCAGCAGTTTTCTTGATCAATCAGTGTTTTCTTGAAAATAATTTTTAAAGATAAATTTCACAAAATGTCGATAGAGGGCGCCTTAGACTTTGGAGTAGCGTACAACTATTTTTAACTGTTATTTTTTTAATCTCATTAAATGCTTTCAAATGCATAGACTTAAATTTCGGGCTGAAATTCTGAATCGTTGGGAGTGTTTAAGTAGCGAAAAAATGAATTGTGTTCGAGGAGGAAAGAGGGTTAAATTTCAACTCCTGAACACACTTCAGTTTGCGCTTCTTAACACCTCACAACGATTCAGGATGTGACCTCAAAATTTAAGTTTAAATCTAAGCTTCCGAGAACATTTAAAATGCTTTTGCAAGCATTTAATTAGAACCAAAAAATAATGGGCAAAATGAATTGTTGATTACTCTGAAGTTCAAGGCGCCCTCTGACGGAATTTTTTGAGATTTATCTTTAAAAATTATTTTCAAGAAGATACTGACTTAAAGAATAGTTTTATTTTAAACCGCAAACGAATCGACCAATTTTTCCATTTTCTATAATTACTTTAAATTTGAACCTCCCCCTCTCCCTTTAACACAGTTCAGTTTGTGCTACTTAACCACTCCCTACTATTCAGATTTTGAGCTCAAAATTTAAGTTTAAGTCTAAGCTTCCGAAATCATTTAAAGAGATGCAAACAATAACGGCAAAAAATAGTTGTTCGTTGCTCCAAAGTCTAAAGTGCCCTCTATCGGCATTTTTTGAAATTTATCTTTATAATTTATTTTCACGAAAATACCTAAATAAAGAATACTTTTAGTGAAAACTGCAAATCAATCGACCAATTTTTCCGTTTTTTTTATTAATTTGAAATTTGAACCCTCTGAACACAGCTCAGTTTGTGTTACTTAACCACTCCCAACTACAGCTTTTGAGCTCAAAATTTAAGTTTGAGTGTAAACTTACGAAAACATTTAATGAGATGGAAAACATACCGGCAAAAAATAGTTGTTCATTACTCCAAAGTCTAAAGCGCCCTCTATCGGCATTTTTTGAAATTTATCTTTATAATTTAATTTCAAGAAAATGCCGATATAAAGAATAATTTTAGTGAAAACCGCAAATCAATCGACCGATTTCTCCGTTTTTTATGTTTATTTGAAATTTTGGTCCCTAAACTTTAATGGCGGCTATCTCCTTAGGAAAACGTTTTGGATCCTTGGTCTCCTATTTAATATTGTTTGTCTTGATGTGTACTATCACCCCTCTTTTATTGTAAAAAAAATTTGGAATCACCCTGTATATATATATATAAATTGTGTGAAAGTTTTCGTAACGCTGGACTCAAAAATACACTTCTTTTATTTTTAGGTATTATATTTCCAGAGATATCATCAAAAATGTAGTGCAAAAGTATGTTTCCCATCATCTATTTCCAATGTTGATAAAACTAAAATTATGAAAAAGTTAGAGGTGGTAGGCAATAATTTAAATCTTACTGGAAAATTATAGCAATTACTTTAGGTAACATAAACATAGTTTTTAAGAAAAGCTCATTTTTCCATTACACACAAATTTTGATTTGCGGGCATTCAGCCAGCAAAAGTGTTGAGCAACGCTAGAGGTACTTATCACATTAGAAGTACAAAAGCATTGTTTTTAGTGATTTTAGAAAAAACCGTCTGTGTTTAGCCAAGATATTAATCCTTAAAGACAGGGAAGGTTTTAACATACAAATTTACAGGGCACAACCGGCTTTTGAAGCCTAGATAACAACTTTTACTGATATATTTGTGTAATGCAATGCCCAGTAGCAGTACAAAAACAATAAACGTCAAGTTGTTAAAAACAGACTAATTTACTTAAATTAATCCAATAGATACTATGGGATTAGTGACTAGTTGGCATTGAGAAGATCACTTAATATGTTCTCCGTGTCTTAAAAAGTTGATTAAAAGCCTATCTGGAAAAACATCACACGAACCAAGGCGGCAAACTTTGCGTCCTCTTTTTGAATGCGTTTAGCACAATGCAAAGTTTAAACTTTGAATAAGGCTTTTGTTTCAGCTATACTGTAAAAAGAAATGATTACGTTGAATTTAGTTTTGTGAAATGCCAAATGAAATTTAATTATGTATTACTATTATTGTCATTACAGAAATTTATACAAAAGACAATTTAGATACTATTTCTTTTTACAGATCAGCGCTCCTTTTATTTTTGGTACAAATTCTATCTCTGAAATAGCATCAACAACAATAATCGGTTGTTGAATTGAGAACTCGTTTTGTTGAATTTTGCATCTGTACATTTTCGTAAAGGCAATTCTCTGTTTAAAAAACACAAAATGTCGTTTTCATTTAATATAATAAAAAATTACCGATGACATCAAAATTTATATGAAATCGTGCTAGCAGTCACTACAATATTGTTTATTAGTTTTAAAAGGGTGATATATATTATATTATACTTTTATTTGTCTAAACACAAGTAGTACAGTTACCTGATATTGCGGTGCAATCTTGACAAGAAAAAAAAATATTTTAATTTTTTACCTCTGGCATCTAGGTTTGATTTCTGCTTATCGTATTTTCTATTTAATACTGTTTGCCAAAATGTAGCATATAGATAGCTAGTTGCCTCTATTTCTGCATCACAATTCCTCTTATCAGCTCTTGCACTACAGAGAGTGTCTGCTTAAAATCATACAGTATTGTTTTACGAAGAGCATTATTTGATTAAGTAAGTCTTCAAGTAAAAAAACTTCTTTCAAACACCATAAAATAAATTAAGTTCTTTCGAAAAGCTTTGCGCAGTTTAATTTATTTTATGGTGTTTTAAAGAAGTTTTTTCACTTCAATTGATTAACATCAGTTTCAACTTATAATATTAAGTAAGTCTTAGTGTTTCTTTTATTTTAGGAAAAAAAAATTCTATTTCTGGAATAACATCAACTGTAAATATGGAGTATTGAAGGTATTGAATTGAAAACCCGTTTTATCGAACTTTACATCTGTACATTTTGATAGCTTTATATAAAAGATACAATAATTTCGATATAAAAAATTAATAATAATAATAATAATAAATTGAAAACACTCATTTTAAATGAAATCGTTCTAGCAGTCTCTACAATATTGTTAATTGTTTTTAAAAAATCTTAAACATTTTATATTAAATTTTTCTTTTTCTAAACATTCGAGGTATGTATATTTACCTGATGCAGCGATGCAATCTTGAAAGAAAAGGGTTATTTTTTTATTATTTTCAGCATCTTATGGCTGTCCTATTCTCTATCAACTGTTTTCCGAAATGTCACATATAAATAGTTGTCTTTATTTCCGCAACAGAAGTCTTCTTATCATTTTTTGCACTACAGATAATATATGTTTAAAGTAGTATTGTATTGTTTCGCCAAGAGTATTATTTATAAAATAAGTCTATTCACAATTTCTTTTATTTTCAGTATAAATTCTATATTTAAAGTAACAATAATAGCAAATATAAGGCACTGAATTAAAAATCCATTTTATCGAATTTTACACTTGTAAATTTTAACATCTTTCGTTAAAAGACACGAAAATGTCGTTTTCATTTCCTATAATAATAATAAAAAAAAAAAAATTGGAATACATCGACTTTTAAGTGAAATCGTGCTATCAATCACTTCAAAATTGCTAATTATTTTTAAAATGCCAAACATTTTATATTACATTTTTATCTCTCTAAACACATATACTATGTATACTTACCTGATGTAGTGACGCAATCTTGAAAAGAAAAGAGTTAATTTTAGTTTTATATCTCCAGCATCTTACGACTATCCTGTTCTCAATCTAATACCGATTTTCAAAATGTCACAAATAAATAATTAGTAGTCTTTATTTCCTCATCACAAGTCCTCTTATCCATTTTTGCTGCATACACCCAGTGTATGCTTAAAGTTGTACCGTATTGTTTCGGCAAGAGCATTATTTGGAGAAATAAGTCTTTTCACTATTTCTTTCACTTTCGTTACAATTTCTATCTCTCGAGTAACAATAACAGAAAAAAAAGGGTACTAAATTGAAAAACCCGTTTTGTCGAACTTTACATCTGTACATTTTGATATTTTTGATCAAAAGACAGTAGAATGTCTCGTTCTTCTCCTATAATAATAATAATAATAATAATCGAAGACATCGAATTTTAAGTGAAAGTGTGCTTGCAGTCACTACAATATTGCTAATTATTTTTAAAAAGTGATACATTTTATTTTACATATACATTTTAATTCATTTTCCAATTAATTTTCAGCAGTGAAATTACTCTTGAAATTATTTAATACGTGATTTACCACGTGCTAATAAAACGCGGAAATCAACAGGGTGAAAAATGCCCAAGCCTGGTCGAACCCGGAAACCCTCGGGATATACTGGGCATCAACTTAAATGTTAGATCACTTGGAGTGCTATTCCAAGGGTGCCGGATTCGATCCCCGGTTTGGAGATTTTCCACACTGTTGTAAAGGGCAAAATTAGCACTAGCCACCGGCCACAGGGCCAGTAAATGATAAATAGTGACCAGTGAAAAATTGTCTATCAGCGGCCACCTTATGGCCACTTTTTAGAAGGAGATAACATATTTTACTTACATTTTATCAACAATTCTACTTTTTTGGGTTCCAATATATTTATATTAACATATTTATTTGTGCTATTCAGTCTTACATTAATACTTATAGAAATTTTAACTGTTTAGTACTTTTAAATAAAAAAGTGGCCACTAGTTTAAACATAGTGGCCATTTGAAAAATTAGTCTTACTGGCCAGTGGCCGCTAAAGAAATTTCCCAATTTTGCCCTATACCCTGTTGAATTCTACTAATAATTAGTAAATTTTAAATCATGTATTAAATATTTATTTTTTATTATTTTTTTTTTCTCTAAACACATGTGGTAAGCAAACCTATTTATGCAAAGGTGGATTCTTAAAAAGAAATCAATTAATTGATGTTTTTATCTTCAATAAGTCGGTTTCATTTATGCTTATCCTATTCTCTAAAACTGTTTACCTAAATGTCGCACACAGTAATTAATTGTCTTTATTTCCGCATCACAAGTCTTCTCATGAGTTTTTACAAAGAATATATGCTTAAAATAGAACAGTGTTTTTTCCCCAAGAGCATTATTTGGAGAAATAAGACTTTGTACTATTTCTTTTATTTTCAGTATAAATTCTATCTCAAGAGTAACATCAGCAGGAAATATCGGATACTAAATTGAGAACCCATTTCATAGATCTTTATATATATATATATATATATATAAATGTGTGTGTGTGTGTAGATAAAGGTGTTTCTTGTTTAAAAAACACAAAAATATCGTTTTCAATTCCTATGAAGAATAGGTAAAAAAATTAAAATTTAAGTGAAATCGTGCTAGCAATGACCACAGTATTAAATATCATTTTTGTTTTCGATTTTTTTTTCAGTTTGACGCTATTTCAATATGCAATGCTTCATTCTATCGAGAATCTGACTAGTTATGTCTTTATATGCGTAACCGATGGTCTAAACATTTTTGATAGACTTTTATGATAATTGTTTACGGGCTGATCCATCTGTTGAGATACAAATCTTGAATCTCACGACATAAACTCAGTGTTTAAAAACCAGATTACTATTAGTGTAATCTAAGAAATTATCTACAAATAAATTTATCTTGTTTTTATTTTTTTGCGGAGGGGGGGGAGGAATTTGTTGATTGAAGTTTTGCAGCTATTAGAAAAAAGATCATCTATTGATTCAAATCGGCTTCTGGTTTTTATATTCAAAAAGCCGACTCTTTATTTATTTTTTGAGGCAGTGTTAAATTTATAACAAGCTTTTCATGAAGGCGTTAATATTACTTCTAGTGCATTTGTTCCTTTTAAAAAGTAAATGTATTATCAAACTATAATTCATTATTTTTAAATCCAGCCCAAATTTAACCACATTGAAGATATCGCAACGAATATATAATTTGGCAATTTATAGATGAATGCTATTTTTCCAGCACTGTACTTCTTCAGTGTTTGTTATTATCTCTTCCTTGCTAACATGTTCACACGCGATTTCACATCGATTAGTAAATTGGTCCAACCATCCACTCGACAGTTCATATTTCTGATTTAGTATCTCTATTATTGGGGACACTTTTTATTTGAATAGGGTCTAGTTAGAGACGCTTGGGCTGCAGTGTACAAGTCAAACAATATCCTTTATATGCTATCATATTTCATGGTTTTTACATCCATTAGCTAAGACAAATAAGCAGTATATTTTCTCAATTAAGTATGCAATTTTTAGCAGGATACGTAATACCGATTCCTAAATATTTATTTATTTTACGAATGCTTTTTTTTATTTTTAGTATGACTTTCAGAGACGCATTTTTCTATAATTTAAAGTTTATCTGACAAAATGTGCTTTCCTTTAATTCATCACTATTCTTCATATTAACAGGAAATTTGCTACCGACTCGACAACCGTATCACAAATGACTTGACTCCACGAAACTCGTGGTAAAAGTAACTCATCGGCCATGAATAAAACAACAGCAAGCAGGCATCAGAAAAAAAAAAAGGATGAAATAGGATTGAAAGTGAAACAAAGTTTTTCTTTCTCTTCAACTACGTCTAAAAACATACAGTATTAGGTAGGGAAGACTTTATTTTCAAAATTAAACAGGAGGAAAAAGCAAAATTGACAATATACATTACGTAAAGAAAGTAGGATAGGTACAAAAAAGGGAAAAAGGTTCGTCGCTCTCTACTTCAGTAGAAATACACACGAAGCGATAGGCAGAGAATATTAAGACACGATGCGGAAACAAGTAAAGGTTGCAGAGTTGCTAATTTAGTTTATTATTACTGTACTATTGCTAATCATGTTTTATTATTATTATAGTAGCTACCACAATTACCGATCAGTAATATTCATCTATCTATTTTTAAAAAAGGCGGTTAATAGTATTTTTAAATGGTGGTGTACATTCCAATAGAGGAAGTAGCAAAATCACCGATAATAGAGATAAGAAATAAGTTCGTAATTTCGTCTATGAATTCCCGTTTTAATTGAGATGTTTGGCCCCAAGGGACCGAAACTTAAATGTATTATACAAGGGTTTAAGTATTAAACATTTCGTTTTTACATAAATCTTATGGGTAATGTTCAAGGATTTAGAAAAATGCGTATATTAAGTGGAATCACGTATTAACCGTAAGTGTTTTAACGAGGTCTGACTTACAAACAAAAGCGAAGTATGTTTTGTTTAATTAGCAAATATTAAATATTCCAATGTTATAGTACTATTTTAGCCAATAATCCATCAACCTTCAGACATAGCTTATACAAAAAATATTTCTCTTTATACTCATGACATTAGTATAGGAATACTTCTATAACTTTTGGATATGACTCAAAGAACAAGGAAGCATATGATTAATAAGAAAATTTACTCTTCCATGATTCTGGGTGTGCCTCTTATAAAGAGCAGAAAAAATCAGAAGTATTGTTCAGAAAAACACTTTGATATTAAAGAGAGCTTACAGTAAGCGTTTGCTTATCTACCTATTCATTTCCCTAATACCAGGAATAAATCATTTTTTAAATCCAACTTTTATCTTTCATACTTGGCAACCATTCTTACTACAAAAGCTGTACTGGCACCTTTCCCAAACAGACTGTTATTACGGAACAACCGAAGTTAAACGAGCCTAGTTTTTTGGTTAGAAAATAACTTTTTTGTGTTTTTTTATCTGGAAAATCTACATGTGCTATTATGATAAGTACTTTAAAGAAATGAAAAGTTAAGTTTGAAACATTAATAGTCAGATATATTTATACGTTCGCAAGTATTGTTTTGTGGATAAAATGAATAAAAAGTAGAAAATTTGCTCTCTAATTATTTTGGACATACCTTTCTAAAAATGTGTACAGAAGTATTGTTCGGTACTGGTATTTTTTATAACGTCCAATTATCTGAATGAAGGATATAGGATTGAGGGAAGTGTGCACTCTACGAGAGATCTTTCTAATAAAATCCAACCCATATTTACGCAAGGTATTCTAAGATTCGAAAAAATCACAGAAAACCCCGATCGATCACGAAGTCGCCCGCAGTGCAGTTCGAACTTCGAATCCAGCAACTCTTGTCTACCAGCTTCCAAAGAAGAACCTCTCGGCCACTGGTGGGGAAAAGTATTGTTCGGAAAACACTTTGATATTAAAGAAATCTTGTAATAAATAATTTCTTATGTGCTCTTCATTTCTTTTTTTAATATAGAATGAATAAAAAAAAATTTTTATTTTTGGAAATAGTTCTTCCAACAAATGTGGTACTAACACTTTTTTCCAAATTGAATAATATTACTCATAGTTAAAAGAGCATAGTTTTTCGGTTTGTTTTCTTTAACAAGTTTTTGTTTTCTTTGTGGAATGTATGATGATATAGGAGTTTCGCCGAATTTGGCCCCTTCACATCTTTTTTGGTACAATTCACTTAATTTTTGGAATATCTGCAAAGTATTATTATGTTCAATCTATTCATTTATTAACCCTGTAGTGCATCAATTTTTCGCCTATTCTAAGAGAATTTCTTCCCTGGCCGTTGCTAGGAAGCCAAAGTTCTGAGAGCATCGACACCTCTATAGACCGTTGGAGTAGATACCTCCTTAAGAGAGTTGCATTCTGTACGGGTTGAAACTTATTTTCTTCAGCTGTGAACAGGGTTTTAGTAAAATCTGCCTTAAAGCGATCATGGCATTACACAGTTAACTAAAAGAATCTACAAAACATTTTTTTTTTAAATATCAATTTCAATTTTAATTAGAAAAAATTTCCAAAAGTGGTACAAATTTAGCAACTGGTCGCCTTAGTTGAACTCCAAGTTTTCAAATTAAACCAAACAATATTTGGCTCATTTAATAAGTAGGACTTATAAGTAATTTTATAAAAATCAAAATTTGCTATAAATGAAAAAATAAAGAAATGCAACAGAAATGAGATGTACTGAAATCAAACGCCTGAAAGTAAGAATACTTGTTTTAAATCAAACGTATTTAAATTGTAAATCAAAGTAAATAAGTAATTGTAATTGTAAAAAGTAAGAAAATTGTGATAAGTAATTGTAAGTATTGAAATCATGAAAGTATGAAATTGATTGTCAGTTATTTAACCCATTAGTGCCTGAATTATTTTCTTCGTTAAAATTCAAATTTTGCATTTTTCCACCACTTTTAAAGCAAGAAAAATTTTATCTTCATTTATCGAGAATTTTCTCTCGAGAAAGAAAGTATTTATTTATTCTCTGCTTTACTGGTGTGAAATGCGCTTACTTGAATTTTTTTAAACTGTCCCAAAAATGGGACGCTAGGCACTAATGGGTTAAATATCATATAAATGTGATACGAAGCTTATGCATGAATTTCTTTTGTTCATTTTTTATTCCCCCACATGCAAGATGGAATTATATGCGCCAATATGAACTCTAAATCATTTCTGCTATTTTATTTTATTTTATTTTATTTTACTATTTAGGGATAACCAATCATTACTGTTTTGTCTTCATTCTTCTTTTTAAATTCTAAATCATTAAACTTTTTTTATACAGAAGTTTTCTTTTGCTTATCTCTGCATTTCTTTACTTCAATCATTTTCTTTCCAATCTAATTAGGCCTATTTTTAAAAATTTTATGTTCCAACTATTTTTGTGTTTTGAAAACTCATTTTTTCTTCTTTCTTTCATTTTAAGGCTTAGTTTATATGGCAAAAAGGTTAACACAGCTGTTTTATGGCTACATTTGTACTTTGACTTAACTGATTTTGGAAAGGGAGAGATTCCGCTATCCGGAAGTGCAAATATCCTCCCGGAGGAAAATATCAAAATTAATGCTGCAAATCATATATTCAATCAAAATAAAGAGTTCAAAGAAAATAAATACACATATGTACAAAATAAAAGAAATCGCAAACTAAATTTGTTTCAATAAACATGTAAAAGATATTTTTTTTTATTTATAGTTGAGCTGTTGAGCCATTCGGCATTGCGCGGGCCCGTGATAATATTCTTAAATGAAATTGAAATCTATACTGCAAAATCTCATAAAAGGATCCAATCTCGAACCAAATCCACGCTGCTATTAGAAAAAAAAATTATTAGAAAAAATGAGCTTTATGTATATTTTTTCTCGAATAACTACATTTATCATGATAAGCATTTTAATAAAGTGAAAAATGAAGTATAAAACACAAATAGGTCTGCCAATTAATAAGAAAATGTACCCGTTCTTGGTTCTCCGAATGAAATATTTGTCACCACAAAATGTCTTTCATTAAATAAAGGGAGAATAATAGTTATGATTCCTGACACGAATTCAAAGTTTTCGATTAAAAAAGGGTCCAAACTAGACAACCATTGGGTCTAATTTTGTAAAGATAAGGCGAAATAGATGTATTGTTCAGAAAATATTTTACTTTTAAAGAAAGTTTATTAGTACATATTGTACACCTACACTTTCACTTCTAATACCAGGATAAATCATTTTTAAACTTGATCTTCTATATTTCGCAATAATTCTTACTGCAAAAGCTGTACAAGCATCTTTCCCATATAGTCAATTGTTCTTCAACAACAACAAACAAGAGACCATGATTTTTCTGTTAGAAATTATTCTGTTATATTCTTATTAGCATACTAACTTTAATAATCTTTTTTTATTTAAAAATTCCTAAATCATACCTAAAATGCCCCCCCCCCCCAAAAAAAAAAGTCTTTATGTCATTAAATACAGCAAAAATACCCAGTTGAAATTTCTGGTATGACTTCGGAATTTCTGAATGAAAAAGGAAATCAAACTTGAAACTTTTGGGCGTTCCACTGTAAGGGTAACAGAAAATAGAAGCATTGCATAGAAAAATATTTTCCGATTTAAGGAATCTTACAGAAAATATTTTTTATCCACTTGTTCATTAAACTTCTAGTATTTGGAAATAAATAATTTTAAATATCCACCTTTTTAACTTATGTATTTGAACTTAGGAATAAATCATTTTAAAAATCCATCTTCTATCTTACATATTTGGCCACAGTTCTTACTAAAAAAGTTGTACTGGCATGTTTCCCGAATAGACTGTTATTGTTCAACGGTCACAGTTGAACGAGCATAGGTTTTCTTAGAAAACAAGTTTCGTTGATGTATATATATGTGCAATGATAATAACTTTAAACAAATAAAAAGGGAAATCGAGAACATTGAAATAGTCTGTAATAAAGAGGCTAGAATTGTATAGAACTTTTTACATAGAATCTGATTCCAATTAGGGATTGGAAAATCTAGTGTGATTTCGCTCAATTTTTCAGACACACCGGGTGTTTCCAGATAGTAAAAATAAAACAGAAAAATAATAAATTTAATCGGATTCTATATCTTAAAAAATGACGAAGTTATGGATTTTTTCTTCTTCCAACCCCCCCCCCTTTTTGTTTTAGATTTTATTTTATTTTTTTTGTGATAAGATTTGCCCCTATCAAAATCTTGTAAATACAAAAGTTTTAGATAATATTAAGGATATTTACAATAAATTAAAAAAGACGTTGAGAATTGACGAAGTTATGTTTCTTTCTCTCTAAATCCCTACATATTTTTTCGCCCCTTCAGCTCATTTTTAGATTTTTCAAAAATCTATCATGCATATACTTTAGACCCATTTTTTAGAACTAATGTAAACTTTAAACTGAATCGATACCTATTTTAACTAAGAAGTTGTGGTTTTATATCGATTTTCGCAAAATCCCTCCCTTTTTCAATTCCATTGGTCCGATTTTGCCCATTAACAATATTGACCGAGAATTTATGCCTCTCGATTTTATGTATCAGTTTGTAAGAGATTTGAGCATAATTATATGGTACATCACATTCTATTTGTATTTTTTGTGACATAATGATTTAATATGGATGTATTAAGAAAAAATAACTTAAACAATTACAGTAGAAATTTATTTATCTAATGATAAACAAACAATTATGTGTATTTTTCAAAATTGATACTTAAATAATTCGAGTCTTCATGAGCTGAATTTTTTTAAAAAATGAGTATATTTTGTTTATTATTAGGTATAAATTTAACGTTGATGGATTAAAAACAGCTGCAAGCATTCATATACTCTTTTTTGGTAGTGACTCAAAGAATAAAGAAGCAGCTGATTGATAAGAAATCTCATTATAATATGGTACATCACGTGTATTTCTCGTGATACAAGGATTTATTCTGGATATATTAGAAAAAAAAATAACTTAAATAATTACTGTAGAACAGTTATTTATTTAAGACTACATAAATGGTTAGGTGTATTTTTCAAAATTGATACTTAAATAACACGAATCATCATGAGCTGAGAAGATATTTTAAAAGCAGGGGTCACAGCGTCCCTAAAATTTTCTCTGTTTCCTACCAGTATTTTGCCCCACCAGTGGCCGAGAGGTTTGGACCTCTCAACTGGTAGACGGCAGGTGCTGGGTTCGAACCCAATCGCGGCTGTCGGCCTAACCGTTCGGAGTTTTCGTGGTTTTCTTCGAACCTTGCGTAAATATGGGTTAGGTTCCCTTAGAAAGACCCCCACGAAGGGCACTCCACCCTGGTCCTATATCCCTAGCGCAGATAATCGGACGTCAAAAATCAACCAACCTACCAGTATTTTAAATAAAAAATCTTTCTGTCAGATTCCTTTAACATTTACAATGTAATTCTTCAATAAACTTCATCGTTTTGAAATTGTGGTGGGAAACAGCGAAAATATTAGGAATACTGCGACCCCTGTAATAGGAATACCTTTCGTTTATTATCATATATATTATAAAGCAGAAGTTCTGAAACTTCCAAACGGGTGTTTTCAAAAACCACCCGATGGATCTTTTTGTAGATTATATCATTCGATAGGAAATATTTTTGCGGAGGTTTATGATACAAATATACAGGGATAACTCTGATTTTCGTACTAAATTTCGTATTTTTCGGTTATTTTTGATGAAAGGGTTGCCAGTAGTTATTTTTTGGCGAAAATTATCATTACTAAACAAATTAAAAATGATATATCTGTTAGAAATATTACAAACATCTTGCAAATAAAAGCAGAAAATAACTATTAATAATAATAATAATAGTAATAATAATATTATTATTAATAATAATAAAGAAAAACCATTTAATGAGGCATGATAGTATAAAAATAATATTTATCTTAAATATAAAAGAAATATTTGTAATGCTCAAAAAATAACTTAACGTGGAATATTACATTTGATGCAACATTTGGCGACTCATCCTTGCGTTAGAATAAAAAAAAAAAATAACTTGAAAATTTGATTAAATGCCTTTTGAACGATATTTATTTTCCTTTCTATTATTTTCTTTCTCTTTTTTTTTTATCAAATTTCGATAGTATATAGCTTATTCCAGAAAAAGGCAGATCTAATTTTAAAAGTGTGAGTTATATATTTGTTTCTTTGAGATTTTTTTTTACTTTTGTCGGCAAAGTATTAAACCAAAATGCATATGTCTAACATTAGGTCGCAATAATGTTGTTTTTTCCAAAAGAAGATAATTTTTGGAGTATATTTTAGTATTCAATTGTAAATTCAATAAACTTAAGTTAATATTTTAAAAATTGTTATGAAATATTTAAATTTTAGCTTTAGTGTGAAATTCTGCCACACACATATATATTGTAAAATAATGTCATTCTTTTTCAAAAGTTTTTCACCGCAATTTTGAAAATTGTAATCAACAAACATACTTTTTTTTGCGCCATTTTGTCAAATTCTCTTCCAAGGAAAATTAGTTTTAAAATTTACAAACTGAACAAGGAAATCTATGCAATTTAAATTAAATTTATGCAATTTCGCGTTATTACTATCGATAAATTCAACATTTTGAAATAAAAATTGCCTGTTGAAAAAAATGGCACAGATGTCATATATGCACCACATTGGCGCGATTGCAACAAAACGTCGATTTTATGTTCATATGGTAGCTCGGCTATTGTATATTTATTAATAAACTATTTACTCTTATTTATTTTTTTAAATGATGTAAATTGTTTTATTTTATAATTATTAACAAAACATTATTTATTTATTTTTATTTCCTTTTTAAAATAATAGAAAACAATTTAAAAAATATATAGGTAACTAATATTTTAAAATGAAGTTTTCGCCAAATTGGCGTAAAAAAGGAAAAAAAATGCACAAATGTGGTGCACATAAGGCATTTGTGCCAAAATATTTTACAAGTTTGTTTTAATTAGCCATTTCTTCTTCAATTTTTCTTGATATTTTTCCTTTGTTAGATAATATTTAAAATGATATTGGACTAATCTTCAATAATTGAGCACCGCCAAATAGCATATTTACTATATTATTGAAAGTTTTATTGGCACAGATATTATATATCACCGAGGTAACTAATAGACTTTAAATTGGCATTATTTTGCCTGGGATATATTAACCCGACTATTAATATTTATTTATAAATAAAATGCTTATTTACTTTATAAATTGTATAAATTGTTTTGTTATATACTTATTAATTAAACTTTTTTCATAAATTTTTATTGCTATTTAAATAATAGTAAATAATTTAAATATACACATGTAACTGGTATTCGAAAACAATGTTTCCGCCAAATTAGCATAAAAAATTATCGCGCCAAACTCGGCGCATTTGACATCTTTGCCTTTTTCTTTATGTATTAAGGAGATTTCTACATCATCAACGAGATCATAGAAAATTTGTCATTTTATTTTATTTGAGATTATTAAATTTATGGTTTTTCATTATGAAACAAACGAAGAAAAGAAAATTTACTATTGATGCAACTACAGAATTAACTTCTGCTTGGCGTTATTTTTTAAAAAAATAGATAAGGCGATTTTTTAATTATTTGTTTACTTTTTTTGTTTACATTATAATAAACATTTTTTCCATTTTTATATACGCATCACCTTGGCGCGTTTTTTAAAAATCTGACATCAGTTTGGCAAACACTGCGTTTTCAAATACCAGTTACATGGATGTTATATTATTTTTAATTATTTTCTATTATTTTAAAAAAAGAAACAATAATAAATAAGTGAAGTTTAATTAATAATTATAGAAGAAAACAATAAAGAAAGAGAAAATAAAGAAAAGTAAAGGAACAAAGTTTATTAGTAAATAAACAACAACAATCAGATTACCCCCTAATAATATAGCCAATAATATTTTGGTCAGGTGTCATGTATGGATCCCGTTGGTGCGATTGCAACAAAATTGTGATTTTATGGATTGCGTGGCATATTATTATTTATATATCTTTTATATTATTTGGTACTACTTGATTATCCCTTCGACCAAAAAACTGCCGCCAAAATAAAAGATTAAATGTCAATAATGGATGATCGTAAATGCCACATTCATTTGAAATTAAACATGTTACATGCGTTTGTTACGTCATTACTACTTTTTAATTCGACGTTTTATTTGTATTTCTATTAATATTTTCGTAATTTATTGATTCTTTGGTTATTTAAAATAAAAGTTATATTCATTTGTATAATATGGAGAATCGTTTTGCAATATGTATAATTTGGCGAAATTGATCAATGGAATAATAAAGTAATACCTTTTATTTATTAAAATTCTATCTGGATATTTAAGTTGACAGAACTGGCGTACTTTTCAAGTGTCCGTAGAGACATTCGCCAAGTTGTCGTTAATTCAGTATTTTAGCCGTATTATGTATTTTTCATCTGTAGTTATTTTACTATCCCTAAAAAAGCAATATTTGCAATGTGCAGGAAAAATATTCGGAATATCAATGGTATAGAATTAAAAAAATATATATATATTTGCAATTAATTTATCAATCATTCAGATTAAAAAAATATTTTAAAATTGGCTAAGAAAAAAATGTACATTAAATATCGACAGTAGAAAATTTTGTTTATGATATTTATGTTGCAGTTTTAATTAACATTAAGCCCTATCAACAGAATTTTATCAAAAATTAACTATTAAATACTACTTCATTACCCCGTCCAAGGCATACAATAATGCAATATCGCAATGACATTGGCACTGGCATCGTTTTCAGCATTGCGGAAGGACATTCCAGGTGATGCTCTACACTGCTTTAAAAAAGAAATTTCAAATCACCATTTTGTTTGAGTCAAGATTTGTTTGGAAAAATGGACCAGCGCAGCGGGCATAGCCTGCTAGTATATTATAAAGCAGAAATTCTGAAACTTCTTCCAAACGAGTGTTTTTAAAAACTACCCGATGGATTTTTTGCCGATTGCATCATTCGATAGGAAATATTTTTCCGAAGGTTTATGATTCAAATTTACAGGGATAACTTTGATTTTTCGTAGTAAATTTCGTATTTTTCGGTTATTTTTGACAAAAGGGTTGCCAGTAGCTATTTTTCGCGAAAATTATAATTGCTAAAAGAATTAAAATGGCTATATCTATTAGAAATATTACAAATATCTTGCAAATAATAGCAGAAAATAACTACTGATAATATTAATAATAAAGAAAGACCGCTAAAATAAGGTGTAATATTATAAAAATATATTTATCTTGAAAATGAAAAAAATATTTGTAATGCTTAAAAAATAAATTAACGCGAAATATAACAATTGGTTCAACTTTTGGCGACTTATCCCTGGTGTTAGAATAAAAACATGAATTTCAGAAATTGATTAAATGAATTTTGAATGATAGTTATTTCCCTTTTTATTATTTTCTTTCTCTTTTTTATCGAATTTCCATATAATATAATTTACAGCAGAAAAAAGCAGATCTGATTGTAAAAGACAGTGTAAGTTGTGAGTTACTATTCGTTTCTATACCATTTTCATCTTGCTTTTGTCGCCAAAGAAAGTGTTTTTAGGCCGAAAATGCACTACTAACTTAATGCCTGACTTAGGTTCTTAATGGTCGCAATAATGTTGTTTTTTGTTTTTCAAGTGAAAATAATTTTTAGAGTATATTTTAATATTCAATCGTAAATTATATAGATATGATGGGAAACTCTTTTATTTTTTTTTTGCAAATGTGTTCATTGTTAATTTAATTTTTCTTGCGCCATTTCGTCAATTTCACTTACAGGAAAAATTTCAGATTTAAAATTTAAAAACTGAAGAAGGAAAGATTACCTCATCGATTAAAAATCTACCCCCAAATTCCAAGATTAAATGTCAATAATGGATGATCGTAAATGTCACATTCACTTGACATTAAGCATAATATAAATACTAATTATGTCATCAAGTGATTTTTAATTCGGCATTTTATTTCTACTTTTATATATGTTCTGCTAATTTGTTTTTCGTTATTTAAATAAAAATGTATGCTAATCTATATAATCTGGCTAATAGTTTGAGGCGATTTGTATAATTTGGCGAAATTGGTCGACGATATAACCAAGTAGTACTGAAGGAAAAATTTTGCAATTCAAAGTAAATTTATGCAATTATGGGTTATTACTATAGATAAATTCAACATTTTGAAATGAAAAATTCCCGCTGGATAAAATTTACAAGTCTTTTTTAATTGACCATTTCCTCTTCAATATTTCTTCAATCAATATTTCGCTATTCTCTTTCGCGCAGGCTAACAAAAATGTATTTTAAATATTTTATTAGATAAAACGTAAATAACATTTTTCTATTTTTAAAAAAAATATTTTTTAAATCTAATTCTACCATTATGTGTCTTACAGGACAAAATAGCAGAATTACTTTTAAAAATGGTTTTATCTGTTAATTGTATGTTATTTGTTTATTTGTGTGTTTGAATTTACTTTTGTCATCAAACAATGCGATTTTATACCAAGAAAGCATAAGCCGGAGCGATGTTTACAATTACTAAATTCTCTCACTCTCTTTTAAATGTGTGAGAGCATTTTTAGGATTTTTTTTATGTTTAATTGTAAATATATAAATAGCAGTTACAGAAAAAAAAAAAAAAAAAAAAAAAAAAAAAAAAAAAAAAGATGCGTATAATGTTTAAATTTTAGTATAAATGTCTTCCTCATCCAAACTGTAAAATAATTTAATTGCAACTTTTTAAAGTTTTGGCGCAGATGTCATATACGCACCACATTCGCACGACTGCAACAAGATGGCGATTTTATGCCACACAAGGTAAACCGACTATGGTTGTTTATTTATTAATAAACTATTTATTAACTTTCATTTTGTTTTTTAAAATAATATAAATCATTTTGTTCTATAGCTATTAATTAAACTTTTTTATTTATTATTTTTTTTTCAAATAATACAAAATAATTAAAAAATATTTATGTAATTGGTAATTAAAGACCAAGTTCTCCAAATTGGCGCTAGAAAAAAAAAATGCGCCAATGTGGTGCATATATGACATCTGTGTCAAAGTTTTTTCTTATACATAAGTAGAGAAAATGCAGTATAAATACCGATTAAAGTTTTTTTTCCAAATGGAAATTTTGTCACGGATTTCGTCATATACTCATCGAGGAATCTCACTGGCGCCAAAATGGCATTATTTGCCTCATATGGTAACCCAGCTATAGTTGTTTATCTGATGATAAGTTGTTTATTTGCGTTCAGTTTTTTCTTTTTTGAAATGATATTTGTTGTTTTGTTCTACAGTTACTTTTTGTTTATTGTTAATTGCTGTTTAAAATGATAGAAAATAATAAAATATACATAAATTTCTTTGGTATTCTAAAACGAGGATTTTGCCACATTGTAGTTGCAAGATAATCGTGCTAAACCTATTGCGTATATGATGTCTGTGTAGGAATCTTTTGTGAAATATGAAAAGTGTAAATTGGCTACTACTTAATTATCACGTCAACCAATTTCGCCAAATCGTTCGCCAAATTATAAAAATTTACATAATTTTATCTTAAATAACTAAAGAGAAAATGCTTAAATACGAAAGAGCAAACAATTTTGTTTTCATTTTTCAGGAGGAAATTTTGCAATAATAAAGTAATTGTTGTAGTTAGAATTTTATTGTGTGTTTTTTTTAATCGTTGGCAACTTGCTGTAACGAAAAATGTTTATTTTTTTTCCTGCTATTGTTTTGTAAGAGCTGGTTTTGTGAAAGCCATGTTAAGATGGTGTTCAAATTTTTGAACCCTTCCTAATTACCACCCCCTTGGGCCGATTTTGCTCATTTGCAATTCCCACTGAGATATTAACCATCTCAATGTACTTGACGAGTTTGAAGATGATTCTTGCATAATTGTGCCTTTTATCGCGCAGACAAAATTTAATATATATATATATATATATAAACTTTTTAGGTGGGAGTAGCTTTGGGTTCCTGGCTTCACATAATGAAAAGTTGTGAAGAAACTTTTCAGAAGTTATACCGTGGTAACGACTGTAATAATTAATATTTCTTCAGATAAGGGAAAATTTTAAATCCTGTTGCCATAATGGTCTCATTTCACTTCCAAATGTGCAC
Organism: Maratus speculifer; assembly: GCA_964019185.1. NCBI lineage: Eukaryota > Metazoa > Arthropoda > Arachnida > Araneae > Salticidae > Maratus > Maratus speculifer. The sequence goes on from OZ025301.1 coordinate 200,426,025, forward strand.
TGTTAGTAATAAAGTAAAGTAGTTACTTCTAAATAGCTGGTTTTTGCGCAACGTTTAAGATAATTTAATATCACAATGGTGTCTAAATCGTTTTCAGCAATGAGCAAGGTGCTGCTGGAGGTCCAAATTATTTAAAATACAAATTTAAATTCACCAGTTCGTTTCATCCACGGTTGATTTTGAAATATTGACCAGCGCAGCGGGCATAGCCTGCTAGTTAAATATAAATTTAACAATGATGGATTAAAAGTCAGCTGGAAGTATTCATTTATGCTTTTTTTTACCGTGATTCAAAAAATAAAAAAGCAGCTGATTGATAATATAGCGCTATCAACTTTTGGTAATTTTAGGCCCCCCCCCCTCCCGCCCTTTCGATATCATAGTTATCATCTCTCGACCCCCCCCCCCTCTCTCTCTGGTAATGGTATCGTTATCAAAGAATAATTTTTTCTTTTTTGTTTTTTAGAGTTTATTTTTTATGTTTGAAGTGATATACAGAATTAGTTACATTTAGTTTCAGTATACTTTATTGATTCAAATGAAGAAAAGTCAATAAAATATCGTTTTATAACTTATAACCCTTAAAAGAATTTGTATTTGTATTTGTATTTTGTGACGGCCGATTATCTACGCTAGGGATATAGGCCCAGGGGGAGGGATGCCCTTCTTGGGGGTCTTTCTGAGGAAACCTAACCCGTATTTACGCAAGGTTCGAAGAAAACCACGAAGACTCCGAACGGTTAGGCCGACAGCCGCGATTGGGTTCGAATCCAGCACCTGCCGTCTACCAGTTGAGAAGTCAGACCCTCTCGGCCACTGGTGGGGCCACCCTTAAAAGAAATAGTTTCCATTTAAAAGCTTTTTTTTATGTAACTTTTTATTTCGTTATTCATTCAACATTAATGTCTTCTAATAATGCCGAATCTAGAATTTGCACTGAACGGAATAAAGGTCGGGAGTAGATTCTTATCAACTACGCAATTGGGCAACTTTCTTTTTCTTTTATTTATTAGTAAACAGAAACTTCGTTTCAGATATACTTCACAAATGGTTTCTTGAACTGCGATTGTATATGCATACACATATGAACAAGAATATTAATATTAAACCTTGGGGTGTTACATATTTTAGAATTAAATAATTTTATAATAATTTAGATGTTTTAAAAATAACTTTGTATTTTCATAAAAACAGAAAAACGACTAAAACAAGATAAAGTACTATTTTGAACTAAAGACTATATTGCAAATAAAAAGAAAATTTTTTGATTGGATCAAAAATGATATCAATATCAAAAGACAAGCCCCTCTCCCCCTAGACATATCTTACATTATCATGTGCCAGACCTCCCTCCCACCAAAAAATAATAACGATATATATGCACAGCCCTAAGAAAATTTCACTCTCACGATTCTAGATGTGCCTCTATAAAAATAAGGCAAAAAAAAAAAAAAAAAATCATATTGTTCAGAAAAATAGTTTGATTTTAAAGAAAACTTTCAGTAAATATTTTCTTATATACTTATTCATTTCACTCCGAATATTATGAATAAATCATTTTTAAAATCCATCTTTTATCTTCTATGTTTGGCAACAATCCGTACTATAAAAGTTACATTGGCACGTTTCCCAGAGGAATTATTATTACCCAACAGCCACAGTTAAAAAAATATTTTTTTTTCTGTTAGAAAATGAGTTTAGCGATTTTTTTTTCCTTGAGTAGCTACATGTACGATGAAAAGCATTTTATCAAAATGAAGTCTAAAACTTTAAAAAAGTTAGGTTCAAACAATTTAGATTTGAAAAACATTTACATACATATATTTTTTAATTTGTAGTAAAAAAAAAATTCTTATGTTATTCAATCACTAGTAACACTTATATATTTATTAGAAAATTTAATTTTTTTCGCCGAAATTAACTTTATATTATATTAATTTCCTTTTAACAACATTCTGTATTTATTTTGGCTTATTGAATTAGAATCTACTAATCTTTATAGAAACGATATAAATTCTCAATTCGCCTTAAAAAAGAAATCAATTAGTCCAATACGCGTAAATCTAAAAAAATGGCACTAAATTAAAAATATTCTTTAAAAAACTGTATTTTTTAAAATTTCTAATAAATTTACTTTTTCCCTATTTTTATCAACCTTTTTAAAGTCTTATTAAATTTGTCCCGAAAAAGCATATTTTTTCAAAACATTATCCTTTTTATTTTTTTCTTCGCGTTTTATACTTATTACGTATTGATAAATTCATTTCTTTTCTTTTTTTAATGAAATTATCGTCTGTGGAATGCATTCGAATTTTAACTACTTTAGATTATAAAATAAGTTAGATAATAAACTTTTTATATAATTATCGTTTGCGGAGACATTCGATTACACTGGTTTAAACTCGGCCCCAGATGCTAGTTTCTGTTTACATGAAGGGATCGTGTTTGAGATTATCGAATGTTCAAGAGACTATTTATTATTTTTAGCCAAGTAGTCCAGAGATAAAGGAGGTAGACGGTTTTGAGCGAGTTGTCAGTATGCTATGACGGATGAATGCTTTTGAGAATCGAACGTTTTTTATTTTCAATTGAAGTCGTTTAGCCGGGAGAATGGAACGTTTCTATGGTAATATGGCTGCATAAGTAAACTAGTTTAAAGCTGTCAATGTGTTTTTTATTTGACTGCGCCACTCTTGTGCACTAAAATGGGAAACTATATTCTTTTGAGAAGACATAATTACGCTTCGACGATTCCACTGGATCCCTAATTTAATATGTAACATATATATATATATATAACCACTAATTGTATTACAATATAAACCATTTGAATTTAATAGAAAAAAACATATTGAACATGGGGGAAAATTAAATAAGTAAAATGAATACAAATGAGATTTGTGGAACCAAAACAGAACTATTAAGCCCCAAATACTTTGGAATTACAAATGAAGTGTGTGGTTTCATCTTCGTATTAGCCATGAAAAAGCAAAATAATACGAATTTGGGGCTACTAACACACATAAGACCAAAATTAAATGAAGAAATATATCATTATATATTTTCATTTATGGAGGAATTCATTTATGGAGATCTTATTTGTGGACGGATAATAGTTAGCATGCAATATAACAATAAAATTATTGTATAATAGATTCTCCTTTTATCACTAAAAAGTTTTTTTTAATAAAATATAATGAAAAGTAATTTATGCATTAGAGAATTAATTCTAGACATTTTCATATGCATAGTATACATTGTATAGACCATAATGCATAGATTTTAAGGCCTGCAAGTTTGTTTTAGAATCATACAGTGGTTCGAGTAGCCGAATTTTAACCAAATTCGATCGGTCGGTCGGCTCGGGAACTTTTTTTTTTTTTATTATTATTATTTCCTGTTAGATTAAGGTTAAATATTTTAGGTTCGGATCGGTTTCGGATTGGGTTTTCAATTATTCGTGGCGGGATTAAATTACCATATTAAAAAAAAAAAAAAAAATCTATATGTTTAAATAATAATGAATGTATATATATAATTTTTTTTTGTATAAAAAAGATAAAAGTGGAATTAGAAATAAATATGTAGTTTACCTTTTGATAATTGTATTAAAATATGCATTGAAAATTTTCACTTCGGATTCGAGTGAAAGTGATTCACCTTTTTGTGGCCTTTAGGTTGACAAGTGTCGAGTACCGCGGTTTTCATGTTGACAAACATTTTTTGTCGTTTTTTGGCCAATTTTGTAGCTAATTTTAAAATAATATTTCTGGTTCGGGTTGGTTACAGATCAACTTTTGTAGGACTCTAGTTTGTTTCACAATCACTGAATAAAATTATGCGTAAATTTTTAACGCTTATGAAAACCACAATTGTATGTATATAAACAAAATTTTGTAGATATTTTAGAAAATAAAATTGTTATGGGTGAAAATACTAAAAAAAAAGAAGAAATAAAGGTATTTCATTTCTGGACATTAAACATGTACCAATTAGAAAACGAATAAAATTGGGACATCACAAAGTTTCAGATATGTTTTAGATACTTCTATTCGCGATCAAAACTATTTTCCAATTGGTAAAAAAAAAAAAAAAAAAAAAAAAAAAAAATACAAAACAACAAAAACAATAACATACATGGTGCTTTACAATTAATCCATTCAACGTTCATTGTTTCCTTTTCCGTTATCGTCGCACATTTCATAATCGTTAAAATCTATAATCGTTTTTTTTTTTTTTTTTTTTTTTTTCTTACCCTTTTTTTTTTTTTTTTTCTTAAAAACTCGATTTTCCATACGACGTTTTTGTTTGAATACATATTTTTTTTTACATTTGATAATTTGCCTCTGCCCATTTTGTAAATTTTTTTTTTTGTTTGTTTGTTTTCTTTTTTATTAACACCGACATTTTTCCTCCTATTCAAATAAAAATCTTCTAAATGTAAAAATTTTCGTAAAAAGAAAATAATAATAATAATATTAATAATAAAAAAATAGTAATAAGAGGAAACGTCATTTTTATAGTGATCAGCATTTCATTTCTGGGCATTAATTATAGTCCAATCAGAAAACGAATAAAATCTCGACATAATAGTGTTTAAAATATACTTCTCGATTCTCGACCGACAGAAAAAAAAAAAAACATTTTCCACATGGTTAAAAAAAGCAATTCAGAAATAAATTGCTTTTTAAAAATACCCCCACTCCCCCTCTTACGACGATTTATAAATTAACAATCTGTGATGCTTAAAAATTTAATGAAATACAATTCCACATTTAACACATTTATTTTCACATACAATATTTAACATTTCAATTATGTACATGTTTTAGTTAATGGCTGTCTTCTGAAACTGAACGTTATTTTTTAGAGATAACTTTTTAATTACTGGTCGAAAGAAACAACATATAGGGGGAAGTAAATTAAGGCCTAAAAAATGTAAAGATTTCGATTTATGCATCGATTTAGTTAATTAAATGTCAAATGATAACACTAACAAATAATATTATTTGATCTATCTTTACTTTAAACTTCTCAATATTTTACCGAAAATCATAGCTGCGTTATTTTTTTTTACGAATAAAACTATTACCAATATTACAGAAATGATTATTTTGAAAAAAAAGAATGTTTGACAGAACCATGTATGTATTTTTAATGAATGTGAAATATTTCTGGGACCATTCATTTATACAAAAGAAGCCATGAATTTTTCATTATAATCACATTATAATCTCATCGTAAATAATTAGACATTTCGAATCACTACATAATTGATTACATTAATTGATTGCATTACATAATCTACCTTACAATGAATAACACTGCCCCTAAAATGTTACAGGCATCTTTATTAGCAATATTTAGTATTCTAAGGGTTATTTTGAAATCATCCGCTACTTCATTTTTTCTTCAATCAACTTTATAACACTTTTTTTATTTGAACTTTGTATTTTCAAAGAACGAAAGAGATTGGCAGATGATATTGCGTAATTTCAAATGATACGATAGAATGAGTCTTCGTGGATTCATTTATAAAAAAAGAATCCATCTATAGTTTATTCTAAAATCTAGTTTACTAATAGATTGCGTAATCAAATCATTACAAATTTTATTACATTAACTGATTAAATTACACTTATCTATCTTCAGTTTCTAACCAACAATGTTAGGCCTAGAACGTTGGATGCATCATTATTAACAATATTTATTATTTCAGTTGTTACTTTGAAATCGAAATAGAATTGAAATTGAAAGCGCCTTTTGTGTAATATTCAGTGATTCGATAACATATATCTTGATCCATTTATTTAGTAAAAAACCTTATTCATAAATTATTTAAAACTTTTTCACTAAAAAGATTAGATTTAAAAAGACTAGATTCAGAAATAAATACATCAATTTATCTATATTCCGTTTAATCAACAATACTTTGGAAAACAGTTTTTATACATAATTTTTTCATTAAATGAATCCAATACTTATAATATTGCTTATTTACAATAAAATAGTCAAAAATATTAACAGATAGTTATTTATAATTTGAATTGATTCAATGAATTAAATAGTAAACTTATCTACTTCCTTTTATTAAATCTGGAGAACACATCAATAATTTGTTTTAAATACCACCTATAAACAGATTAGATGCTAGGTTTATTAAATAATTGATTAAGTAACGTGATCTCTCTTCATTTTAATCAATAATATTTTGGAAAAATTTATTTGCATGTTTTTTTCTTGAAATAACATCTCAATGTGTTACCTGTCGTTTATTTTCTATAGCAAAATGTAATGATATTGAAACATCATTTTGCATAATTTGGAATTTATGAAGTAAATATGAAATGTGACTTCATCCAAATATTTTCCAAATGGATGCACCGAATAATGAAGGAAAAGAAACTGTTATCATAAATTTAATATCCTAGACTATTTAAGGTATCGACCAACATTCAGAACGCTTTAAAAATAAATGTACAATATTGAATAAATAAACATATTTTTAGTTCAATTTCAAAACAAAATGATGGAAAACATAAATTTCTAGCAATATCTTTACAATATTTTAGAGATATGCAGCTTTTTTTAGCAAAATGTCATGTTTACATACATTCTATTCAATAACCGTTCCTTACCTTGAGCTTCATATAAGGCTCCTACTTTGAATTACAATGTTTGAAAAAAAAATTTCGCATTCTTTTTCTTCTTCGTTTAATATTACTACTCTATCATTTAGAATACATATGGAATGGTTCTCTTTGTATTTCTCGTGGCACAAGGATTTATTCTGGATATATTAGCAAAAAAAAAAAAAACTTAAATAATTACTGTAGAACAGTTATTTATTTAATACTACATAAATGGTTACTACATAAAGACAGGCAAACCGAATTAAAACAAAAATCATTTTTCATCTTCGTTGGAAAGTGTAAAAACTGAAAAAAAAACTAGAAAAGTACTTCAAAATTATGCATTAAACTTTCGTTTCATATTCAGACTGATTGTCTTCATGAACCTTACTGGTAAATTATTAAAAAATACTGATTTCGATTTAAGATAAATATACACATATGGTGGAGGATTAAAAATAATAAAAATAAAAATAAGTAATATAACTCATGTCGAGCAATCGTGAAGAGAAATTTAGAGGAACGTCATACTCGCAATGAAAAAAGTTATAGTTACAATATTTTCTACCATTTATAGATTATAAAGCTGTGTGTAAGGAGAAATCATTGTGTCCTGTAAACTGTGCCCATTGTAAAACTGTAATGAATGTAGAGCGTGCTTTTATCTTCCACTCACTTTTTATTTGTTGATATCAACAAATTCTCCCTTCGTCTGTATTTACATATTCGTCTATATTGCTAAGGTATTCGGATTTATTTCGATCTAAAAGCCATATGCGTTTTTGAGGCTGAAACTTTTTGCACAATACTTTTATTTTAGAGAAATTAATATTATGTTAAATCGCTCAAACGTTTTAATTAAACAAATGAATAATTTCTGAATTAAAATATTGGTAGAAAGCTTGATAGCTCTGTCTATTTGAAATAATGTACTTTTGAAATAAACACCGCATAACAACTAAGCGTGGAAAGATTATTATGTATTTCGAAAAAAAAAAAAAGTTCAAAATATTTTTCAAAGGTAGAACACGACAGTGGAAAAAAAATTCATATATACATTTTACATAATAGATTTATAAATTATACATGTATGTTATTTCATAAAAATAGTTTGAAAGTGAGAATTAAAAAAATACAATTTCATAAATCATAACAAGAAACAATAGTTAAAATATTTATATAAATGTAGATAGAAAAGTAAAATATTATTACTAAAATACAATCGTAATTCAACGTATAATTCTATAGTTCATTATTAATATCCCAATTGATTGTCTTCAAAAAAATTACTGTCAAAATGTTAGAGAATACAATTAAAGTATAAATGATACAATATATAGTACAATATATAGTATAAATAGAGTACAATAAAGAGTAGACTGCAATAAAAGTATGAAGAAATCAATGGTAGATAAGGAGTAATTCAAAATACTCAAATAATAAAAAAAATATTATAATTTATACTCTGCAATTGTTCGAAAATTTTAGAAAAGGTTGTTTTTCTTGCAAATGAAAATAAAAAAACACAGGTATAATGTTTTCTCTCCCTTCTACATAAAAAGTTGCGTATATATATATATATATATATATATATATATATATATATATATATATATATATATATATATATATATATATATATAAATCCTTGTATCCTAAAACCCCATATTTTAATGAATGATATCTTTTATCTTTCACTCACCTTTTATTCTTTGACATTCTGCTCTTGTCTATATTTAAGCATGGAAAAGTTATCAACTGATTTGAGGTGAAAATTCAAAACATTTTTGATGGGTAAAAGTCTATGAAGTTGTTCAGAATTCTTTTTATATATTTTTATCAATTTATTTTCCTTTGCGTTTTCATTTAAATTTTTGTCTGCTGTATAAGAGATTTAATTAATCATACATATATCTTACTTCATAAACATAGCTTGAAGGTGAGAATTAAAAACAAACTTTATTGAATAAGTCACACTTGGAAGCTAAACTTAAAACATTTATATAAATATAGATAGAGAAATAAAATATTATTGCTAAAATATAATCGTAATCTTACGTATAACCCTAGTTCATTATTATTATCCAGGCTGATTGTCTTCATAAAACTTACTGTCAAAATATTGAAGAAACTCAATGAAATGTGAAATTGCAATATCAATATCTACAAATGTATGGTAGATACAACGTAGGGGAGTTTAATATATAACCAGAAATAAAAAAGAAATATTTTAACTCATGCTCTGAAATGGCCCAGAAAATTTTAGAAGAGTGTTCAGTAAGTGCGCTTGTAAAGTAAAAAAAAGTCACAGTTGTAATATTTTGATCTTTCGAAAGGTATAAAGCTATATATAAGAAATCCTTGAGTATTAAACTCTAATGAGAATGGGGCGTGCTTTTTTCTCCCGTCTCCAATTTTTCCCTTTTTGATGTTTTCCCTATGTCCAGATATTCACATAAAAAAGTTGTTATTTATTTTAAGAAAAAGCTCGAAATGCCTTGTGAGGGTGAAAAGTTTCGAAGTTGTATAGAAAACTTTTTTATAATTTTATCATTTGACTTTCATTTGCAATTTTAAGTAATGTTTTTGGTTGCTACAAAGTATATTTATTAGTGAAATAATATCTTATTAGATAAAACGAATTTAAAAGTGAGAATTTAAAAAAATCTTCATTACATAAATCATAACTGGAAACTGTAATTAAAACATTTATGTAAATTTAAATAAAAAAATATAAATTATTGGTAAAATTCTTTTTAATCGTACTTCTCACGTATAATCCGAGTTTCTAATTAATTTTCAAGCTTAATTTTTCTATAAAACTTACTGTCAAAATATTTGAGAATACAGACAGTAGGAGAAGATAGATTCACGTAAGACAGGAAAATAAAACTACTCAGAAATAAAAAAGAAATACTGGAACTTATGCGTTGCAATGGTACAGACAATTTTTCAGGAGTGTCGTATATTTATAAATAATAATAATAATAATAATAATAATAAGAAGAAGAAGAAGAGGAAGAAGAAATAAATAAATAAATAAATAAATATAACTGTAATACATTCGCCTTTTTTGCTGATGTAACGCTGTGTATATGATGAAATTCTTCTGGCCTAAAACTCTAATGAGAATGAAACGTGCTTCTCTCTTTTGTCTGCAACATTTCACTTTTTGATTTTCTCACTAACTCCAGACATGCGCATTGAGAAATTATTATTGAGTTTGAGAAAAAAACTCAAAATCCCTTGTGAGAATAAAAAAAATTATGAAATTGTTCAGAAATACTTTTTAGAGTTTTATAAATTTATTTTCGTTTAAGAATTTAAGTAAATTTTTGTTTCCTCATATAATAGGTTTACGAATTAAACATTATAAGCGTGACGCAAAGTATTATTAACCGATCATTTTTTTTTTTTTCCAAACAGTTAAGATCCGAAACTTTATAGCAATTTTAGTATGCATTTTCACAACAATAGATAAAAGATAATTGTTTTTAATTGTTATTTAGACTGCTAATAAGAGATCGTCTGAAGCATTTACACATTTAGGAGATATTTAGAATGCACTTATTTTTAATGCTTTTTGTAGCTTATAATCGAAATCAATTTTACAAGCGATTACAAAAAAAAGTCTCTTTATAACATTTGAAAAAAAAAAAAAAGGATTAAATATACATTTTCCAGTGGTGTTTCACACCATACATAACATAACATTTGGAAAAAAATGGATTAAAGATAAATTTTTTAGTGTTTCACAACATTTATAGATTTTGCTAACATTTCTTTTCATTTGAAAACTATTTTTTATTTCTTATTAGCCAAGTCGCTAGGTCAAAAGCCAGCAAGAATCCTGATTGATTGTTGTATATTAAAAGTTTTCTTTTCGGGGTTTCGTTCCTGTGATGAAACCCTATTCGTCTGTCTGTCTATCACAGAATCCATACGCTAAAACTATATAAATCAGAGAGCTCAAATTTTGTGTACTTACAGCTGAATATCTCTTGTCACTCAAGAAATTGTAAAATTTTAAGATAGACTATTATTTTAATTATTATTATTTTTTTTTTAAATATCATCAGCTCATTTTTTGTCGGTTTTTTTTCTTTTACTTTTTGCACGCAAGTTTAAATAGATAAAAACATTATTATGTATGTAACATAAATTAATGAATTAAATAAATCGCGTTTATGAAGTGAAAAACATGCTCATGTATTTTTCATATGATTTATTCGTGGCGATATTAAACGAAACGCTCTGTTTGTCTGTGAAACTATTTAATCTTTTTAACAAAACTTTTTTTTTCTTTAAAAAATCTTTTATTGACAGTTAGAAATACAGGTTACCTCCAGAGCTTTATTCTATAATTTGGCAAATTCTTTTAAATCTTATAGGCCTTATAAACCTTTAAGCATGAAATGTTCTATAATGTTGAAATGATTGAATAACGCCAGAAATTACAAACGCAAAATCATTTGAAAGTAAGCAAAACTTTTTCTCCCAATAGATCACGGGGGGGGGGGGGGGTTATTTAGTAATTACTGTGCTGTTGCAGCATTTTGTTTTAAATTTAAGTAAAATAAAACAAAACTGAAATCGAAAAATTAACTGTTTATAAATAAACTGAAATATGTGCGATGTTTCTTATTATTTGTTATTTTATTTCTACATATATTTTTTCTATTTTTTAAATATAAATTATTTATCTAAAATTTTAGTATTTTTAGACTATTGTTCATTGTTGCTTTATTTTTAATAACCTGTACCAATTCTCCATTAAACAATTTTAAACTTCTGAATGATGATTATTTTGAGTGAGGTAGCTTTTGCAAATTTAGACCCATTTTTTTTCACTTTTTGTATGAATAGATCGATGGATATCTTCATAACGCCACTCTTTAATCAATCATTAGATTGCATAAAACAGTCACGAGTTCTTCTTCATAAATAATCCTCCGGTATCCGGTAATCCGTATTCTTAATCACGGTATTGCAATTTTTATTTAGTTTATAATGGACGGAAAAAACACTTGAATTCATCACGTGCAAAATTTCAGTATTTTTAGACTATTGTTCATTTTTGAAATTGTATGCTTTATTTTTAATGTACTGTAAAATTCTGCATTAAACAATTTTAAACTTTTCAATGATGATTATAACGAGTAAGGTAGCTTTTGCAAATTTCGACCCCTTTTTTAAACTTTTTGTATAGATAGCTCGATGGATATCTTCATAACATCACTCTTTAATCAATAATAAGATTGCATAAAACAATCACGAGTTCTTTTTCATAAATAATCCTTCGGTATCCGGTAATCCGTATTCTTAATCACGTTATTGCAATTTTTACTTAGTTCATAATGGAGGGAAAAAATACTTGAATTCATCACGTGCAAAATTTTAGTGTTTTTAGACTATTGTTCATTTTTGAAGTTTTATGCTAATTTTTTAATGTACTGCACCGATTCTCCATTAAACAATTTTAAACTTTTCAATGATGATTATAACGAGTAAGGTAGCTTTTGTACATTTTGACCCCTTTTTTAAACTTTTTGTACAGTTAGATCAGTGGACATCTTCATAACGCCACTCTTTAATCAATCATTAGATTGCATTAAACAACACGAGCTCTTTTTCATAAATAATCCTCCGGTATCCGCTAATCTATATTCTTAATCACCAGGCTGCAATTTTTATTTAGTCCATAATGGAGGGAAAAAAAACATCTTAAATTTATCATGTGCAATAATTAAAGTATATATATATATATATATATATATATATATATATATATATATATATATATATATATATATATATATATATATATATATATATATATATATATATATATATATATATTGGGATGCTATTTTTGGACAGAAAAAAAATTGCCACTACATTTTTTCTTCTTCTAAAGAAATAAAACTACATATAAAGAGAAATTCTTGCGTCCTAAAACTCCAATGAGAAAGAAACGTGCTTTTCTCTTTTGTCTGCAATGTTTCACTTTTTGATGTTCTTCTTACTTTCTGATATTTGCATAGAGACAGAGGGGTTATTAAGGAGTATATTTATTTGTTACAAGAAAAACTCGAATCACCCCTTAAAGTAAAACATATCATGAATTTGTCCTGAGTTTTTTTCTTTTATTGATTCATTTTCACTTTTTTATTTTGATGATATTCGTCTGCTTATCCCGTAGATTTATGAGCAAAGTTATTATTATTCTTTTTTTTTTAAATCAACGAAGATTTAGGCATTATTGTGTTATAAATAAGAAAAATAAATTTACGCGTACACTATTTCAAAATTAAATAAAAATGGAATTTTTTCTGCATATACATTTTTATAATCCAGAAAAGAAACACTTGAATTAATCATGTGCAATGGTCAAACAAATTATGATGGGATGCCATTCTTGGATAGAAAAAAATTGCCACTACATTTTTCCTTTTTCTAAAGGAAAACTCTATACATAAAGAGAAATTCTTGCGTCCTAAAACTCCAAAGAGAAAGGAACATGCTTTTCTCTTTTGTCTGCAATGTTTCACTTTTTGATGTTCTTCTTACTTCCTGATATTTGCATAGAGAGAGAGGGGTTATTTAGGAGTATATTTATTTGTTACGAGAAAAACTCGAATCACCCCTTATGAGTAAAACATAGCATGAATTCGTCCCTGAGTTTCAACTTTTCTTTTATCGATTCATTTTCATTTTCATTTAGATCAATTTAGTCTGCTTATCCAATAGATTTATGAGCAAAATTATTATTTCTTAAAAAAGTCTTTTTTTAATTAACGAAGATTTAGGCATTATTGTGATATAAATAAGGAAAATGGATTTACACGTACACTATTTCAAAATTAAATAAAAATAGAATTTTTTTATTGCATGCTTTTTTTATAATAGAGAAAGGAAACACTTGAATTAATCAAGTGCAATGATAAAAAAATTTATGACGGAATGTCATTCTTGTATAGAAAAAATAGCTACTACATTTTTTCCCTCTTCTATAAAAATAAAGCTATATATAAAAAGAGATTTTTGCGCCCTAAAACTCCAATGACAACGGGACGTGCTTTCCTCTTTCGTCTTCAGTGTTTCACTTTTTGATGGTCTTCTCACATCCTGATTTTTGCAAAGACAGAGAGGGGTTATTAAGGGGAACATTATTTGTTATGAGAAAAACTCGAATCACCCCTCGAATCATCAATATGTTTTACTTATCAGGTTCATGATAAGTAAAACATATCATGAACCTGAGTTTCAAACATGTCCCTAAGTTTCTACTTTTCTTTTATTAATTCATTTTCATTTTTATTTTGATCAGTTTCGTTTCCTTATCCAGTAGATTTATAGGCGAAATTATTACTTCTTAGTTTTTTTTTTATGTTGGTTTTTTTAATCAACGAAGGTTTAAGAATTATTGTGTTATACATAAGGAAAATGTATTTACACATACACTATTTCAAAATTAAATAAAAATAGAATTTTTTTTCATATACTTTTTTATAATAGAGATAAGAAACACTTGAATTAATCACGTGCAATGGTCAAAAAGTTTATGATGGGATGCCATTCTTGAATAGAAAAAATAGCTACTACATTTTCTCCCCTTCTAAAGAAATAAAACTGTATGCAAAGATTTATTTCTGCGCCCTAAAACTCCAATGAGAACGCGACGTGCTTTTTTATCCTTCGTCTTCAACGCTTTACTTTTTGATGTTCTCCCTATTTCCTGAGTTTTGCATAGAAAGAGCATAGGGTTTCTACCTGTTATGGGAAAAACTCGAAAAACCCATTGTGAGTAAAAAATCTGATGATGTTGTCCCCAAGTTTCCGTTTTTCTTTAATTGATTTGCTTTCATTTATAGTTTGATCAATTTCATCTGCTTATCTAGTAGATTTATGAGTGGAATTATTATTTCTTTAAGATATTTTTAAAATGTTGCTCTTTTTAATCAACGAAAATTTGGGAACGATTATGTTATACATAAGGGCAACAGATTTATAAATGCACTATTTCAAAATTAAATTAAAGTAGAATTCTTTTTCTCTGCATTAAACATTCTTTTAACATTCTAGAAAAAAATATCATGGAAAAAGTATCAAAGAATTTTAAAATGAATGTGGTATAATTCAAAATAGTTTAAAAAAATGAGAGAAATTGACTAAAAAGGAACAGGAAAAGGGAACCAAAAAGATAAGTAATCATAATTATCACATACAACGAATATCATTTTTGTAAAGATAGAAATTTCTGAAATATTTTTTTTCTCTTCTGTAGAACTGAATTTTTGTATAAGGAGGAAAGTATATGTCATAAAACTCTAATGAGAATGGAATATGTTTTCTCATTCGTCTACAACTTTTCACTCTTTGGTATCATCCCTACGTCCAGATATACACATAAAAAAATCATATCTGTTTTATTATTATTATTATTATTATTATTATTATTATTATTAACTTGAAACCTCTTGTGACAATGAAGAGGTTATGAAGTTGTGCAGAAATCATTTCTATTCTTTTATTAATTTATTTTCATTTAATATTTCAGTAAATTTTTGTTTGTTCACATAGTAGGATTTATAATTAAACATGCATTTTATTTGAATATTATAATTTTATTTTAAAGGTGAGTTATGTATATACAGTAGCAAAATATTATTTTTTAATCGTAATCTGACGTATAAACCCATTTCATAGTCAATATTTACGCTAATTGTTTTTTTTTCTTTAAACGTTGAATATTGACAGAAATATAAGATAAGTATACGCGTAAGATAGAAAATTTTTAAAAAGAAATAATCGTAGCAAAAGAAGTAATTGTGCTTATCACTTAAAGTGGTCAAGAAATTTATGGCGTGATACCATACTTGTAAAAGAAAAATTTGCTGCAGTATTTCCCTTCTTCTGTAGAAATAAATCTGTGTATAAGAAAGAAATTTCGTATCCTAAAACTCTAATGAGAAAAAATGTACTTTTTTTTTTATTTCAACTACTATTTTAAACCTCCCCCTTCGTCCTGATATGTGCATAAAAATGTTCTTATCTGTTTTGAGAAAAAGCTCGAAACTCCTTCCGAGAGTGAAAAGGATACGATGCTGTGCAGAAATCATTTTTATTATTTAATCAATTTATTTTCATTTAACATTTTATGTAAAATTTTCTTTGTTCATATAGTAGGTTTATCAATTAAACATGTATCTTTTTTTATTATAATAATTTTCTTTTAAAGGTGAGGACTAACATCAAAGTGGTTAACTTAAAAATTAAACTGTATGTAAATTAATTAAAATGATGATAAAAATATTTAAAAAGATGTTAAATTACTTTAATTCTTAGTACTTTCAACTGTAAATACAGTTTTTGTCAGAGAATACAAAATTACTTTTAGTAATGTTTTATTTTTCAAATATCACATAATTGGCAAAAAAGATTGAAAGTGAAAGTCAATTTTTTGATCCGGAAAACATTGTTAACAAAACGAATAACGTTAATAATAGTATTTTTGTATTCTCTAACGAAGGATGTGTTTACAGTTGAAAATACTGAGACTTATGGTAATTTAACATCTTTTTATTTATTTATTTATTTTTTTTGTCAACTTTTTAAGTAGTTTACATATAGGATAATTTTTATTTTTACCTTTTTAACAGATGAATTTAACATTATATTTATTTAATCACTAAACATTTTTGTTTCATGATTCATAATTGGAAATTATAGTTAAAAAAATTATATATATATGGATAGAATATTAACTATTATTTCTAAAATATTTTTTTTTATATTAATTTTTAATCTCGCATATGAGCCCATTTTATTGTTAATATTCGCGATGTCTTCTTAAAACTTACTGATAAAATGTTAGAGAATATTGACTGCAATATAAGTATACTCATAAGATAGGAAATTAAAAAAATAAATAATCTTAGTAAAAGAATTAATCATATTTATCATGTAAAATAGTCAAGAAATTTCTGGCGAGATACCATTCTTGAAAAGGGAAAAAAACTACTACAGTATTTTTGTATTTTCTCTCTCTTCTGCAGAAATAAATCTGTGTATAAGGAGGAAATTTTGTGTCTTAAAACTCTAACGAGAATAAAACGTGCTTTTCTCTTTCTTTTTCAATCTTTCACCCTTTGATGTTCTTCCCACGTCCAGATCTATGCACAGAAAGACTAGTATCTAGTTTGAGGGAAAAAACTCGAAACGCCCTCTGGGGGTGAAAAAGATCATGAAGTTGCTTCTTTTTATTGTTTTATCGATTTATATTTATTTGAGATTTGAAGTAAAATTTGTTTGCTCACGTAGTTATTTTATGAATAAAACATTGGTCTTATTTGAATATTATTTTATTCTTTGGTAAACAGGGAAACAGTGAATATGTCATTAGATAAGTCGACAACAGAAATTATATTTTAATGAGATGAAAAAAAAAGTAGTGATCTATATTATTATATTTTATTCAACATATTTAATTTAACACTTCAAGGTTGAATTTTTTATAATATTATTAATTTTTTTTTAATTTTTTTTTAGAATAATGGTGTATTTTATATATTTTTAGATATTTAAAGCATATTAATAATATTTGGATAAATTGTTAATTTTATTTTGTTGCATCTTAAGCAAAATTATGTTTTAATGAAATAAAAAAGTGGTTTATAATAATCTTTATGCATAAATTTATGGTAAGAATAAAGGTAACAATACCATATTACTACCAATGGTCAAGAAATTTATGGCGAAATGCCATTCTTGTAAAGGGAAAAACTACTACAGTATTTTTTCTATTCTGTAGAAATAAATCTGTGTATAAGGAAGAAATTTTGTGTCCTAAAACTCTAATGATAATGAAAAATGCTTTTCTCTTTCGTTCTCAAATTTTCCCTTTTTGATGTTCTTCCCACGTCCAGATCCATGCATAGAAAAGCTGGTATCTGGTTTGGAAAATCTAGAAACACCTTCTGGGAGGGAAAAAGTTCATGAAGTTGCTTCTGAATCATTTTTATTATTTTATCGATTTATTTTTATTTGAGATTTGAAGTTAAGTTTTGTCTGCTCACGTAGTTTCTTTGTGAATAAAACATTGCTCTTATTTTGGATATTATTTTATTATTTGGTGAACGGGCAAACAATGACTATCATTAGATAAGTAGTCAATAGAAATTATGTTTAAAGTGATTTATATAATAAATTTTTTCTTTATATTTTATTTTAGAATCCAGTAATACATTTTGTATAATGTTTTAATTGAAAAAAAATCGTAAAAGAATAGTGCACGATACATATTTTTAGATATTTAAAGCCCATTAAGAATATTTGGAAAAAATTTCTAATTCCATTTTTCTTGTGTTTTAAAAGAAATTATTCTTTAAGAAGTTAAAAAGATAAGAAGCTGATTATAAAAATATATTTTTTGCCCTCTTTTATTTCAGACTTCAATAGTAAACTTTTTATAATGCTTTAATTATGTATATATATCTTACAATATTTTTATACATTCTGTAATTTTAGGTATTTAAATCATATTAATATTATTTGGACCAATTGTTTTCATTCAACTTTTCATTTTACTGCATTTTAGTTTAAAAATTTGAATGATACAAATTTAACTTATTTGTAAAATCATCCTTTATTTTCTTCTTACAGTTAGGAATCATAATTGAACTCAATGGAAGTATAAAAAGGGGAGTGGGAAAAATAATGGTACTAATAACATGCAATGATCAAGAAATTTATGGCGAGATGCCATTCTTGTAAAAGGAAAAAAATAGTACAGTGTTGTCTCTCTTCTGTAGATATAAGTGTGTGTATAAGGAGGAAATTTTGTGTCCTAAAACTCTAGTGAGAATGGAACGTGCTTTTCTCTTTCATCTACAATTTTTCACTCTTTGATGTTCTTCCCACGCCCAGACCTATGCATACAGAGGCTGATATCTGGTTTGAGGGAAAAAATTCGAAACGCCCCACAGTGGGGCAGGAAGCCTCCAAAGTTGTCAAAAAATAAAATTTACTTTGAACAAATAAAGCACATCACGGATTCTTTTGTAGAAGAAAAGTAGTAAAATTTTAAACTTTTACATAAGCTAAATAGTAATTTATTAATTAATTTACAAACCTTTTTCAATATTTTTTGTAGAAAAATGAGTTAAAAACAAGAATATAAGATAGTTTTATACTAATTAAATATTTATAAATCATCCATAATATCGCATTAAAAAATGTAAACATAATTAGTAATTTTAATTATTCTCAAGCAAACCTTATAATGAATATTAGATTGGATCAACCTTTCTCAGGCAAAATGTACGTATTACTATAAAGACAGCAGAAGAAAAACTGTTTCTGTTGTTTTAGTGCTAACACACACTTTTTGTTTTCCTGTTTTTCAGATCTTAAACTCATACATGTCACGTACACTAACGAATATGTAGAACTAGAATTGTATAACCGTTTTACTCTTGATATTTTTGATCGTACAGAACAAATTCAGACGGAATATGAAGATGGGCATGTTTGCTTTTCTTTGACGCTTCTGTTTGTTTTTCAAATCGAGGAAATGAAAGCGATTTGCCAAGCCACTCTTTGTTAATTCTAAAGCATTTCCCTTGTTTCGCCAGGCTTTTGCTCATCGGAATTTACATTAAACTTTAAAACATTTAATCTTCTTTTCATTTAAACTACTTGTTCGTAGTTTCTCCGATTATGGAGCTCTTATACCATAAAATCACATTACTTTTCAAAAGTTTTTTGTTAAAACGTTCCATGATAGTCAGTTTCATTTAAATACATTGTTTTGTGATAAACAATGCATTAAAATTCGTATTTAACAAAGAAAATATTTATAATCATGTTTGGCACATCCGTACACTAACAAAAATTTAAGGATGATTAGCTATAAAAATGACCATACAATTAAAAAAGTGGCAAAAAGGAGCACAATTTTCTGGCATATTTGTTCTTTTAAAACTCATAATTAGTAGAAAAAATTATAATTAACACTTAACTCGCCTTAACTCATAACTAAAACCTGCAATGTTTGTAGACAGTGTTATTTTTTTTTTTTTATAAATTTCACCACTATATATTCTGAGCGTCTGTATATCTATAAAAATCGTATTAAAACAAATTGAAAGTTAATGAATTATTGTTACATACTTGTAGTTAAAGGTTCCATAGTCAAAAAAAAATTATTTTTTAATTATTATAGCGAAATTAACAAACGAATGTTGAAACAAAATTATTGATTTTTTTTTTTTTTTTTTTTTTTTTTTCACTTATTATCAAAGCACAATATGCAGTTTAACTTCTTTCTCTAGTGACGATCAAAATAACTTTGCGCAAATTTTAATACTAGGAAGATGTGTACTGACATCTGCTCTATTAAAGTGACGTATGTCGGTAGTTCAAAATAAAATTTCATTTTTTCGATTTTTTGCCAGTTTTGAAGGCTTTTTGCCCCACTGTGCGCCCTCTGGGAGAGAAAAAGGTCATGCAGTTGCTTCTGAATCGCTTTTATTGTTTTATCAATTTATTTTTATTTGAAATTTAAAGTAAAGTTTTGTCTGCTCACCTAGTTTTTTTTTTATGAATAAAACATTGTTCTTATTTGAATATTATTTTATTCTTTGGTGAACGGTGATATAGAAAATCTGACGTTTCATAAGTAGACAATAGAAATTATATTTTAATGAATTGAAAAATGGTAGCGATTTATATTATTATATTCAACATATTTAATTTAATTAAATTTTTATAATGTTTTAAATATTTTAAAAAAAATCCTTAGAATAATGGTATACAATATATATTTTTAGACATTTAAAGCATATTAATATTATTTGGATAAATTGTTAATGTTATTTTTGTTGCATCTTAAGCAAAACTATGTTTTAATGAAAGAAAAAAAGGAAGTGATTTATAATAATATATATAATTCATCCTATTTTATCTTAGACTTCACTGATTTTTTTTTATTGCGTTAATTATTATTATTGTTATTATTATTATTATTATTATTTTGGTAAAAGTATTATGCATGATATGTATCTTAGATATTTAAAGCATATTAAGATTATTTAAAAAAATATATTTTTATTGTGTTTTAAAAGAAATTATATTTTAATGAGTTTTGAAAAAAAAAGTTATAATAATGTAATTTTTTTCACTGCCTTTTAATAGAGACTTCAAGAATATCATTTATATTTCTTTAATTAATATATGTAAATATATACAGGGTGATTCAAAAAAGGTGGGAAAATTTTTAAGGGGTAGTAGTGTACATCAAGACAATAATATTAAATTGGAAACCAAGGGTCCTAAGCGTTTTCCAAAGGAGATAGCTGCCATTAAAGTTTAGGGTCCAAAATTTCAAATAATCATAAAAAACGGAAAAATTGGTCGATTGATTTGCGGTTTTCACTAAAACTATTCTCTATGTTGGTATTTTCTTAAAAATAAATTATTAAAATACATTTCGAAAAATGTCGATAGAGGGCGCTTTAGACTTTGGAGTAACGAATAACTGTTTTTGCCGTTATTTTTTGCATCTCATTATATGGTTTCGCAGGCTTAGACTTAAACTTAAATTTTGAGCTCAAAATCTGAATAGCTGGGAGTGGTTAAGTAGCACAAACTGAACTGTGTTCAGAGGTTCAAATTTCAAATGATTATTAAAAACGGAAAAATTGGTCGATTCATTTGCGGTTTTCACTAAATCTATTCTTTATGTAGGTATTTTATTAAAAATAATTCATAAAGCTATATTTAAAAAATTGGCGATAGAGGGCGCTTTAGATTTTGGAGTTACGAAAAACTATTTTTTACCGTTATTATTTGCATCTCGTTAAATTTTTTTAGAAGCTTTTTTAGAAGACATAAACTTAAATTTTGCGCAGAAATTCTGAATCATTGGGAGTGGTTAAGTAGCGCAAGCTGAGCTGTGTTCAATGGGGGTGGGGAGTTTCAAATTTCAAATGATTATAAAAAAAAGGAAAAATTGGTCGATTTGTTTCCGGTTTTCGCTAAAACTATTCTTTATGTCACTATTTCGTTAAAAATAAATTTTTAAAATAAATTTTTAAAAATTTTGTTTGAGGGTGCCCTTAATTTTAGAGTAATCAACAATTATTTTTAAACGTTATTTTTTCTATCTAATTAAATGCTTGCAAATGCTTAGACTTAAATTTTGAGCTCAAATTCTGAATAGTTGGGAGGGGGGTAAGAAGGGAAACTGAAGTGTGTTCAAGAGTTGAAATGTTACTGTCCCCACCCTGGAACACAGTTCAATTTTGTGCTACATAATTACTCACAATGATTGAGATTTTGAGCTAAAAATTTAACTATATGCTTTTACAAGCATTTATTTAATACAAAAAAAAATACCAGTTAAAAACAGTTGTTGGTTACTCTAAAGTTTAAGGCGCCCTCTAACGTAATTTTTTGAAATTTGTCTTTAAAATTTATTTGCAAGGAAATACTAGCATAAAGAATAGTTTTGGCGAAAACCGTAAACGAATCTACCATTTTTCCGTTTTTTATGATAACTTGAAATTTGAACCTCCCCACCCCGATTGAGCACAGTTCAGTTTGCTCTACTTAACCACTCCCAACGATTCAGATTTTTTGCGCAAATTTTAAGTTTATGTATAAGCTTCTAAAAAAAATTAACGAGATGCAAATAATAACGGTAAAAAATAGTTTTTACTTGCTCCAAAGTCTAAAGCGCCCTCTATCGCCATTTTTTAAAATTTAGCTTTATAAATTATTTTCAATAAAATACCGACCTAAAGAATAGTGAAAGTTAGTAGTAAAGATAGTTTTAGTGAAAACCGCAAATCAATCGACCCATTTTTCAGCTTTTTATAATCATTTGAAATTTGAACCCTCTGAACACAGTTCAGTTTTGCTACTTAACCACTCTCAACTATTCAGATTTTGAGCTCAAAATTTAAGTCTAAGCCTGCGAAACCATATAATGAGATGCAAAAAATAACGCAAAAAACAGTTGTTCGTTACTCCAAAGTCTAAAGCGCCCTCTATCGACATTTTTCGAAATGTATCTTTATAATTTATTTTTAAGAAAATACCAACACAGATAATAGTTTTAGTGCAAACCGCAAAACAATCAACCATTTTTTCCGTTTTTTATGATTATTTGAAATTTTGGACCCTAAACTTTAATGGCGGCTATCTCCTTTGGAAAACGCTTGGGACCCTTGGTTTCCTATTTAATATTATTGCCTTGATGTATACTACTACCCCTTAAATTTTTTCCCATCTTTTTTGAACCACCCTGTATATATATATACATATATACATACATTTATGGCAAGAATCAAGATAACAATACAATTTTACTACCAATGGTCAAGAAATTTATGGCGAAATGCCATTCTTATTGTAAAAGGTAAAAACTATTACAGTATTTTCTCTCTTCTGTAGAAATAAATCTGTGTATATGGAGGAAATTTTGTGTCCTAAAACTCTAGTGAGAATGGAACGTGTTTTTCTCTTTCATCTACAATTTTTCACTCTTTGATGTTCTTCCCACGTGCAGATCAATGCATAGCGAGACTAGTATCTGGTTTGAGGAGAAAAAAACTCGAAACGCTTTCTGGGAGTGAAAAAGGTCATGAAGTTGCTTCTGAATCATTTTTATTGTTTTTATCGATTTGTTTTTATTTGAGGTTTGAAGTAAAGTTTTGTCTGCTCACGTAGTTATTTTATGAATAAAACATTGCTCTTATTTGAATATTATTTTATTCTTTGGTGAACATGATATAGAAAATCTAACGTTTGATAAGTAGTCAATAAAAATTATATCTTAATGAGATGAAAAAAAGAAGTAATTTATGTTATTGTACTTCAGTTGACATATTTAATTTAACATTCCAAAGATATATTTTTTTAATGCTTTAAGTATTCGAAAAAAAAAAAATCCGCAGAAGAATGGTGTACCAAAATATGTATTTTTAGGCATTTAAAGCATATTAATATTATTTGGATAAATTGTTAATTTTACTTTTATTGCGTCTTAAGTAAAATTATGTTTTAATGTGATAGAAAAAAGGAATTAATTTTTAATAATATATTTTTTTCGTTGCGTTCTATTTTAGTTATGTTTCATGTTCGTTATGTTAAAAACAATCATAAAAGAATTATCATTTGGAAATATTTTTGACTTTATTTTATTGCACTTTATTAGAAATTATATTTTAATAAGTTTTAAAAATGAAGTTCATTTTAATACGAATTTTTTCGCCATCTTTTATTTGAGACTTCGAGAATTTTTTTTTTTATAATGCTTTAACTAATATATATATATATATATATATATATATATATATTTAAAAAGTTGTGTACGATCAGTATTTTTAGGTATTTAAATCATATAAATATTATTTGGGCAAATTGTTATTTTTAATTTTACTGCATTTCAGTTAATAAATTTGGAATATACAAATTTAACTTTTGTGAAATCTTCTTTTATTTTCTTTTTAGGAAGTAGAGAGTAGGAAATATAATTTAACTCAATAAAGCAAAAAAAAAAAAAAAAGGAATAACATAGGAAAAATAATCGCACTAATCACATGCAATTGTCAAGAAATTTATGTTGATGTGCTATTCTTTTAAAGGAGAGAACTATTAAACATTTTCTCTCTTCTGTAGAAATAAATCTGTGTATATAAGGGGAAAAATTTGTGTCCTAAAACTCTAATGAGAATGGAACGTGCTTTTCTCTTTCGTTCTCAATTTTTCACTCTTTGATGCTCTTCCCACGTCCATATTTATGTATAGAGAGAGGCTGGTATCTGGTTTGAGGAAAAAACTCAAAACGCCCTCTGGGAGTGAAAAAAGTCATGAAGTTGCTTCTGGATTGTTTTTTATTGTTTTATCTATTTATTTTCATTTGAGATTTGAAGAAAAGTTTTGTCTGCTCACGTAGTTATTTTATGAATAAAATATTGCCCTTATTTGAATATTATTTTATTCTTTGGTGAACACTGAAACAATGAATATATCATTAGATAAGTAGACAATAGAAAGTATATTTTAATGAGATGAAAAAAAAAGTAGTAATTTATTTTTGTTGCATCTTAAGCAAAATTATGTTTTAATGAAACAAAAAAGAAAGTTATTTAGGGTAACATCCCCAGTAATTGGCACTTTAAGAATTTGTCTTTAAAATTACTTCAATTTTCATTACAAAGAAATAAGATATTTACTTGGAAATATTTTTAAATCAAAGAATGCATATCTGTGCATCTATTTTGCCCACTAAGAGCAAAAAAAAAAAAATGAAAAAGTATTTTTATAAAAATATATTTATAAAAAGTTGCTGAAATCACCAGTAATTAGCACCTAGAGCACCAATGTATGACACCTTGTGATCCAGTAATTGGCGCAAGTTTATATTAAAAAAAACCTTTACATTTTGCATTGGGTTTAATCGCCTTAAATGAATTTACTGTAGATGAAGATGCCATATTTCAGATTTTTGAGAGTAAGAAATCAGCATATTAGTCTGAAATGTGAACACTTTAAAACAATTCAATATACTTACATTAATACCCAGTAATTGTCATGCTGTCTCCAGTAATTGCCGTATGAAGCTTTAATGGATTCCAAATACTGATAATTTTTCATATTTTCAAATAAAACAAATGATAAACTAAATTAATCTATAACTTTAAAAGTACTTCCAAAATAAGTGGTCTAATCTCAAATTCCTTGCGTATTCCTTGTAATTGGAATAGGTGCCAATTACTTGGAACTAGCAAAATTGAAGCACCATTAATTGGCATCTATCATTAATTCAGAAATCCAAATATTTGTGTCGAAAATACTTTTACACAATTAAAGTAACCTTTTTTAACTAAACAAAACTGTTGTCAATTAAAATTTAAAATATATTATAAATCATATTATAATGAATTGAAAAGCACGCCTTCCTCAAACCAAAAAAGTATTTGCAACAAAAATGGCTAATTTCATACAAGCCATAATTGTTTCTCTTTCCTAGGCACTATCTTCATTTAGTAGCATAAATCAAAGTTATAATCTTTAACGTAAATGAGCATATAACTGGTATATGGTCTTGCATTTTTAAAAGACTGGATATAAATCTTATTTTAGGACATGTTTGTAGGATGTGTCAATCACTGGTGCATGCCAATTACTGGAGGTGTTACCCTATAATAATATATTTAATTCATCATATTTTATCTTAAACTTCAGTAATATTTATTTTTTACATATTGCTTTAATTTTTATTTTTATTTATTTATTTATTTATTTATTTTTTTTTTTTTTTTTGTAAAAGTGTTATGCGTGATATATATTCTTAGATATTTAAAGTACATTAAGATTATTTGAAATTTTTTTAAAATTTTATTTTTATTGTGTTTTAAAAGAAATTATACTTTAATGACTTTTAAAAAGAAGTTTATTAGAATAATACCTTTTTTACACTATTTTTGTTTTACAGCGACTTCAAGAATATTATTTATAATGCTAACACATGTAAATATATATACATATATTTATTTATATATAAATTTATGGCAAGAATCAAGATAACAATACCATATTACTACCAATGGTCAAGAAATTTATGGCGAGATGCCATTCTTGTATAGGGAAAAAACTACAACAGTGTTTTCTCTGTTATGTAGAAATAAATCTGTGTATTTTTGTGTCCTAAAACTCTAATTAGAATGGAACGTGTTTTTCTCTTTCGTTCTAAATTTTTCCCTCTTTGATGCTCTTCCCACGTCCAGATCTATGTATAGAGAGAGGCTGGTGTCTAGTTTGAGGGAAAAACTCAAAACGCCCTCTGGGAGGGAAAAAAGTCATGAAGTTGCTTCTGGATTGTTTTTTATTAAGTTATCTATTTATTTTTATTTGAGATTTGAAGAAAAGTTTTGTCCGCTCACGTAGTTATTTTATAAATAAAACATTGCTCTTATTTGAATATTATTTTATTCTCTGGTACAGTGAATATATCATTAGATAAGTAGACAATAGAAATTATATTTTAATGAGTTGAAAAAAGTAGTGATTTATATTATTATATTTTATTCAACATATTTAATTTAACACTTCAAGGATAAATTTTTTATATTGTTTTAAATATATATTTTTTAATTTCTTAGAATAATCGGGTACAATGTATATTTTTAGACATTTAAAGCATATTAATATTATTTAGATAATTTGTTAATTTTATTTTTGTTGCATCTTAAGCAAAATTATGTTTTAATTAAACAAAAAAAAGGAGATGATTTATAATAATATATTTAATTCATCATATTTTATCTTAGACTTCAGTAATATATATATTTTTTATATTGCTTTAATTTTTATTATTATTATTATTATTATTTTGTAAAAGTATTATGTGTGATATGTATTCTTAGATATTTAAAGTACATTAAAATTACTTGAAAATTTTTTTTAATTTTATTTTTATTGTGTTTTAAAAGAAATTATACTTTAATGACTTTTAAAAAGAAGTTTATTAGAATAATATTTTTTTTTTCACTATCTTTTAACAGCGACTTCAAGAATATTATTTATAATGCTAATATATGTAAATATATATACATATATTTATTTATATATAAATTTATGGCAAGAATCAAGATAACAATACCATATTACTAAAAATGGTCAAGAAATTTAGTGCGAAATGCCATTCTTGTAAAGGGAAAAAACTATTACAGTGTTTTCTCTGTTCTGTAGAAATAAATCTGTGTATTTTTGTATCCTATAACTCTAATGAGAGTGGAACGAGCTTTTCTCTTTTCTCTACAATATTTCACTCTTCGATGTTCTTCCCACGTCCAGATCTATGCATAGAGAGTCTGGTATCTGGTTTGGAAAAAAAAAAGAAACTCGAAACGTCCTTTGGGAGTGAAAAAGGTCATGAAGTTGCTTCTGAATTGTTTTTATTGCTTTATCGATGTATTTTTATTTGAGATTTGAAGTAAAGTTTGGTCTGCTCACGTAGTTATTTTATGAATAAAACATTGCTCTTATTTGAATATTATTTTATTCTTTCGTAAAGAGAATTCTCGGATAAAGAGACTCTAACGGTCGATTTGTAATCAATAAAAATTATATCTTAATGAGTCGAAAAAACAAGTAATTTATATAAATATATTTCATTCGTCATATTTTATTTAAGACATGAAGAATAAATTTTTTATCATGTTGTAATTTTAAAAAAATCCGTAAAAAAGATGGAGTACAGTATTTTATTTGTTTTTTTAGATTGCCATTATTTTTAAAAATGTATTTTTATTATTTTTTTAATAATAATAATTTTGTAAATTGTTAATTTTAACTTTATTAAGTTCTAGGTGAAATTATATTTTAATGTATTGAAAAAAGATTTATTTTATAATAATATATTTCCTTCGACTTCAAGATTAAATTTTTATCACCCTTTAATTGAAAAAAAAAATGTAAAATAATGTTGTGTAGTGCATATTTTTAGATATTTAAAGCATATTAATAGTACTTGAACAAATTGTTAATTTTACTCTTATTCGTTTTAAGAATATACTTGGATTATACAAATTTAAGTTATTTTTAAAAAATGTTTGTTTATATAACTTTAGCATAAATTCAATAACTGTGAAAAAAATGACATCAAATTTTTACTTTATTTTGAAAATTTCATGCATCATTTATTTAATAGACATGTGTAGAAATATTATCTTATACTATAATGTGAGCAAAAATTGTGTGTGTGTGTGTGTGTGTGTCTGTGTGGGTAAATTTTATCTCAAAAACGGCTCTAACGATTTTCGCAAAAATTTGGATTTTACAATTTTCGGGCACGAGAAGACCATTGGGCTAGGTCCCATGTTCGGGAAAATTCAATTACTGGGTCATTTTGGGTCATAATGGGTCAGGATCAAGCTATTTATATCTATAGAACGGCTGGATCGATTTTAAGGAAATTTTGTACCCAATCGTTTTTTGGTACGAGAAAACTATTGGGCTGGGTCACATGTTCGAAAAATTTCGATTAGTGGGTCATTTTTGGGTCATTATGGGTCAAGCCATTTTTATCTAAAAAACGGCTCTAACGATTTTGACCAAATTTTATATTGTATCGCTTTGGATTACAAGAAGACCATTGGGTTAGGTAACATGTTCGAGAAAATTCGGTTAGTGGGTCATTTTTGGGGTCATTGTGGGTCATGCTATTTTTATCTAGAGATTTTCTCACGCAATTTTGATTAAAAATTGCATTCTATGGTTTTCGGGCACAAGAAAAACATTGGGCTAGGTTACATGTTCGAGAAAAAATTTTAATGGGTCATATTGGGTCATTAAGGGTCTGGGTCAAGCTATTTATATTTAAAGAACTGCGTGATCTATGATGCTAGCTATGATGCTATGATGCTAGATGATGATGCTAGTAAATTTTGTATGTAACAGTTTTTTGACATGAGAAAACTAATGGGCTAAATCACATGTTTGAGAGATTTTGACTATAAGGGTCATTTGTGGGTCATGATAGGTCATAATGGATCACGTCAAGCTATATCTAAAGAACAGTAGGATCGATTTTAACGAAATTTTGTTATAACATTTTTTGGCATGAGAAAATCATTGGCCTAGGTCACATGTTCGAGAAATTTCGATTAATGAGTCATAAAGGGTCTGGGTCAAGCTATTTATATTAAAGAACGGCTGGATCGATTTTAACGAAATTTTGTATGTAACATTTTTTAGACACGAGAAAACTAATGGGCTAACATGGGCTAGGTTACATGTTCGAGAAAAAATTTTAATAGGTCATATTGGGTCATTAAGGGTCTGGGTCAAGCTATTTATATTTAAAGAACAGCGTGATCGATTTTAACGAAATTTTGTATGTAACAGTTTTTTGACATGAGAAAACTAATGGGCTTACATGTTTGAGAGACTTCGACTATAAGGGTCATTTGTGAGTCTTGATGGGTCATAATGGATCATGTCAAGCTATATCTAAAGAACAGGTGGATCGATTTTAACAAAATTTTTTATATAACATTTTTTGGCACGAGAAAATCATTGGACTAGGTCACACGTTCGAGAAATTTTGATTAATGGGTCATAAAGGGTCAGGGTCAAGCTATTTATGTTTAAAGAACGGCTGGATCGATTTTAACGAAATTTTGTATGTAACAATTTTTAGACACGAGAAAACTAATGGGCTAAGTCATATGTTCGAGAAATTTCGATTATAAGGGTAATTTGTGGTCATGATGGGTCATGCTAATTTTATGTAGAAAATGGCTCATACCATTTTGACTATACTTTGTATTATATAATTTTTGGGAAAGAGAAAACCATTGGGCTATGACACCTGCTCGCGAAAATTCGAATTGTGGTTCATTTTGGGTCATAATGGATTAGGGTCATTCTAATTACATATAATAACGACTCAATCAATTTTACCTAAATTTTGTAACGAAACGTTTTTTGTCACGAGAAGACTATTGGGCTGAGTCGCACGTTAAACAAAATTATATTAGTGGGTCATTTCGCTTTATTGCTGAATGCTGTCAAGCTAACTTTACCTAAGAAATGGCTTAAATGATTTTGATTAAATTTTACATTTTATTGTTTTTAATTACCTGAAGACCATTGAGCTAAGTCACATGTTTGATCAAATTTGATTCGTGGGTCATTTTGGGTAATACGGGTTAGAGTTACGAGAATATGGCAACAGTCAATAAGTTGGCGATATTTGACAAAATATTGGCGACATTTGGCCGAAAAATCAACTATTAAGATTATGTAAGCTAAAAGACGTATTTGTCGCCAAATTAAAAAATGTCTCCAAATTTGGCTATATTTGGCAAAAAAATATTGTCTTTCAGAATGTGAAGAAATTTTTTATACATTCTTAATAGGATTCGAGATGCATGGTTAAACCAATCAGAGTCGAGCTAAAAAACTGATTTGGATCGATATTCTTTCGTTGTAAATTTTAAAATGAAGTAAAATTTATGAACATGTGCATACAAACATAGTTTCCTTATTGATTGTTTTTGAAAATACTACTATTATAAATAACATGTTTTACAGTTATAATACAGAGTGAATGGTACAGTGATAATGCTATATCCAGTTGAACACAAAGTTAATTTTGACCGAGCTTAGCTCGGTCACCCCTGCTAGTAAATTCTAAATTTGACAAAAACATAAACTGTGATAAACATATCGTTGAAAGTAGAAAGAAGCTAAAACTTTTATATATAATAATTTCTGATTAACTGCGTTTTGCAAATTAGACGATTGCATTGTTTAATTTACAGCAAATTTTTTATGATGAAATTAATTGGCAGTCCAGTTAATCATTGTCTTGTGCGAAACAACGTTCTTATCTTTATGGCGTTAAGTTAGATGGTCTATAAATAATATATGATATTACAGTAAAACTTTACCTTTGGTTGTGAAATTTTTTCTGCTTATTTCATGTAATCAGTTGTTGGGAAAATAATATAGAATTTGTACAAACCTGAAATAAAGAAATTTTAGAATTAGTGGAATATGAAATTAAAATATATCTCCAATGATAACACATTGATAAGATATATCTAAATTCAGTTTAGTTACAAATGATATACATCTACATAACTTATTATGCTTCATCCATAGCATCACGGCATTTTCGAAACTTTTATAGCATTGTTATAGCATTTGCATAATTCAAAGAAAATTATGCTAGATCATCACTTCTGTTAACCAAAATTTTCCAATGTAAGCAAGAAAGAAAATAAACAAAGCTGAAAAAAGTTATTCAAAAATATAATAGTGCTTACAAGAAAGTTCATACGAAGTATATTAAAATAGCAAATAAAATTTTTGTGCTAAAATGTATAACGGTAGAAAACCAACGATTAGAAAAGTACAAACAATGCATGAAAAAGTAGAAAACAACCGTTTTAAATCTACTATCGAGATTCATCATCAGTGCAAGACTCAGCTTGCTAGAAAAAGCAAAGCTGAGGAAAGCGACAGAGAACTGAAGGCTTATGTAACCTATACCCTATACTTCAGCGAACGCGCCAAAAAGTATTGCTCAGCTTTGCTTTTTCTAGTACGCGGAATCTTGCACTAATGATGAATCTCGATAGTAGATTCGAAACGGCTGTTTGCTCCCTTTTCATGCATTATTTATGCATTTATAAACATTGGTTTTCTATCCTTATACAATATCTAATACGTATAACTAGTAGATATGCAACTAACACATAGATATAACGCAGCTGCAATTTATGAAGAAACATTCAAATCTTCACCAATTGGCAGTCGCCATTGTTGCAAAGCTAATGAGTATTAATAAATAAGAAAACTTACACTGCAAATCCTAAGTGTTTTAAATTCGTGAAAAAAATATAGCTCAAACATTTCTTAATAGTACTCAAAAAAAGAAAACTTTTCAATTGAAAAAAAAAAAAAAAAAAAAAAACTGGTTATGTTTATTTGGATAGCTGTTTCAAAAAACCAAAAAACTTCCTAGTCTCTAAGTCCGAGATTCTTGAAACTTAAACCTGAGAACACATTGAACTTTAACTTTTTCGTAATTTGTAAACATTTTTTTTTTTTTTTTTTTTTTTTAGTTAGTTTCTTAGTTACACTGTCACTGCTACACTACATTCATGCCACAAAAAACTGAAACAAAAATACGTGTTTACTACACTGTAAAAGAGGAAGAGTATGATGATGGAAGAGTACTCTTCCATTCTTGGATATTCTACTGATAAAAGAAAATAACAAAATCAATAGAAAAGTATACAAAAAGAAAGTAAAGCTAGACCATATTATACCTAAGGATGCAATAGCCCCATGGACTTATAAACTCAGTGCCATAAAATCTTACATCCATAGAGCATTCAAAGTAAGTTCAGAGCAATACCTAACAGATGAAATTAGATATATAATTTAAATTGCAAGCAATCACGGTTTCCAGCCAAAAACATTATATAAGATTATTGATAATTTTAATAAACCAAATCTTAATCAAGAAGTAATCACCAAACCATCTTACAGAAAAATTACATACATTCCAATCATCTTTGTAAGGCTAAAACAGTTATTCAAGAAATATAATATTCAACTAATAGCATCAACTCCTCCTAATCTTATGAAAGTAATAAGTAAGAAACTAGACCCAATAGACCCCATTAATTATGCAGGTGTATATGAAATACCTTTTTTGCTTAACAACAATCAACTCAAATATTACATAGGAATTACTGGTCGAAAATTCAGCAAAAGGCTTAAAGAACATAAAAGTGATATTAAGTATAATAAACCAAGCACATCCATATCAAGACTCTGTTCCATAAATGAAGTACAATCAATTGATTATAACAACGCAAGAATTATTTCTCGGCAAACGAACCCCCATAAGTCTAAAATTCGTGAATCAATAGAAATTATAACACGGAATAACCAACTATGTAACGATAATTTATCCTATTTTATGCCTAGTGCTTGGATAGACTTTCTAAAAACAGAAATAAAGTTCGAATGAACTTTAATTTGATCTCTACACTGTAGATGGCGCCACGGCTGTATTCACATGCGAATTTGGATTTTCTTCAGAAGAAAGGCGGGTTTTTGCTTTTAGTATTGTATTATGTGAACTGTGTAACGTGTTAGTTTTTATCTTCTAATGTTTCCCTGATGATGAACAAGTTTTATTGTTCGAAACTGTAGGAAATCAATTCTACTTTAGTTGTAAGTAGTACATGAATTTTAATTAACAAATTTAACATCTAGTATACACTGATGAGCTGAATTTATTATTTGTTATAAAACTAAATATGTATTCGTTCTCGCTTAAAATCTAGAGTTACAAATCTCGGTACTCACACATTGATGTACCTAATGGGTGAGTGAAGAGGTCACACCACCCCTGAACACATTAGGCATAAGCATCTATTTTGAATATGATAGTGCAGAATGGTGAATGCGCTACTATTTGAAATATTTGACCAAACCAAAATACTAAATAACCAAATATATATTTTTTGAAATTGTATTTTCTTCATTGTAGTAGTAACCTTTGGCACTCCGTTGTCTCCGCTGTGGAGACATCATCTTTCCTTCCAAAATTTGTTTTTGTCACCAGTAATAAAGGAAAATAAAATTTTCCTTATTTAAGCAGAGAATTTTTGAAATTGTCTGCTTCAAGAAACTTCAGTGTCGGTCATAGGTGACTGACGTGGAATTCAACGTGTTAAAGGTGTAATTTATCCTTCTAATAAAAAGAGACCAAATTTTAAACTAATTGGTTCTCGACAAGGAAAATCTAGATAAAGCTGAATTAATTGGAGACGAAGGGTTTCTTTTACACATGACATATACTTGACCTAACATTGTTCATTTGATTAATCTCGCCTAATTTTCTAACAAATTGATACCCAAACTTCAAGGAAAATAGATAATTCTAAGCAAAAGTTTTTGTTTAAGCCTATTTAAGAGGGAAAGGGGTGCTTACCAGTCACTTTATATTTGATCTAGAACCCACCAAAACCCGAAATAAACAGCTTCACCAAATAAGTGAATTTATTTAGTAAACTTAAGCGAGTTTGCGCAGAAACATGGGTCTTATATAATTCAGATTCATCCAAATTTCGGGTTTAGCAGTTTTTTAGCAGATTTTGTCAATTGACACACTTTAATTTGCACAGGATAATCTTTTAAAAGAATTTTGTACTGTATAGCACATGCAACCTTTAGCAATCTTTTTTCATTGATAACTGTGATATTATATTAATTATTTGAGGAACAGAATTATCAAAGGTAATTGATCCAATTTAAGTGAAGATAGTGGGGGAAGGGGGGGGGGAGCTTCAAATAACCACATACTTCCCCAAAAAGAGCAGATATTCAGATACTGTAAAACATTTTAAGAATGCTTTGATAGATTAAATATACCATTTTATGCCAAATGACTAATCTGTTGTATTAGCCAAATGACAAGTTGATAATCTGTTTAAATTATTAAATAATATGGCAAAATTATCTAAAGGTTATTTTAAAAATACACAATTCCTTTGTACGAGATTTTGCCAAAAATGTATACTTTGTGTTACATCATCTCTTAATTTACACCTTCAAATTGGTATATTGAGCTTGATATAAAAGTGGAAAAACTTAAGCATGCATTTTTGTAGATCACAGCACGTATCACTCATTTAGATATTTCTTTTGTTTCTGAAGTGTATATTTATCATAATTTATCATTGCATCAATATTCTAATCAATTTATTTTTGTAAAAGTAATCTTAATATATCCATGATCTAAAAATAGATTTTACTCATATATATCCTGTATTTTTTTTAGATTTGTGTTGTCAACTGAAAAATGAAAATAACTAATTAGAAATATTTTCAACTAGCTGATCCGCCCGGCGTTGCCCGGGTCCGTATTAACAATATTAAACAAACTTGAAATTTGTATGATTTTATCATTAACTCGTTACATGCAGAAATGCATTGTCTGTATAGGCAAATACGGCAAATACGTAGCCACTGACTGTGTGAAAAATCGATTTTAAAAACAACAACTAATATTAAGCTCTAAAAATACTCAAAATGAGCAATGAAAAACGCGGGAGGGAATATGTATCCAACGATTGCATAATTTTCGTGTTAAAAAGTTGATATTTACCCGTAAAAATCACTGTTAAGTCACGTAACTAATTGTTATTTTCAAATACAAATCCCAAGTGAAATATTTTGAATTTCAAACTAATTATATCACTTATAAATCCGACTATACCATGAATGAAATCGATACACGATGGTAGCTAAAAGATTGGTATGTAGTATTATAATTTCAGAGCTATTTAACAAAAGTAAGTGTTATTTTTAATCAAATCTTGCGTAATGTTCACTCTGTGTATAAATTCCTAACCCTAAACTTTTGTACCGTAACCAGAACCTGTCTGTAACATAACAGCGACTTAACAGTACCCTACCGTAAATTAAATATAACAGAAATGTAACCTAGCCTTCACTTTATTGTAACCTATCCTTATTCTAACCATAACATAAATGCAATTTAACTTTAACCTAACTTTAACCTAAATAATATAATAGAAAAAAAACCATTTTAAAAAATTACTATTTCTTCGTAAAATATGCTTCAGCTGTAATTCATTTCTTTCAATTCATTTTATTAATACAAAATTCCTTCCTCGTGCTTTTGTTTGAGACATTAAAATTTCAGCGATAAATGGTTTAATATTGCAAACCTTTTTTTTTTTTTTTTGGTTTACTTCGCCTCCACCTATCTTTTTCTCCATGGTGTACAGCAGCTGTGATTAAAAAAAAATCCTCATTTAAACTGACAGTTTGCCAGTCTATGAATTTTAAAGGTCTGTCCCAGCTTTTTTAATTATTTCTGCGAAAATTTTATGCAACCAATCAACCATAAGAAAATGAAAGGGAAAAAAAGCGAAAAAAGGCGATTTTTTATGAGAGTGAGCTTTGGAATTTAATTAATTACTCAGTTAATAAATAGAATTTTGAAATTCTGAGCTTCAGGTGCATCAGGAGAGACATTGGGCTACTCTCAAAAAATTTTTGAGCTTCGTACGTGCCGTAGATTTTGCTAGCCATCGCAGACACACAGACACACACGCAGACAGACAGAGCGTTTTGTTCTTTTATTAGTACAGATATCCTTATTCTAACCATAACATAAATGCAATTTAACTTTAACCTAACTTTAACCTAAATAATATAATAGAAAAAAACCATTTTAAAAAATTACTATTTCTTCGTAAAATATGCTTCAGCTGTAATTCATTTCTTTCAATTCGTCTTATTAATACAAAATTCCTTCCTCGTGCTTTTGTTTGAGACATTAAAATTTCAGCGATAAATGGTTTAATATTGCAAGCCTTTTTTTTTTTTTTTTTTTTGGTTTACTTCGCCTCCACCTATCTTTTTCTTCATGGTGTACAGCAGCTGCGATAAAAAAAAAAAAAAAAAAAAAAAAAAAAAAAAAAAAAAAAAAAAAAAATCCTCATTTAAACTGACAGTTTGCCAGTCTATGAATTTCAAAGGTCTGTCCCAGCTTTTTTAATTATTTCTGCGAAAATTTTATGCAACCAATCAACCATAAGAAAATGAAAGGGAAAAAAAGCGAAAAAAGGCAATTTTTTATGAGAGTGAGCTTTGGAATTTAATTAATTACTCAGTTAATAAATAGAATTTTGAAATTCTGAGCTTCAGGTGCATCAGGAGAGACATTGGGCTACACTCAAAAAAATTTTGAGCTTCGTACGTGCTGTAGATTTTGCTAGCCATCGCAGACACACAGACACACAGACACACACACAGACAGACATAGCGTTTTGTTCTTTTATTAGTATAGATACAATGTTTAACTTTCAGCTGTGCAATCATCGTTTATATTCTCAATAAAGATTACTAACTCAACCCCCTGACTGCCCGGCAAGAGAGTAAAATTATAATGTTATTTTCTCTGTAATTTATTAAAAATATTAAAAAAAGATGTGTTTTCCAACCTGATACAAAAATGTTATTATGTAGAGGTGTATAATCTTTGCGAGTATTAATCCTAATTTAATTTTTCAAAACTGGGTTTTATTTGTAGAATTATATTAATTTAAATATTGCTTATGCTGCAGTGAAACCTGCAGGTTAGTGTGCGAAAAAATCAGCCAGCGGCAGTCAGGAGGTTTCTGTATCATGTTTAAGAACCAAACTTAACTGTAACTCTAAGGCATCTTAAAACTCTTTGAATAGCATGCTGAAAATTAGAATTAAGTTGATGAAAAAGGGCCTTAACATACTAGATTATACATTTCTGAACTTTTCAGATTTGCATAATCTTCTAGACAAATTTTTGGTAAAGTTTTTGGGAAAATATGTGGCAGAATTGCTGCCACTGAATATCCCTGGAACATTTTCCGTATTTCGTGAAATGTTTCAGATCTTTTTACAATGAAGAAACTTAACTGAGATTTTATGCGTAAAGTTCCAGGCTATAGGTTTTAGAGTTTTAAAATGAAGGAACATAATTGAATTTCCATGAGTAATGTTCCAGGTGATAGGTTTCGGAATAGCGGAACCTAACTGAGATCTTATGAGTAACATACCATATTAAAGATTTCGGAAATTTTCAGAAAGGTGGAACCTAACTGAGATTTTATGAGTAGTATTCCAGATTATAGTTTTCAGAGCTTTTCAGAATGGAGGAATTTAACTGAGATTTCACGAGTAATGTTTCATAATGGTGGAACCTAACAGAAAATTAATGTGTAACGTTACACAAAAAAGGTTTCTAGACTTTTAAGAATGGTGAAACCTAACTGATATTTCATGAGTAACAACCCAGATTATAGATTTCTGGACTTTCCTGGCATATGTAAGTTTCCTGGCATTTTTTGGATTAAATTCCTGGGAAAACCTGTGGCAGAATAGCTGCCACAGGTTTTCTTAGAAACCTTACGCAAAATTTTTTACAGTGTATTCCAACAATTTGACACAAGTTTCACATGCCTATTTTACATATAGCGGATATCAAAACATTTTGTAATCAGGAAAAAAGTTTCCGACATTTTGTTGATTAAGTGAGCAAAGGATCAATATTTGTGGGTTTCTCAAGTACCTGAAATTTTCCTACTGATACGTGAATTTTTATGGTTCATATAATCACTTTTGTAAGCATTATCGATACTATAATTTGCAGGGTGTACGAAGTAGTCGCCTTAATTAAGTTAGTAATTCATAAACCTTAAAAAATTAAAGAGTGACATAAGTGGCAGGTTTATCAGCTAGCTCATAAATTTTGTATAAAATAAGCTTTAGAATTTTTACATTTTTTAGTCAGTAGATTTCGCAACTTCATTTCATACTATAAAAATGCTAGAATTTTTTTTTCTAAGCACAAAATGTAGCATACCACTTTTTACGAGAATAACAGCTATAATAATAAACTTTATGCTTAATTTTTTTAATCAAATTATTGGCATTTTAATAACAATTTTAATTTTTCTTAAGAAAGGTGTTATAGTAAAAATAAAATACATTGACATGCTTCGGAACCGTCAAATAAGTTCCATAGTCATAATATAAATAAAACAAAATTTCAAAATATTTCTCGGACAATACAAATGACACGCGACAATGAGATGTAAATAACAAAAAACACGCGCTCTATTGCAAAAAATTAAATTAAAATATAGACCATGATCTATAAAAATTTCAAACTATTTCACGGTCAATACAAATGACACGCGACAAAGAGATATAAAAAAACACCAAAAAACACGCGCGCTACTGTAGAAAATTAAATTAAAATAAAAATAGACCATGATCAAAAGAAATTCCAACTTGGTTCATCCCATTCAAGCCCTCACGAGGAATTTATTCATTAATTCTAACCATAACTTAGGAATAATAAAAGAAACGGTATCATTGCAAACCAGATTATTACGCGTATAAATTTCAATGGACTCTCTTATAATAGATTTACGATTACAATTAGATATGAAACATAATTTACTTAGATTAAACACTATTAAATGTAATACAATTAAATAATAAACAAATTATTGGCTGACAAAACATTTGATGATTTCACAAACAGATGAAAGAAACAGCACCATGTTAGTTTTTTCCCCCCCAAATTTGTTTGTACTAATTCGACTTACAAATTGAAAAATGAAGTTTATTGCAATTATTAAAAAATTATAAATATTTTTCAAAAGAATTAAAAACAACATAAGACGATTGCTATAACAATACAAATTGTGAATTAAAAATTAATAGTTAAAAAATCTAAATAAATGAAATATAAAAATAATTAATTACTCCAGCCAACGAATTTCTAGCCTTTATCTACTTCAGTTCTTTAAAAAGCAACTCATTATCTTACAGTTTTTGTAAATAATGAATGCGAAAAATGCAATAATTTGTAAGAATTGTAAAAGAAGATTTTAAAATTAACATCATCTACGTCTGTAAACAAACTCGAAATTTAAGTAGGGTTTTTTTCCCCACCGTTAATAAAAACATTATCTTAATAATTCTAATAATTGATACAGGATAATTTTTAAAAATTAATGATGTAAGAAAAATTCTTTTGAAGTTTTGTTCCGCGAAAATCGTGCACTTGTACTAATGAACCCGATATTTATCAAGATTTCTTTGAAGTCAGCGAAGGCATAGTCATTATTTTTTTTTTAATTCAAGTGCAATTAAGTTAGTTTATGGTCCATATATTCACTTAAAATGTATCTATTTCGGAATTTTATATATTTTACCTCTCTTCATGTTATTTAGTCAGGTGCTGCTTTGTTATATTTAAGAATTCATTGATTTTTTATACTTATTTCAAATTATACATTTTTTTCATTTCTATTGTTTGAAAGAATTAGAACTAGAATAGGTAGTTTTTTTTTCATTCTGATTATCATTCTTTTTAAATGAATAGATTTTGTCATCTTTACTTTAAAAAATCATTCATTTAACCAATGGAATTTCTGAAGTTTATTTTATTTTATTTTATTTTCAGAAAACGGAGTTTTTTATTCTTCTTGTAAGTTTTAAATAAAATAATAAAATAAAATAAATTAATATTGGAAAATAATGAACTAACGCACTTACACTTATGAGAATTCTGTTCTTATTGTTTATATTACAGCTAATGTTTCATAATTTTATACTATTTTCCAGAATATAGTCTTCCATTCAACATGCATCTTCATGTATCATTTAGAAGTACATTTTGATCAAATAAAATTCAGTTCAACTTTTTTTTTTTATTTATTTTTATTTTATTTTATTTTTTTTTTTAATTGAGCATATCCGAAGTACGATTGTTTTTTACTTTGTCATAAATAAAATATAAATAATAATCATGATTTTATTTCATACGACGAAATTGTTACAAATTCTTAAATAAATTGAGTTGAAGGTTATTTTTCGAAAAGTAGTGTTGTCAGTTTTAAAAACCAATCTTACTCTGGGTATGCGATACCACAGCGCAATTGCTCTCGGGTTAATAAAGGAAAGTGTAAAGCAATTTACATTTATTAAAAGGATAACGTACAATGTTTGGGGGTTATATGACAAATAATCAATTAAATGCTTTTAGTGTATTATTTTTTGTATATAAATTTTATTTATTTTTAAAAAATATATTAAAGTCTGTCTTAGTTTATGTTATTCAGTCTTTTAATAGTTTTCTAAATTCAGATGTTAAATGTATGTGTATTGCAAAAAGACTATTTCGTTTTAAATATTTTGACACCTTAGTTTTCCCCATATGGTAATTAATCGCGAGACATTGAATATTTTGTTAAAGTTCTCAACGCAATCAATCACGCAAATTAAAAATTTAAATGGCCTTTTTCCATGTCCATATTTTCTTCACTTTAATGTTTTAAAAATGCTAAGGCATCTTTTGTATTTTTGTTAAATATGTAAACT
Source organism: Maratus speculifer (assembly GCA_964019185.1). Lineage (NCBI taxonomy): Eukaryota > Metazoa > Arthropoda > Arachnida > Araneae > Salticidae > Maratus > Maratus speculifer. Next base: position 200,467,163 of record OZ025301.1, read on the forward strand.
TTTTTGTGTATATTCTTATTATGTAAGGGATAACTCTGGGCATAGAAAAAAAGACGATTTTATATTATTAATATTAAATAAAAGACCATTTAACTGTAAACATTTTGACACATTAGTTTTCCCTATACGGTAATTAATCGCGAGACATTAAATATTTTGTTAATGCACTCAACGCAATCAATCACACAAATTAAAAATTTAAATGACTTTTTTCCATGTCCATATTTTCTTCACTTTCATGTTTAAAGAAAATGCTAAGTCATCGTTTGCATTTTCGTTAAATATTTAAACTTTTTTGTGTATGTAATTTATTATGTATGTGATAACTCTGGGCATGGAATTAGCCTTCATAATTTTTTTTTATTAAAAAAAAAAGTATATGAAGTGTGTTAGATTCCCCATTTTACGCTATGTATGTACTAAAAAATGACGCAATGAAAAATGAGTAAATCGATGAACTTAAAAAATGTACTTGTATGTACTTGTAAAAATGAATATTATGCGTTTTCAATTTTGAAACATCACACGTTATCAAACCCACACAAAATGACAACTTTGTACTCTGTAATGATGAAGCCCATTTATTGAGGTATAAAAAATGTTTAGTTATTAAAAATTAAATTTAATTATAATATTTTAAAATAATTTAAAATTGTTAGCAAATAATGCTCCTATTGTAAAAATATTCGATCGAGTGTCTTGTTAATAATTTTTCAAGTAAATGACTTAATAAATAACAAATAATCAGTTAAACGTTTCTTGGTAAAATCTTTGAACGAGAAATAAATGTCAATACATTTTTTACTTTAATTCGTAGTTTTAAGCGGGAGGGGGGGGGGGCGTATATAAGGAATAATATCAGAAAACAGTTCAACACAGTTTGAACACAGTTTCAACATGGAATCAAAAATGAGCACATATGTTTTTCAATTTTGAATACATTTGGATAGTAGATATTTTGAATATGTAACGTACTTGAAATTGACTACTTTTTACTCAGTTTTTAATATCCAGTTTTTTTTTTTTTTTTTTTTTTTTTTTTTTTTTCAGTGTGTCTGGAAAAAAAAAATATATACGTAATATTAGCTATAGTTGAATATCCATGTGCACCGTTGTGTAATACACATAAAAAAAATAAAAATTATGCCAAAATATAAATAAAAAATAGCATAATTTTTTTAAAAATTCAAAAGTTAAAATTAAAAAAATAAATAAATACGCAGTTAAAACAGAGTTTTTTTTTTGGTAGATTTTGTAAGAAATACTACAAAGGAGTACGAACGATGGTACCCCTGATACATAACATCATTATATATCTAAGATTGCAGGCTAAATTCATTCGAATAAAGTCTAAATTGTCGAATAAAGTTCAAATCAAAACATGAGTTCGTAAGAATTAAATTCTAAAATGCAGTGAATCTTACTTAAAGCAATAAAATTAACTTCAGATTAAAAAAAGACTATTTACATTTATTATTTACAAAAAGATATATTAATTCTTACTCTCATTGAGAGTTCAATTTTTACCGAACGAGTCGGTTCCAAAAAAACATTCTACTACTGAGAATAAAAATCGTCTGACAAATAACAACAAAAAAGATTTGTTGCCAACAGCAACCAAGTAACAAAAATTGGCTTGCTGGTAAAACCACGGAGGCATTCACAACAACCCCAATGAGATGGTGCTCTATCTTGTTGCAAAAAGACATGCGGATGAAGCTCTTCTAGTTGTGGATATACGAAGTTTTCCTTTGATTGACCATTTTCCAGGAAGATGGATTGGGCGAAGAGGTCCAATTCCTTGGCCACCCAGATCACCTGATATAACGCCGCTAGACTTTTTCCTTTGGGGATTTGTATAGAACAGTGTTTACAGGAGGAGAGTGTCGAACATTGATGACTTAAAAGTCAGGATTACAGCCACAATAGCCCTTGTGGATGCCGATATGCTTGCCGCTACCTGGCGTGAAATTGACTATCGACTTGATATTCTTCGTGCGACGAAGGGGGCACACGCTGAAGTTCATTGGCAAAAGTCATGAAACTTTTTGAGTCTATCTAACCATTTATGTTATTCATTTTAATCTAGCTTTATTATTTCATGAGTTATTAAATATCAAAATGGGTCCGGGACTTTATAAACGCTCTGTATTATACTGGAAATATAATGGACGAAAAGCAGATGAATATAACGTCATGTTAGTTTGTGAAAACGTAATAAAATACCATAAAAACCAGACTATAAATATATTGGCACATTTTAACATTTTAAAGTTCTCTGATTTTGTTTACGCAATTATTAACAATTATTCTATTCCTTGCATATATGCGTGTATATTAGAATTTTCACAAAAGGTTTAGGTCCCTAGAGTTCATTCTTAGTGAAGAAACTGGGTTTATCTCTAATATTACTTTTGAACCCTACTTCGAAATTTACCTCCGTCTGTAGGCCGAGCCGGCAGGGATTTTTTAATGTATTTTTAGTTGAACATTGAAATGCAGCGACTTCACCATTTGAACCATATATATATATATATTAGATAAACAAAATTGTTGAAAAGTTAAACTATCCTCTTAATAGAAACCATTTATCCGAATAATTCTAAAAATTAATTAAGAACAGCCATGAGAAAATTTTAAAAACCAGAGATCCAAGGAAGAAATGCTTTTCAAATACCATTAAGACTGGATGCAAAAATCACCCACTTGTGCTAACGAACTCAGAAAAGAAAAGTAAAAGCAATGATATTTATCAAAATATCTTTGAAGTCAGCGATGATTTAGTCAGCATTCTTTAATTCAAGAGCAATTAAGTCCTTTGATAATATCCGCATTTTCCATTTAAAAGTTATTTTTTTATATATAATTTTTATCGATTATACCTTTTAGAATTTCAAATTAAGTTACATGTTTGTTACATTAAGTATTCTTGACATTCTTTGTGCATTTTAATTAGAAAATCTTAAAATTAGTTGTATGTTTTTCATTTTTGCGATATGAAAACCTATACGATCAATTAAAAAAAAAAAATTATTCTTATAAATTGCCTCTTATTTAGTTGGAATATTCGTTCATTATATTATGGGAATAAATTTATTTTCCTATTTGTATTTTTTCATGTATTATTTTCGTTTAAAAAAAGATCAGCTTTTTTTGCTCTTTTGTATATTAAATCAGTAGAATAAATTGTTGTTATCATGATTATGGTTATTATGATGTTATGACTTGTTAGTTACCACGTATAGCTTTATTTGTTTATTTATTGTACTTCCCACACATGTATTGCTTTAAATAACTATAATATCAGGATTTTTATTTCAGGATTTTTATCCTAGAATATTCAATCGCAAAATTTTTTGTTACAGTACAAATAAAGTCGATAGTTTGGACACCCAAAGTTCGGACATTAAAGTGGCAATATTCAAGACAGAAGGATAAAAGCAAAATTGTCAAACAAATAAAAAATGTTTTGAACCAATAAATAAATAAATAAATAAATAAATAAATACTCTATTTTAAATTATGTTTCTGTACAGAATTCAAGCAATTCATTAATTAATTACAACAGCATAAAACACCTACCGATTGTTAAATATATACTGGTCAAGAGTCATCCTAAAATATTTACAAAAGTTGCTCCATCAGGATGTTATTTTGAACTATAATACAGATTCGTCCAGGTCCCATTATATTCCAGGTGATATATCAGTGTTTTGTCCATATAAAAATGCATCTTGGTCAAACTTGAGAAGTTTCGAATTAATTATGGAGAGTTTTTTATAAGAAAATATTAGTACAATACAAAATCAATAAAAAATAATGATAAACTTAAATTTATAAGGCTACGCACATTGACTGAAAAATTCAATAGTACTTAAGAGTTAAGAAAGTTATAATTTGTTGTTATATCGTATGTTCCCTTAAATAAATATTTGTCTTTCCTTTTTTATTTTATTATCGTGTATTTAATATAAATGATTTTTTATCTTAGTATTAATACTTGTGATAAGCAATTTTTTATGTATAAGGTTCATATTTTGTCTGTTTAAGTAGTGAAATTTATTGTTATTATTATTATTTAATTGGAAAAGCAATATTTCTGATGATCAAAGTTCGGAAAAATCCGAAGTTAGGACCTGGTAAAGTCTTGAGGATTCCGAACATTAGACTTTGCACTTTACTAATATATATAAAAACTCTCTCCTTAATTAATTCGAAACTTCACAAGTTTGATCTAGATGCATTTTTATATGAACAAAACATTGATATATCACCTGGAATATAATGGGACCTGTACGAATCTGTATTGGACTCGGGGTGTGTTTTATGCTGTTGTAATGAAATAATGAATTGCTTAAATTCCCTTCTATTAAATAAATTACAAAGTATTGGGTACAAATAATCCTTGTAATTTTTATTATTCATTTCGATTAGCAAATTTATGCGAACCCGGGAGAGCACGGGAAAACGGGGCGCTTTTCTAGGGTAGAAATGGTTTTATCTTTGTCACCAATAAAATCAAATTATAGCCGTCATTTTATTTATGCGGAGACAATCCTTACAAATTTTGCTATAACATAAGTTAAAGATAACTTTTAAGAGATAAGTGGCTACAATTGCAAAAATCATACGCACTCCGGGTCAAAAAGACCCGGCGCATTGTATTATTTTTCAATAAAATATAGAAGCTAAAATTGAATATCCTCATTACGAACCTATTACGAGCAAAGCATTAAACCAACGGTGTAACGCCACTACAGAAAACAAACAGAAAGCTGAACTTATTAGAAGAATATCCTTCAGATTGCTTTTAATTGAATAAAAAATCAAAAACTAAACAAAAAAAAAAAAAAAAAAAAATCACTAGAATGTGAAAAATTGCATCATTTTCGATAAATTTCCCATATTTAAATTCCAAAGTGGAACCGAAAGATATTTTTTTATTTCCTTTAATATTTTGGACTTATGTTCCGTATGTACTCTATCAATTTTTCCGCTCTAGGGCGAAAAAAAAATCGGAAATTAAAAATATTGCTGAAATGTGAAAATGTATAACATTTTCGGCTAAAATTGCATATTTCGACCCAAAAGTAGAACAGGAAGATATTTATTGATTGTTGTGAAATTTTGTGAGCATTGTTAGTGATACTACTCCACAACTTTTCCACTCTAGGAAGAAAAGAATTTCGAAAAAAAAAAATTACGCTCCGGCCTATTAAACATACGTTGTGTTTGATTTGTGGGCTACTTTTCATTCATACAAAATTTCCTACTTCTTCACATAGGTGATACCGACCTGTATGCTGTAGCTGCTTGCAATTATATCTAGAATGACGACATGCATCCATTAATAATTTTCTTGATTGTTACTTTCGTTTGATTGGCCCCCTCATTTCCTAAATGGCATAATGGGGAATGCTGAAATATTCCCCCAGTATATCTGCCCCCGTCCGCCATTTTGACCTCTGCATTAGAAGGGGGGAGATATCCAGTGCTGCAGCATTTCACTTTCTACGAGGGCCTGAAATCTGCCCCCAGTATATGTACCCCCATATCAGAAAGGGGCAGATATCCAATGCAGAACATTTTGTCTTCGGCGAGAGCTGGAAATCTACCCCCAGTATATTTGCCCCGTCCGCCATTTTGAGCTCAGCATTAGAAGGGGGTGGATAATCAGTGCTGCAGCATTTCACTTTCTACGAGGGCCTGAAATCTGCCCCCATTATATGTACCCCCATACCAGAAAGGGGCAGAAATCCAATGCAGAGCATTTTGTATTTGTCGAGAGCTGGATATCTACCCCCAGTATATCTGCCCCCATACGTCATTTTGACGTCACAGTAGAAGGGGGTAGATATCCAGTACTACAACATTTCACTTTCTACGAGCGCCTGATATCTACCCCCTGTATATCTACCCCCATACGTCATTTTGATATCACAGTAGAGGGGACGTACATACAGTGCTAGAACATTTTTACGTTCGTCGAGAGTTGGAAATTCTGAATATATGTCCCTTTCTTCGTATAGTTTTTATTGTTGTTGTAAATTAATATACGAATTTGAAGAAATATGTAGACGATACTTAATATATAATATAAAAAATAGCGCTCATTTTGCATATTCAGTTATCAAGTCCATATTATGTCGAAACAGACCGTAGAGCAGGGTCGTAACCAGCGAATCATGCCAGGGGTGGACTCCGAAATTTTTTTGTGGGGCTAACATCTTTTGGCAATTAATGCAGTATTTAAGCATACTAAATACTTTAAAAACTGGTAAAATGGATCTGTCTATAAAGAAACCCGACTAAAACGAAATCTTTTTAAAATAGGAATTAAAAAAAATCTTTCCTAAATGAAAAATATTTCGTGATCACCGGAAAATGAATTTTAATTTATTTAATTTAGCAATCTACTCAGAACTATTCCATTTTATTTTGTAGTTTTGTTTGTAGGGCGTTATTACCCACATAGGCGGGTAACATATATTAATCAATACATATAACATAATATGAATATAAATAAATATAAAAAATAAACAATATTAAAGAACTAAATTAAAATTATAAATAATAAAAAATTATTTAATAATACAATATTTAGGAATAAAAATAAAAGTTTAATATATTATTAATATGCAATTTAATATATAATGCATAATTTAATGGATATTTTAATAAAAATATATAATCTTGTTTTTTAAAATGTGTATTTAATGCAAATATTTTTTTTTTATTTTAAAGTTTCTCGTTTATAAAAATGCATGCTTATATATATATATTATTTTAAAAATATACAGTCGACTCTCGTTAATTCGAAATCGGATAATTCGAATCTTTCGAATTCGAATTCTTGTTTATAAAAACGCGTGCTTATATATATATATATATTAAAAATATACAGTCGACTCTCGTTAATACGAAATCGGATAATTCGAATCTTCACTTAATTCGAACCACGGTAGCTAGAATATACGGTAGGTATCACAAGGAGATGCGCAGTAGCGTTTTTATCCTCTGACGTCATCTGGACACCAGAGCGCAATAATCTCTCCCATGTTCGCCCTTTTTCTTAGTACTGGTCAGTGGTCAGTTAAGCTAGTTATCTTCGAGATCAATATACGCGTATGCTGCTATTTTTTCCTTTGTGATTGAATGTTTTACTTGCTGATCATGGTTTGCTGTGCAATAGCTGGTTGTAGTAATCACGATCGACAGCAAAATGAATTAAATATTAAGTTCCATAGATTTCCAAAGGACAGAGAAATTAGATTGAAATGGATTAATAATTGTCGACGAGCCGATTCGTTTTCTGTGTATATAGCCCGAGTGTGTTCGGCCCATTTTGATAAAAATGATTATTTGCGAGATTTGAAGAGCGAACTGTTAAATCTTCCCAAGAAATTTATTCTCAAACCAGATGCAGTTCCTCATTTAAATTTGCCTGTAGCTTTAATTCATGACATGCTTAACGATGATCGGAGAATGCGAGTAGAAAAACGCAATGTTCGACAAGAAATGAAAGAACTTTTATCAATAACTAATGATAGAGGTAATGCTGAAAATATTCTAAATAATGAAGAAATAAATGTAGAAGAAACAAAAAATTGTAAATGTGATAATGAAAAATTACGTACTGCTTTAGAATCTTTGGAAAAAGAAAACCAGCAACCGAATGTCTTTCAGGTGTTAAAAAATATAATAAAAAGTAAATATCCGGCATTTGATGACTATGTAGTCATGACATTTGTAAGAACTCGGACTTTCATTAGAATGAAAGCCTTGAATAAACGTAATATGAAAAAAAAAAAAATTAAGCGTAATATAAACGAAGAGAGAAAAAATGTGAAGAAAATGAAAAAAAATTGTACAGTAATTTTTAGCAAAAAGATTTATGATAATTCTGTTTTTAAGAAATGTATATAAAATAAATTTAATGCTATATTAACTAATCAAGTCAATTTGTAAAATATGTATATAATCTGTAAAATATTGAGTGTGTAGAATATGTTTAAAACGAAAAATGAAAAAATAAATAAGCGCGTAAACTGAAAGAAGAAAGAACAAATTTAAAGAAAATTGTACAACATGTTGTATTGATCTTGTTTAGAAACAAGCTCCATGAAAATTTAAGAAATATTTGTATATAAAGGAACTCAATGATGTATTAACCAAGCCAATTTGTATAATGTGTTTATTATGTACAAAATACTGAGTTGTGTCTAATGCGCGTAAGGCATACAATAGTTTCATTTGTTCAACATTAACGAATTTTAGTTTGCCAAGGGTTTTTTTTTCGTGTCACAGGTCTATATGGCCTAAGCCTGTGAGAGCCTCTTTCCCTTAAACAAAAAAAAAAAAAAAAAAAAAAAAAAAAAAAAAAAAAAGAAAGAAAAAGAAAAAAGTGACCTACGTTCCTTCGTAGGCTTTTTATTAACATTCCACTGGCCATTAAAAAAAAATCAAAGTTTGGTAATACAGAAGAGAAAATCTGTATTTTCTTTTTCTTCCTTTTGTTTGCCTACTCGGTTTAAAAGTTAGCATATTTGATCAAAAGATTTAAACTAGCTCAGACACAGTAATATTGAGATTCCCCTCACCTTAAAAAGTTCTATCCAAAATCGTTCTGCCAAACAACATGGCATTTATCTAATAAATCATCCATTTCCCCTTTCCCCCCTAAACATTCTATGTGCCATTCGAAATGCTATTAACATATTCGCATAACAATAATAATAATAATAATAATAATAATAATAATAATAATAATAATAATAATATATTTTTTATGTATTAAAGTTGTCATTAAATTTTTCCTTATCGAAATATTTTAATATTTAAAACTAAATTTATGTTACATTAGTTGATAAGTAATAAATGTATGTTTTATTCCATGATATTTTACAAATTGAAACAATTAAATCACTTATAATAATGCATATATGTTGTATATATAAATTAAATATATATATATATATATATATATATGAATATAATAATAAAAATTCAATTTCTTATAAATATACATAATGGGAAAAATATATTTATCATCAAAGATGAAATATTGGAGCACTTTATTGAAAAAAATTGCTCCCGATAATAAAAAGTCAGCATAAACAACACTATTCAGAGGTCTCGGAGACGAACGTGTTGTCCAACTGACGTCATCAGTAAGAAGGAAGATGCGCGTGATACCTACCGTTTAATTCTAGTTACCGTGATTCGAACTAAACATTAAGTCCCGAAATTTTCAATGGCAGAATAATATTAAAATTTTCATTAATTCGAACTCATTTTCTCTTGACTTCGTTTAATACGAACTAACGAGAATTCCGATTTTTCATTTTTCTTTTCTTTCTCACGGATTTCAGATCATTTGGATAAATTTTTATCTTTGGTTTTTTTTAATTGTTCCGAATGAGTATACATATAATACAATTCATTTGATATCCACTTTATTAGAGCCCCATCTGTCTATAAGTGACACTTTAAATTTTTCTTCCATAGTGCTTGTTTCTAATCTTTTAATTTGTTTATGTATTTATACATTCTAATTTAATACTAAGTTATATTCTAATGATAAAGACGAAATTAATTTAAAAAGCACTATAACATTAATTCCTTTGTAATAGTACCATATTAAGCATGTTTTCCATAATTCTAACTTCGGATAATTCGAACATTTCTTGTGGTCCCGAAGAGTTCGAATTAACGAGAGCCGACTGTAGTTTAAAACAAAGTTTTAGGTATCAACAACTAATTGAAATTTAAAACAAATTGCTATAGTTCAAATATTATTTATAAAGTTTTGATTTTGAATAATGTGCATTTTGAAATTCAACACGGGAGTTACATTCACTGCAAACTTATTTTAACTCGTATCTTTCGATATGTGGCTACAAATTTTTCAAGCAATAAAACTGTTAAATAAAAATAAACAGTAAAAAAAAAATCCCCATAAAAAATGAATATGTAAATGCTTTAAATTAATTTTGGTAAATTCAGTACTGCTCTGCACAGTTTCGTTAAACTTGCTCAAATTTAAAATTATATTTAAACCACATTTTTACATTTAAATAAATTGGGTAAAAAAGCGGATACCTTTATTATACTCATTTCGAGTATTTAAAATTTACAAGCAATTATTTTATTTTATTTAATAGATATTAAATACAATTCTGTACTTTGATGAAAGCATTCGCTTTCACTACATTATTGGAGCATTATATTGCAGTTCTTCGAATTAATGATACATTCACCATGAGAAAATACAATTTGAAAATCCTTCAAATACTGTTTGGCATTTTGAAAGGCAGTATTTATTTTAACAACATAAGATTTCTTCACACATCATTCGGTGAAAAATATTCCCAGGAAGGGAAGACAGGTGTGCCACACGGGTGACAAGTGTGATAATGACAAATACCAATAGACCATCCGCATTAATCACCTACACTGAAAAGGGGTGATCATACCTTTTAAACTTCTAGTAACTAAGCAAGAAATGAAAAAAAAACCATACCCGTAAGGAAAATGTTATTAATGAGCAAGAAATGTCAGGAAAATTAATTAATTAAATCTTAAATTTCTTAAAAGAATTTTAAGAAAATTAGCAACATAGTTCGATTTGATTATTTTTTCCAGAAATAATTACCTATCGTTAAATACGTGGAGCAACACATGTTCTCGGTTTGGCAGATAAAAAGAACTGATTCGTTATCTCTAAAGGGACATTAGTCTCATTTTTGATTACTTTTTTCCAACAATTAATTCACACAAAGGAATTAAGAGTGATGGGCAGTGGGTTTCGGATTTTTTAAAGTTCTCACCAGTGTTTCTTTTCTATATGGATTTTTTACGCCTTGAACCAATGGGGGACGTGATGCCTCCTAAAATATTTAGTCAGCCAAATGTGGATATCATATTCGCGTATTTCTTTTTTAAAAACAGTTGTGTAGAACTTATTTAAACCGTTGCGACTGTTCTAATTTTATAGTTACAAAAGCACCTTTTAATTATAAGTTTTAAAATGGAGGAAACAGTTATTGAAGTCCTCGGCAAAAATAAAGGAAAGTTATACACGAAAAATGATGGATATTATTGTAGAATAAAAGATAAACCCAGTGCCAATAGATGGAAGTTAACTTGCTACAACGTTAAATGTCGGGGAAGCGCTACTTTAATTAACCCCGAGGGTGATAAAAAAATTGACGAAAAATCGGCACATACATGTGAACCGGACACTGCTTATCAAGAAAAATATAAATTACGTGAGGATATTCTCAAAAGATGTGCCAGAGATGTTACACCGAGCAGCGAAATCTTCCGAGAAGAATGTGCGAAAAGATAAGTGAGTTAATTTTTACATTTTATAATGAAATTACTATTTATTTAAGCCTGTGAAAAAAAAGTTTTTGATTTAGAACTATATTTTTTTCCGTCGAGACCAGGGCTTTACGAATTTGGACACCACTGATTACTGAAATAACTTTACTGCACTTAAATTTGAATTACTTCATTTAATTTATATCAGTGGCGCAGTCAAGGGGGTGGTTTTGGGGTTAAAACCCCTCCGAGAGCTAAAAAAGATCGCTATAATTGCCGCTTATATGAATCAAAACCAAACTTAATATTTAAACGTTTTGGTGTACTTCGGAATCTGCCGTTTTGTTGAATCAAATTTCATTTATAAACTGATTCATTTAAACAGCAAAAATTCTACTTAAAATTGTGAAAATGCATATTGTAATATTTTTTTTTTAGAATTAGTTAGGTAAAAATTGATTATTTGAACTAAATCACTTTTCTGAGACATATTATGCTAAACAATGATGATTTCCTGCCATACAGATGTTCTTTGAGTTTAAGCATTATACATTGAATATTTTAACTAGTACTGATTCTATTAACCGGTGATTCAAATAACCGGCAAATACCTTTATCAGAAACTCAACCCCCCCCCCCCCCTAGAACTGAATTCTGGGGTCGCCACTGTTTATATATTCAGATATGATAATTATTCTTCTAAAAGAAAACAAAATAATTACTATAAATAGTTATTAATATAATTTAATACGATAATATATATATATATATATATATATATGTGTGTGTATATTTACTATTACATCTAAAAAGTTTCAGTGGTATATTCCGTGTTTACATGAAGAATTATTGATTCAGTGAGGATTGTTCGTTGATTATTCATTTTGAATAAAAATGTTAAACATTTTATGAATGCTAGATATTTTACATTTCTTGACAAATAAACTATTTATTCTATATAAATAAATGTTTAACCATAAAATAAGCCACGGGTTTCGAAAGTATAAATCCTTCTTCATTCATGCACAATTACTTCCAAATGTATGAACTTAAGTGGCATTTATTGCGTATTAATTTTGAAGTTTTAAATTTTCTCAAATTACAATTTTTGAAATATTTTTAAGCACGGTTTCATAATGCTAGTTTTTTCTGAAAATCATTTAAAAATGACAAATAACTTTTATATGCCTTTTGAATGGACTAGCTTGATAAAAAAGAAGGGAACTATTTTCCATTGAATCTGTATAATAATTGATTATTTAATTGTATTTAAGACTACTTAATTTGTAAGAAAGTTCTTAACTAACACATGATTGATACCATCTTAAGAAAATTTAATTTTCTTTAAATATATATATAAATTAATAAATAAGTAAACATACAGTTTTTGCTTTCTTATAAAAAAAGAAAAAAGTGAAATGAAATCGACTAAATTCCTCCCCACACTCTCCTTTCGGAAATTTTGCTTTTCTCCTTTCTTCCTCCCTCTCACGTACTACTCAAAGATTAAAATGCTGAAATCTCTAATTAGGCCAATCAAATTGTCATAAATAGATGCAAAAATTCTGCTAGAAGATTTTATGTTTTTAAACTGTTTATGGGGATGTTAGTAACAAGAATTAATAGTTTTCCAACAAAATATCTCGAGGCTAAATTTTGAAGGAGCCAAAAAAAAAAAAAAAATTTTTTTCGGACTTTTTTTAGTTTTTTGCCTATAACTCAAAAATTATAAAATTTTTGCGTACCATATTCAATCACAAAAAGAAAGAACATTAAATTCTCTACAAATTTCATAGCAAAACTGTTCTTCTAAAGCCAATATTAAGTGCGCTGCAGCTTTCTAAAAGTGACTCTTTTTTTCAAATTTTGTGAAAATTTTTCAAAAACGAAAATTTGACACAATGTTTCATTATTTTATCCTCTTTAATGTAACTTATTTAAATTACAGGTATTTGCATGATAACAATCATGATGAATTACAACGGTAACATTGTATAAGGATTAAGAACAGTATAACTTTTTTGTATTTAGAGCTTTAGTGGAAAACATTAATATTAAGTATTTAACTAAATGTAAGTAAAAACTACTTACAGTGACGCTTTTACATCCCCTCCTTCTTGATAAATAATGTCGTCGACATTTTCTTAGTTGATCCCATCACATTTTTTTTTTTACAAATTGCCGAGCATTTGAGTCTTAATTTATGAAAAGAACATGCTTTGCTGCACCCCTTTCTACAGCTACATGACACAACATGGAGCAAGGATTCAAGTGCCGGGTCTTGGGTCTTGGCACATTTGAACTGGCTGAAAGAGAATCTGTGAGCCCACCCACATCCTTCAGGAGGGATATTGTTTCTTATCCTAGTTTGTACCTGATGATAACATCGGAGAAAATGATGTTGCGCAGCCTCTTGTGTTGGTGGTAGTCTTGCAAAATGAACTTTGCTTTTTTGTGGCAAATTTAGTAAATAAATGGAGCCTTAAGGTGTTCAAATTCTGCGTGGTAGCTATGCATTCAATATAGTGCAATATGGATTTTTTTTTCAACCTTGATGATTTCTTGACGGGTAAAACCTATTTTATTGAATACGCAAGCTATTTCTCTAAGCGGATCATGTTTTTTCAAAGTGTTACAAAACTTTGACTTTCTTTGCCCAAAAAGAGCTGATGTTGTATCGCATCTGCAGATTACATGAGTGAAAAAAACATTGTTGTAATTGTATTTGGACGACATTGTTGAAAATCACTTGGTTTCGATGTTACTTCTTCCTGGCTTTTAGAAAAACTGATTTTTGTGCTGATAGCCTAAGCTCGTCATTATCACAAGAAGGTCAATGTCTTCTCCGACAATTAAACACTTTCAAAAGATTCGGCTCTTGAAATGGCTGAGGTAACTATCATGACATCAGCTTCTTCCTTTGCCTGCTCAACTTGAATTCTGTTATTGTGAAATTCTTGTTTTGAAATTTTTAATTTGTTTTAAGCAATGAAATAAAGCGGCTCTTGTTTCTGTCATTGGCTTAGTCAACGGATGATGCGGGTCGACGCCCTCTTTTTTCTCTACTTGTTACAGATTGATCTAGTTTTACGCGACAAAAACTATAATACCATGCATCTGCCAGTCAGGTTCGCATCTGCAAGTCAGATTCGTGCTGAATACGCTCAATTACTTTTTGGGACCCTATATCCCCACGTTTTTCAGCAGTTTTCAAAAATGTAATTTTCGTTTGTAATTTCATTACTTTGTGAATCAAATTTCTCTTTGCGTAGGTCTTTTTCTATTGTTTTTCGTTGAAGTCACCGGGATTACCTTCGTGACATAAGAAGCAATTATCTTGAAGCTTGAAAGAAGTGCTTGATCTGAGGGACAAACTATAGTCTGTGTAGAATCTTCATCCCGACGAACGTATGCTGCTATAATACTCTCATTTGTATATGTTTTTCGGCAATCATCCTGTATTCTAACTTCCTTGCTATTTTTCAAAAAACTGATGAATATTACTTTTGATGAATATTACTTTGACGCTAAACGCTATGTTCAAAGAGCTTGGCAAATTCTTTCTGGCTCACAACGCGAGTATCACTATCTGAAGCCGTTTGGCAAATAAAACACAATTATGGGTAGAGCTCACTCATTTTTACTTTCTTCTATCTTTACAAGAAGAAAGTATTGGATTCATGAAAATTTTCGACTTCCGGTTTTCGACGGATTTATACGTTTTAGAAGGTCCTGAACACGTTTCGACTATTTTTAGAAAATGTCTGTCTGTGAGTCTGTCCGTCTGTCTGTCTGTCTGTCTGTCTGTCTGTGTGTCTGTCTGTCTGTATGTGACAAAAAATTTGTGGGCGCTCTATCTCAAGAACTAATGCTCGAAATTTAATAAAATTTTATATTCAGTTAGATCTTGATATGAATTAGTGCCTATTGGTTTTTGGGGAAAATTGGCCTGCAGGTGGCGCTGCTATACTACGTTTTTCATGATTTTCAAGATTGCTATATCTCAAGAACTAATGCACAGAATTTCACCAAACTTCAGATTCTGTGACCCCTTGATATACATAGACGATGATTAAGTTTTGGTGTAAATTGGCCAGCAGGTGGCGCTGCTATGTCACGTTTTTCATGATTTTCATGATAGCTATATCTCAAGAACTAATGCACAGAATGTCACCAAACTTCAGATTCCGCGATACCTTGAGATACATAGCCGCTGATAAGGTTTTGGTGTGAACTGCCCTATAGGTGGCGCTGCTATGCTACATTTTTCACGATTATTGCGATAGCTATATCTCAAGAACTAATGCAGAAAACTTCATCAAATTTTAGATTCTGTTACACTAGAATATATAACATAATTAGACGCTGATTACATATTGCTATTAACCTTGCAACAGGTGGAGCAGCTATGCTGCATTTTGCACCATTTTTCTGATAGCTATATCTCAACAACCAACGCACAGAATTTCATCAAACTTCAGATTTTGTTACAAAATGACATATAACATAATTACACGATGATTAAGTTTTGTTATAAATCCTTCAACTGATGGTACTGCTGTGCTATATTTTACACGGTTTTTTTTAAAACTAGCTATATCTCAAGAACTAATGTACAGAATTTCATCAAACTTCAGATTCTTTTACACCATAATATAATTAGACGGTTTTTTACGTTTTGGCATAAATTGGCCAAGATATGGTGTTGCTGTGCTACGTTTTGGAATTTTTTTGTTATAGCTATATCTCAAGAACTAATGGACGAAATTCCATCAAATTTCAGATTCTGTTAGGTCTTGACATAAATTGATGCTTATTAGGTTTTAGTATGAATTACCCAACATGAGGCACTACCCCATATAGCACACTTGCCTCCCCAGGATGTCCTGGGGAGGACTGACATCCCAGGACCCTCATCCCCCAGGCATCCCTGAGGATGCAGAAAATTGTCACCAGGAGGTCCTCAGGAACCGAAAATGTCCGCTTTACAGCGTCCTGGGGCGCTCCCCAGGACCTCCATCAGGGTCCTCCCCGGGATGTTCTGGGGAAGATTTGAGGAAGTGATATAGGAGGACTTTGGGAAACTTCAAGGTCACTAATATGTTAAAAAAATTAAAGCTATGATTTAATTAAAAAAAATTTTAATGTTTTACGCGAATGTTTTATTTTTTCTATTATTCAGACGGATTTACATATATAGAGATTATTCAGGAACAAATTTCTTACCTTTATTTTTCCTGCTGGATTTGAACCCGAGTACCTTGGTATTCCGGACGCGCACTCTGACCATTATGCTGTCGGGACAGTAAGGAATAAAGGTTTCTAAGGTATAGATGATGCATTTTTACTCCGCTTTTGAAACTTAAAACTAGGAAATGTTCTCATATTGTGTGCCTTTTGCATACACTCGAAATAAATTTAAGTTAATAACGCTAAATAAATTGTCAATAATTATTTGTTATAACATAAATGTCTTTGGATTTAAAAAATTTTAAATGAAATTGTATTTTTAAATGATAAAAATATCCTTTTAGCTTTTAATACTTAAAATCCATTAAAATTGTTCAGTAGTTATAAAATTGATTATGAATTATATATTTTGACACAAAATGAATGATGCAAAACGTTTCTGATGATATCCCCTATAAAATTTAATTTTAGTTAATAAAAATATTATTTCCAGAAATTAAAATAGCAAGAGATTAAAACACATAGTTTCTTTAAAATTATGAATTTTACAGAAATTTTAATCGATTTTTTTTCATTTTTCTCTTGTTGGTAGATGGTAGATGGGAGGTGGTGAGTTTGTACCCAATCGCACCCGTCGGCCTAATCGTTCGGAGTTTTCCACGGTTTTCTTCGAATCTTAAACTTCCTTGCGTAAATACGGGTAGATTCCTTTAGAAAGACCCTCACGGAGGGCAACCTTCATCCCTTAATATGCACCTTGTTTTTTTTTGTTTTTTTTTAATGATTGATAAATAAAATCTAAGTAAATCCTTTCAAAAATGAAACTTTGTTGCTCTATTTCGATCTTACTTTTTTTTACAAAATTTTTTTATCGATATTTTTTCTTTTTACGCTTGTTTAAAGGGGCTCTTATTATACGAATTTATAAAAAAAAATATGTAAATTTGCTTAGTCTTTTCTTTCCTACTTTTTACTCTTTGAAATATTTCATTGTTACAGTTTCATTGTGGGTGACACCAGCGATCAAGAGATTCTGCTTTCGAAGGTGGTAGATGGGAGAGGCTGAGTTTGTACCCAATCGCGCCCGTCGGCCTAATCGTTCGGATTTTCCACGGTTTTCTTCAAATCTTGGATTTCTTTGCGTAAATACGGGTTAGGTTCCTTTAGAAAAATCCTCACGGAGGGCAACCCCCCCTCTCTTGATATGTCTTTGATGATTTTTTGTTTATGATAGACATATAAGCTCTAAGTGAATCTTTCAAAAGTAAAATCTTTTCGCTCTCTCTCTCTCTCTTATTTATTTTATTTATTTATTTATTTTTTACAGAAATTTTAAGCGATTTTTTTTTCTTTTTTCGCTTGGTAAAAGGTGCTCTTATTATATGAATTTATGAAAAAAATATATATAAATTTGCTTAGTCTTTTCTTAAGCCTTTTCTTTCCTACTTTTTGCTCTTTGAAATATTTCATTGTTGCAGTTTCATTCTGGGCTCCACCCGTGGTCAAGAGATTCTGCTCTCGAAGCTGGTAGATGCGATGTGCAGAGTTTGTAACCAATCGCGCCCGTCGACCTAATTGTTCGCAGTTTCCCGGGGTTTTCTTCGAATCTTGTATTTCCTTGCGTAAATACGGGTTAGGTTCCTTTAGAAAGACCTTCACTGAGGGCAACCCCCCCTTCCCTTAATATGTCCCTCATGTTGATAATTAATACAACCGTCATAAATACAACCAATCAACAAACTCGTTTTAAAGTGATTAGGTATATTTTGACGAGTATTTATTAACAAATAATTAAATCCGTTACTTATGAAATTCTTATACGACGGTACGAGTTACAGATGTTTGGAGATTTACCACTTGTTGCGGGATTAAAAGATACTGTAAAACCACTGTATTATTTTATAACATAGTAAAATATTAAAATTTTGTATTTTCATCAATAACACACCATTGTACAAATTTGTATAATTTTATTATATCAGAATTTGGTGTGAAAATCATTTGTAAAATTCTATCATTACACTGAAACACTGCTTGAGTTATATAAAATAGAAACTATTAATAAAATTTTAATTTGTTACAAAATCATTTTATTTTCTTATTGTTATAAATAAAATTACATTTCATTTAAATCTCCATTTAATTGTCTTTGAAAATTGTATGAAATATTTATATGCATAAAAAATACTATATGCACCATTTTTCATTTAATTAAAGACGGGAATATTTTTGTTGATTTCTTTACATGTAATTTTAGAAACTAAGATTTTAGGCAATTTAAAAAGCCTAAAAAAACTGATATTTTTATTTAAAATATAAGATGTTTTCAATATATGTATATATTTCTTTTACATTTACTAACGTAATTGTTTGTAACGCTTTTTCTTAAAAATTCAAAAATAGTCTATTCTTGGAATATCGCACTTTCTTTTTCTCTCTCTCTCTTTCTTTGAGTGACCGGTAAAACGCATTCTCAGCTGACAACTGACTGGGGGGGGGGGGAGCAGGATAATCTTGTTAAAAATTCAATTGTTGAAAGGTTGGGAAGGTGACTGCCTGAAGGTTGGGAAGGTCACTTGGGGTAGTGAAATTCCATTCAATTCAGTTGAAAACTGTGATAAAAATATTTGTTACTTAGGAAATACAGATAAATATTTATCTGTAATTTCAGAACCAAAATATTATTTATATATCTGAAGTTTTCAAAATAAAGACTTCATTTTATCTTTCAGAATTTAAATAATAAGAATATGTTTGATAATCTATAAAAGATATTAGAAAAATAATTTGTTATTAAGTAGAACTTACATTTAAAAAAATATTAATGATAAATAAAAGAAAATAAGTTAAACCTTCAAAAATGACATTTAAATTGAAGCTTCTATTTAGAAAACAATTTCTTATCTTCAATACATATATAAATTACACTGGATAAATAATTGATAATAACCTAAATTAAACTTTAATTAGCGTGAATTTATACTTTTTAAACTGATTTTATAAGAATGTATATTTTTGAACAGAAAATCTTTTCAAATAAATCATTTATTGGTATGTGTATGCGGAGGGGGGGGGGAGCGGATCAATATTTATGTATTTTAAATCCAAATATACCATTTTAAATGAATTATCTTTGATTTTGTGTTATGTGCTGTGATAAATATGTCTAATTTCGTCGGGACAGTTTTGTTTATTTTATTTCTCTCTCTCTCTCTATATATATATACACACACACACAAAAACATTTAACATTTGACATTAAGATGCATCAGGACTCAATTTAGATAATTTTCATAACAAAGTTTTAAAGGATACTCATAAACAAACTTACATTAAGATTTTTTTTTTTTTTTTTTTGCATAAATATCTTTACCTCTAAATATCAGAAAAATATATGATATAGAAATTTCTTCTATTTAGAGATTTTAGTGTATTAATTTAGAAACTTACTATTTAGTTAATTTAAACAAGTTAAATTAATTTCTTAATTAATAAAACAAATAATAATAAAGCAAAACGCAATAGGTTATTTATTAATAATTAATAAAATATTGATAAATGAAGAAAACTTGATTTAAAAGATATATAATAGTACTTAGTATATAAAAATAGTAAGTAACTGAAATAATAAATAAAATTTTTTAATTTAACTAAAAAGATTAAAAGTTACAGCAATAATTAAAAATAATAGCAATT
The DNA here is from genome assembly GCA_964019185.1 of Maratus speculifer. NCBI lineage: Eukaryota > Metazoa > Arthropoda > Arachnida > Araneae > Salticidae > Maratus > Maratus speculifer. Next base: position 200,487,374 of record OZ025301.1, read on the forward strand.
TAATAACAATTATCTAATTTGCTAATAAATAAGGAATTGGATAACTAATAAAATAAAATTAAGTCATTAAAATCGATACTGATTAAATTCCATTCGATATTTTATTAAAAAACAATTGAGTATTGTATTCCTGAATCATTCATAAGATGGCGCCAGCACTGTGACTTCCTGGGCACTTCCCCAGGAATGACTAACCGGGTACATCCCCAGGAGGGATTTCCCAGATACTTCCTCAGGAGTAGCGTCCCTGGGAAATTGCTCCGTGGGATGTTACTGGGAGCTCATTCCTGAGGACATCGTAAAAGACTCTTCCCCAGGACGTCCTGATCTTGTCATTTTAGTTTTAGGAGGAATATGGGATGGCTTGGAGCTCCTGGGGAGGTATTGAGGAGCTTTTGTGCTATATGGGACTAAGCTCATTTTCTCAGAATATTAATTAAATTTTGTGTTTTAGGCTTTTCGGATACCAGAATCTCGTTAGGCTAGGTTAAATGTTTCAGGAAATTCGATAGTGAGTAACTTTGGGGTCACCAGGTTTTTTTTTTTTTTTTTTTTTTTTTTTTTAAATATTAAAATGTACTTATGAGATAGAAGAAAGTTTTGGGATTGACACATCCAACTAGTTCATTACTGTACGTGAAGAGATGCAATAAACTTAATAGCAGCATATTAGAAGAGTATGTATTTAAAAAAGAACACTTGCATCTAAACGAAAGCGGCTCGGGAACGTCACTGACCACAATCTTCCATCTGCGTTCTCTTTTTTTTATCCCCAGCACTCCCTTTGTAATTGTTTTCTTATAGGGTTTCTAGAATTTGTGCAACTTTTGCCTGCCTTTCTTAAAAAATTCATTTTTCATCAATCAACAGGTCTATTTAATTTTCATTGTTAGTGATGAAACGTTTTTTTGGGATGGGAGGCGAAAAATAGGTCATTTTCTGTAAAGTTAAAAAAAGAGTAACATGTTCAAAAAACCCTAGCGTGCTTAGTAATGGGCTTAGAAAAACGTTTTTATAACAAAATTATAGAAAATTTAATGTTCTTTCTTTTTGTAACTAAGTATATTACGCAAAATGTTTATATTTTCAAGTTACAGGCAAAATACCGAAAGCATTTTTTACTTACCTTTAGTTAAATAGCTAATATTAATGTTCTTTACTAAAGCTCTAAATACAAAAAAGTTATAATGTTCTTAATTTTTTTACAATGTTACCGTTGTAATTCATCGTGATTGTTATCATGCAAATACCTGTAATTTAAATAATTTACATTAAAGAGGATAAAATAGTGAAAAATTGTGTCAAATTTTCGTTTTTGAAAATTTTTCACAAAATTTGAAAAAAAGAGTCACTTTTAGGAAGCTGCAGCGCACTTAATATTGGTTTAGAAAAAAAGTTTTAGTATGAAATTTGCAGAGAATTTAATGTACTTTCTTTTTGTAATTGAGTATGGTACGCAAAAAGCTTCTAATTTTCGAGTTATAAGCAAAAAACTGAAAAAAGTCCGAAAATTTTGTGGTTTTTTGGCTCCACAAAGTTTAGCCCCGAGATATTTTGTTGGAAAACCATTAATTCTTGTTACTAGCATTCCCATAAACATGTTAAAAACATAAAATCTTCTAGCAGAATTTTTGCATCTATCGGCCCCTTTTTCTGAAAATTTGACTGGCCTAAATTTAAATATGAAAAACTTTTTGTTTTGTCTTGTTTGTTCCATTATTGAATAAAAAAAAAAAAAAAAAATAACCGATTATCTAATTTTCCCCCTTCCGTTTATCTATTCTATGTACACGAAAGTTTTTTAAAAGTTGAAGTTTATTAATATTTAATTATTTTTTTGCCCACCCGGACAAAAACTCCTTCCGGTCAAAATCCTGGTGTGTATTTAGAATTGTAATATTATCTTATAGAACATAATCTTACTAATAAAGATTTTAATAAAAGTAAAATTAGTCCAACTGGAGAATTTTGTGTGTCTCAGATTATTATTTTTTTAAATATATAAAAAGAAGCATAATTTCACTCATAAAAAAACATATTAGATAACTCAGAGAGTAATCCCCCGTAGGCTAATGGTCCCAAAATTGAGCAACTGAAATCTGAGGGTTTAGTCAATTATACCAAAATAATTTTGTTTTGCAAGTTATATAATAATAATTATTATTACATTAAAATATATGTAATGTATTTGTATGCATTATTGCCTATTATGAATCTTAAGGATAAAATTTTTACTTTACTTATATTTTAAAATATATAGATACATATTTTCCCACTTTTTCATTCATTTATTGTTTTAATTGTAACTCACCGTATTGGAGTTTTTAATAACTCGATAACTCTGTGTTGACATTGTCATAAGCAGTAAATAGTCGTAGCTTTAGAGTTATACAAGTTATACATTGCATGTGCTCATAAGAAGCTATCTGATTCTCCCAAAATCACTCATTTCCTAATGTTAATTCTATGGATACATATTTTTAAAGATATCTCATTTGCATTTCAGTATTTCTCCTTTTATTTACTTATTTGTTTATTACACTGGATAGCTGAGTCCGATCTCTACGAAGACCCTTTTCTTTTTTTTTTTTTTTCTATTTTAATTGCAGCTAATTTTTTTTTTTTTTTTTTTTCATGAGGATGTTTTTGTTTATGAAACAGGTATAAAAAATAAAAGTATCCTAGTTAAAAGAAAAAGAAAAAAAAAAGAAAAATCTTGCACTAACTTTGAAAGATAAAAAACGGCATTGGCAGAGAATTGACCTCAACTATTCAGTGAAAAAATTCACATAAAAATGTTGAAGTACAAACCAGATTTTTTCGATTTTTTTTCACGTATTTTTTGCACGTATAGAAACATAATTTTGTTACAAAACTAAATATTTATTATTAGTTTTATTTATTAGAAATTTTTATTTACTTGAAAACCTGCATATTATGCGAAACACCATCGGTTTATTTTACGTAAATATGCTTATAAACAAGATATGAAAAAAAATAACCTTGCGACTTTTTTAAAATGGAGTTTTGTTCAAATCCAAGATCATAAGAATTGCATTCACAAGTGTCTTATAGTATATATTGAAACACAATACAATACGTGGTTCAATGGCAGAAAAAAAGTGCGACATCTGTAATATATATATATAGTAAAATAAACATCTTTGTCTAAATGCCATATTTACGAAAATATTTTTTTCACATCTAATATTCTTATTTCTGCTGAATATTCCGTATAGTTATCATTGATCACTAGAAACTTTCTTCCTTTTATTTATTTTATTATCTCTTTCCTCAACTTTCTCTTCACAAATTTCTTGCACTATCAACACTAATACCAGACAATTTTAGTATTTTATTTGCTTGAGAGTTATGTTTCAAATTGAAATAGTTAAGAGGAAAAGTTTAATTATTCATAGAACTACAATTTCCAAACTCTAAACTGGCTTAAAGATCCAGAAGAATGGATCTAACATTCATGAATTTAGTAGGATTCAATTGTGGCTAATTCATCTCTAGAATTAGAAATTCTAACTCAAAAAGATGCATATAAGAGAGATGATATACAAACCTTTACATATGTACTCAAAAATGCATATCAACAGTCATTCTTTTACATTTTTTAGTACTTATCAGTAGAGATGACAAAGAAGAATGTCTAAAAGCAGAAAATTTATAAAAACAAGAATTGAAACAAATAGAAAGGTGTAATATTTTGAAAAATATTATGAGTTGTCATTTTTATTATAAATGCAATGTGCATACCTGTACAACCATTAAATGAAATGTGATTAAATGGTAAAATACAATGAAATATGCATAAAGTTTATTTCTAAATAATGATTTATTCCATTCAATAGAATAAAAATGATTTACATATATATTTTTTATATGACTCATATTTTACAAATGTTACGTAACAGTGTTTACACAAATATCTATGAAATTCATACTTAATCGATAGTACTTTTGGAAACATAATTTATCCAAATCTTATTCTATAATGCGAGCAAAAATTGTGTGTGTGTGTGTGGGTAAATTTTATCTCAAAAACGGCTCTCACGATTTTCGCAAAAATTTGGATTTTACCATTTTCGGGCACGAGAAGACCATTGGGCTAGGTCCCATGTTCGGGAAAATTCGATTACTGGGTCATTTTGGGTCATAATGGGTCAGGATAAAGCTATTTATATCTATAAAACGGCTGGATCGATTTTAAGGAAATTTTGTATCCAATCGTTTTTTGGCACGAGAAAACTATTGGGCTGGGTCACATGTTCGAAAAATTTCGATTAGTGGGTCATTTTGGGGTAATTAAGGGTCAAGCAATTTTTATCTAAAAAACGGCTCTAACGATTTTGCTCAAATTTTATATTTTATCATTTTGGATTACAAGAAGACCATTGGGTTAGGTAACATGTTCGAGAAAATTCGGTTAGTGGGTCATTTTTGGGGTCATTGTGGGTCATGCTATTTTTATCTAGAGATTTTCTCACACAATTTTGACTAAAAATTGCATTCTATGGTTTTCGGGCACGAGAAAAATTTAATGGGTCATATTGGGTCATTAAGGGTCTGGGTCTAGCTATTTATATTTAAAGAACGGCGTGATCGATTATAACGAAATTTTGTATGTAACAGTTTTTTGAAATGAGAAAACTAATGGGCTAAATCACATGTTTGAGATATTTCGACTATGGGGGTTATTTGTGGGTCATGATGGGTCATAATGGATCATATCAAGCTATATCTAAAGAACAGGTGGATCGATTTTAACTAAATTTTGTATATAACATTTTTTGGCACAAGAAAATCATTGGCCTAGATCACACATTCGAGAAATTTCAATTAATGGGTCATAAAGGGTCTGGGTCAAGCTATTTATATTTAAAGAATGGCTGGATCAAATTTTAACGAAATTTTGCATGTAACATTTTTTAGACACGCGAAATCTAATGGGCTAACATGGGCTAGGATACATGTTCGAGAAAAAATTTCAATGGGTCATATTGGGTCATTAAGGGTCTGGGTCAAGCTATTTATATTTAAAGAACGACGTGAACGATTTTAACGAAATTTTGTATGTAACAGTTGTTTGACATGAGAAAACTAATGGGCTCATATGTTTGAGAGATTTCGACTATAAGGGTCATTTGTGAGTCATGATGGCGTCATACTGGACCATGTCAAGCTATATCTAAAGAACAGGTGGATGGATTTTAACGAAATTTTATATATAACATTTTTTTAGCACGAGAAAATCATTGGGCTTGGTCACACGTTCGAGAAATTTCGATTAATGGATCATAAAAGGTCATTAAGGGTGTGGGGCAAGCTATTTATATTTAAAGAACGGCTGGATCGATTTTAACGAAATTTTGTATGTAACAATTTTTAGACACGAGAAAACTAATGGGCTAAGTCACATGTTTGAGAGATTTCGATTATAAGGGTAATTTGTGGTCATGATGGGTCATGCTAATTTTATGTAGAAAATAGCTCGTACCATTTTGACTATACTTTGTATTATATCGTTTTTGGGAAAGAGAAAACCATTGGGCTATGACACATGCTCGCAAAAATTTGATTAGTGGGTCATAATGGGTTAGGGTCATTCTAGATATATATAATAACGACTCAAGGAACTTTACCTAAATTCTGTAACGAAACGTTTCTTGTCACGAGAAGATTATTAGGCTAAGTTGCACGTTAAACAAAGTTATATTAGTGGATCATTTCGCTTTATTGCTGAATGCTGTCAAGCTAATTTTACCTAAGAAATGGCTTAACCGATTTTGATTAATTTTACATTCTATTGTTTTTGATTACCTGAAGACCATTGAGCTAAGTCACATGTTTGATCAAATTTGATTCGTGGGTCATTTTGGGTAATACGGGTTAGTTACGAGAATATGGCAACAGTCAGTAAGTTGGCGATATTTGACACAATATTGGCGAAATTTGGCCGAAAAATCGACTATTAAGATTACGAAAGCTAAAACACGTATTTGTCGCCAAATTAAAAAATGTCTCCAAATTTGGCTAAATCTAGCAAAAAAATTTCAGAATGCGAAGAAATTTTTTATACATTGTTAATAGGATTCAAGATGCATGGTTAAACCATTCAGAGTCGAACTAAAAAACTGATTTGGATCGATATCCTTTCGTTGTAAATTTTAAAATAAAGTAAAATTTATGAATATGTGCATGCAAACATAGTTTTCTTATTGATTGTTTTTGAAAATACTACTATTATAAATAACATGTTTTACAGTTATAATATATAGTGAATGATACAGTGATAATACTATATCCAGTTGAACATAAAGTTAATCTTGACCGAGTTTAGCTCGGTCACTCCTGCTAGTATGAATAATTAAGCGTATATACCTATTAAGATTCTATTAGAAAATGATTCATAAAGTAAGTATGAGGTGCCATGTGATGTCTTTTTACGCTCAATTCAATAGAAATTGAGTTATAAACAATTACCTTATCAGTATGACCTTTTTTTTGTTCCCAGATCTCCCACTTGGGAAAAATCGGTTCGAACTGCCGTTTTTGATTGCTTTTATTGCAATATTTTCTGAATTTATCAAAGAACCAACCATCACGGCACCTCGTGTACTTTCCAAATAAGAGATTTTGAAAGTTTGGTGTATTTGAGAGCAAAAATGAATTCAAAAATAAATCGGAAAATAAGCAGTTTGAATCGAAATACACCCTTAAATTCAACTTAAAAAAAAAAAAAATATGTTTTCATAATTAGAGCTTACAAAAACACACATTTTTAACTTTCGAAACAGTAAATTTGTGGTTACAATTACATAAAATATTTAAAAAGTTAAATTTTCTAATAAATATTCACAATTTGTTAAAATTAGAGACGGTATTCATTCCCTCGCCTTACATACAAGTGAATGAACACAGGGAAATGACAAAAATTAGGGTTAGCACTTAGAGTACATACTATCATAACTATATGCACAAAAATAAATTGTACTTAAAGGAAGCTTAAAGAAACTTAATAAAATGAGGTTTAATAATTGAATTAGCTCTTCATTTAAATAATTTTTTTATTATTATAATAGAAATACACGTGCTTCTGTATTATTAATATAAAATTTACCTTTAATAAAAATGCCTTATTTATTAATAAAAAGCAACCAAAAAAAAAAAAAAAACATAAACTAACTTTTGGGCCGCGTAGGCCTCGAACCCGTATCGTCTGGGTACAAGCTCAGCGTTCTGACCATTCGGCCAGCGAGCTCACATCCATTTGTAACAGATTATCTTTATAATTGGCACCACAAGTAATTACATCCGTGATCTGTTCTCCATCTGTTATTGAGCGCACAGTTACAGTACCGGTGGCACTGTAGAGAGTACTGAACGCACATCCCGTCCACTATAGGTACACACTCCATGTCCGTGACTCTTGAGCGCGCGCGTCCAGCGCGCGTAAAAGCCGAACACCGACTTTTTCTTTTTTGGAGTGTAAAGTCTGGACATGTAAAATTTGTTGATTTCCAGAAACAAATTGCTAAGTATTTTTATTGACTGTGACTACAGTAATTCTTTTATTTACTTAAATTCTATATGCACGAGATAATGAGATTTTTGCGGAGAAAGTTTTAATATCCTAATTATCCTTTTAATGTTCTAAATATCGTTCCAAAGTGATTTATATAAATATTAAGCAAATGAAAAAAAAAGTTTTCTGCGAAAATATCCGTATACGCATAAAATAATTATTAATGTTCTTCTTCTTCTTCTTCTTCTTTTTTTTTTTTTTTTTTTTTTTTAAATTTTAGAAGTAAGTTTTTATTAGGATGCAAATATAATGCATGCATGGATATTTTACGGTGTTAAAATCAAAATGGAAAATATTATAAAAGCAAAATGTAAAAGATAAACATTTTTTAAAATTAAGAGTATCTGCATACATATATTTTAAGGAGGTGAAATATTTGGAGTTTGCCTTCTAGTTTTGTAATGAATAAAGTATGATTAGAATGTTTATAATTTTTCTATTGAAAGTATAAATAAGTGTTTTGCTTATACTAACATAATTTCGGATGTCGTTTGTTTCTCATATTTTATGCCATATTTTGGCCTGTTATCCACATGGTATTAAAATATACAATCATTAAATCAGAAATATACACATACTAAAACTCCTTCTGAAAAATTATCTAACTAACAATGCAAATTCCATTGAAATCAATCCAGTATTTTAGATTACAAATCAATCTTGTAATATGTGGATACAGGGCCATCGGTAAGACTTTTTATTGGTGGGGGGGAGAAAACCTTAAATTGTCAAGTCAAATTTTTATATTCGCCAACTCGTTTTATAATTTTGCCAAGTTAACGCACTTTGAAAATGTAATACAGTTCTTATTTGTAAAAAAATTAATAATATTCCCAATTAGAGTTGTAACTTTTGCAAATTCTATCAAAAATAGAAAATGTATTGCAGTTTTTATTAAAATTTTAATTAAATTTGACATAAAAGTTTTAAATTTGCAAAGTGTAACAACATTTGTGAATTTTTTGGGAGGGGAGGCTCCCCCCTGTCCCCCCCCTAGCTAGTCCCCCGTGTGGATATCTCAACCTTGGTTTATCAACAGCATTCTATTTATACGAAAAGTATAAAGCAACTGATTAATTATTTTTAAATAAATAAAAATAAAATTATTAAAAAATTTAAATCACCAATTGTTAAATTGTATCAGTCAACCTACCAACTTTGATTACCAAACAAAGTGCAACCAATAACAGATAAGCACAAAACGCACAATCACGTGATCAAATCGCCCGTCAGTTTTATTTGCGTCGCGCGCGTCAGCTTTGAGTATGGTTGGTTGTCATATTTTAAATGCTGATCGGGCTTATTTACATGAAATAGGTCACGTGATACTTTCTGGAATATTTTAAATTTTATTTGAGAAGTCATAGGTATGTATTTCCATTACGAGAATCATGTTTTGAAAGGATAAAAGGATATAGTAATTGTATTTACCAATTTTGAACCATAAAAATAATGCAATAATTGAATAACTTTAAAATTCTCTTCTTCGATAGCACCTACTCCAAGCAGAATTTTCTGAGCGCGCGCGCACAAAAAAGCGCCTTTTGAACACGGCCTAATTCAAGTTATCTTCTCTGATGATGCCATTATTCACAGATGAAATTCTGGAGCAATATAAATGATGTCACAACAGATAATCATTACTTTCATTTTATGACAACAACCAACGTGACAACAAACTAAAGAATAAGTTTAATTATTTTATCAGAAAAATAAATAATAAAAAATCTTTATTTTTTCAAATTTTAGCGTTCTATGAAATTTAACATTAATTAAACCAATAAAAAAATTACATATATTTGGATGGACAACTTTTTGGAACTACTTTTGTGTTAAGGAGGAGAAAGGGACACACAGCGAAATGACATTTTTATAGCATAAAAATATATTTAAATGACCTATGTTTAAAAAAATCCCTTTTTATCCTGATACACGTATATAAAAATATGTAATTAAAGTATTCTAGCATTTTATCTCATTTATATACAATTTTATTCATTATTTTTGAAGCAAAGACAAAAATATCACTGTTTTAGAGAAAATGACCCATATGTGTTAGAAAATACCAACCTTTTATGCGAAAACAGACTTAAACTTTGCTACAGAATGTTTGTCATAGGGGAAAAAAGGGTTATATCTGGCACTTATAGTTGCTATAAAGGATACACAAAAGAATTCGGAAGTATTTTAGTTTATTGCAGTAATTTATTTAAAGTGTGTTTTGATGATTTTTTGTTGAATAAATTCATCGAAATTTCTTTAATGTTATATATTACATAAATGCACAGACTATTTCGAAAAACTGAAAGTGGATAAATATAGTAGGTAAAAGAAGTTGGAAAGTGTTCAATAATCTATGATACCGGCATGATTTTCTTTATTATTTTGTTCCTATATGCTATCAGCAGGAATGAATCTCAGGTGGAAAACCAGCAATATTTTTTTTTTCTTTTGGAAACAATAACTAACCATCGGTCTGTAACACTTTAAAACGAAAACAAAAATAATAAAAAATGTATTTTTAATATTAACAAGAAAGAAAAAAATCATGCGTCAAGCATAGATTATGAAGAACGTCCCAACTCATTAAAAATAATGTAACAAAACTGCACTGTCTAACAAATTAAAATATTCCGTCTCATTTTATCATATGGAAAAGTAAAACGCATTTCCAAAACGAATTTCTGCTGTTCTGATCTACAATAAGAAGATCAACCGATTTTTTTTAGCAACCCTCTATATAATATAGACATTTATATCTTTTAACAACGTACATTTTAAAATTTAAATCATTTAAGAGATACATATATTTCAGCTGAAAATTCATCTTCAGCAATCTCATCTAATAGTTGTGTCATCTAAATGTTCTGTTTTAACGTGATCGTAAAGAAATCCAGGGATATGCATCAGTTTCAATTGATTTGGAATAGCGTAATGTGACATTCAAATTTTGCTTTTTCCAGAAAGTAAATTTTTTGAGATTTAAGTAAATCGCATAAAAACTATTAGTTTTCTTGTAAACACCAAGATTTTACAATGCCAAAACACACTTTAATTTTTTTTTCTGAGATTATAGATTTTTTTTTTTTTTAATTCAGATACATTAAGAGAATAGATTCATACAGAAATTTCATTTTTAAAAATTTCGATAAGGTGAGTTTTGAAGTTCACGTCCTCATATATAATTATATAATTCTTGAGCTATATTTTAAATATCGTCTATAAATTTCAAAATAAATAAACTGTATGATTATTCGCGGAAACAATAAAAATTGTACGTAGAAAGGGACATATATTCAGAATTTCCAACTCTCGACGAACGTAAAAATGTTCTAGCACTGTATGTACGTCCCCTCTACTGTGATATCAAAATGACGTATGGGGGTAGATATACAGGGGGTAGATATCAGGCGCTCGTAGAAAGTGAAATGTTGTAGTACTGGATATCTACCCCCTTCTACTGTGACGTCAAAATGACGTATGGGGGCAGATATACTGGGGGTAGATATCCAGCTCTCGACAAAGACAAAATGCTCTGCTTAGGATTTCTGCCCCTTTCTGGTATGGGGGTACATATAATGGAGGCAGATTTCAGGCCCTCGTAGAAAGTGAAATGCTGCAGCACTGAATATCCACCCCCTTCTAATGCTGAGCTCAAAATGGCGGACGGGGGCAAATATACTGGGGGTAGATTTCCAGCTCTCGCTGAAGACAAAATGTTCTGCATTGGATATCTGCCCCTTTCTGATATGGGTGTATATATACTGGGGGCAGATTTCAGGCCCTCGTAGAAAGTGAAATGCTGCAGCACTGGATATCTACCCCCTTCTAATGCAGAGGTCAAAATGGCGGACGGGGGCAGATATACTGGGGGAAGATTTCATACTTCCCGCATAATGTACTATGTATTTGATTTTTAAGAAGATGCGATGAAACATTTAAAAGTTGGACACTCTTATAAGTCATAACGGCACCAGAATTTGGCGATAAATCGCAATCAAAGTAATAAAACTTTATATAAATCACCATAAAATCAAAGCAATTTACAGGATACGTTACAATGGTCCAATGCGTTATAATAGTAGCTAGAAAGTAGTCGGCCCATGGTAGCCTAGTGGTCATAGCTCCGAACTCCAGACTGAAAAGTCCCGGGTTCGATGCTCGACATCACCATAGATCCACCGAATGTATGCAGTGTACGCACTCGTTAAATAAAGAGGTTTGTGGTCGGGCGTTGCAGTTACCGTGGGTATTGATCTCTGGAGAAACTTTCCCGCCCCTTCAGAGACATATCGAAATTGAGGAGATGGCGATGTTTAATGCTGCCATCTATTGGGGCTTTCCCGAACATCCTCTGCTGCAGAAGTCTGACTTCCAACCCCCTGGATTCAATTCGATGGGAGCTCCAGCACCCCCTTTGGGCTCACGTCAACAACAATCTTTCTGAACATTCAGGCAAATATCCCAACAGGTTATTAGTGTGATTATGAGGCGGAAAAATGTAACATAAAATTACTTCACATATGTAACTTTATGTTACCCACAAGGAAGGTCTCCATACTGGGCATACTCAGACTTTTTTGAAGAAAAAAATACTAATTAAACTACTCATGTAGCTAATAAAAGATCAGTCAAAATTACAGAAAAAAACCTGTAAAAAAGTAAAATACTTTCGAATATTTGGCGTGAAAAAACGAAAGCGTCACGCGATTTGGCGAGCAGCACTTTTCCCCACCAAAAGCAAACGATTTTAATGCAACTGAAAACTTTTGGATTATTAGAATGCGTGTAAATGGTAAATGAATTTAAACATAAGCAATGAGAGAGTTTAACATATTATATACATAAATACATATTGTATTGTATATATATTTTATTTGTTGCTCTAGTTATTTAATTTACCTCTGGAAAAAATATTTTTATACAGAAAAAATGCATATTCAGAAAAATTATTTTCATACATTTAAGCGTATTCAAAAATAAAAGCCAGGTGTTTCCATGGCAACAAAATCGAATTGACAATGCTCAATTAGACTTTGAACTTGAAACAATTTTAATTAATTTAAATTTGAATTTCGTTTTAAATCTCAAATTTCGATGGTTAAATTTGAATATAAATACATATAAATATCGATATAACAAAATTATACTTAAAACAAACTAAAACTGACAAAACCAAAATTATTTATTTTATCTAAACAAGTTGAACATTAAACTTTTTTCTTTTATAATGTATTTGACATAAAAATTTATTTTTTGAAATTGCTTTCCATCGCCAACCGATAATAATTCGCCAAATAACGAAATTTTCATTATTTTTTTTTTACGGACAGTGTTCGGGGGTTCCGCCAAAAACTTTTTTATAAACGTATATACTCTCATAAGAAGAACATTCTGTAATTTTTTTAGATTTTTCGGAATATACCCGTATGGAGACCTTCCTTGTCAGTATGTTTATTTCAATACATTATGGCATAAAATAGCCATCTTATGCTTAACTGGCAAACTTATTAAAATACAAAAATCTTTAAAATTAATTGTGAATTTCAGTACAACATACATTTATATTCAAATATATATTTTCGACGCCGAAACATTTCTAATTTTGTTTCCTTTTTTAAAAATAGAAACTCTCTTACTTTCAATCCGCTAAAAATTCAATGAACCTTTAAACTATCTGCTTGAGAAACTTCTAGAATGAAATGAGCTTTGATATTTGATACTTGTGATTGCTTTTCAAAAGAAAAACAAAATAGTAACGGATACTAAAGGGCCACTAGAGTGTTTTTCATTAAAGGGAAAATTTATGTCTCAGGAAATTTTAGATCATTACTTAAAGATTTTGTAAAATTATTTATTAAAAAAAATCCTTTAACATTATTTTTAACAAAATTTGTTAAAACCTAATAGTTTTAGTATAGCACTTCATAATATTTAACAATTTATTTTTTAAGAAAAAAGTAAAACTGTTTTTTGAAGATTCTTTCGAACATTTTGCATTGATATTTATTCATTTCACCTCAGTTGGCATGCTATAGTCAGGGTTGTTCCACACAACAATAGAAGCAATGTAAAAATGACCGACCCACAAAGTCAAATTAAACATAACTATTTAACTATGTTTCAATTCGCATGCTACATATTCGCAAACAGTGGTCCTTTTTTATACCTTCAATATATATATTTCAACGTACAATATTCTATTGATATGTATATCAGAGTTGAGAGTGGACGCCGAACGTTATTTTCAACAGCATCTGTCTGATCTTTACGCAAATATTATAAAGAAATACACATTTCTATTATTTAAGGAATATTTTTACTTTAAAAACAAATCCTTTAATTGAACTGGAATAGAATGAAAATGTATATAGAACACTCTTCCTACTCTCTCAAAGAATGACTTAACATTGGTTTAAATACCCCAAAAGATCATTAGTATGTTTATGAGGCACGAAACCTTAGCATAAATTATTCCATATATGTAATTTTATTTTTTTAAGTATGTTTAATTCATTATTGCATACATCTTATGCGTAAATTGTAAACCTTTAAAAATAACTGTAAATTCCACTGTATATTTTCGACACCGAAATATTTTTAATTTTGTTTCAGTTTAAAAAGAAAAAAAAATAGAAATTTTCTTATTTTCAATCAGCTAAAAATGCAATGAACCTTTAAACTATCTGCTTGAGAAACTTCTAGGAGATGAAATGAACTTTGATATTTGATACTTGTGATTGCATTTCAAAAGAAAAAGGAAAATGTTAACGGATATTGAAGTGGTACTAGAGTGTGTTTCATAAAAGAAAAAAATTATGTCTGAGTAAATTTTAGAATATTACTTAAGGATTTTGTAAAACTGTTTATAAAAAAAGTTTTAAACAGGATTTTTATTGAAGTTCGTTAAAACGTAATGAATTTACTCTCTCGAATACTTATGGAATTTTATTTTTTAAGGGAAAAAAAATAAAATTCATTTTCGAGGATTCTTTTTAGATGCATTCGTAATTATGTAAATACTTAACATCTATAGTCGTCGTTCAGTCCGTCCGTCTGTCCGCATGTAACAGAGCAAAAACAACCAAACCGAATCGTTTGAAATTTAAAATATATAATTATCGCCCAATTTGTCGAATCATTTCAAATTTTATGAAAATCGGATATATAGTTAAATTAAACGGACAATTAAAAGTATTTTGTGACACTACGGCCAATGGGGGAAAAAGAAGTTTAAAGTGCATTTTAACGGTGTTACACTTTCTCGAACATAATAAAATTGATCTGCATCTATGAAGTATGTACTAAAATATACGTGCTGTACAATGTGTGGCGCAAAGGCCATTTTGTCATTAATTTTAAGGGCCCCACAAAAATATTCCATTACATAATGGTATAGAAAGAAACATTGTTTGGGAGGGGTACACGACATTTCGGTCCCGCTATTTCGGTCCCGCCGTTTCGGTCCCTGGCCATTTCAGTCCCGAGACATTTCGGTCCCGAGACATTTCGTTCCCGAGACAATTCGGCCCCGGTACAATTCGGTCGGTTTCCATTTCGGTCCCCAGCAACTTTTCTCCCTTGCCATTTCGGTCCTTTGTTATTTTTTCGTTAGCTACCTTATAACTCGGATTCTAATTGTTGTAAGCCTACCAAATGTTATAAGTTCAATTTTATTCGGGCTTTTTTTTTTTTTTTTTTTTTTTTTTTTTTTTTAAATAATTCTCTCTTCTCCTCCCCACGAGTTTTATAAAAAGTTGAATATAAGAGTCCAATAAATTTAAACTTTTATAGCTCGTGATAATGAAATCACAGCGAATTGAAAAATTTTTTTGATTAAACAATGTGATTTAAGTTTAGGGGATATTGTCTTTTGCTACTATAACTACTATAAACCAAAAAGTATCTTATATAAACTGCCATAAATATTTTTTTGGCTGTTTACGTACATTTTTTTAGAACCTTTAAATTAGCATTAATTAAATAATAAAAAACTGCGCTAATTTTTTTTCTTTCAATTAGTTTAATAATAAATGTCTTTAATAATTCAATTAGACAGTTATAAGTTATAATATATTTTTTTTTCTCAAATCATCCATCTACACCCTCTCCTTTGATAACTCAGAAATGAGATTTATTTATTGAAGAACAATTTTTTTTATTATTATTATTTTTATAATACAAAGTTGCATCTTATAAATTTGTTTTCATAAGTTACTTTCCTTTATTAACATTGCGAAAGCAATGGTGATTTCGTAACTGGGCATGCATGAAAAAAAAAAAAAAAAAAAAAAAAAAAAAAAAAAAAAAAATCAGAAATTTGCCTTCACCATTTTCTTTCTTTCTATCTTTTTTTTTTTTTTTTTTTTTTTTTTTTTTTTTTTTTTTTTTTAATTTAATAATAGTATTTATTGATTTCATTTTTTAACAGTCTTCGCACGCCATGAAGACGATTTTTGTGAGTTAATTTTATTGAAACTGGGCCTATTTCTTTCTAATAACATGTTTATTTTGTATTTTTACTTACATAAAATTAGTATAATAATATTTTAAAATGTAATAATATAAATATTATACATAAAATATAATATATAATTTAAAATGATTAATTTAATTTAATTTAAAATAAATAATTAATTGTAAAATATATTAAAATGTAATATAATAATATTTTAAATAATTTTTTTTTCAATTTTTAAGTCACAAATCTAAGCTTTTATTTATTTATTTATTTATTTATTTGTATTACCTTTTCGCTCCTATTTTCCCAGAAAAAAAGTAATTCTTATTTTAGTTTTTTTTTTTTTTTTTTATACTAATTGTTTTTAATTTCTGTAATTTTAAATATACAATAAATAAACAAGTAAAAGATAAATTTCAGTTTAGAACTACTAGGTGTTGTTGTATTTTGTGACGCCCGATTATCTGCGCTAGGGATATAGGCCCGGGGGAGGGATGCCCTTCGTGGGGGTCTTTATAAGAGAACCTAACCCGTGTTTACGCAAGGTTCGAAGAAAACCACGAAAACTCCGAACGGTTAGGCCGACGGCCGCGATTAGGTTCGAACCCAGCACCTGCCGTCTACCAGTTGAGAGGTCAGACCCTCTCGGCCACTGGTGGGGCCTTTAGAACTACTAGGAAATATAAAGATGCTTTGAATATAAAATGGATTATGTATTGAGTATATTTTAAAGTAAAATTCATTATGTAAATAATTCATTAATAATGTTATTAATTAATAAATATTAATTTAATTATTATATTAAAATTACTAACTGTTTTGAGAATTATGGTTACTAATTATCATTAGGATTACCAATTATGATTAGGATTACCATACAAAATTTGTGTGAATTATAATATTTTGGACAAGAGTTATACGTGTGCGGTTTTCGGGCACTTATAATCACCTTTTACCAAAATTGTATGGCCTTCAGTTTAAAAACTCTGCAATGTTCCCTATAAAATTATGTCTTATTTCACAAAATTTCAGTTTGCAGGAAAAGGGACCGAAATGTCTAGGGACCGAAACGGCTCGGGACCAAAATGTCTTGGGACCGAAACGTCTCGGGACCGAAATGTCTCGGAACCGAAGTGTCTAAGGACCGAAATGTCTCGGGACCGAAACGGCGGGACCGAAATGGCAGGACCGAAACGTCCTGCTTCCGTTTGGGAGTGTTTTAATTATATTAAACTATTTTACATTTCATGAAATTGATATACGTTGCTGAGGTTTACTACAAATTTCTTCCTGTTTAATTGAAAGCATATTAGTATTTAAAGGGACACACAAAAGATTTCGGCTACTATACTGCTACCGAAGCATTGTATAATACTATATCAAAATCTGAATATTTTCAAAATTTCCCTCTCCGTCCGATTGTTTCCAATATCGGTTCAGCCTCCTACCCGCTTGCCAAATATCTGGTTAAGCGTTTTTCTTTTCTCTCAATATCCAATGTTTACACTGTTAAGAATTCAAGATCTTTTGTTAATCTCATTAAGAACTATACCCCCTCCCCCTCTTTGAGAATGGTTTCATTTGATGTCACATCTCTGTTTACACATGTTCCTGTTCTTGGTGCAATTAAATGCCTCACTCTCAGATTAAAAAAATTCCATTACACTGATCACGAAATTAATCATATTGTTGATTTATTCAACATTTGTTTAAAACAAAATACTTTTAAATTTTCCAACCAATTCTATTCCATGTCTGATGGTTTAGCTATGGGTAACCCCCTTAGCCCTTTCCTAGCTGATCTTTATATGCATTACTTTGAAGTTAAAATGTTTAATCCCATCAGTTTCCCATTTTATTGCAGATACATCGATGATTCTTTTGCACTCATCGACCCCTCTGTTTCTCCTGTTGATAATATTTTGACTATTTTAAATCAAATAGATCCAGTCATTCAATTCACTTATGAAGTCGAAAACGATAACAAATTGCCATTTCTTGACGTTTTAGTAACTCGTCAATTAACCTCTTTTGACACCCGTGTTTACCGTAAACCCTTTGCTGTCACACTGTCCCCCCCCATTTTAATTCATGTCACCCCCCTTCTCAGAAAGCTTCTGATTTTCTGTTTTTAATTATAATAATAGAGCTCGTTTAATTTGTTCAGATAACAGTTCTCTTACTGATGAGTTAAACTACATAAGATCTATTGCTATAGATCGTGGATTCAATTTATCATATATCAATAAATTAATTTCTAATAGTTTTAATAAACATCCCGATGATCCTGATTCTTCTGTTACACCTGTTTCTTATTCTAGTTTAATTATTTTACCTTTTCATCAAAGCATTAGCTTTAAAGTTGCAAATATTTTGAAACATTATGATTTGAAAGTAGTATTTAAACCAGTCAATAAATTAACCTTTTCTCAATTAAAAGATCAAATTTCTCCTCTGGATCATTGGGGTATTTACAATATACAATGTCATTGTGGTTTGTCCTATATTGGACAAACAAAACGTAAACTCAGAAAAAGAGTCGCTGAACATATAGGTTATGTTAAAAGAAAAAAGTTAAAGAAATCCTCTATTGCTTCTCATTGCTGGGAGGAGGGCCATAATTTTAATTTTACCTCAGCTACTATTATTCAAAAATGTACTACTCCGCTAGACTTAGACTTTTTCGAAGCACTCCATATACATAAAGCAAAAAACTCCTTGGTTAATGATCTTTCAAGTGTACCGTACATCTCAACTTTCTGTAGATTTATTATGTCATGACACCTCATTTCCGGTTTAATCTTATTGGTTGCTGAGGCTTGTGGGTATTTTGGTATTATGTTTGCGATCATTTGGGTCTCTGACTTGCTGTCAGTTGTGGGGGGGGGGGGGGTTTGTTTTTAACATTTTAACTTTTATACACTGAGGAAGCGAACCCTGTGCTCGCGAAACGTATACGTATGTGGTGTGTGTTTGTGTATTGTGTGTTAAAAGTTGATTTTAATTATTGTAATTTTCAAACTTCGTTAAATACGAACGCATCTCATTTACACGCAATATCCAACTTGTTACCTTTCGTATTTATACTTATTCTTTGCATGCCAATTTATATATTTTAGTGAGGGTTGTTCGGCACAACGTAGTGTAGGGGCGAATCTTTATTGTTATTCACATTTACTCGAAAGAAAATTGTTGCAAATATTACTATTTTGATGTGCAGTAGGCCGTAATATATTAAAGTTTTTGACGTATTCCTTTACGGTGTAGATTTCTATATGATGCAACGACTATATTAAAATCATAACTACAAACTCGGAGGCGGCAGCACAGACATTCACCTCCCACAGTTCACGGATGAAAATCTAGAAATAGTTAAATCCCGATTCGCAGATTAAAACGCAATAGGTTTGTCAAGTCATATGTTGGTGGAATACACATGAAAACCCGATTTTAGCGGTTGACTCATAGGTTTATCATTGTGTTTTCCTGTTCCCAGTCCTCCATGTTTTCATAGTTTTCGGAGTAAGAAAACAAAATGGTAAACCTATGAAACCGTTAAATTCGTATTGTTAGGTCTTTTCTACCAATGTATGATTTGGCAGACCGATTGCGTTTTAATATGTTAATCGATATTTAATTAATCCTAGAATTTCATCCATGAACTCGATGAGGTTATTCTCTGTGCTGACACTTCCTGTCTACTATTGTTGTGTACAATCATTACTCGTCAAAATATCAAAGAGATAGACAATTTTTTTGCGAACGTTACATTCGAGAAAGTAAAAAAAAAATAATAATCATAATAATAAAATAAAGAATAACAAACAAGTAACTAGAAAAACCTGTTCTTTTTTTTATTATTCTAATGAAATTAAATAGAAAATCACCTATAACATTACTTCTTCACGAAAAAATAGATATTATTAAAATCGAAGTATGCGTATAAATGTTATACACAGACATGCGTTAAAAATACATACGTTTGGCTTAGTGGAAAAATCAGTCATTTTTTAAGCACATAAAATAAATTTAATACAAATTAAACAAATCGATTTTGGTTCTTGTAATTTCGCTATTTCGGCAAGTAATTTAATTTATTACGAAATATTTGATTTTGAATGTTCAATAAATCGAAATAATTTGAAATAACGCTATCAAAATGATAAAAAATGCTAAAATTATATTGAAAATAATCGATAAGTGCGCACTTATAAAGGCTCTATTAAAACAGTTGAGTGGATTGCATCGAAAGTCTTAGCTGTCTTCTTCTAACAAACTAAAACAACTCCAAAAAATTTATTGAAATAAAATAACTTTGAAAACACTCTTCCTACAGTTATAGATGATAGATAGAACTGTGTTCTTGTAGGCAAATGACACATGCTCCATACTCTATGGAAAATGTTCTGTAGTGCAATCAGCAATGCATATGAATACTTTTAATGTTTGACTTTGTGTAATAACATTGAAGCATACCAAGAACAGTTTTTACCACCACTATTTATTTGAACCGGAACCCGAATTTAAAGTAATTATTTTATTTGCCCCCGTAAGGGTACCAAAAGAACAATGTGCTTGCTTGCAGAACTCAGTGTGCAAAATTAAAACACTCTCTAAATTAAACTCTAATTAATCCTGTAATTTTGGGCACCATTCTCTGATAAGTTTTGCGTTAAGTATATTGATAGATAAAAGATAGATATATAAACCAAACGGTTTCAATTAGTCAGTTTCTTAAAAAAAAGAAAAAAAATGAAAAATTATGCGTACGGCTTACAATTTGAAACGCCTTCAACACAGAATACTATTTTTTAAAAAACTTCACATTTTATTAAGATACAAGATACTGTTTAAATGAACAATTAGAAAAAAGTATAATGCAGTTGAAAACTCAATTTCTGTTATGACCATGAATATTCAGGAAAATATAAACTTTTTTTGCAGCCCGGCATATGATCTATTGATATGCATGCATATTACACAGTTTGCACAATTATTATGCAATTTCTGTAACAAACGGATGCTGTTGAAAACTTTTGTTCAGTCCTGTATATGATCGATGGTATTTATATACCCAGGTAATGCTTGAAAATAATATTTACCAAATCGTATCATATCTGAAATCCCCCTTTCAGCGATTATTTTCAAAAGTTTCAATAGTTTTTTATTTTATTTATTTTATTTATTTATTTATTTATTTATTTATTTATTTATTTATTTTTTTGGTAGTCAAATTTTTTTGCATGTCACTATACATGAACAAAAAATTTTATGATGTCTATTTTCTATATTAAGACCTTTGTAGTACACATCTATAATAAATATGAATTTCAATATGTTTGAGCTGTATTATATCATTTAAATATACCGCAAACAATTTTCCACCATAGACCATAATATGACGGAATACTGAAGACTCTCTTCGTTTACAGACGTCACAATCTCCCCGACTAAGGTTGATCTCTTTTATAAAATAATAATAATAATAATAATAATAATAATAATAATAATAATAATAATAATAATAATAATAATAATAATAATAGTAATAATAATAATAGTAATAATAATAATAGTAATATAATAATAATAATAATAAAATACGTAGTTAAATATTATCTAGAAACAAACTTGAAACAACCTTTACCCGTATTTCAATCTAATGTATCATTGAAATTTTCAAAGGATAAATTAATATTAAACAATTACATCTAATGTTTTTGAAATCGATACTTTTTACTTTATACATACAGAAATGTTTATATTATGGTAGGTTAATACAATAGACTTACACTTCAACTCTGAATCAGATTCATATTCTAAAAATCCTCTATGAGGAAAAATATTTTTTACATCAAGTTATTGTTATCTAAATTTAGAATATAATACGTATAATAGAAGATGAATGTTATTATTGTTTTAAATGAAAAGACTTATTTATTTTACTAATAAACTTTAGCGATTTTAAGCAAAGTAAAAACAATATTTCGAATCGAAAATATTTCATTTATTCTTCCAAAAGATCTGTATTCAAAATTCTTCTTTAAAAAGTCTACTCTTAAACATATATTCAAAATGTATCTAAATCCTTCTCAGATTATGAATATAAATAAAAGTATAAAAACCGTATTAAATGCAGACATATTATTCCAGTTACAACGAAAGAAATAATTCATTTTTGATTGAACAGAAATATGCATTGTTATCTTAACAATGATCAGCTTGAAAGAAATTCAAATTTACCGGAAAGCGTTTTAATGTTAATCGTCATCGATTCTTTAGAATACTGAAAACAATGCATAGCTTTATGTTAAATAATCGTTTTGTCAGAAACATGAGGAAGATAAAATTACTGTTTAGAATAATAAATCTATAATTTATAATTTAAAAACACTATGAATTACTGCTATGTTACATTAAATATATATATATATATATATATATATATATTTACGTAATAATGACAGAAGATAATCATAGCTATTAAAAGAAAAACCTAAAATCAACGATATTATTAGCAAAAAAAATTAAATATAAAATTAATTAAGTATTAGCATTTAATATCAGGGCAAAGCAAGCATACAAAAAGAATAAAAAATCACGTAGTAACATGGGATTGCAAACGTCATTCGGTTACATTAGAGTGGATTGCAAATTATATGTAATATAAAAAGAAGGAATAAAAATATTCGACAACATTTTAGTTATACTATATTTTCACATATATTATACACTGACGATCAGTACTAATACAGGAGATGTTTAAAGTTTTTTCAAGACGAGTGGTAACGCTTATTACATCGACGCTCCATGCACTAGCTCGCCTTCCCAAACGCATCAGGTGTATGGCAAACACATCCTCTTCCGCAACAATTCTTCCTACTGTCTTCCTCTGGTGAAACAGGTATTTTATAAATAATTCCTTTTAAAAATACCAATAAGAAAAACATCTAAAGGAGACAAATCTGATGATCACGGTGGCCATGCGAGTGATCTGGAGGTGTGTTTGGAGTTGTCTACTGAAATGTGGAAGAGCTCCGTCATGCTGAAACTACACACGTCACGTAGTTCAGTTTGCTCAGCCCTTGTTTTCATAGAAACGTTCTGTTGCAGCCCGGGATTGCGTTTGCAACTTTAAGTTTGTATGTGACTTTTCATTCTATTTATATGCCTTCTTTTTTCTTTAATTTTGGTCATGTAATTTAAATACCCCTGTATTTAAATTTTGTGAATACTGATAAACACGTTAAAAAATTACTCAGAGAAATTTCTGAAAATCAGTAGTAGCAAATGAAACTTTGTTTTTATAAACGCTTTTCCTTAAATCTCGAAAGCATATTGTTTTCGATAATTTCTAATGATAAAGGACGTTTCTCGGGGCTCTAGTCAACTTTGAAGAGGTTATTGTCTACTTTCAGTCGCTCTTAAGTTATATTTTCCTCGATTAAGAAATATTTGCTGTTATACACAGAGTACAAAATAAAAAATAATGGAATAGGATAAGGAATAATAAAGTGACAAGAGAGGACAAAATGGCCATTTGAGTTATTTTCACTACATGGTGTAGTCGCCACGGTAGAAATGAGCAAAACAGTCGTTGCAGATTTTGGTAAAACTGTCCACAATTTTAATACACGGCTATATATATATTTTTTTCTTTTTTAGTTTATAACTCAATTTAATATTTTTTCAAAATTTTTAGCTTTGCCAAGTGGTATATATATTTTTTTATTATTATAACTAAATAACGCGTAGAATTATTAGCGTAGAGTTTGCGTAGAGAATTATTTACTCTAATGTTGTTTTATTATTATGAAATACATTTTTAATGGTGTGTATTTCAAAATGGCAACTGATGTAGATTAGATGCTAGGCTATAGTTTTTGTATTGACACAATTATGAGCAAAGTAACCACAAAAAGTAAAATGGTGCTATTTTGTCCGGAAATAATTTTTTATTCATTGTTCATTATTGTTTTTATTCATTGTTCATCGTTACTGTTATTATTATTATTATTTTATTTATTTATTTATTTTTTATTTATTTATTTATTTATTTATTTATTTTGATTTTGCATTGAAATTTTCTTGGGAGACACAAATTAACATAAAAGTTATAAAGATTTCTCCTTTTCAAGTGCATGAATCCGAAATAGTAAAATTTCTGTTTTCCCTTTTAGATTTCGAAAGTTGGATTTGTGGAGTTTGCGGATCACGAAACTGAAAAATTATAAAACTGATTTTTTTTTCCTTTTTTCTTTGAAACCTTCTAAGAACAGAATTACTAAAGAAATAATGAAATTTTCGCTGATTTGTCTTACGTTCCCTCATAAATTTTGACCAACAGCAACAGAAGTTGATTAGACAGACTGGAGTTTGAGTCGGCCATTTGTCCCTCCAAGTCTGTAGTCCTGAATTTCAGGTGCATTCGTAATTATGTAAATACGTAGCATCTGTAGTCGTCGTTAAATCCATCCGTCTGTCCGTCTGGCCGATCTGTCTGTCCGTCCGCATATAACAACACAAAAACTACTTAACCGAATTGTTTGAAATATAAAACGTATAATTATAACACAATTTTGTCGAGTCTTTTCAAATTTTATGAAAATCGGATGTATGATTCTGCTACAAGGACAATTAAAAGTATTCCGTTGCGTTAAGGTCAATGGGAAGAAATAGTTTCAAGTGCATTTTAATGATGTTACTTATATCGAACATAATACAATTCATAGCATCTATGAAATCTATATTAAAATACACATTATGTACAGTCTGTGATACAAAAAATATTTTTCTTACTACACAGGGCCACACAAAACAATTCTATTACATAATGGTACAGGGGAAACATTGCTTGGGGTACATTTTAACTATTTTAAAATATTTAACATTTCATGAAATTTATATGCGTTGATGATTTCACTACAAGCTAATTCCTGTATGATACAAAGCATTTAGTATTTACAGGGACACACACAGGATTTCGAATAAAGTATTGTATCCGAGGTACTGTATATTTTATATACTTCGTTATAGTACGAATGCATCTTATTTGCAACGTCTTACGTGCAATTTCCTACTTGTTGTATTATAATTTGGCCACTTTGTCCTTTCTTCCCTCATATGTAATGTCATTGCACCTCTCATGAAATAACTTATATTTTTATTAAACGTTATTCGTTTCGTTTTCAATAATGCATGTAACATTAAAACCAGCGTTGAAAATTCTTAATGACTGATTTTAAATTCATATAAAGGATTCTTAAACTAAGCACATAAATGAAAAATTAATAAAAAAGTTATTAAATGCAGCTTTACGCTTTCAAACGAAACAAAGATTCAATTTTGATTTAAACAAGAAAATACATTGTTCATTCAAAAATGATCAACTAGGAAGAAATTAAAATTTACCGGAAAGAATTTCAATGGTAATCGCCGTCTATTCTTCAGAATATTGAAAACAATGAGCAACTTTATATCAATTAATTGCTTTGTCAGAAGCATGAGAAAAATATAATTACTGTTTAGAGCTATAAATCCATTTTTAATTTTAGAAAATGATGCGAATATCTAGAAAGCTGAGTTAATTGAAACCTATTGTTTCAGTAACAATGACGCACATGGTAATAATGTTTTAGAAAGAATTGTTTACTGCATTATTAGCAAATGCAATACACAAAAATATTTAATGATGGCTCTAACTTCAGTTCGCATTTATTACAGAAAAAAAAGTACTGTTAATGGCACAATAATTTCACATAAAGTTACAAATTGGGATGTATGTCATAATCACTACGGTAAAGCAAAATGTGATGTTTTCATTGTCGCATTCTTATACTCTCAAATAATAATGTTTGGTGATTTCACTGAAGGTTACTATGATTGTCTAGTGTGATGTATTGCTAAGCGACGTTACAATGAACCCATCTTGCAACTGTCGTGACCGTCATTTTTGAGACTCCGTTGTAACTGAACTACATTAGTTGTTTTGTGTACAGAAACCAATTGTCATTAAAAACAAAAGAAGCTATATGGCGACTTGTCACACACACGCAAAAAAAAAAAAAAAAAAAAAAAAAAAAAAAAAAAAAAAAAAAAGTTTTTGGTGATCGCACAGTACACAATAGAATTTTCAAATGTGGATCGCCTATTCAAAAACCGAAATGTACTGAGCCTATATTTTTGAACACCGGTGTAGTTTGCGTATTAAAATAATTTTACTTTTCCTGACATCTTTTAAAAGTCTAAATGCAACAAAAATATTGCTCACCGGCAAGAAACGTGGCACATCTCGGCAAAAATGATTTTCACATTAGATGTAAAAGAAGATTCGCTTATTTCTACTGTAACATGAAATTACAACACTTACACTGCAAAAAATACATGTGGCAGTCGGGGACTGCCGCGGTAAAGCTATTGCATAGCATTTTTTATCAACTTATGCAACTATAATTATTTATATATTTTTTATTAATGCAGGTTTTTTTTTGTCTTTGATATTAATTCTAGTTACACTTTTTGAGCGTGATGAGCGATAAGAAAACATTTTTTTTTCTTTTATTGAATAAATAAGAAGTTAATATCGTTTTAAATAATTTTATTATCTTACAATACATGTAGGTTAATCAGGAATTTTTATCATTGAAACTATAGGTTTATGGTAACTGAAATAAGAAACATAAGTTTGAGACTTGATATCCTCTAAACATCTGAAAAATACCACGTCAATGTCTGCCGAAGTCTACCGAAGAATACCGTGCCCAAGTCTGCCGAACTGAAACGACATTAGCCGAAATGCTTGGTTTTTTTCTAGTTACGGAATTTCTAGATTAGGTCACCGCGCTCAAAGCCCGCGATAAAATACCAAATACTTAATAAATTGCCAAACAAAATTTGGCCGCGCTACGAAAATTAGATCGCGAGTTATAAGCATTTTAAATTTTCCGACCCTCACCGTGGGGGTCTCCTATCACCAAAAATTAACACTGTCTCATAATAAATTGCCAAACAAAATTTGGCCGCACTGCGAAAATTAGATCGCGAGTTATAAGCATTTTAAATTTTTCGACCCTCACCGTGGGGGATCTCCTGTCACCAAAAAATAACACTGTCTCATAATAAATTACCAAACAAAATTTGGCCGCGCTACGAAAATTGATCGCGAGTTATAAACATATAAAATTTTTCGATCCTCACCATGGGGGAGTCTCCTGTCACCAAAAATTAACACTCTCTCATAATAAATTACCAAACAAAATTTGGCCGCGATACGAAAACTAGATTGCTAGTTATAAGTATTTTAAATTTTTCGACCCTCACCGTGGGGGGGGGGGGTCTCCTGTCACCAAAAATTAAAACTGTCTCATAATAAATTACCAAACAAAATATGGCCGCGCTTCGAAAGTTAGATCGCGAGTTATAAGCATTTTAACTTTTTCGATCCTCGCCGTGGGGGGCGGGGTCTCCTGTCACCAAAAATTAACACTGTCTCATAATAAATTACCAAACAAAATTTGGCCACGCTACGAAAATTTGATCGCGAGTTATAAGCATTTTAAATTTTTCGACCCTCACCGTGGGGGGGGGGGGGCGGGGTGTCTCCTGTCACCAAAAATTAACACTGTCTCATAATAAATTACCAAACAAAATTTGGCCTCGCTACGAAAATTAGATCGCGAGTTATAAGCATTTTAAATTTTTCGATCCTCACCATTGGGCGGGTCTCCCATCACCAAAAGCTACATTATCCTACCTTGTTTTATCTTTAGACGATTCTTTTCTATACACATTCTATCAGGAATTTTTATCATAAAAACTATAGATTTATGGTAACTGAAATAAGAAATATAAGTTTGAGACTTGATATCCTCTAAAATCCTGAAAAATACCACGTCAATGTCTGCCGAAGTCTACCGAAGGATGCCATGCCGAAGTCTGCCGAACTGAAACGACGTTAGCCGAGAGTTAGGTTTTTTTCGTTACGGAATTTCTACATTTTTCTCGTTACGGAATTTCTACATTCGGTCGCCGCGCTCAAAGCCCGCGATAAAAGCTATGCAATAGCTTAAAAAATTTAGATACTATTATTCCATAAAATTGGTGGCAGCTGCTGCCTCTAATTAAAAAAAGTAATTATTTCACTTAGAAAATGGTGTAATTTAAACATAAACAACTTGGTGTAACATTACCATGTTACATCAGTTATATCGGTTAAAGATCGCCATAAAATTGAAGGCAGCAAGGCTTCCGTTGACGTTATAGAGAGTAATATTATGGAGTAACGTTACGCATGTGTGTTAGAGTGTAGCTCTGTATGCAGAAGTAAAAAAGTGCTTAAAAACATAAAACCCTTAAGGGTGTTCTCAACTGCTCCGCTCAACAAGCTCAAAACGTTTTGACACACTTACAAATTCATCTTTTAACAGAAACATATAAAATTGGAATGCCTGACTATGTAAGCGATTTCGAATCGAACTTAGTTTTCCATTTTATTATAATTAAATTACCTATCCAGTTCTAAACTATTTCGATCACGTGATCACCCGTTTTTCTTCTGTTTTTCGACCAGTTTTTCTGCTGTCGTCGGGAAATGTGCTCAAAAACGTCAACATTAAAGACTTGTTATGAAAAATCTGTTCTTAAAAAAAAAAAAAAAAAAAAAAAAAAAAAAAACAGAAAATTGAGTGCAATTAAACATCTTCTGAATAACAACATCGGCTAGTTTCATAACATTCTGAACAAAAATAAATTAAAGCATATGTCACAAAGTTGCCCTTTTTGATTTAAGAACACCCTTAAGAATCAGGACGCTAAGTGTGGAGGACTGAGTAATTTTACCTCAACAGTCAATTCTACCCCATTTCATTATCATGAATGGACATATAGCGTAATAAAATGATTTATCGGATAACTGCACTTATGAAACTTTAGCTACAGCAAGATGCATACTATGATTGATATTTTAGGGGAATAGAACGCAAAATGAATTTTCCAAGATGTCTCACTTTTCTTGCGGATGAACGATATTATGGATTAAACATACATATTTTCAAAAACTACTTTAATTCATAATATGAAGACACGAATTTTTATTAAAACACGAATTTTTCACTCTATGCTGAAAAAAAAAGTTGCATTAATATTTGGAATAGAGAAAGTTGTTTCCATCTTATTCGTTTTTTAAGATAAAAATGAGAAATATTTTCTTTTCAGTAAGTTGAAAACGCATTTAATCATTTCTCAAATGTTTTCTGGCAAAACGATCTGGTTTCCAAGTGAATCATGAAATTAGAAGTTTAATGCCAGATGTAGCCTTACAAAAACATGGCCAAAATTTTCAGATATTATTAAAATAAATCTCTTATAGACAGATATAGATATATATTACAGGAAATTTCTTTAATTTTAAATACTGAATATTTTTTAAGATGATAAAGTACATTTAAACTATTTATATTATGTGGAAAAAGTTACAGTTTTATTTTGCAGATTTTTTGTAAAAATGATAGATTTATGTTCGATACAATGGAAAATGCCTTTAGTTCGATTCATTTTTTGGATGAAAAGTGCTTCTTTTGATTTTGTAAAAACTCATTTAGTCACTCTTGATTTCAAATAAAATAATTTTTTATCTTAGTGAAATTAAAAAAAAAATTCCAAATACAGTAGAACCCTGATAATTCGGATTAATTTGAACCAGGCCCAATCTGGATTGTCCAAAATCCGGATTATCAGGAGCATGTGAACAAATGAAATAAAATAAAACATACTTTCAGAAAATCACCTTTATGCTGAATATATTCAATATTTATAGACAGTAAAAATGTTGACTTTGTAATTATAAAATTTGTTATATTCTGCTGTGCCAGTTTTGCGGGCCGCATGGTCATACATTCCCTTGAACATAAATAATTCGTTCGATGTAGTGTCCACATAACGTTCAGAATAAATCATTAATTGTTCAAAGTGGAAAGTTGCTTCATTATAGCTTATAACTTCTGGTTGATCATCATTGATAATGGCTTTCATCTGCATCCTCTTCATTTTATTCAGTTGTGCACAAAGTGATTATTAAATCATCTGTAAGCGAAGCATACTCTTCATTATTTTCTGCTTCCAACCAATTGTTAATGTCGCTGATATCAACATCTGAGCAACCATCAATTTTTTAAAAGAAGTTGACAAAATCTTCAGATGTACTTTCTCTTTCATTCTCGTTTATTCCTCTTTCTATTTTCGATTTTCTGCAAGAGATTTGAAGAAGGATTTTTGCACGAAGACAAGAAAACAGTCCCAAGAGACCTTTGGACTGACTGACAAAGTGTGTATATAAGGACTCTTTTACTTTGCTTTCTTGCATTGTTCTGAGTAAAACTTTATTAAAGACAAAGTTTTTGGTGATATTTCTAAATGGATTAAACAGAAAACTGTGAAAATTGGAATTGCCAAAGCTTAAATGATGCATGGTTGTTCCTCTTATAGATAACATTAAAGAGTTTAAATAGGAAAGCTTGAGAAATTCTTCCGAAAAGATTTCAGAAAAAAACTTTTTTATTCAGAATATGAGGCTGAAATAAATTTATGTTATGAAAATTTTCCGATCACTTCTCAAACTTGGAAAAAACAAAAAATCGACCAAACCGATCCGGATTAACGGGGTCCGAATTAGTGGGGTTCTACTGTAAGTGTAAGTATATCAGTAATAAAAAGCACGTTTAGAGACCAAAAAAGGAGCTACTTGGAAATTGGGGAATACGTCGTATTGGTTTCTTAATCTTTCTTTTAAAAAAACTAATTTACAATAGGAAAAATTTTAAATACATTTAAATATTTAATATTTAAGATACTTGTCAAAGGAATAATAAAAATGTAAATGTATTATTTGTTTAATTAATATACATATAATATATATGATTGTTATAATTACATATAATTAATTGTTATTATTGTTTAATTAATCTATATATCTATATATATATATATAAATGTATTATTTATATATGTATTAATTAAACATGTTATCAAAGAATATTAAAAACTACATTAGTTATGTAACATGCCACGGAGGTGAGAATTCACGTACTGTGGACCAAGAAACTAACATTTTAAAAAATATTATAAATAAATTGGCTACTTATATTAATGGGCATAATTTCATTACAATTTCAAAAAAAAAAAAAAAAAATAGTTAGATGAATAATTCTTTACATTTTTTCACTGTAAAATATAGTGATGGAAATGTCACACTTTTTTGAAGAATAACTCATATAAGTTTTGCCATGCTTTATTTTTTTCTTTCAACTGATTGCATTTCAAGTTCGAAACAATAAAAAGATTTTTAGTTTGATTGATTTTTATAAAAAGTGATTCTTTAAAAGAAAATTAATCATCTCCCAGTATAATCTAAAATTTCTCTATTATTTCATTATTATAAATAATAATAATATTTAATAATAAATAACAAAAAACAACTTTTTTTTTTTTTTTTTTTCGAAGAGTAATGCGCGAAGTCAAAAATTTTTGTTTTAGCTCCAAATTCAACTGATACATGACGCAACACTGTCTTAATCTATAATAATGTAAGGGAAGATGGGGATACTTGAGCCACTTTTTAAATTTTAATTTTTAAAAATTTTTTATAATTTCTTAGAACAAAATAAAATATTGAAAATGAAAATTTGATAATTTTTCTTCAACTGAAAACCACTTTCGATTAATTTTGAACTATTTTTCTATGTCTAATTGATTTTTACTTTCTTTTTACATCGTGGCTCAAGTATCCCCTTCATGGGGATACTTGAGCCATGGTGAAGGGATACTTGAGCCAGTACGGAAAAAAACCTACAAAAGTAATTTTTTTTCGCTTTATTTTTGCTCAAATATTTTACAGAATGATAAATTATGATACATAAAGTCCTTCAAAACCAATTGAGAAAACAAAGCTAGTAATACGATAATTTTTTTGTCGTTATAGCTAGTGATCAAAGGATCATTGCAAAATCTTTTTACTTTTAGCTACATGGTAACTCAGTAGGGCCTTCTGTTGATGACAATAGGCATTTCTTTGATTAAAAAACTTACAATAACAGATGATGTTACAATTTCACTATAAAATATCAATCTTAATATATTATATTAAAAAATAAATATTTTAATATGTTGGACCTGACTAATTGAAGTATTAGAGATTATGATTTTTAAAATAGTTTTTAAAAATTTTTTAATGTAATAAAAATTAAATTGAAAACTATTACAAGTTTACATTTATCTAAACAGGCTATTTTTTTAGTCAAAATGAAAAATAAAATGGATATTTTCATTAAAAAATATACATTTTTAAACATTTTTTTTTCTAAGTCATTATTTTTTAAAGAAAAAAATATCAATTAGTGAATATAAGGACGCAATTTTATTTTTTGTTTGTTTCATCCATGTCTAATTTTGTTATGGGGATGGTTGAGCCATGGCTCAAGTATCCCCATTACCACCATTTTTGTTTATCAGAGTTTTACTAAGTAAAGCATGCAGCTATTTGTACTAGTTTAGATTCAAAATACAATTGAAATTATACTTATTAAATTTATCCATATGATTGCAACTTTAAACAAAACTTTTAATTAAAAAAATAAAAAAACCATGCACCTAAATATTCACTTTAGATAGGGAAAAACAACTATTAATCACCATACTTTCAAAATGGTACCAAGGTATGTGATTTCTTTTTTACATGTTCAGAACTATAAATATGTTACCATATTGTCAGATTTAGAAAGAAAAATTAACCAACTGTAGAAATAATTGGGGTGGCTCAGGTATCCCCTATGCTCAAGTATCCCCACTCTCCCCTAATAGAAAATTTTGTAACAACAATCTTAATCACTACCTTATTTTGAAGGGTTTTTTTGTATTTTATATTAGCAACATTCTTCCACCTCATAAAAAAATGGAAGGAGGAGTAAATCTTTTTTGGGTACGTTATATATGTAAAATTAAATTAATATAAGTTTTTCCCATTTTTTTTATAATCATAAACTGATGATTGCATTTACTTTCGGAACAATGAAAATATTTTTAGTTCGATAGATTTTTCAAAAAGTCATTCTTTTAAAAACATCAATCACCTCCCAAAAGAAATTTCAACCCTTTTGTACCACTTTCCAGCTGAACAATTTGATTTGAAAGAAAATTTAAAATTAAATGTAATTTTCAAACAGAAAAGCAAATATTTATGTTCTAAACGTAAAAGCTACTGTTACCATATTCTATCAATAGACTAAATATATTGTTTAAGGATATAATATAAGCTAATGTTTGCTGAAAGCGCTAACATTAAGCTGTTTATGGAAAATAAATATTACATTTTTATATATTTAATACTATTTAAACTTATTACTTTTTACAAGGAGTCAACACCTTTAAGCTATTTATATTGAAAGCAAACTGATAAAAGATTCGCTTACTCTTTTATTTTCCAGATATATTTTTTAAAGTGATTGCATTTATTTTCGGAACAACGAAAACTGTATTTAGTTCAATTCATTTTTTGGATGAAACTTGCTTTTTTCAATAAATAAATTTATTCAGTCATTTTTATAAGTTTTTCTTTACTATATTTTTTGAAGAAAAGGGGTATTTTTTATCTGAAGCATATAATAAAAAGAAAAGAAAAACTAATAAACTGTGCGCCATAAACAAATTAATAATAATAAAATTCGATAATAAATAACCAACCGCTGATATTATTATTATTGCTTTGCGAAAGAGCAATGCATGAAATCGAAAATTTTCTTATTTCATTTCTTTGTTACAAATTAACCGATAGATGACGCTATACAGTCTCAATCTATAATACTAACCAAATAACCTTACAATTTTGGTTTGTCTTCCTATCTATTTTTTGCCGGTGCAGTAAGTCTCACACCCAGATATCGAGAATACACCAAGGTACCCTGATTGGCATGTAATTGATGTTTGTTGTTATTGACGTGAGTCCGAAGAGTCAGAGAGGTGTTGGAACTTGCTTTCGACTGACACAGGGGACTGGAAGTCAGACTTCTGAAGCAAAAGATGTTTGGCAAAACCCCAATAGATGGCAGCACCAAACATCGCCACTTCCTCAATTTCGACATGCCTCTGAAAGGGAGAAAAGGTTTCTCCAAAGACCAATACTTATGGTAACTGCTATTTAATTGATATATGTTGAGAACCAGAACCGAAATCATAGTCTAGTATAACCTAATTTTACAGTATATGAAGTGTTTGTTTAATTATTCTTGTTTTTTTAACTGCTTTCTCTAGCTTTAGAAGCCAAGTTATCATGTTGGAAGCAATAGTTGTACATTGTGATATTAAGAGCCAATTGAACGGTAACTCAATAGAAAATCGCATTTTCTGCGGATTTAAATTTACAGTAAAATTCAATATATACACACACATATATATATAAGCTTTTAATGTAAAAGGATTTTTCACTTTATTCGCATTTCAGAAAATTACATATTGACAACAAAATGGACTTTTTTGGTTAATTATATTGTGTATTATATTTTAATTATGCGGTGTATATTAATAATTTCTGGTTCATCCGAAAAGTCTTTATGATTCTATAAATGATATTTATGGTCATACATGAGTCTTTGGAGTTTTATCAATATTTTTCGTATTATATATTTTAAAGATATTATAGAGGAATTTTAAGAATTAATCATTTAATTTCTTTTAATGTTAATTTTTCGGATGACTTTTATCAAACGATGTAAGCAGCTCTTTTCCTAAACTCAGTTAACTTAACCAGAAAATGATCCAATATGACATCAATTACTTAATCTTCTATATCTATTGCTTTCACTAATCATTCAAACATGTTAATTATTTCATAGCAATATATATCATTTAAGACTAAATGCACAGCCATATTAGAATTGCAGTTAAATTGCAAGTAACTGCTTTAGCAAGTTTCACTAATCATAAATGATTACTCAAACATTATTATAACCATTGCATGCGACAATACACATCGGTTAATTTTAATTGCACATTTTTGGAGCAAGGGATGCTAAACATATGATTTCTAACTACTTGATTGAATTTTCCAAAAAAAATAAATAAATTGATTTTTAAATAGATGTTCATAAATTTAATTTATTATATATCACTTTAAACATAAATTACATAAACATTAAATTTTACTTTAAACCAACTATTACCTTAAAAGCAAATTTCTCCTAATAAAATATATTATATTAAATTATTACTGATAATTGCAGTACATTGATCTAGAATTTAACTCGGTTTATGAATAACTGATATATCGTCATCAGAAGGTTTTACAACACAAAAAGTAATGTATTTCCATTCTACAAGTATACAGTACTTCAATGTCCCTTATGTTTCTGTTATTGAAAGATTTCATAATTGCCGGCTTCTCACTATCACTTTCTTTTCTTATACAATTTACTATTGGTTGTTTTTTGTAGTTTCCTTAAATTTTATTGGCCAATATATATATCACTCGGATCCTTTTCTCTTCCATTTGAACTTTTTTTCACTGATGTCACCATGCTTAATGCAATTGAGATCAGCCCGCAATTAGTTAAATGTTCTGGTGTTGCAAATATTATTTTATATCATTATATTATAATTTTTCTTTAAAAGTTAAACATTGAACTCATTTTTAATGTCTACTTATCCTTTGCCATTTAATAAATGCTATAGGCATGGTAAGGATAAAGCCTATTCAACTGAGTAATTTTTAAAATATATTCTTTACAACAGAATTCAGCAAACTAAAAGATTTAGTGAAGTTTCTATTTCGTTTTAACTAATATAGCATCAATTTTTAACTTCCACCATTTTGCAATAATTTTAATTGTGGTGACATTCAGTGGTGCAGTTGAAAAAAAACAGAAGGTATACGCTCTAAGCATAGGATACACGCTCAAGATACAGGTTATACCCTAGAATTTATATACTATAGCTTTCTTGAGAAATGAGGATGTACGGTGTACCTTAAAAATCCAGAAAGTATATGGCATATAGCATGCCCTCTACTATGGTATACCCTTCAAAATATAGGGTATACCCTAGAATTTATATACTATAGCTTTCTTGAGAAATGAGGGTATACGGGTTGCCTTAAAAATACAGAAAGTATACGGCATATAGTGTACCCTCTACTACATCCCTGTTGGCATTACTATACATACAGTTGCTTAGACAAACTTTGTGTATGATCACAGCAGTGTTGTAGTCTAACTGTCAATATCTGTAATAATAGCTATTTTAAATAGTTGCATTAGTCAATTACAAAGTGATTGTTGCGAAATTATTGTATTTGGCGTCACATGTTATTTGATTGTATCGATTTTAGTACAGCGTCTATTTAAGGTAGAGAGAGCTTTTATATCAGACATGTCATCATATTTTAAAAATTAAAATTTGTATGCCTTCAGGGTATTTATTCAGTAAATAAATATTTTCATTATTTAATGCAAAAAATTTTTTGTTTAAATATAGCGACTCTTTGTGAAAATGTCTTTATTCAAACTCTTTAAATTACTTTAATCTTGAAAGTGTAGAAACCATGCAAAAGGATTATTATTTTTTTTTTTTACTTTTACATGATATTAGGTGTTATTTATAATAAATTTAAAATTACTTATTTATTACAAATATAAATTTTTATTACCAGGTAATAAAATGCATATTCAATACGTTTAACTATTTTAAATTTAATTTAAAAAAATCAGAAAATCAGAGTTGGCATTAAGCAGCTTACAAAATGTACTAGAGGAAAAAATATAATTAAACTGCAACTGATTCAAATAACTAGTAAAATATTTTTTTTAATACAAAGTCCTTTTTTTTTTTGTATTTTTTCCCATTTTTTAGCTTTTGTTTGGTTTGTCGATAACAAAATTTATGTCGCATACATGTATCCAATTTTTCATAATTATCAATGTGTATCCCATTGTTCAGTCTTGGAAAAATGTAAACATCCCCTACTAACGCCTCAACAAATAATCATTGAAGAAACTTACTGGTACCAAACAATTGGAAGTAAATTCTACTTTTAAATTATGTACATAAATTTGCTTAAAGGGGGGGGGGGGTGCATGGACATATTAAAATGAACCCAAACTTCATTTTTTCAATAACAATATACAATTTTAATAAGATATTTCAAATCTTAATTTCAAACTATGCTAATACCAAATTTCAAAGCATTTGAATGATAAGTTTTTGAACTATAAACATTAAAAACTTAGTGCTTCTAATGTTAAATTACATTTTCATATTTTTAATAATATTTCCTGAAATTATACTCCTAATGTGCTAATTTTTTATGTAGCAGTAATGCTGAAATACCTAAACGTAAATACGTTGAATTTGCAATTTTTATGATTTTATGATCTGAATTATAAAATTAATATTCGGAAAATTTTTAAATTGCAAATTTACAATTTTTTTGATGGATTTAGAATTTTTTTTTAAGTATTGCTTAATATAAATACAAAATTTTAACTTTTTCTTCTAAGTAGTAGTATCCAGATTATGCTTAATAAACGTCAAAATGATGATTTAAGTTGCTATCTATGATAGAAGTGACTAGATATTTTGAAACTTCTAATACTATCCTGTATTCCAATTTAGTAATCTTCAATGACCGTTCGGTTGGCGTCTACATTGGCTTGATCAAGAAGGAAGCTCTCTTGGCCCACAATCAAGAACAGAATTTCAGTTTGGATGCAGCTTCTAAAATATGCTCGTTTTAAAATAATTAATTAACAAGAAACTGATAGTAAGAATTCTATGAAAATTTGTTTTTGTAATGTAGAGTTGATTTATGCTTATTGGTTACTATTGCTGAAAGAAAAAAAAAGTTAGGGATCGTTTTAATAAGTGGATTCCCCCCCCCCCTCCTAAGCAAATTTTATGTATATCATTTAAAAGTAGACTTAATTTCCAATCGATTTGTACCAGTAACTTTCCGTAATTTTTTGCAAAGGTGGTAGGGGAATTTTACTTTTTACCCCACAACTGTACAAGTAAATGCTATTAGGAAAGTGTTTCAAATATTAAACATATTAATTATCTAAATATAATGTAATATTAATTTTTAAGACAAAATTTATCAAACAATCCCAGCAGGATGATGGATAAAGCAAATTATTTTTTGTATTATAATCAGAAATCAATTGCACAGTTGTGTTCTCCTAGAAATTTATTTAATGGACTAATGAAAGTATACAACTTCTATAATAACGATTCTTTGTGTTCATTTCCTTCCATTAATCATTCAATGGTTTTAATTATTATATGTAGTATACATCAATTAAATGCATGAGCATAGCACAGTTGCAGTTAAATTACATCGGTGACATAACAATGACTATTTTAACTAGTTTCACTAATCATTTCTAAAGTGCTTGTTCATGTATTATTATAATTATTACATGCTTGTACATGCGATTTCATTATAAACGAGTGAATTATTTTGGTTGAACGTATGACGATGTGATTAATTGATTAAATATTCTGATATGTTTTACAAACCTGTTATAAAATAAGCGTAAAATTTTTTAAATTATTTTATAGAATTATATATTCCCTATAACAGTCCCCTTTATCTGCCCGTACGGTGTACGGGCAACGTGATTTTGGCAATCATTATTTGACCAATTTGACCAATTTGACCAATTATAATTTATTATTCTTACCAGTAAATTTTTATTACAAATTTTGCACTATTCAATCCATATAGCATTATAATTTTTCCGTTTAAATTAAACAAAAATTTCTGTTTCTAAATACCGGTGATAAAAGATTAAAAATTCTAGAAAAGACATGAAAAAAAAAAGTATTATTTGAAAGTTTTTTTCAAAAATATTGATCAGTTAAGTTGTTAAATGGAAAAAATATCAATATAAAATTATAAGTAATCTTTTATCCAATACAATGAATTACATTAATTAAATAATATTAAATAACGAAAATGTTAACTATATTAATATGAAAAGGTTAAATATAATCATTAAATGGTTTCTTAAATACTGACGTAAAATATAAAGCTGGCTATTTCAAGCAACTGTTTGATTATTTCAAATAATTATTAAATGAATTATTAATTGAACAGCTCATTACTCAAAAACTCTTATTTAGAAAATATTTACTCGGGGTGTTAGATACATTCTTTAAAGCATCTAAATTTTTTTTTTTTTTAATAGAGCTAAAAATAATAAAATACTGACAATAAGTGGTTAAAGGGAGAAATAACAATATTAATATACACTATAAGGCCACTGATTATTGGACACTTGCGATTTTAGACATTTTACTAAATATATAGAATAATACATGAGGAATCATCTCGAAACTCTTAGTGTATAAATATAATAGTATACGTCATACATCTCCGTGAAGATGTTTTACCGAAACTCCATAGGGGACCGTCAACAAATTAAAAAAGAATGAATATCTTTTGAATAACCCTGTCAAAACTAATGTAGCAAAAGCGCTCAAACTCTAGATTATGATTGAATGCCTTATTGTAATACACTGCGTTCATTTTTATGCAAATAGCATGCATACTCGCAGAGTAATTAAGGTTTTTATAAAAATGGTTCCAAGTTTTTCCCTTATAATTTTCAGAGTTCTTAATATAAAATAATATTTTTTTTTTCAGAAAACATGACAAACAACATTGCACACAGTACCCTGTAATCAGAATTAAAAAATAATAAAAATTGTATGAAAAATGAGTAGGTTTACTAAATAATTTTTTACTGCGCATGCGTCAAAGATATCAAAATTTGATTTGCATATTGTGTTAGCTAAATGTATAGAGCAACTTTTGTAAAAGTCTCAAAATCATAGCTTGAAAATTCTGAAAGTAATCGTCTATAGAAAAAGGACAAAATCCGTTGTTTCCAAAATGAAGCAAAAAAATGAGGGATTTTATCCAAATGTAGTAGTACATCCCGTATTGTGTATTCTATATTGACACTAATCAATGAATATATGGATACAACCCCTCTTCAACCCCTCTTGTTTTTGCTTCATTTTGAGAATAACGGATTTTCAACTTATTCAATTGACGATTATTTTCAGAATTTTCAAGTTATGATTTTGTGACTTTTACAAAAGTTGCTCTATACATTTAGCTAACATAATATGCAAATGAAATTTTGATATCGTTGACGCATGCGCAGTAAAAAATTATTTAGTAAACCAACTCATTTTGTATACAATTTTCATTATTTTTTAATTCTGATTACAAGGTACTGTGTGCAATGCTATTTGACGTATTTTCTGAAAAAAATATTAATTTATATTAAGAACTCTGAAAATTATAAGGAAAAAACTTGGAAAAATTTGGGACCATTTTTATAAAAACCTTAATTACTCTGCGATAATGCATGCTATTTGCATAAAAATGAACAAGGCTTATTACAATAAGGCATTCAATCATAATCTAGACTTTGAGCGCTTTTGCTACATTAGTTTTGACAGGGTTATTTAAAAGATATTCATTCTTTTTTAATTTGTTGACGCTCACCTATGGAGTTTCGGGAAAAAAATCTTCACGGAGATGTATGACTTATACTATTATATTTATACACTAAGAGTTTCGAGATGATTCCTCATGTATTTTTCTAGATATTTAACAAAATGTCTAAAATCACAAGTGTCCAATAATCAATGGCCATATAGTGTATAAGTAGTCTTTTATTCAATAAAGGGAATTACATTAATGAAATAATGTTACATAATGAAAATGTTAAATATATTAATATGAATATTTTTTCATAGCTACAATAAACAGAAAATTACATACGTCTCATCAGTATTGCCTATTACTTAATACAAAATTGTAAGGTATACGAAATTATCTTTACAAAAAAATAAATAAATAAATAAATAAATAAATAAATAAATAAATAAATAAATAAA
The DNA here is from genome assembly GCA_964019185.1 of Maratus speculifer. Lineage (NCBI taxonomy): Eukaryota > Metazoa > Arthropoda > Arachnida > Araneae > Salticidae > Maratus > Maratus speculifer. Next base: position 200,528,380 of record OZ025301.1, read on the forward strand.
TAATAAGAATAAGAATAATAATAATAGTGTAAGTTCTTTTTTAATTTTAAAACAATTGCGATTTTTTTTAACAATAACGTTGCAAAACTGTTCAAATGATAAATTAATTTTGAATTGAAAAACTAACTCAGTATTACGGCCTGTTGACATTTCTATAAACAATTTATACTACGCTCTGTATTGAGAAGTAGGAGAAATAAATAAAATCATTTTTCAAAACCCATTGTATAAGTAATGTTGATTTTTGGACAAGCTGTAGCTATAAAACGCAGGTATACAAAGGGTTAATTATTTTTTTCTATTAATGAGTCTTTAATACTTTCTCAATAAATTACAAAATATGTATCAAGAAAAACCTCTAATATGATTCTACTAAAAAGGTAGTTCTTCTTTATTATACTTTTAAAAAGTATCAAAAAAGAATTTAACCCTTTCATGTCCTCATATTTTTTTTTAATTTTTATAAAAAATTACTTTTGCACTGCGCATGCGTCAACTCTGTAAAAATTTCATTTGCATATTGTGTTAGCTAAATGAATAGAGTAACTTTTATTAAAGTTTCAAAATCATAGCTTGAAAATTCTGAAAATTATCGTCGAAAGAATGAGATAAAAATTCGTTATTTCCAAAATGAAACAAAAAGATGAGGGGCTGTGTCCATATTCCATTGATTAGTGTCTGCACAATATTGCATATACCACTATACTTGGATATAGCTCCCCATCTTTTTGCTTCATTTTGGAAATAACTGATTTTGATTTTATTCTATCGACGTTAATTTTCAAACTGTGATTTTGAAACTTTAATAAAATTTGCTCTATACATTTAGCTAACACAATATGCGAATGAAATTTTTTACAGAGTTGACGCATGCGCAGTGAAAATTTATTTAGTAAACCTGATCATTTTTCATAAAATTTTTAATATTTTTTAAATTTTGATTACAGGATATTGTGTGCAATGCTGTTTGTCATATTTTCTGAAAAGAACATTGTTTTATATTAAGAACTCTGCGAATTATAAGCAAAAAACTTGGAAAAATTTGAGACAATTTTTATAAAAATCTTGATTTTTCTACGAGTATACATACTATTCTCATAAAAATGAACACTGTTTATTACAATAAGCCATTTAATCATACTCTACAGTTTGAACGCTTTTGCTACATTGGATTTGACAGGGTTATTCAAAATATATTCGTTCTTTTTCAAATTGTTGACGGTCCCCTATTAGATTTTGTCAAAAAATCTTCACGTAAATGTATGACTTGTACTATTTTGTTTATAAATCTGGAGTTTCAGAGTAATTCCTCATGTATATATCTAGATATTTAACAAAACGTCTGAAATTGCAAATGTCAAAAATTTTTTGCTGACACTGTACGTATAACATTATACTAAGTAAGAATTTTTGGAGATGTTTAGAGAATATTGTTTTACAATAACATTTAACCTATCTTACAACTTTCTAATACATTTTGCGCTTTATTATGCAGGATTCTTTCAAGAAAGTAACTGTTATTTTTATTTAAATAGAGTAATAAAAAAAATTAAAATAAAAGAATCGTAAACAGTGCAAAAAGAATTAAGCAAATAATAATAATTATTATTATTACTGAAGTCCTAGACATAAATGAAGCCGAAGAGTAAATGCATAGACATATAGTAACAGTACTACCTGTAAATAGTAGCAAAAGTATTTATTAAAACAAAATAATACTCCATTACAAGACATACATTATTAATAGTACACTAGATCCGAAAGGTTTAAAAAAATAAAATCGATTGTATTTTTTATGATGATTTTTAAGTTGAAATTTAATAAACATCATAAGCAGAGTTAAACATACAACAGGATTGTATACTAATCATTTTCCAATGCCAGTTGCTCATTTGAACTGAATCTGAGTAAAACGTATTAGTGGAGTAATGATAGCATGTACAGTACTATAGCAATGATTTTCTGAATCCATTGATTTTCTCTAATCATTCACTCATTTTAATTATTATATGACAATACATATCATTTAAGTCTATGTTCATAGTAGCAGAATTGCAGTTAAACAGATGACGAATTATAACAATAGCTATTCTAAACAGATTCACTAATGATTCCTAAAATGATTGTCCAAGCATTATAATAATTACTATATGACAATATGTGTCACTTATTTGTAAATTAAATTAACTCTGTACAAAGAAAGTTGAACGTGTAATGTTGTGTGGTGTCTTCAAGAGTGAATATGTTAATTATTTTCGCAAATTTATCTTAAAAGAAATATTTTAACATTTTATCTATTGCATAACATTAAATATCACTTAATTACAAACATTTTTTTATTACTATGCAAAAAAAAACTTGTTTTCCCATTGCATATAATAAAGTTAAATGAAATAAAAATAATAATAGCATTCATAATTTTCTATAGTCGAGGGGGGAAAAGTAAATACCTGCCATTAACTCCTCATCAAATTGTCGTAGAACTTTACTGTATCGAATGATTGGAAATGAAGCCTAATTTTAAATGTTATAAATAAAATTTGCTTAAGAAGCCATCTACATAATGAAACAAACGAACCCAATGAAAAGGACCCAAACTTCCTTTTTTTCTCAGTGGCATTACCCAATTTTAAAAAGATATTTCAAAATTTCGGTACAAACTGTAATTAGACACCAAATTTCAAGTCATTTGAATTATAAGTTTTTTAATTAATAACATTTAAAATTTAGTGCTTATAATGTTAAATTAAATTTCCTTATGGTTACTAATATCTCCTGAAATTATACGCCTTATTCACTATTTTTTATGTAGCAGTAATACTAAAAAGCCTATACATAAATTCATTGAATTTGCACTTTTTATAATTTTTTATATGAAATATGAAAATATTCGAAAACATTAATTGCAACCAACAATTTTTATGATGGATTTATATTTACTTTATATTTACTTTATACTTATCCTGCTTTATGGAAATCCAAAATTTCAAATTATTCTTTTTACTAGTTTTCAAATTAAACTTTATAAAAAAAAAAAAAAAAAAAAAAAAAAAAAACAGCAAAATGGTAGTTTAAGGGGCCGTCTATGATAGAAGTGACTAGATATTTGGAAATTTGCTATGCTATCTTATAATCTAGCAATCTTCAATGATGCTTGATGGCGTCTAAGATGCCTTGATCTTGAAGGGAGCTCTCTCGGTCAACAAAGGAGTACTAAACTTCAATTTGGATACAGCCCCTAAAATATGCTTGTTTTAAAATAATTAATTTTTCGGAAACTTATCACACAAATTATATGAAAATTTTGTCTTAGGCTAATTGAAGGGCGCAGAGTTCATTTATGACGTCAGAATTAGGTACTGCTTTTGTAAAAACAATGATGTTAAAGTTAGTTTTATTCCGTTGATTATGTCCTAGACATATTTTATATCCATCATTTAAAAGTAGGCTTTCTTTCCTATCGTTTGGTACAAGTAACTTTTTTCTACAATTTTTTTTTTCTAGTTGGTAGAGGGTGTTTACTTTTATTTTTTATTACGACTGTATATTTACCTTTTCATTTCCAAATTATACATATGTAGACCCACGTTCTTTCTCTTTTTATTAATGGTACTCAAACATAATTGAAATTCCTATTTTACAATGGTATGCTCCGATATCTAAGAATCGAAATAATACAAACCAGTTAAAACTCTCACTCTAAAATTAAATGGAAGAAGAAATAATTTAGTAATGATCAGTAATTTTGCATTAATCCGTACAGAGTAGTAGCAGAGTCGAACTTAATAGTGTAAAAGTTAAACAGTTCAATTAGAATTCACTATAAAGAAAAAAGTTTTTTTTTTTCAAATAATTATTAAAACTTATTTTTTTTAATTCCAAAGGAATATGTTATCATTATTTTGTAATTTATTATTTCTAGCATAAATCATGAAACATGCACCAGTATTTGTATTTAATGTTTTTTCATATTATCACTATTATATATTATCTGTTATATACAGGGTATACATGAACAAAAGTCCTAACTTTACAAAGCTATCAAAATAAAACAAAATAAAATACAAACTTCTTGTTCACAAGAAATAAAGTTTTCGGATTTGATAATCCCAAAGCTTTCTTTTACCTAATCCATGTTAATGCTGCAAAATTTCATATCACTGTAACAAAATTAAATGGCAATCAATGCCCACCATGGGAATTCCACTGATATGAAATTTCGTGCATTAGTTCTTGAGATATAATTATTGCTAAAATTATGTAAATCATGCAAAATGCAGCATAGCAGTGCCACTTGTTGGGTGATTTACACCAAAACCTGATCTGCACCAACTTGTGTGTCAACATCTAATTGAATCTGCAGTTAGATGAAAATCCGTACATTAGTACTTGAGATAGAGCTAAGACAGAAATCGTGAAAAATGCACCATAGTACTGCGACCTTTTGGGTGATTTAAACAAAAATGTAAACAATCCATTTTAAGGAATAAATGAATCTAAAGTTTTATAAAAATCCGTGCGTTATTTCTAGAGATAGGGTTATGGCGAAAATCGTAAAAAAATGAAGCATAACAGCGCCATCTGTAGGCAATTAATATTCAGTGTAAATTGGCCAAGTTTTTAGGAACTTGGCAAAATTTGGGACTGTATTTATTTAAAAAAAAAAAAAAAAAAAAAAAAAAAAAAAAAAAAAAAAAAAAAAAAAACAATTTTTCTATGTCTTATACATGATATCCTCACAAAAAGGACATAGTTTATTACAATAAGCCACTTAATTGTAATCTGCAGTTTGAACGCTTTTGCTATATTAGTTTTGCCAAGGTTACCCGAAAGATCTCGTTCTTTTTTAATTTGTTGACGGTTTCTTATAAGATTTCGGGAAAAATTCTTCCCGGAAATATATGATCTGTACTGTTCTGTTTCCATATCTGGAGTTTCAGGATAATTCCTCGTGTATCCCTACTCCTAGATATTTAACAAAACGTCTAAAATCACAAGTGGCCGGTTACCTTTGTTTACATAGTGTATAAGTTTATTAGTTGAATTCGGTCGCCGAATATACAAAATGACGATTTCATGTCATCTATTGTAACAATGATTCGCTGTATCAGTTGCTTCCCACTGATCATTCAATCATTTTAATTATTATATGACAATGCATACCATTTAAGTGCATGGCCATAGGAGAGCGAGAGTTAAACTGTGTATGAATATAACAATAGCTATTTTAACTAGTTTCACTAATCACCTCTAAAGGGATAGTTCAGACAAGATTTTAATTATTGTATTACAATGCATGTCGCTCCATTTTAAGTGAATGATTTTGATTAATCATGTGTTGATGCGACTTCCTGATTGAATATACTGACGTAAATTACAAACCGATTCTAAAATAAATGTTAAAGCATTTCATTTATTATATGAGACATTATATTTCATTTAAATGAGAACATATTGTCCTATAATCAGCATATTTTAACCAATAAATTTCATTACATTAACTTAAATAAAAACCAGAAATAAAAATAATGATGTAGTCTGAATCGATTACTAATTGATGAATAATTTATTTATCAAAAAATGGAAAACTGATTTCGATTCCAAATTTCTCCATTAATCAAGTCATTTTATTTAATCTCAAGTATTATAATCCACCAATTCAATGTGTATCAAAATATTACCCACTTTTATTTACTTATGTTTAAAAATGAATCAAAAAATGTGTCAAAAATTTAGCATTGTTGATCAAGAGATTTTAATGAAGCTGTAAATTAAGCCTTAAGGAAATCATGAAGCAGCCTTAAAAAACATTGCTAACCTCATAAAAAAAGGCTCCAGTTTTTCAAATATCATCCATTTTACCAACTAGGTATGCTAAAGACTCTTTCCACTTTTCCGAAGATGCCTGTAAATGTTGTTTTACCTTTCTAAAAGTATGTATGCCGTCAAATGTGTAGATTTGGAAAGGCCAAATTTCCGACATTAATGTTAAAAAAATAAACATGAAATGCATTATTATTTAAAGTTCAAAGAATATATCATAAGGAAATTAATATTCTTATTTTTTCTGTGTAATCTTTTTAAACAATGTCCATTTCTTTGCAATTTGACAAAATATATTTAAAATATAATATTTTATGTGTTAGACGCTTATGCTGTGAGAAAGGTTTTAAGTAAAACTAAGTATGTATTTTAGAAATATACATTTAGTTCTAAAATAATCCAAAATGATTCCAAATCACTTCATTAGCCAGGTATGCCAATTTTACATACTTATTTTTAAAAATTAATTTTAAAAAATGTGTCAAAAAGTTTGGCGATATTGAACAGGGGATTTGAGGCATCCTTAAGCAATCATTAGCCTCATGGAAAAACTGTAATTTTTCAAATATCATCCATTTTATTAATTAAGTATACTAAAGGTTTTAATTCGACTTTTCACAAAATGCTTCAAATGCAGTCAAATCGCAGGTATGGAAATACCAAATTTCCCTTCTAATGTTAAAACTATAGGCGTGAAATGCATTACTATTTGAAGAATATCATAAGAAAAGTCATATTTTTACCTTTTTTCCCTTGCAATCTTTTTAAATAACATCTTTTTATTCTTAAAGAGACAAAATATTTTTTAAATATGGCATTTTATGTGTCAGAGACTTATGCTATAAGTAAGATTTAAAAGCTTCAAATAGAATTAAATATATATTTTAGAAATATACATTTAATACTAAAATATAATATTTTATGTGTTAGAACTGACGATCTGTAAAAATTAAACATTTGAAATAAAAATTAAGTATATATTTTAGAAATATACATTTAATTCAAAAATATAATATTTTACGTGTTAGAAGCTGACGATCTGCAAGATTTCAATGCTTCAAATAAAATTAAGTATATATTTTAGAACTTATATTTAATTCTAAACATAATATTTTCGTGTTAGTAGCTGCGGTGATCTGAAAAAAAATTTCAACAATTCAAATAAAATTAGATACATACTTTAAAAATATTTTGTAAATTAAAAAAGAAGGAAAAAAATCCTTTAAGAAAATATAATTTAAAATATTAATTTCCTGGGGAAATAATTGTTGTAAAATTATGGCCTATGTTTTTATTTATAGTTATATTGCTATTTATTTGATCTCAAGTATTCTGCAAACTGTTCAGAAAGTCGAAAAGATTTACTCTAGATTTTTTACTAAATTTTTATTATGAGCTGTTGGGATACATTTTTTCTTTACGTTAAGTAGAAAGGAATAGAAATTATTTATATAAAATTATACCTAGTACATCAAAAGTATTGAAACATATTTAGAATGAAACACACATTTAGAAGTTATACAACACACAAAACTAATAATTTATTAATAGGAGTTAGAGTCGTTCAAATATTTAGTCAAAGATGCTGAATGTGTCATCCCAAGTGTTCCTTCGTTATTACACAATACTGGTTTTAACAAGAATTTTTAACCTTCATCGGGCGCGCCGTTGTAAAAAGTACAACATTCACTTCTTTTTTTCTTCAAAAAAAAATTCAAGGAGTAGTGAGTGCTAATAAGTGAGTGCTTTGTATTCGTTTATTGGATCTCTTTACCCAGTTTCTGAAAGTTACTGACACTTCAGATTGAGCAATTAGCTGCACATCTCATTTCAATCTATTAACAATGCATGAAAGGCGCAAGGTTTATCTACAAACAGCCTTCAAAAAAGCAAATCTTATGCTTGATATGTGAAGCAATTAATATAGATGAAATATAGGACTAATTCTGTAAATCCGAAATTAGTTAATTATTGTTTAGTAATCCATTATTAGTTTTTATTCTTTGTGATTGTAGTAGTATATAGCTTTTTATACATCTAAGCTTCTGCTTTAGTATGTTATAACAAAATATGTGCATTGCGGAATATTTTCATAAATTGTGATCAGAGTTAACTTATATGATATTTGTATGTTAAATTATTTGTAAAATTAAAATAGAGTAGCAATGATTGATTCTTTTTCGCCTGTTGTACAATTTTCAACGTGCGCCCGCTCATGTGATGAAAATTTGAGCGCCCGGCGAAAGGTTAACTAATGAATTTTCAGAAACATTATGAATTACAGAAAGTCTTCTCCTTTGTTATTTTGATGTTGAATGGAGCTAATTTCTAACACTTCTGTTATTGCTATCCCATTTGTAATTTGTTAAATAAGTCTATTCAAAATACGGTTGGATTTTGATAACATAAGAACCAAATATTCAAATTTCATTTGTAGTGTGACACACTGTACATGTACAGTTAGAGACGTCTTTGTACGTAAAAGTTTAACTTCGCATGATTTTAAGTACAAGTGGAAAATGAAGAAACAAAAATGAAAAGCGTATTTTAAAGTACATTTATAAATAATTGGCATAAAAATGTTCCACAAAAAATCCTTTATACATTTGTGCTAAATGTATTGACTGCGAGTTTTTTACAAAAAATTGTTTATTTTTGTATGTATTATCACCTCTAAAGGCTTATATTCATACACTGTAAAAAAAACCCTCTAAAATTAATTATTTTTTCTAGGTAACTGGGATTCCGAGAACGTTTCAATTAATGGTAGCAGCCGATTCTGTTACCATAATTTCTGGCGTATAATCCGCGGATCAAACAATTTTTTTTCGACCCAGAAATTTGATCTAGTAATTGATGCCAAATATTTTACCGAGATTTAAAAAGTTAGATTTTATTTTCGAAATTTTCTGGGTCGAAAAATAATTGTTTGATTTCCGAAAGTCATCGGGACTGAAAATTGAAGGAAGTATTCAAATAAGAAATTGCGTTTTTTTCTGACTCGTTTTAAAATCAATTTTTGTTCTCAAACGCATCCAATTTACAGATCCTCTTATTTAGGAACTATATAATGTGATGCATTGGTCAGTTTTTTGATAAAGACGGAATATATTTCAAAAAAGACTACCAAAAAGGGTATTTTGAACAGAATTTTCCGAAATCATCGTGACTGAAGATTTAAGGAAATATTCAAATAAGAAATTGCGTCTTTTTCTGACTCGTTTTTAAATCCATTTTTGCTCTCAAATGCATCCAATTTACAGATCCTCTTATTTAGGAACCATATAATGTGATGCATTGATCGGTTTTTTGATAAAGACAGAATATATTTTGAAAAAGGCTACCAAAGAGGGTATTTTGAACAGAATTTCCCGAAGTCTTCGTGATTTGAAAATTTAAGGAAGTTTTCACATAGTAAATTGCGTTTTTTATGACACGTTTTAAAATCCATTTTCGCTCTCAAACGCATCCAATTTACAGATCCTCTTATATAGAAACTATATACTCTGACGCATTGGCCAGTTTTTTGATAAAGATAGAATATATTTTTTAAAATGCTGTCAAAGTGAGTATTTCGCACAAAATTTTCCGAAGCAATAATGATTATAGAATTAAGGATGTATTCAAACAACAAATCGGTTATTTTATGACTCATTTTTAAATTCAATTTTTTTCTCAAATGCATTCAACTGACAGTTTTCTGTTATTTAGGAACTGTATAATGTACTGTTTTGGTCGATTTTCTAATAAATTCAGAATCTATTTCAAAATATGTTGTCAAAATGGGCATTTGAGCTGAATTTTTCTTAAGATGATTCTAATAAAACCAGTTTTTGCAGAAAAATGAAATTAAAAATTTTTCATAAACGGCCAAATGAAGTTATTAAACTGGGTTTATCTCTAATCATATATTTTATTGTTGAAATGAGCACTCATCGAAATCTACCTCCGCCTATAGGCCCAGTCGACAGGGATTTTTTTAAATCCTATCCTATATTAGATCGATATTTTCATTTTCTTCTTCGCTGGTTCATTATTTCACATTAAGTATAATATTCCTTGAGAAAATCTAATATTCTCGTTTAATTAATTATACATAAAAAGGTATTTCATTAATTAATATTCTTTAGCCCAGAAAAAATAAGATATTTAATCTTCATAAATGGGCTATATTATTATGAAATTTTTGCAGCATCTGCAGATATCTCTGAACTATAAAGAGCAAATTAAATAATTTTAGTACACTTCTTTCGCAAAAAATAGAGAAAAACTCATAATTTGCCTCTTACAATCTGAAAAAGAGAAGAAAAAACATCAAACACAAAAGAGCAATTTCTTAATTTTTATCCTCGCATAAAGAAAAACACTGGCTTCGAGATTAGGAGCTAATAAAACCACGAATTCTCACAGTAAACTGCTGAAAGTTGAACCATTCAGTGGTAAAGTGGTATGAGACAGTAAGTTTAAGAGGTAAGTTAGAGTTAAGTACGTGAAGGGTATCAAGTTATATCAATTTATACATGGAAATATCGATGCATAATGCAAAAAAGGGAAAAACGTTCCTCTTGCATCGCAAAATCAGAAAAAAGGGAAAAATATCAAACGCAAATGAGCATTTTTTTTAATTTTCATCGCTTAGTCTTTTACGAGTTAATTTATTTTCTCATAAAAAAAACCCACTGAAATGAAGATTAGAAGCAAATAAAGTCTATGATTTTCTCAGAAAACTTCAGAGAATTGAACCTTTTAATGGTAGAGTTGTAAAAGTCATTGCTTTTGGAAATTAAGTTAAGTACGTTTTGAGTATCAAGTTATATCAATTTATGCTTAAAAATATGGATCCATAATGCAAAATGTTTATTTATCGATGCAAAAAGAGAAAAACTTTTCTTTTTCATTTCATAATCTGAATAAAAGGAAGAAAATAAAACATCAATCCGAAAAGAGATATTGCCTAATTTTTTATCGCTTAGTCTTTTACGGATTAATTTATTTTCCCATTTAAAAAAAAAAAAAAAAAAAAAAAAAAAAAAAAAAAAAAAAAAAGCAGTTTTGACGATTAGGAGCTAATGATATCTGTAATTCTCTCAGTAAACTTCTTAGAGTTGAACTGTTTAATGGTAAAATGGTATAAGACACTACTTTAGTTTACTTAGTACTTGGTTTAATACTTTAGTACTTTAGTTTACTTAAGTACTTGGATAGAGTGACTTCGCCAGCAGTTGATCCTTTCAACTACTTACCCGTTGTTTATCAATTTTTTAAAACTATATTTTTGTTTGAATATTAGTGCACTTGTTATCACATTGTTGCCAGTGTGTCATTTCTAACGTCATTTCAAATTTTATGAAAATTGTGTGCATAGTTCAATTACAGGGACAATCAAAAGTATTTCGTTACATTACGGCCAATGGAAAAAATAGTTTCAAGTGAATTCTAATGATGTTATACGCTTCGGAATATAATAAAATTGATATGAATTTATGAAGTATATACTAAAATATACATTCTGTACACTCTGTGGTACAAAAAAAAAAAAAAAAAAAAAAAAAAAAAAACATTAATTTATAGGGCCACACATAAGCATTCCATTACATTATGGTAAACATTGTTTGAGGCACGTTTTAATTACATTAAACTATTTTACATTTATGAAAGTAATATACATTGCTGACTTTTACTACAAGTTAATTCCTGTATAATAGAAAGCAGAAAATATTTACAGGGACACACACACAAATAAATAAATAAATAAATAAATAAATAAAAATAAAAGATTTTAGCTACTATACTGTATCCGAAATATTGTATTCTATTACACCAAGATCAGAATATTTTTAAAACTTCGTTATAGTACGAACGCACCTCATTTGCTAAGCTTGACGTGCAATTTCTAACTTTATTTTATTAGAAAATGTAAGCATTTAAATTTGATTTGATGGAGACAATTACTGTAGATTAAAATAATCCAATTCCATCTTTCTTATTTCAAGTAATATTTTTATAAAAAATTTTGTTAATCACAGACCAAGCATGTTATTTAAAAAATTAATTATTGGATTTTAGATTGACTTCTTTTGCCTGATCAAACACAACAACTGCTGGGAAACTGACAATTACTGACAATTTAAAAACTCTTTATTTATAATTGTGTTGCTATTTAATTTCACCGGGTTTCGTATTTTTCCCATTAAAGGGAAAAAAAACAACTTAGCATTGACTTTATTTTATAAACTACTAGATGGCTCACACTATATCAATTTATGCATGGAAACACCGTAATAAATGCTATTGCTATAAAATTTGACTGTACGCAGCATGCGAAAATATTTTACCCGTTAAAAAAGCAGTGTTCAGAAAAACCCTCTTTTTCAGCATTTAACAATTTTTTACATGCACCACTCTGCCTTTAAACGCTTTCGTTGCTACTGCGTAAAAAATCATACATAAAAAATAAACATATTCTCATGACCGCACCGCCCACTAGATGGCGCTAGGAATTTCCACAATAAACACAAACAACCCTTTGCTTAGGAATAAAAAATGTGAACTGAACAGCATTCTAGAAAAGAGAAAGAAAATAAGAAGAAGGGAAAAGTACACTCTAGCCTCATTAGGCTTCTGAGACACGAACACCATCTCCATCCTCCCATCGCGTTTGTCAGTCTTGGAACGGGGAGGAAGGGGAGATTGTAGCTATATCCTCCCTATCTGCTCCAAAAACATCGGCTGACTTGGCGCGTGAGGAGGTCGGACACCTCCCCCTTTTCTCCTCCCTCTTTAGTAATCCCCAACTCTCCTCTCTCTCTTCTTTTTCTTTAGTGTCTCTTTGTACTCATCTGATCTCTCTCTCTCTCTTTTTTTTTTTTTTTTTTTTTTTTTTTTTTTTTTCATTTGGGGATGACCATTTTGTCTGCTTCAGTGGTATCTGCAAGAGCTCGGACAAGCAATTGTCATAGTGTTTAAGGTTAAAAGTTGGTGATATTATTCTTTTATCGGGTTTTAATGTTAAGATGTTCTTTGTTAGGTAGAATGAGAAATTTTTGAGGCCAAATGACTGGTTATTGAGACAGAATGATTGATGGAGTTGATGTTGCAGAGGAAGATTTTTATTTTTTGTTGTTGTTGTACTTGATAGAATTATTACAAAATAAAATTGGAAAAGTGGTTTTTCTTTATTTTTGTTATGTTCAATATTGTTCTTTAACTAAATGGCAACTTTTTCAGATGTAATGTGTGATTATTTCTTTAGAAAACCAATCGTTATGTTTTTGTTCCTGTTCATATGGTATCGATAAGAATTTGATTGAATGATTTTGTAATTCTATTTTTCATATATATATATATAATAAGCAGCTGAATAGTTTAATTCTATTTCATCGTGTAGTATTTTTTATTATTATTTATTTGATAATTCTATTTGACACTTTTGACTTTCTGTTTTTCTGTGGTACCTACAAGAAATCAGACAAGCAATTGTCATAGAATTTAAGGTTAAAAGTTGATAATATGATTCTTTTATCGGGTTTTAATGTTAAGATATTCTTTGTTTGGTAGAATGAGAAATAGGTTAAATGACTGGTTATTGAGACAAAATGATTGATGGAGTTGATGTTCCAGCAAAAGATTTTTATTTTTGTAATTGTTGTACTTGATAGAATTATTACAAACTAAAATTGTAAAAGTGATTTTCTTTATTTTTGTAATGTCCAATATTGTTCTTTGACTAAATGGCAAGTTTTTGAGGCGTAATGTGCGATTGAGTATCCGTTCATATTATATCGATAAGAATTTTATTGAATGATTTTGTAATTCTATTATATATATATATATATATATATATATATATATATATATATATAATAGACAATTTTTTTTAATATACATATATTAAAAAAAATAAATAAATAAAAAATAAAAATAATACAAGAAAAATAAAAAATATAAAAAAATTAAAAAATATGAATAATAAGATGGATGGGTGGGTTAGATGTTAGATTACGGAGGAGGGCGGTATTGTCTGGATAATACGCAACGGTTAATTATTATATATTTAAACACACTCACAAAAAAACCTTAACTTTACACATAGTATCAAAGTTTATGTTTACCTAAAAAATAATATGCATAACTTAAAAATGATCAAGTTATTGAGATAAGATATGGTTGTCTATTGTATTTGTCTTAAAGAAATTAATGATAAAATATTAGAATAGAAATTTTTCTTGGAAATTCTTAGCTATTAAATAATTTATTTTTATTCCAATAATAGATAGCAGCACCATAAGTATATAATTTAATTAATATATTAATCATATAGATGGCAGCACTAAAACATTTTTTCTACTAGAAGTTGAAGTAATATAATCTAGTTAAATAATTAATATAGTAATATTAATAATCGTTTAAAAATAAAAATATAATACTTCTAACAGTCGCATTTATTTTTTTTTTCTAAATGTATTATGAATTTTATAGTATAATATATATTATACTAATTTTTATAATTATTGTTACAATTTTAATTTTATTATCTATATGATTTATACTATGACCATAACCTTAACTGTTAGGAAGCCACATGTAGTTTGTATCTGATGTGGATTCATTTGAACTATATCTTGATAGGATTTGGGTATGGTAATTATTTTAGTATATATATGCTTTTTTTTTTTAAGGAATATTATATTGTTATCTTGTTATTGTTTTTATTTTCTTTAATGAGAATCTTTTTACTAATTTGTCATAGTTAATAGCTTCCAGCCAGTCGGGTGCATTGTGGGACGAATTTCTTAGCTTTTAGCACGTCCCATAACAGAAACTGATTGGATGCTTTTGCCTTTTTCATTAAACTATGCACCCCTGACGAGTGGTTTAATGAAAAAGCCTTCTAATGTCCATTTATCCATGTATCTTTTATTATTTTGGTAATCTGCCTTCTATTTCACTTCAAACTTCAACTGCTTTAATAATATGATTCTAAAAATTCTGGTTTCATTGGTTTATTTAATGGTATTGTCTGATTAACTTTGGATGTATTTATAAAGGTATATATATATATATATAAACAGTTGAGTAGCTTAATTCTATTTCACCTTGTTGTATTTTTTATCATTAACATTTATTTGATAATTCTGTTTCAAATCGCTGACTTTGTCGCTTTTTGTGGTACCTACAAGAAATCAAACAAGCAATTGGCATAATGTTTAAGGTTAAAAGTTGGTGATATTATTATTTTGGGGGGTTTTTAATGTTAAAATGCTCTTTGTTAGATTCTTAATGAGAATTCTTAATGAGAAGAGGTCAAATAATTGGTTATTGAGAGAGAATGATTGATGGCGTTGCGTTGATGTATCAGCAAAAAAAAAAAAAAAAAAAAAAAAAAAAAAAAAAAAAAAAAAAAATGTATTTTTGGTATTATTGTCCTCCATAGAATTATTACAAACTAAAATTTGAAAAGAAATTTTCTTTAGTTTTGTAATGTTCAATATCGTTTTTTTAAATAAATGACAAGTTAATGAAGTGTAATGAGTGTTTAAATATTTTTTTTAGAGCAACGATCGTTATAATATTATTCCTGTTTATATAGTATACTTAAAAATATTGGATGCTTTTGTAATTATCTTTTTTTAATCTAATAACTAGCTGAGTAATTTAATTCCATTCAATCATGTAGTGTTTATTATTTTTATTGTTATTATTATTATCATTATTATTATTCATTTGGTTATTCTATTTGAAAACGTTAACAGTAGCACTTACAAGAGATAAGGCAAGCAACTGTCGTAGTGTTTAAGGTTAAAAGTTGATGATATTATTCCTTTATCGAGCTTTGATATTAAGATATTGTTTGTGAGGTGGAAAGAGAAATTTTTGTGGTCAAATAAACTGGTTCTTGAGACATAATGATTGATGGAGTTAATGTTTTAACAAAAGATTTGTATTGTTGTCTTTGATAAAATTTTTATAAACTAAAATTGAAAAAAGTATTTTCTTTATTTTTGTTATTTTTAATATTGTTTGTTATTTAAATGGCACGTTATTGAAGTATAATGAGTGATCTAGTAATTTATTTAGAAATCATTATAATTTAATTCATTTTTAATTCATTATAATTTTGTTAGCATTTATATAGTACAGATAAGAATGCTGTCGAATGATTTTGTAATTCTGTTTTCTTAGTACAATAGCAGCTAAGTAATTTAACACTAGAATGCCCGGAAATTTTACTCAAATTTGATTATTATATTTCACACTAGAATTTTTGTTCAAAATAATTTAATTGATTTATTTTAAAATCTGCGTAGTTTTAAATCTGCGTAGCGTTAATTTATTTCAAAATTTTTTTTTTTTTTTTTTGGCTCGCATTGAATTTTAATCACATGGTCGGAGTCAATTCTTTCCGTCTAGCGTCAACTCTATTTCATCATGTTGCGTTTTTCTTAATTATTCTTAATTTCATTATTCTATTTAAAAACATTCATTTTGACTTTTTCTGTGGTATCTGTATAGCCATTAAATAATGTTCTTTTGTAAAAATATTTATTTTTAAAGAGAATGTCACTTTTAATCTAATATCATACATTTTGTATTTATATTGTTTGTGTAAAAAAAAAAAAAAAAAAAAAAAAAAAAAAAAAAAAAAAAAAATCACTTATTGACTGTGAATACAGCGATCATTATGATTGAAAATGACCAATACCAATATCATTTTTATTACGTTTCTGTAATTTATTGATTTAATTGTGTAATATTCTTCTTTTAAAATGCGCTTTTTGTAAATTAAAAGAATTCTGAATTGTTTAAAGAAATTGCCTCAAATAGTGTTCATTATTTCACTGTTATTTATTTATCACTACCGTTATCTTTCATTGATTTCCATATGAATAATGGTCTCTGTAAAAATGGAAGCTTAATAAATTATATTCTCAATTAATAACAAGAATTAGTAGGAGAAAACTTTGTTCTTTAATATTGTTCTTGATTTAAAGATAACTGAAAGAAAATAGACACACGCCATCCCTTAAGGTACTTCGATTTCAATAAGATGATTTTAAGATAACATACAATTATAAGTTAAAGCCAAAAAAAAAAAAAAAAAAAAAAAAAAATCTAAACTAAGGTAACTTAGAAATGCAAATCATCGATTATACATGCAGTCCTTATCGCTGGAAATTTGTAGCAGACATATTTAACGGTTTAATTGAAGAGAACACAATGAAAGAATAGGAAAAAACTGTTATTAAATTTTTTAATAAAACTTTTATGCATACGTGACTTTGTAACATTAAATATAACCAGTTAATAGGAATTGTTTTTCCACATAATCAAATAACTTTTTTCATAAGCAGTACAATTAAGATTTTTTAAAAATTCAAACATCATACTTTATTTTATATATTTTGCGTATATGCTCAATGAATTATGTATAACATAAAAATTAACGTTACGTTCACTGCTGGGCATTTCCATGCGAATTTGTTAGTCTGTTACACAACTGAAAATCGCTATGCTTGTTGGTCACCGTTATTTTCGAAAAGTTTGCTTCGCCTTATTCAATTGATGATATATCTTTGATAAACTAAGTCACATTTTCTCGTTTTAAAATATCGGTAGTTAAAAATCGTAGTACGTAACAGACAAACAAGTTCGCATGGAAATGCCCTGCTTTAGGTTTAATGATAACTCTGAAAAAGATACATAAATATTTAGCCTTAAAGGTGTATTTCGATTCAAACTGCTTATTTTCCGATTTATTTTTAAATTAATTTTTGCTCTCATATGCACAGACTGTCAAATTGTCTTATTTAGAAAGTACACAAGGTGCCGTGATTGTCGATTCTTTGATAAATGCAGAAAATTTTGCAAAATATGCATTCAAAAATGGCATTTTGAACCGATTTTTCCGAAGTCGAAGACCTGGGAACGAAAACAAAAACGGTCATACTGAGAAGATAAGTGTTTATAAATATAATTCTAATGAATGGAGCGTAAATCGACATCACACGGCACTTTATACGTCTCTTAAAAAATCTCCTCAGCAAATTCCATTTTTCTACTTTTAAAAATGTGTCTGAAATTGTATAAGAAAATTTCGAACTGTTGAAGATAGAAAAGCGTTTTTTATTTATTTATTTATTTATTTATTTATTTATTTTCGAATACACCCTTAAAGTACAGAAATTAGCAAGACGGTTTTCAGACAAGGAAATTTCGGACAACCGGAAAACAAAAATAAATATTAATGACAATAGAAATATATTTAATCTATTCCATATTATGCCTAATGCATGATAGAAATTTTGAGGAAAAAATAAATTAAAATAATAATAATAATAATAATAATAATAATAATAATAATAATAATAATAATAATAATAATAATAATAATAATAATAATCACGCGACATGAGTATTAGTTTATTGCATTGCATTATCCTCATTAGCAAAATTAATTTCGCTTATACGTTAATTTAATTATTTTTTATGTTTTTTTTTTTTTTTTTTTTTTTTTTTTTTTTTTTTTTTTGCTTTGCGTTATTCAAAGCAATACCAACAGCTTTTTCTTTATTGATCTGTTAAATAATTATTATTTTAGGCTTTTATAAATTATATTTCGGTAACTGAACCCAATTAAATTAATGTTAAAAGTTATTACTAAAAAAATTCTCAATTAGTAAAATTGATTTTCCGAATTATTAAATCCCAAGTAAACATTTTCATATTTAACAGACATATTTTTTAGATAATCCTAATCAAAAAATCAGCAGTAATATAATCATTAAATTTATATTACTTTGTTTCTTTTTGCTGTATAAATTCTGAGAACGTTTCATTGTGAATTAGCAGTAACCGAAAAATTGATATTTCTGTTTTAAAAAAGTGATTAATATGCAATAAAATCTATTCGGAATCATTTCCGAAAATCCATGACAACGAAAAAAACTTTGTTGTTTTTATAAAAGCTTCTTAAAACTCTTTAAAATGAAAAAAAAAAAAAGATCGTTTTTAAAATTTAATACCTGAAAATGTAAATGATTTAAAAATACAATTTTTATTGTTGTTAAAGATGTAAATATGTTCCTTAATTGCATGCATTTAAACGATTGCAACATGTAAAATTGGTATCTATAAGAGGCTTCAAACTGTCAGTCATTAGGAGAACAGCTTAAGTGCTAAATTACCCTCCCTCCTCCACAAAAAATGTATTGAAACTAAATTCATTTTTTTCTGCCTAATTATACTCTAGTTTATAATAATTACATAAATCTCAATACATTTGCATTTGTAGCATTTTTATCTTTTTAATACAAAGTTGTATTTAACTAATGTAAAATTTTGAAAATTTCAATAACATAATCACCTCTGAAAAAAATATATTATTTGAATAATAAAAATTAAAATTTAGTTCAGCTTATACATATTAATATGAAACGTAGGTTTAAAAAATTTCTTGAAAAAATATTCAGAAGTTGTTCCCAAAAACATCATTTGGAGAAAAGGGATTTTAAAGTTTTTCTAACGTGCTCTGTTTCAGCGGGTGTAATTCTGATATTCATTATTTATGTTCTAGCGAATATTTCAAGCAAAGATTATTTTAAAATGTTAAGAAAAGACAGAAATTTAATATCTAAAAACTTAAAATTTCGAAAATTTTAGAGCTTTAAAAGTCCTCAGATTCTTAAATATGGAAAATATATTAGTAAATAAAGCATATAAAATAAAGAAATCTTTTTAGAATCTTGGTTTCAGCATAAGAATTGTTTTTGTTAGTGCCCGTATTTGTAAAATTAGTAAAAAAAAAAAAAAAAAAAAAAAAAAAAAAAAAAAATCTATACTGAAAAAGAATGTTTTTTTTTCTTGTGACATACATATTGTATGATCAGAAAGTAAATAGTTCAATATTTTATATTTTTTGCGAATTGGTGAGACATAGGCATCAGCGGAATAAATGTTTCAACAAAAGAACAGGACACGTGGAGACTTTTGAGGACAGATTAATATTTTTATCAAACAGATTATACAATAACAAGTAATAGCTTTAATATTGAATAATGCTATAAACAAAAACATAAATTATATTTTTAACGAATTCATTCTAGACATCTGTCCCCATATTCATTTTACATTTATGTTCGTGGTTTTGTTGTATTTTCGCATATTAAAAAACTTTTGTTGTTGTTGTTGTTAGTGTAATATGTTAATTTGTGCACGTCTTATGGCATTCTTTAAAATTAATTTGGAGACTTATGCGTTGTAAACTTTTAGAATTTTAAATATAGCTATTTGTATATTTTTTACAGATTGAGATTTAGTCTGGAAGTATGCCTAGTTGTTTTCATGATTATTTTGTAAAATTAAACTTTGTTACGTGAATTTGGTCTCGATAAAAAAATTTAAAACATCATTTTTTTTATAAATTTTAAGTGCGTTCTTTTCCAAATTTAAAATGAATTCGATGATTTAAGTAGTAAACTTCTGGAATTTATGTAACTACGAATATCTGAGCATTTTTTTCTAATAAAGATTTAGTCTGAAAATATGCCTAGTTATTTTCATGATTATTTTGTAAAATTAGACTTTGTAACGTGAATTTGGTCTCTATAAAAAATTTGAAACATCTTGCTTTTTTTATAAATTTTAAGTGCGTTCGTTTTTAAATTTAAAATAAATTCGATGATTTAAGTAGTAAACTTCTGTAATTTATGTAACTACAAATACCTGAGCATTTTTTTACTAATAAAGATTTAGTCTGAAAATATGCCTAGTTATTTTAATGAATATTTTGTAGAATGAGACATTTAAAAGTGCATTTGACCTCTGTAAAATATTTCAAAACATCTTGTGTATTTATAATTTTTTAAGAACGTTCGTCTCCAAATTAAAAAAAAAATGGTGACTTAAATGGTAAATTTCTGGACTTTATTTAGCTATAAATATCTGAGGATTTTTGTTTTACTGATTTAGACGTATTTTGAAAGTATTCTTAGACATTTTCATGATTATTTTGTGAAATAAGACACTGTAAAGCTACCATATATATTTTTAAAATCTTCCTATTTAAATTTAAGAAATTAATTGCATTTATTTACATTTTTACTTCCCTTTAATTAAAAGATGCAAATAAAAATTTTGTAATATAATATTTGATACATGTAATACTATCTCAATTTATTTTCAACCAAAAGCTCTGAAATGTTTATTCGGTATTTCTTTTTTTTTTATTATTATTAACAAAGCAAAGGGTTTTTTTTTTTTTTTTTTTTTTTTTTTTTTTTTTTTTTTTTTTTTATCCAAAACGTAAAAAATAATTTTTACTAAAAATTACCGAAATAATTTTAATTTTCTCTCTCTTTGATCTGTTGAAAATAAATCATGCTTCAAACATAATTAAAGTTGTTTGATGCACAAAACAAAAAAATAAAAATATTAGCATTGTTCGTCTCTAATTAACAATGAAAAACTTCTTTCCTTTGTTATTTGCAATTTCTGTATTTGACTTCAAATACCAATTGTTCTTAAAATAAAAGAGTTTCGAGAAAAATTAAACAGAACTGACAAAAAACTTTGATATTTCTTCAGTTGAAAGAAAGAAAAAAAATCCATATTTCATTACATGTAATTATTCTTTGATTGCATTAAAACTTTTAATCTTCAAAACTCATAATTTTTTCATCTTCAAAATTTCTTTCATTACGACCTAATAAAATCTTTTAAAAGATTATACATCTTTTAATTATTAGCATCTACATCTTACAGTTGATAAAAAACATTTTTCATTTTAAAATTTAATATCCTCCCTTAAGAATTGAATTATCAGAATGTCTTTTAAAAAATTATATTTCAACGTCAGTTAGATTATATTTTTGCGGTCTATCCATTCATTAAAATCATTTCAACAGCATACCTCATTAGAAATCTGTTCTATTGAATTTTTTTTTCTATTTTTTCTTTAATTATTCATTATTTTCACGAAAAATTTCCCAGAATTCCTTCTTCTCTTCTCCTGAAGACGTGTTCCGTTTTTAAAATCATTCTACCTCTCCTCTCCCTCTTCTGTTCTTTCCTTCGACTTTTTATTTTATATCATCTTCAGTTCCTTCGTATTTTCTATTTGCTTTTATGCTGGAGATATTTTTTTTTCTCTCTCTCCAAGACTGCGAACCCATTTTTGTGCGCAGACGACTTTACCAACTCCAAGTCCACCCACCCGATATCGTCTGCTCTTCCCCCTTCTCTACGCTACTCCAGAAACACTTCAGAATTCAGCAGATGGAAAAGCGTCATGCATCGCTTGGGATGGGTGGTTAGGGGTGGTCGGGAAAAATGAAAGAGAAACATTCGAACGTTCGGAAAAGAGAGACAGAACGAGAGAGAGATGGAGGCAAAGACGGAAGGAAGGAAAAATTGTAGAAACCGCGTAATAGCGCTCGTTCGTTCTTTTCTTCGTTTGGTTATAGGACATTTCTCGTATTATCTGTAAGCAATCTTCGTGATTTATACATCTTCAACACAGAAGCGGAGAGTATTTTGAAAAAAAAAAAAATTCTTAAGGTAAAACAATAACTCTGATGAAAGATTTTTTTTTTTCCTTTTTAGGAAGATGACAAATTAAGCTTATGATTTGTTGTTATCTTCTATTTTGATATAAAACAGAAGTCACTAACGGTAATGTGGAGATAAAGAGAGTTTGCAGTTGGTGTTTCTTTTAAGTCTCTCAACTCCTCCCCTCCCCCCTCTTTAAAGAACACATTTACGTGGAAAAATTAAAAGATAATTAGAGTTCTAGTAAAACTTTTCTGTAGAAGCAGTCGAAAAATTTCGCAAAATAAAATCAATATTTTTTACCTCAAACACTTGAAGTGATTTTAGAATTTTCTCCTCATTTTCGGTCTTAGTATTTAATAAAAATTATACAATATGTTATTTAATCTAATATGCTTATTGGTTATGGCTATAAATTAGATATTTTTTCTTAGACAATGATACTCAAATATACCTGAATGAAATATTAAATCCAAATTTCCATTTTTAAAAAAATTTATAAAATTTACACAATATTATTATTTTCTGATATGATGACTAACAAAATCTTTAAAAGAGATTTTTTTTTCAAGTTAAGCTAACTTATTCTATATAATGAAAGTACCTGGTGTGTACTTGGGGCAAGTGACTGCTTTAAATTATTTCTAAGATGATCTAGTATATTTGCTTATTTCAAAATATGACGAATTGAATTTTGAATTTGGTGATATCACTAAATATCCAAGAAATAAAGGAAAATGTAGACAGAATACTTGTAGTTTATGTCTTATAATTTAATTTTGTTTTATTGCTAATTTAATTGTATTGTATATATTGTAATTATATTCGCCTATTGAATTATTTATTATTTTATTAACTGAAAATTATCGTAAAGAAAAATAAAATACAATTAGGTTTTCAATGTAGCTATTTTTTGTTCATTGGATTCGTTATTTCCCCCCTTAAATAAATTATTTTAAATGCAATTAGGGGGGTAAAGTTTTAAAATAAAATAATTATATAATTCAATTTTCAGTTTAACTATTTTTTGTTAATTGGATTCGTTGCCTTTCCCCCTAAATAAATTATTTTTAAATACAAATTAAAGAATTAAATTTTTAGAATAAAATAGTTATATGATTAGGTTTTCAAGTTGCAGTGTTGGCCAAAATTGTGGACAATTTTAGGTAGCTTTCATTCCAAAAAGTAAAAAACTAGCTTTTGCAGCCGTCCGGAGGAAAGCACTTCCTGGAAATGTTGCTATATTTTCATCGATCGTGACCCCTAGATCCCAAAACCATCCTCCGTTTAAATGTTAACTTACATATATAAACTATATATATAAGACCATTAATAGTAAACAATATTAGCCATTTAAATTTAATAGAAAAAAACGATATTGAACTTGAGGAAAAATTTAAATAAATAAATTATACATATACATATATATATAGTATATATATGCATATATATATATACATATATATATATAAAACCATTAATATTACAATATATGAACCATTGAATTTAATAACTTATTGCACATTAAACATGTAAGGAAAAAATAAAAAAAATAATATGAATACAAATGGAATTTGTACAACCAAAGCAGAATCTTCAGGTCCTAAATACTTTGGAATTACAAATGAAGTGTGTGGTTTCATCTTCGTATTTGCCATGAAAAAGCAAAACAATACGAATTTGGGACTACCAACACGCATAAAACCAAAATTCATTAAAGAAATACCAAGTAATTCACAGTGGATATGGAGAAAATAAAAACAAAGAGTTATATCCTACGTGTAGACTTCAAAGTCGCAAAAACAAAAACAAAAAATATATATGTGACGAGAAATAACATCAATAACAAAGAACAACAAATTACTGAATTGGACATAAAATTGAAAAGGAGAAAAAATAAAATTAATAATCGTACACATCATAATATTAAATTTATAAATTAATTAAAAGTAGAATAATGTAATTACAGAAAAATAAAACATACACCATAGTTTACCCTATTATTATTTAAATCATTAACATATATATATATATATATACCTTGTGTAAGTGTATAAGTTAAAAAAACCTCCATGCAACTGGCACCAAGCAGCTCTATATTGCACAAAGTCCATATAATTTTATATGAAAATAATCCCTTTTTGGATTAAACAGACCTGGAACTCATTTATGAACGAACTGAATAATGGAACGACAAATCAAGTTTTTGAGGCTAGCCAGTTTACTATCCTAGGCCTATTTTGTTCTACTCGTGTAAGTATGGAAGTGTGGAATTTTTTTGGCAGTTATCTCTTTTTTCCTCCTTTCTTTCTTCGAATAAAAATTAAAAAAACAACATGGGACAACGGAGAAACAACACGAATTTCATCAAAAGATTGCTGAAAAAGTGCAACTTTTGATAAAGAATCATTGAAAAAAGCTATTTTTGCCGAAAGATCACGGTAAAAACGCGAATTTGGTTGGAGAAAACACTTGATTTTTATTAGAGGATCGCGGCAAAAATGTGGGATTTTCATCAGATTATTGCGAAAAAACACAATTTTCTTCAAAAGATCGCAAGAAAAAACGCAAATTCGCCAATTGATGGCGACTTAGACTCAAAATTCAGTCGTCATGTAGGGACTAGCAACAACGAATCTCCATCTATAAGGTAAAGATTTGGATAAAATTTAGTTATATATAATAAAGGAGTATAAAATGTTAGAATAAAATTAATATGAGTAGGCGTGGATTCTCATTTTTGTCATCTCTTATAATCTTTTTAATGTTCTGACTTTTATAAAATTGATATCTTATCATCAAAAAGACTTTTAAAAATCTTCAAATTTAAATACTTTAATTTTTAACTCACTCTTTAAGGGCTTTCGTTTACCTTTCTTACTAAAACATTCAATTTCTTCATTCTTTAGAAATTTTACTCTTTTATCGAGACGCATAACACTGTTTCTGTAAACATTGTTTTTGATCTTAAAATGTCTAGAAAAAAAAATAAATTATTTCAAACAGAAGCTATTTAAATAATGAAAAAAAGAAATTTAATTCAGTTCTTTCTAATATTTTTTTCAAATGCTTATTTGAAAATTTAAGATAAAACTGGATGTTTGAATAAGCCTTGGAATAAATGAAAATTTTCATGAGTTTAACACATTTTATGTATTTCACCGCTGTCTAAATATTTACAGAGAGATTAAGTTTTTGAAAATGTAAATTTTTACAAGGTATGTGTGTTTAGTTAATGTTTTATTTTAATGAACAGAAGTTTTTTTTTAATTATTATTTTCAAACTTTTATATAATATAAGTCTAAATTAGAAAATATAGAGAGAAAGTAATTATTTTAAAAATATCTGCTTTTGGAAAAGTTGTCTTTGGTAAATAAATCGTACATTTTAAGCGAATAATGTAATTTTAAATTTAAAGGACGAAGCGTAATTTAATAAAAATGCAGAATTTTTTTTAAAAAACAGTGGTGAAATTTATCGAAGATAAATTATTTAATTTCGTATTTAGCGCTATTTCTGGAAATTAAAAAAATGTTTTAAAGCCTTCATTTGAATTCTTAGAACTTTGATTTTATAAAAGAAATTATTTAGGAAATGAAACTGTATAAATGTTTTTACTTGAAAAAATTATTGTTAATAAAAGAAGATAAAAGAGATTCTGCGGATATCTTAATTCTTTTTTAAAGAGGAATTTTATTATTACTATCATTATTATTATTTATAATATGTTTTAAAGGCTTTTTTGTTGTTGTTGTTTTAAGGAGTCTCAGGAGTGTTACTTTTTAACTAGTGGTGTAATAAAGCAACATGTTGCATTTAATTTTTTTCCCCAGTGCCTATGAAACATAAAGGAATAAAATTTTTAACCTTAACAACTTAATATGTATTTTATTTAAAATGTTTATTATTATCATTACTCACCATTGAAATTTTATTTTTATTTTTTTATGCTTAAGTTTTATTTTTAAAAAAATGTTCTTTGACCTGCATCGACTGCGCGAAACATTTAAAAAAAAAGCAACTTGCATTAAATTTGGTACATGTATCAATTTTAAGTTAAAGAATAACTTATAGTTCAAATTTAGTATTACAATAGAATTAATTACTTAAAATTGACAAATTTTTAATTTAAAAAAATGTTTTTTTTCAAAATTTTATAATTTAAATTTAAAATACATGAATAAATAAACTGCTTTCATGAATAAATAAATTAATAAATAAACTGCTCTGTTGGAGTATAAATTCAAGATACAGTAATTTTGCATTATTATTATTATTATTGGGGGCTCTTGAACGAATAGTTTTGATATAATTTTGCACGCAAGAAATACAAGTGAAAAAAAAAATCAAAATTAAACATAAAATAAATAAAATATTATTTCAAAGTAGAATATTAAAAAATATATTAAAAATAGAAGAGATATTAAATTGTCTATATTAAAGATTGTATTTATTTATGTTTTATAGGGACTGAGAAAAAGAATTAAATATAATATGTCACTAAATTTAACCCTTTCCGGCGCACTACTCTTTAAAGATGGAATTTAAAGAAAAAAAAATTAGGCAATCTATTTAGGCCTAGAGGAGTACACAGGTATTGTTTTGTAAAGATTGCACTAACCATTTTAATTATACAGCTGTTGCCGAAGTGGTAACCTCCCATAAGTAAAGCATTGATAAGCGCAGTGAGAAGAGCATTGCTGTGAAGCGCGTATTATAGTAAAACATTTTACCTATTATTTAAAAACAGTAAAGTTTGGTCTCTGTGATGCTGCCATCTAGAACTCATAAGAAAGATTTAAAGTAGCCATTAGAGTAGTTTTTGAAATATTCACGGAGTTTTTGGTTTCTCTATACGGGGGGAAATTTAGATGTTGCCGGGCCGGCAGCACTGCGCGTTAAGGGGTTAACTGCCAAATAAAAAGTAAGATTATGAGATCCCTTAAGGGGGTACAGGTTCTTTAAACTTTAAAAAACTCGGTTTTTGGATTTATTTATTTATTATTATTATTAATTTATTAAGTATATGCAAAAAACAATACACAAAAACATGCATTATTTTCTCGAGTAATAATCATTTATAGAGAGAGGGTGAATACAATTGAAGATAAAGAAAGATAATTTATAAATTTGAAGTTTGCGTGATCTGTTACTTTCAAACTCTATAAGCTACAGCTTTAAAATATTAACCAAATATGCATTTTCTTATAGTCTTCAAGCTAAAACCAAAAATAAATAAAATAAGACAAAATAAAATAAATAAAATAATATATCCCGCCTTTTCTAAAAAGAATTTTTTTTTTTTTTTTTTTTTTTTTTTTTTTTTTTTTGTGGTAAAATTAAATTATAAACACGACATTTTGCATATACTATTTTGGTTTTAATTTAGAAATACTTATGCTATCATTTTATTTTGTTCAAAAATTATTTTCTATATGCACAACTTAGGATTTTATTATGCGCGCAACACGCCATGATTTTAATTCATCCATTAGTGAGGTGAATTTTTAAATTTAAAATTTAAATATTAATTTTGTTTATACAAAACTTATTTTTGTGGGTGATATAGTTATAAATGCATACTTTTGGCAAAGAAGCCAAAAATAAAATAAAATAAAGGAAGCTTAATTAAGTATTATTTATGTTTTGTTACTTTAAAAAAGCGATGCTTTTGATCGCCTGGCACATTTATTTAAAAATGTAAAATTTAAGATTACCAGATATGTTTTGAAAAAAAGTTAAACGAAATGAAAACTTAAGTTACAAATTTTATATATTTCAAAGGCTACATTGAAACAAACAAACAAAACAAATGCTGAAATGAGAAAATCACTTAGACGAGGTAATAAAATAACTTGAAGATTTTAAGGCAATGTAGTTAAAAAATAAGACTGTAATAACTACATTTGTTACCGTCGCAAAATAAAATTTTTAAAGAAAATGTTATAGCTTCGAAAGATTTGAATTTAATTAATTAATTAATATTAAATAAAATTTAATTTCACATTTACAGTTTTTTTTTTAAATATTAGCTACAATAAAAGGAGATTTTTGAAGTAAAAACTAGTGTAAACAAATCAAGAAAAAGTACTTTTTTAGGGGGTTTTACTTATGTAACGTCTAATTAAAAAAATTACAAGCTTTTTTTCAGAGCTATAAAATTTACTATTGATATATTTCTTCCTTTTACAATTAAATAGTATTTTTTGAAATAACACATTGATATCTAACAGTAAAAATGCATTATTATTTAGAAAATATTTAAGTTATCTGCATACATTTTTTGTAAGTAGACAAAATAAAATTATTTATTGTAATACGTATAAAAACTTTTTCTTTACCTATAAAATTTACTATCGTTATGTTTATTCTTTTTATAATAAAACAATACTTTCCTTTTGACTTAACAAATCCATATCTACAGTAAAAAATCATTATAATTTTTAAAATATTTAAATTATATTCTTACAGAATTTTTTTTTTAATTTTATAAAAGCAGACAAATTAAAATTAATTATTTTGTCTTATGTAGAATTTTTAAGAAATATTTTTGAATATTTTTAAAGATAAACAAAGCTTTATCTTCTTTAAAATAAAATACTAATCCTCTGTATGTGCTTTTATATTTAAAAAAAATGTCATTTTCCAAAATTCATATCACTCTGTAAACATTTAAAAAGTGAAAATGAATAAAGAATGCGTTAAATTGGTGAAAATTTATAGTTATGAAAATACTTCTTTGAAAACATATTTTATTTAAACTTACCAGGCAATTTTTGAAAGAATTTTGGAGAGAAATGTATTAAATTGTGCTCTTATATTATTGAAATGCCTTTTACTTAAAAAGATTTATTTATGTATTGATACTTTATAATAATAATAACAAAACAATATTTTCAAAAACAAAATTGTAAGCTTCGACAAAATGTTCTCAAATCTTTAAAGAATGGCGAACAAAATGAAATAGCATTAAAGTAAACAAAAGCTTTAAAACTGAATAAAAAATTGAAATATGTAATTAGTTTTAGGAAATTTCGAAGATAATTTTAAATGCATAAAATTGAATACGAATGTATATAAAGTTTTCAAGAAAATTTAACTAAAATTTTTTTAAAAAGTGGCACTTTCATTTGTTTTTACTTTATAGTAGAATAAAACTTTGAAAGAGTTTTTAAACTAATTTTAATATTTTATCAATAAATGTTAAATAAACTTCTTTTTTTTTCATTTTTTGGATAATTTTAAAATTTTTAGCATAGAGAAAATAATCTCATGATTCATGTACTGCAGGCAATAAAATGAAATAGCTAATAAAAATTAAACGAAAGCTCTAAAAGAGAATTAAAAATTAAAATATTTAATTAATTCTAGAAAATTTCGAAAGTATTTTCAATCAAAAAGTAAACAAGTGTGTATAGGATGACATAAAGCTTTAAATAATATGTTATTAATGAAATAGAATGCAATCACTACGTTTATTGCTATTTTGTTGGAGCTTTTAGAAGATTATATTGTTAATAATTAATTAATAAACTTTAAATAAATTGAATGGAGAAGGTATGTTTTAAATGTTTAATTAGTCCTTATTTTTTATTCATCATAAATAAAATCGTATAAATTTATGTTGTGCAAAGTATAAACGATATCATATTTGAACTGCATTTATGAAAAATATTAGTAAATGAGTTTCGCTTAATTGAATCTATAAATTAGAACAGACATTTATTTTTTTTTATTAAAGTATCAAAATGAACATTTAACGATTAAGTAGCGAGTAATACAATGAATAAATTTATCGATTATTTTTCAGTCAAATATAGAATATGAAGAAAATTGGAGAAAGTACTTGCGTTTTACATTTTTTTTTTATGTATCCAGGGTGTTTTAGATAATATTTTTTTATTCAATAACAGTTCTTTTTTAGTTAAAAATATTCAAACACATGCAGGGTTTTTTTAATAGTTTTTAAAAAATTGAATAATAAATCTTTGTAAAAACAACCATAAAATTATGAAAACAACAACTGAAGTGCCGCGAGTTAGAAAATCAAAAACTTGTTATCAGCTAATGGGAATATAATACTTCTGGCTCGAAGCGCGTCCTGTATTGTTTTTATATTTTTGTGGTGATTTATATAAAACTTTATTATTTAATTGCGCTTTGGTTGTCATTTTTTCAATGCTGTTTCATCTATTTCTTTAAAAAGTTTGAGCCATTTAATTGTATTCCATAAAAACAGTTTTACTTTAATCACGGTGTTCCTTTCAATAAAGGTCATAACTACTCGGGGTGGGGAGGGAATAATAATAATAATAACAATAATAGTAAAAAAATTAAAATTAAAATTAAAATTAAAACTTACTCGAACTTCCATTTAAATAAGAATCTGTTTGCTTAACGGACAGAACGATTCTTGCTCGTGATTGAAAAGCATCGAACTCAACCGCAACATTGTTTATGCACCATTTTTACAAGAAATCTTATTTTTCCGCAATAGTCTTTTTATCTATATCATAATATATTTTTTGTACCTAATTAAATGCTTGCAAATGCTTAGATTTGAATTTTCAGCTCAAATTCTAATTCGATGGGAGGTATTAAGAAGCGCAAACTGAACTGTGTTCAGGAGTTAAAATGTTGCCCTCCACACCCCTCGAACACATTTTAATTTTCCGATACTTAATTACTCACAACGATGCAGATTTTGAGCTCAAAATTTAAGTTTGAACTTTAACAAGCACTTAATTAGATACAAAAAATAACGGTCAAAAATAGTTGTCGGTTACTCTAAAGTTTAGGCGCCCTCTAACGGTATTTTTTGAAATTAATCTTTAAAATTTATTTTCAAGGAAATATTGACATAAAGAATAGTTTTAGCGAAAACGGCAAACGAATCGACCAATTTTTCCGTTTTTTATAATCATTTGAAATTTGAACCTCCCCACCCCCATTGAATACAGTTCAGTTTGCGCTACTTAACCACTCCCAACGATTCAGATTTTCATCTCAAAATTTAAGTTTATGTCTAAGCTTCTAAAAATATTTTATGAGATGCAAAAAATAACGGTAAAAAATAGTTGTACGTTACTCCACAGTCTAAAGCGCCCTCTATCGGCATTTTTTGAATTTTATCTTTATAATTTATTTTCAAGATAATACTGACATAAAGAATAATTTTTGTGAAAATCGCAAATCAATTGACCAATTTTTCTGCTTTTTATAATCATTTGGAATTTGAACCTAACTCCACAGTTCAGTTAGGGCTGCTTAACCACTCCCAAGGACTTAGATTTTGAGCTCAAAATTTAAGTTTATGTCTAAGCTTCTAAAAAAATTTAATGAGATGCAAAAAATAACGGTAAAAAATAGTTTTTCGTTACTCCAAATTCTAAAGCGCCCTCTATCGGCATTTTTTTGAAATTTATTTTTATAATTTATTTTCAAGACAATACTGACATAAAGAATAGTTTTAGTGAAAACCGCAAACGAATCGACCAACTTTTCTGTTTTTTATAATCATTTGAATTTTTGGACCCTAAACTTTAATGGCGCCTATCTCCTTCGGAAGACGTTTGGGACCCTTAGTTTCCGATTTAATATTGTTTGTTTTGATGTGTACTATCACCCCTTAAAGTTTGTACCATGAATTTAGAAACACCCTGTATATACATATCAAAATTAATTGTTTATTTTTCAAAATTTTATTTCATTTGTATAAATAAATATATAAACGTTTTAGTCAAGAAAATGCATATATGCTTAAATTATTTTTTTATTAAAAGGTATAAGTACGTATATTAAAATTTTTAATCAGTACTATAACAATATTTTACTTAAGAGAATAATTTTTATTGACTTTTTTGACCGATATTTAAAAAATGCATATTTATTGAAATGGTGCTCTTGTAACTTAATAATAAATTTTAAAGTTTTTAAATGTATAATATCACAAAATACGCATTATGAACTTTAAAAAGTTCACTGTTTTACTTAAAATGTAAAAAAAAATGTAGATGCTGCGTTAAAAATATACATTTTATTTAAAATTTGAACTTTTTAATTGGAAAATCTTCTTCTTAAAATATGTATACATATATATATATTAAAAGTTTTACTATACAAACATTTTCTTTAACAGAATAAGATTTATTGCTATATTTCGATTGACATCTAAAAAAATTATTGAAATGGTACTTAACTTTCCGTAATTAAAAATGAGTTTCAAAATTTTAAAAAATATTTTTACTAAAAATGCTCAATATTTGTAACATTTTCAAAGTTTTCTAAAAGTAAAAATTTTCTAGGCATAACATCTAATTGTATTTAATTAACATCAGAAAATAATTTTTAAGAATCAAAAATTCGTATTTATTGAAATGTAACATCATTTCAATGCTTAAAATCTTCAACTTAACACACATACATTATAAAAGTTTACATTATCTAAAATTCAAATCACTCTGTAAACATTTACAAAGCGAAAAGAAAGACAGAATGTGTTAAAATTTACTTTTATTCAAAGGCTTATTCAAACACGCATTTTATTTAAAATTTCCAGACATTGTTTGAAAGAATATTGAAGTGAAATGAATTAAATTGTGTTTTTTCATTATTCAAATGGTTTCAATTTAAAAGGATTTATTTGTTTGTAGATAGTTCATGATCAAAAACAATACATACAGAAACAAAGAAATACGTCTCAACAAAAGGTTTTGAAATAGCTAAAGTGCAATGCAGGAAAATGAATTGGGAAAAAAAAACTAAAATATTAAAAATGAATTGAAATATTTAATTAAATGTAGAAATTCTTGAATCCATTTATAAACGTAAAAATTAAATGAATAATGAATGTAAAATATTTTTTAAAATGTGTAATTAAATTAAATGAAAGAAATCGTTGCATCTATTGCCATTCAAGTGGAACAAAATTCTGGGAGAAAATGGCAAATTTAGAATAGGTTTTAATATTGAGAATTTTTTAAAATAAATTTCAAATAAGATGAAATAAGAAAATCTAATTAATTTTATTGTTTATTCATCATAAATAAGACTGCATAAACTATTTTTCAGGTAAATAAATATAACAATATATTTTGTTGTATTTAAGAAATATAATGTATTTTGTGTTTCTTAAAAATGATAAAATATGATATTGATTTTTAGATACCATAATTGAGAATTTGTTAAATAGAATGATGAAAAAGATAGTAATATATCAGTTGAGTAAATTTTTATTTTCTCAAGCATAAAGATGGTAGGATCACTTTCCTGTCTTCTTACACATTACTTTGTTGCTGTTGTTGTTGCTGCTGTTGTTGCTTTTTGATATTTTTGGACAAGAAATGTTTGTAAGTAATTTTCAAAACATATTAAACAACTTTGAAAACATTTGTAACATTGTATAGGATCACTATTAAAAAGAGCCCCACCAGTGGCTGAAAGATTATCCTCTAAAATCTAGTAGACGGGAGGTGCTGGGTTCGAACCTAATCGCGCCCGTTGGTCTAATCGTTCAGAGTTTTCAGTAGTTTTCTTCGAACATTGGGTAATCTCGCGTAAATACGGGTTAGGTCCCCACGGAGGACATTCTTCCTTGAATCTATATTCCTCGTGTAGACAATCGGCTGCCATAAGTAACTCCAATACTAACGCCATTAAAAATAAATCAGAACAGATCTGTATCAGACCCAAGGGTGGAAAATTAGCACAGATTGGCACCTATTGATATCGTGAATTTCAGTGATATTTTTCGGTTTATCTAATGAAGGAATTTCTGAGTTTTTAATAAGAAAAAGAATACAATAAAACAATCGTTTGTCTATAGGCTCCACCTCTGCACCAATTTTCCATCACTACAGATCATACACCGTAAAATTTCACGTATAAGACGTGGCTTAATTAACACATTTTGAATTACCCACCTCATTTAAAAGAAGATTAATTCTTGTTTTATTTTATAAAGGAGTTTTTCTCGTGAAAGAAACTATATTATTACACTAGTTTACAAAATTAAACTTTTTGTCTGTTGCCGCGAATTCTGTGGTTGATAATGCTCACGTATGACTTGTTTTTGTCAAATCTAACCGTAATATTTTTTGAGCAGCTCGAGTTGCTTTGTTTTTTTATTTTTATCGTTTAAGCATACATATTAATCGATAACAGGCGTATTTTACTGTTTTAAGATTACTTCTTCAGGTTTTTGTGTCATGAGTTGTTCAAGGAGACGTTGTTTAAACAATTCAGATCATTTTTGCTATATATACAGAGAATATGTGTTTAACAATTGTAGAAAAGTTATATCAGAATTGGTGAAAAATACCTATTTTGAGTATTTTGGGATGCTCTTGGATAAAAATGATAAGTCTCGGTCTCCTAGTTGTGTTTGTAAATCATGTGTGGAATATTTAAAAATATGGAAAAGTGGTAAAGGAAGTGCCTTTAAATTTGGAACACCGACTATTTGGCGAGACCACGAAATCATCTCGAAGACTGTTATTTTTGTAGAGTGAACGTAAACGGTTTAAACACTAAAAATCGAGCTAATTGGCAGTACCCAAGTACTAGTTGCGTTCAACGTCCAGAGCAGCATTCATCTGACTCTTCAGAACCTAAAAATATATCTGAACAAGACATTGAAGGACCAAGCTCATCACAAAATGATGCTGATTTTGAAGGTATGTCAAATGAGCCAAAATGCTTCCCCCAAAATGAGTTAGATGATCTTGTGAAAGATTTAAATCTTTCAAAACAAGCTTTAGAATTGTTAGCATCAAGACTAAAAGAAAAAAAACTGCTTTCTTCAGATACAGAAAATCTGAAAATTATATTGAGCTTGTAGAATACCTTCAACTACAAAAAAAAAAAAAAAAAAAAAAAAAAAAAGGGGTGCAATATGCGCATAAAACTTCACTTCCTCCATAGTCTCCCGGACAAGTATCCGGAAAATTGAGGAGATATGAGCGAAGAGCAGGGAGAGTGTATGCATCAGAACTTATGCGCCATGGAAGAGCACTATGAGGGTTTCTGGGATACGAATATGATGTCTGACTATAGTTGGTCTCTGATACGTCATTTTCCAAAGTCGGAAAAGAGCTTAAAAACGAAGTTTTTTAGAACTCAATTATTAATTATTTTTTAGTAAAGTTTTTCTTAGTAAATGCATGTTTTTTCTGCTTAATACTTACATTGCTGAAACTCAGAAACTAGAGCTGATTAAAATATTCTAATTATATTTTTGAAAACAGCATATCATATGTAGTCAGCAACAACTAAAATTTTTTCGGCAACAGATGTACTGTAAACTAGTGTTATCTATGTATTTGCTAGTGTGAAAAGCATTTTCTTGCCACTAGGTCAAATGATCTAAAAATAGGCCACTGGGTATTAATGAGTTAAGCCAGAAATTTTATTTAAAATATGAAGTCAAATAACTGCTAAGCAAAAGTAAGTCCTGTTTTATTTAAAACAAATTCTAGTAGGATATCGAGTTATCTGTGCTGCGGGAAAGTTACAGTAATCTCAATCTTTATCTTGTGAAATGCTTGCGTGGTTCAATGTCAAGCAATCAAGCTTTGGCTTGTGCTTTTACTTTAGAGTGCCCTCTCCAACCTTTCAATGAATCTTTCGTACTGTCTTCCTAAGCAGTAGCGCATCTCAATTCTTTACACGCAATGCAGGCCGCCATTCTTTTCATGATTGAAAACATACTGCAATATTGACAAACAGTATAAGTATACATGCACTTCTTAACATAATGCAAATTAATCTTTGAGCGGTAGACAACAGACCCCTACGGTTCTGGAATTTCAAATTATATATTTTTCAATGAGAGAGGTCAAAAGATATCGATCACAAAAATATTTGTATGGTAAGGTGCAGAAATTTTGATCACACTTATAATAACAACAACAAAAATATAGTCAATCAGGGTAACTTAGACCTATAAGGGTAACTTTGGTCCAAGGGGGAAAAAAGGATTAAATCTTCTACATCATTTGAGTTAACGACAAAATTTTGGTCTCAAAGTATAGAAAACAGTACTAGTGTGAGTTTGGCAGCTTGTTGTAAAAAATTCGTCAAGGGTCCACCATAGCAATAGTTTCGTAAAGCTAGAGCAAAGTTACATCGATTCGGCGTAAAATTACCCTGATTGACTGTCAATAAATAAACAAAAAATGTGTAAATCAGAGATATAGTTCAGTGTTTTTTTAGAGCTTGAAAATACGCTTTGTTTTATTTTGAAGGCATGACTTGAAATATTTTATTAAAAGTACAAAAACAAAAACAGGTACAAAAGTGACTAATCTAAACAGGTGGTTCAAGAAAGATAGTTTGGAGGTTCTTTTATGAACGGAAATCATTCTGCACTGTTTTATTATTTTATTAAGTATATTGAAAAAAAAAAAATCTAAAAGTTCAAAAGTGAAAAGGAAAATTTAAGCCTCTCTATCTCTCGTATAAAATATCCAGTGGGATAATATGAAACAGCAAAAGGAAAAAACAAAACTTTCATGCAACCTTTAAAGGGGCATGGAAAGATTAAAAATATTCATTTTTATGTTATTTTTTACGTATTTTTTTAAGTATTAAAAATTCAAATTGTTATCAAATTTAACCATCAAAATTATATCTTCGAAACAATAATTGGAAATCGTAAAAAAAGCATGATTAAAATTTCAAAGTATTTTTCAGGTTTTTAATGCGTTTTTACAGATTTTTCAAACATGTCTGATGCAAATATTAATAATATTAAAGCAAGAATTCTTTATAATGGGATTTTTCTTCTAGAAAGCTCAATAATAGAAAAACTTTAAAAGGGCGCTAAGAAAATCTTCAAAGAACGCGTGTTGGACAGACCTGCTGCAGAGGACACACATAGAGGCATTTAAATGCAAGTTAGTAAATAGTTATTTTGGAATTTAAAATTTTATAAAATCTTTTTTTAAATTTTAAAGATGCGTGAATATGTTAATATTTTTAAAGAAAACAAAATTGTATTTTATTTAGTAATCAACAGCTATTTAAATCGAACATTATCAAATATTATAGTCTGAACATTTTACCGTAATATTATATGCAAAAATTAAGATTATTTACAAACTCATGCTTTTAATAAAAATCATTGTACATGGAAAAAACATCAATATTGATTAATTAATTTTGTTTTTTAAAGAAGCATAACACTTTAATTATTAAACACGTCTTAACTATAAAAACAAAAACAAACCTAATACATTGTTACTAATGGTATCTTACATATAGCCTTTCATTTGCCTAAATTATTAATAAAAGATTGTGTCATATTTTAAGCTTCCAAAACTCATCAATACAAAATTTAATAAACTGTGATTAATGCGTCTTGGAAAGTGTTTACAAGTCGATATTATTAAAGTAATAATACCCCAACCTCCAAGTTTATAATGATTAAATAATTACGACAATTAGGGAAGGATAATTGGTTAACAGTTATTTATTTTTTCATGCACATAGAGTAGCAATCTTGAAAAATTCTAATAATTAAGGTAATCCTTGCAACACAGCGTTTCAGATTTTGCAATTAATTGTCAAATTTAATTGGTTTATTTAATTGGGCTTTTTCGGTTGAAGAGGAGTAAATAAATATTTCTTTTGTGGTTTTCAATTTTTATAGATCGCATGTTTTGCTAGTTTTTATAATTCGATTACATTTTGTCCGTTTCAGTAAATAAAATAACGTTTTTTTTTCTTTTTTTTTTTCTTTTTTTTTTTTTTTTACTGAAAATATAATTATTTTCACCGAAATTTTGGAATTGATATTTTTAATAGAAGTTTCCCAGTTTGTAATGACCATTGAAGTCTAATTATTTTAATTCATAGCACATAAGATTGAAATATCATATGCTAATTAATTTTTATGTGTGTGAAAGGAGAATATTAACATTGCATTATGAAATAGATACATTTTTAAAGATAAAATAAATGAGTTTAACACAAAGATTAAGAAACTGTAATCATATTTTAAACTTCCAAATCCCATCAATACAAAATTTAATAAACTTTGATTTATGTCTCCTAAAAAGTATGTACACGTCTGTCTTATTAAAGTAATTATGTCCTAACCTCCAAGTTTATAATGATCAAATAATTGCGAAAATTAGGGAAGGATAATTGGTTAACAGTTATTTATTTTTTCATGAACATATATTAGCAGTCTTGAAAAATTCTAATAATTAAGGTAATCCTTGCAACACAACGTTTCAGATTTAGCAATTAATTGTCAAATTTAACTGGGGTATTTATTTGGGCTTTTTCGCTTGAAGAGGAGTAGATAAATATTTCGTATGTGGTTTTCAAATTTTGTAGATCGCATATTTTGCTAGTTTTTATAATTCGATTACATTTTGTCAGTTTCAGTAGATGAGACAGAGGTTATTTTTTTTTTTCACTTTAAGTATAATTATTTTCACCGCGGTTCTGGAATTGATATTTTTAATAAAAGTTTTCCAATATAGCAAGCTTATAATGTCCATTGAAGCCTAATTATTTTAATTCATTGTACAACATTGAAGAATCATATGCTAATTAATTTTTATGTGTGTGTGAAATGAAGATATTAACATTGGACCTTGAAATACAGTGGCGGTCAAAAGTTTCCAGCCAGCAAAATTTTTTAAATTAGTTTTTAAGTATTCCCATATGAAGAGGAAATTCAAAGTGATACTTATACATTTTTTGACTTAATAGTAAGGAACTTATTTACGTAATTACATATAAATATCAATAAATTTAAATGACAAAATTAAGTACAAAGGAAAATGCATGTTCTCAAAAGTTTCCGGCCACCTTTGCAAGTTTGGGGAAAATGGTATTGTAATAGAAAGTTACAGTGATCAACAACATTTACATTTAGTATTTTATCACTATACCTTTAGTAATAAGTACTGAGGCGCAGCAACGTGACATTCATGCAATCAACAGTTAAAAATCGTCAATGGTAAGTTTTTTCCATATTCTTGCAATTTTTTGGAAATTTCGGTTGAGTTGGAATATTTATAGTTCCACATACGTTTGCAAACTTCTTTCCAAAGATTTTCTATTGTTTTCATGTCGGGCGTTTGGGCTGGCCTTTTCAAAAGCGAAATTTTTTTGTGCGAAAGCCATTGCTTTTCAAGGCTTGCATACATTTTTTAAGCCTTTATCATATTAAAACAAAAAATTGCGACCACAATTCTTCCTCTAATAAGGAAGCAAATAATCTTGCAAAATAACCTTATACATTACATCATTCATCTTGCCGGGGATTTCAAATAACGGACCGCCACTTTTTGAAGAAAATACTCCCCACAGCATAACGTGTCCTCCGCCATGCTTCATTGTAGGAATAACATAGGTCGAATCACATCTTTTGTTGTTAGGTCATCGGATGTAATGTATACCATCGCTCCCAAAAGAGTATGAAATTTGATTGATGGAAAAATAGTATCTTTGTCCAGTTTTCACTTGACCAGACTTTGTGTCTTTAGAAAAACACCAGTCGGGACGTTGGTATTTTTTTTTTTTTTTTTTTTTTTTTACACCTGAAAATTTTTGAACACCTACTCTTTCATAAAGTTCCACATCACATCAGTATCTTGACATAGTAGACCAACTTATTTCAACAATATTTTCAGTCCGTATATCGCGGTATATTGCAACGAAATGTTTATGTGGATCATCAAATTTTTTCCTCCCGATAATTCTTTCCAGAAGAATAGTCATTTTCCGGGGTCTCCCAGACCTCAGAAATTCCTGAAGGCCACGACCATATTTATATAATTTTTAAAAATTTTTACGATCGATTTTATCGATCGATAACATTGCCGCAATATTTCGTGAGGATTGGACCTTTAGTGACAAACTAATCACTCAATTACGAACAATAATTTTTAAACTTTTCAATTTTGAATTTAAATTATGCTATTATTGTTGATTTATTCACAAACACTACCAAGAAACCATTTACCGATAGAAAAATTCTAAGGATTATTCTAATTATAAGTGGCCGTAAACTTTTGCACACGCGAACTTCCAATTATACCCCTTTGCATGAAGCGTCTTTAGTATCCAATCAAAATGATCACGTGGTCAGAGGTTATTTACATATTCTTAATTTTTTAAACAATTGTGCTTCTTCTTTGCTGAAACCTTCTGGTAGATAAGTCAAAGAAACTAAATGGCCGGAAACTTTTGACCGCCACTGTAGATACATTTTTAAAGATAAAATAAATCAGTTGAACACAATGATTAAGAAACTCTAATTATATTTTAAACTTCCAAATCCCATCAATACAAAATTTAATAAACTTTGATTAATGCCTCCTGAAAAGTGTTTACACGTCGGCTTTATTAAAGCAATTATATCATTATCTCCAAGTTTATAATGGTTAAATAATTACGATAATTAGGGAAGAATAATTGGTTAACAGTTATTTATTTTTTCATGCGCTTAGATCAGCCATCTTGAAAAATTTTGATAATTAAAATAATATTTCAACACAGCGTTCAGATTTTGCATTTAATAGTAAAATTTAATTGGGTTATTTAATTGGGATTTTCTGTTTAAAGAAAAGTAGATAAAAATTTCTTTAAAAGTTTTCAATTTTTATAGGTTGTATATTTTGCTAATTTTTATAATTAGATTGCATTTCGTCAGCTTGTCGAATTGTGTGGAAAAAAAAGGATTACAAATATCTTGGCAAGTTATCATCAAATCTACTTTATTCTTTATGCAAATATTATTGGATTTTTTTTCTTTTTTCTTTTTTTTTTTTTTTTTGTCTTTTACACCCACTCATTAAAATATAATTAAAAAAAATCTTTATATACCTTTCATCAGAATGAATATTTCAAGAACCCGAAAAAAATAGTTCCGAATGATCGAGATTACTGATATTCAATTGGCTTCTGTCCATTATTACATACAAAGTACACATCAAATTTCAAATCTCTATTTCAATATGGTCGAAAGATAGAGCATTTACAGACAGATACACACAAAAAACAGACGGACGGCAAAAAATGTGTTTTACGGAATTAACATTGTCTGAAACCTATAAATCTATCTTTTATTTTATTTTATTTTATTTTATTTTTTAAAACGATATAAAGACTTACCCTACACTACATATAATGGGTAAGCAATAGTCGAAATTTTTTTCAATTATAAAACATGTTTCTGAAATATTTTATTACAATAAATTGGATAAGTAATTTTGTTTTAATTTTAAAATGCTAAAGAAATGAAACTTCTTTAATATTAAAAATAATTTTAAAAACAAATTTACATAAATGGATCAATTTTAATAAAATTGTAATTAAGTTTCAAAAATGCATTACATTTATGCGAGATGTTTTATATATTTTTACAATATGCAGAGTAATGTAACAATATACGATTAAATTTGAAAGAAACACAAAAGAGTTAGAGTGGAATATTCAAAATATGTTATATATATATTTCTAAACAAACATTTCAAAAATTTACTATTTGCAATCCATAGACATTGTTTTGAAATTTTGTTAAATTGAAATATAATTTTCAATAAAACATATAAATTTTAGAACTTCATATTTCTAGAGATAAATTCATTCAGAAGAAGTTATATTAATAAAACTGGTAATTGTAAATCTGAATTTTAAGAAGCATAAAACCTTAACTATTAAACACGCTTTAACAACAACTACTAAACAAATCTGTTAAATACTTATTATATGGTTTCTCATATATCGACTCCCATTTATCAACATGAATATTAAAATGTTGTTCATATTTCATACTTCTAAATCCCATCAATACAAAATTTAATAAACTGTGATTAATGCGTCCTGGAAAGTGTTTACACGTCGGCATTATTAAAGTAATTAAAGCCTAACCTTCAAGTTTAGAATAATGAAATAATTACGGCAATTAGGGACGAATAATTGGTTAACAATTATTTATTTTTTCATGTGCGTAGATTAACAATCTTAAAAGATTCTGATAATTAAGGTAATACTTGCAACACAACATTTCATTATTTGCAGTTAATAGTAAAATTTAATTGGGTTATTTAATTGATATTTTTTGCTCCAAGAGGAGTAGATAAAAATTCTTTTGTGGTTTTTAATTTTTATAGGTCGCATATTTTGCTAAATTTTATAATTCGGTTACATTTTGTCAGTTTCAATAGATGAAATAGAGTTTATTTTTCTCACTATAAGTATACTTATTTTCATCTCCGTTTTGGAATTGGTATTTTTAATAGAAGTTTCCCAATATTGCAAAAGTGTAACGACCACTGACGCCTTGTTGTGTTAATTCATAGAATATGAGATTGAAATACCATACGCTAATTTTTATTCTTTTCTGAACGGATTTTAACACTGTATCTTAAAATAAATGCATGTTTAAAGGTAAAATACGTAAATTTAACGCAATTACTAAAAAACAGCAATCATGTTATTTTTTTCATTTTTTTATTCTTTTTTTTATTTAATTATTTTTAGAATAAATTAACAACGCAATTTACATTGTATTTTATATCTTATCACACTTTTTTGTAATTCTCTAGGATAAAAATAAAAAAATATACTTCTAGTTATTGTTTATATTTGTTCTTATAACATATCTATGCTATAAAAAAATATTAACTGTAGTCTCAGTTTCTTGACTTGAAATTTTAATGCGTTTCTCATAATAATCTATTTGACTCATTAACTAATTGACTC
This sequence comes from Maratus speculifer, assembly GCA_964019185.1. Classification (NCBI taxonomy): domain Eukaryota; kingdom Metazoa; phylum Arthropoda; class Arachnida; order Araneae; family Salticidae; genus Maratus; species Maratus speculifer. Next base: position 200,571,473 of record OZ025301.1, read on the forward strand.
CCATAGACTATAAATATGCCTAGTTATTTATTTTTAAATCTCTAATAAAACATACTATAACGTTATAGCACTTTTACAGGCAAAGCTGCAAGAGAATTTGTATGCTATGTTCAACATTCATGGCTACTATGGATTATTGAAAAACAACATAACTTTTATAATTTTTTTGTTTCCTAGAAGTGAGCAAAAATTCACTTCTAATTAATTAATATGAATGTTGAAATAATGTAAGAAATACTTCAATGTTGTCTCAATTTGTTCTTTTAAAATTTTAATTTGTCGTAACTATCTTATGTGTACTTCTACAATTTCATTTTAACAAATCCTTTTCCTACAATGAAGAAAAAAACTGTAAAGTTACTTTGAATTTTCTAGCATACTGGGATACATAGAATTTCTTATTTAATGGGAAAAATCATGTAACCGACACACTTTTACTCTGTAATTCAAAAATCCGTAATTGGAAAAAATTATATGCTGTGTCATATTAAAAAACGACATAATTTTAATTTTTTTTTTAATAGAAATAAAAAATACACTCTAAATAATTCATCCTTTTAGATCTGGTGTACTATTAATAGTACCTGTCTTTAATACAGTATTATATTGTTTTAAGGGGACTCAGGAGTTAATCGATACGGAAAAACATATAAACAGGGCTCTCGCTTCGAGTCCACATAAAAACAGAAGTATTCAATGTAATTAATTTAAACTTTCTCATATTTTAAAGGTATGTTTGTAGTCTTTTAAAATTATAAAATGAAGTACTTCAATGTACTATAATAAGGAATATAGCAAAATTTATTAAATTCGAAAAAAATATATTCGAAAAAAAAAATTATATGCTGTGTCATATTAAAAAACGACATAATTTTAATTGTTTTTTTTTTTTTTTTTAGAATAGAAATAAAAAATACACTCTAAATAATTCATCCTTTTAGATCTGATGTACTATTAATTGTACCTGTCTTTATATCACCAACACCAAGATATCTTAACGTTGAATTGACATAAGAACCTAATTTTTGCTTTAAAATGATCCGGAAACTTTACTCTATAGAATGAATTAAGGATATAACTATCACTCAAAAACAACATCATTAAAAAAACTCTCAAATTTAAAAATTGAAAAAACTAGTAAAAAAATACAAAATTTTTTTCATTAAAAATACTGAAAATATTAAACTATCTAAACTATATTAATTCATTCTATAGATAATGATGTTATATGAATGCAAAAAAAATTTAAGCCATTCCAACAAATAATTTTTTTTAAATCTTGGTGTTAGTCGTCAAAAATCAAGTTTTGAGAAAACGCGACTTAAAGTTGAAATTATATGGGTGCAGCTATGAAAGTGTTGATACATAAATGTTTATAACTTCGTTAAAAATGCAAATATTTTTATGCGGTTTTTTGCATTGAGTTAAAAATTAATTAAATAATAAAACTAGATCATAAAAAAATCAAATTTTTGAAAAGTTTTTAACCCCTGAGCCCCCTTAACAAATAAATTTGTTGCTGTTTACGCGTAGAATTGTTAGTATGAATCTGTGCATTTACTACGTGACTTCATTAATCTTTAGGCATTTAGTAATAATGATAAAAATGATAAATATTTGAATATTTCTCTTTGCACTTTTTTGCGATTCTTTTTTTTTAACCATATGTCTCACTCTTTAAATTTAACATAAAAGTTACTTCGCTGAACAAATCATGTGTAATAAAGCGCAAAAATATGAGAATGTTGTAACATTAGTTAAATCTTGTTGTTGTATAATTTTTTATAAAACATCTTCAAAAACTCTTCCTTCGCCTATTGTCACATGAATATGAATTGAATAGTACGCGAATCAACAACATTCGTCAGAGAATTAAACATTCGTTAAACTCTAATTAATCTTATTGGATAGCTAGTGTTGATGTTATTAACATAAAAATATTTTTTTATTATTGAAATACATTTTTAAAAAAGGACCCAAAAGGGTTAATATAATATTTTAGAATTTGTTACAAAAACGTTGAATGTAGAGTTACATTGATGTTTATAATTTTCACTCGCATTTTAGAACTATCTACTCGGTATTTTTCCGTTTTAATCTTCTCTGTTGTAAAATATAGTTTAAGGTAAAAAGGCTTTTACAGGCAGAGTAGCAAGTCTATTTTTTCACTAAGTCTTATTAGAAATAATGACACAATTTTCAATTATAAAATATCTTTATAATCTATTTCATTGCAATTTAACTGCATAAGTGGTTTTGTTTTAATTTGAAAAAGTTAAAAAAAAAAAAAAGAAATCTTACCGTTAAATTGATGTTTAAATATTTTATTCGCATTTTAAAATTATCTACGAGGTATTTTTTCGGTTTAATTTTCCCTCTAGTAAAACATAATTTAAGGATAAGGCTTTTGCAGGTAGGGTAGCAAATCTATTTATTAGTAAGATTATTTAAGCCTTTTTAGAAATAATGGCAAAATTTCAATTGTAAAACATGTTTAAAATTTTATATTTTACAATAAACTATTTTATTGCATTAAATTGCATAAGTGATTTTGTTTTAATTGGAAAAGTTAAAGAAATAAACCTTTATTTATGTAAAAAAAACTATTTATAAGTGAATTAGTTTTAACAAAAATGTAATTAAATTTTAAAAATGCATTATGTTTTAGCGAGATGTTTTATATATTTTTACATTAGACAAAATACTGTAACAATTTGCCATTAAATTTTAACTAAACAAAATGAAACAAGACTGAAATATTCAAAATATGTTATGATATTTCTAAACATATATTTCTCGATTTTACTATTAGTAAGCTATTTATTTTAATTTGAAATTTTGTTAAATTGAAATTGAAATTTGAATAAAACAACTAAATTTCAGAATGTTATGTCTACAGAGAAATTAATTTCAAAATAAATTCATTCGAAAGAAGTTAAAATGGGAAACGTGAGCTAGACATTACGACATTTTTAATGTTTAATTATAATAAAATGTATTCTTATGAAAGATATGAAATATTTTTAATAAAAATAATATGAAACGGCCGAAATATGTATTAATTCCAGATTGCTAAAGTAAAAAAAAAAACAAATAGCCAACTATTGACAATAACTTTTGAAATTTTCTTCTATTACAATTAAATTTTTAATAAAACAATCCAATAATAATGATTTTCCAATTAACGAAATTTCAACCTAAAGACAATCAATATTTTTCTTTTCCTTTATTTCTTTCCTTTATATTTTTTTCTTAACTTTTTTCCTTCCTCTTTTTTTACTATAATGTAGCATTTTATTTAATATAATATCTCATGGATAATTTTATTTTACAAATTAAACGAATAAAAATACTCCAAAAATGAATAAAGTTCATTAAATATGATTTGAAAGGAGAGCATGTTCGTCTTGTTTAATCTCAGAATTTTGTAATTTTCAGGATTAAGTAAAATATTATTATTTTGAAATAGTGGTATTTAATTATACAGATTTCATGGAAATTAAATGGCTTCATTAACGTTTTTACAATAGTCTGCCAGTTTTTCATATTTTACTAAAACAATTACAAATAACATGCTATTTATACTATTGTCTGAAAGTAATTCTTCCACTATATAATAATTTCTAATACAAAGAAACATTTTAAGAAAATTATTATAATTTTTTCAAGCATAGATAAAACGGTGAATTGAAGTTCAATATTTTTCCCAGTTATGCTTGGCTAAACATTAGCATTATGCTATTTCCTAAAATAATTACTTATTTTTCAATCTCAAGCTTACTAAATTTTCAAAACATTGAATACGACACATTGTATTTTAAATAATCTTAATTACAGGGTGTTTCACAAAGGACCCCTAACTTTAAAAATCTATAACTCGGAAACGGTGATAGATAGAACCATAGGAACGACTCCTTTAAAATTGAAACAACAACTTACATAAAAGATGGTATTTTGAATGTTGTTGTTTCTCGCATTTCAGTTTTAAAGCAGTCGTTCCTATGGAAACACTATTTTTTGTCTATTATTGTGCTGATGCCAACTAATTCAAAATTAAATTGATTGAATTCAAAATCGGATTGTAAAAGCAAAAGTGCATTTTCGAACAAGACCCACTCCGACATAAAACTCCTTAATTAGAATCAGTGCTAAGTGACGTCCATATCAGCCTCAATAGAGCGTCTATTGGTCTCAGCGCCATCTATGAGCGAAATTTTTAACTAAATTTTTTGATTTATGTATAAGATTCTTACGATTTTTTTTTAATAAACACACCACTGGTTTGATGTTTTTATCTATCACCATTTCCGAGTTATAGATTTTTAAATTTAGGGGTTCTTTGTGAAACACCCTGTACTATACACAGTTTATTTTTTAAATCCATTATTAGGTTTAAAAAGGATTTAAACGACTTAATTAATTTTGAAACTTTAGTTGACAATTATTATCCTCTTGGGGCCAAACGACTGATATACGTGCCGCATAAGGTGCTCAAATCGTTGATTAATCTCGCAAGCAAACTTTTATTGTAAATTTTGATTAATTTAACTTGAGCATTTTCCTTATCAATTAGAAATAAATTTATGTTTTGAAAAATTGGTGATAAAAGATTACTAATTCTTTAAAAAATGCTCACCCCGAAAGGTTTAATTACTACATATAAATTCTTCTTTTACTATACATGTGTAAATGCATTCTACAAATGCAATCAGGTTATACTTTAAAACAAAAACAAAAATATTCACAGTTTTTAGTCTTTTAAAATTGTTACAAGAACTTAATTTATCTATTAGAGTGGATAATTAATCAAACAAAACATGTATTTAAAATAATTCCATTAATTACTACCTGTACATTTATAACAGTAATTAGGAGTAATTATTTCTGATAGCATCCTTCCTTGGAACAAGTGAATTCAATTCAACGTACATTTTAAAAATATCTTGCTAAGAATCATTTACATATTCCTCCTTAATTCTTTGAATATCGTTTTCCGAACCTTTTGTTAAATATATTAATATGGATAGTCTTAGGTCAGCTTGTTATGAGTCGATTTTAGATTTTTACTTATATAAAAGTTGTATTTATGATAATTATAAATCAGTTTAAAAACTTTTCGATATTTTCATTTAGGTGAAAGATTTTACAATCGTAACGTTCTTTTTAACCGTTGTTTCTTTTGGCCGAGAAAAGAGATGTTTGAAGCATGTCCGAAATCTTGTGATGTTCGGGTTTTATTCGTTTTCTAATTGGTCCATGTTTAATGTCCAGAAAAGGAATACTTCTGTTTCTATGATGGAAAAAATTAAATAACTCCAAAATAAATTGAGAGGCAGTTTTCAAACGAATTGCATTTAAAAGTAAATTTTTTCCCTATACAACGGTGTAAAAACTAAAAATGTGCGAAGTTTAGAAGTTTAAAAATTCACCAGTACCAAAAATTGTAAAACGGAAATTTCATTTAAATTTTTTTATGAATAGTCCAGGAATATTAATGTTAAATCAATGGCGTTCGTAATATATGACTGTGTCATTACGTAAGTTTTGATCATCATAAAAATGATGTTTATTATTACTATTATTTCAATATAGAATTTAATAATAAATCAAAAATTTTAGTCTTTAAAAATAAGAATTTCCAAATAGTCGTTGTAATTTAATAAATTACTTTTTTTTTTTTTTTTTTTTTTTGAGAATTTTAATAAAATTATGAAGGAAAGAGTATCCAACAAATTTCTTCTATTAAAGCAAAACATTATTTGAAATTTATTTAAAATTTCCAATTAGTAACATTTTACACAAATAAATTCAATGCTTTCTAAAAATATCTTTGCTATATATCCTCTTATAAAATGATTTTAACTTAGTTAGAACGCAATTTTAATATTTGATGTAATTAAAGCTTAAATTTATGATAATCAAAAATTAGTTGTAAAACCAAAAAGGCCGCCATGTGTTCCCATTTAGGCGAATTTCGGTACAAATTACAAAGTATTTATTTCAGAAACTGAACAAAATTGAAATAAAAATATTATTTTATTCAGAAGTATAATTAGCACTCATTAGAGGAAAGCTTATTTTAAATATCTAAAACAGCATATTTCTAACTTGCAAATTTCATGCAGTAAAACTTGTAAAAATGTTTTAGATATATGCACTCTAATAAATTTCTTTTTAAGTTTTATTTTAGAATTGTGTGTAGCCAAAACATATATTTGTGTCAGTCATACATCAAATGTAGAACCTAATTACATTTATAAAAGATAAATTTATAATTTCATTTAAACAAGGTATACTTTGTATTAATTTTAAAACTTGTCTAGATGGTAAAGACTACCATGTATTTTAATTTAAGTAACATTTGTTACAACCTGTGACATAATTAATTTAGAAACTTTAAAATATCCTTCAGTTTATAAGAACTACTGCTTCTATTAGAGAATAACTACACTCGATATTATTTTAAAAATTCTAATAACTAATGCATCAAATAAATGAGCAGAGTGTGATAAACTTTATGAAAATATCTTTTCCTGATATTTCCTAAGAAATTATGAAAGATAAATTTAGACTTTGATCTAAGAATATCATACTTTGTAATAATCGTAAATCAGACGTAGGATCTAAGGTGTTCTACGTATTTCCATGTAACCTTTTCGGCTCTGGTGTTCTGTTAATAGTAAATATCCTTCACTTGAGTATTATATTATTTTAACAAATACTTTTGTTTCTGTTTACGTGTAGTAATGTTAGTATGTGTTTATGAATTTGCTATATAAATCCCATAACGTTTAGTCTTTTAGTAATACTGATAAAAATAAATATTTGCTTAATTCTTTTTACACCGCTTGTGATTCTTTTATTTTAAACTCATGTTTACTTCCTTAGGTTTAAAATTATGGTTCCTTTCCTCAAAAAATCATGTGTAATAAAGCGCAAAAAATATTAGAAAGTTATAATATCAGTTAAATCTTTATATAATATAATATTTTCTGAACATCTCCAAACACTCTTCCTTGGCCTATTGTCATATAAATATGAATTGAATAGTAAGAAAAACAGAAGCATTCGTTATGTTTTCGACAATGAAATATTTGATAAACTCTAATTAATCTATTCGGATACCCAGTGTTAATGTTATTAACGTAAAATTATTTTTTTCTAAAAATTTGAAAAAAACAAAATCCGGACACGAAAGGGTTAAGCTGATTCCGCTAGAATCGTGGCGTATTTATTTTAGAAAAGGCACAAAATTAGCAGAGAAACATTATTCAGTTTAGCAGAATAAATTGCTCTCTTTTGAAGAAAGTTGGGGGTCGTGACATTGAACAACAAATGTATTTTATTAATTAAACTTGGGAAAATATCTTTACTAGGCACTGCCTTATAAAATTATGAAACATAAATTTACAATTTGATCTAAACAAAACATGCCTTGTAATAATTACAAATCAGGTGTAAAATCTAAGATCTAATGTATATTTTCATTTAAGTAAATTACGTTGGACTCTCGGCGTACTTATTCTAGAAACGGCGCAAAATTTGGAGAGAAACATTATCCAGCTTAGCAGAACAAATTGCTCTCATTAGAAAAGATCTGGGGTCAGAACATTGCATAATAAATGTTTTGTGATGACATGATAATGAATACAAGAATCTCACGAGGGAAAATTTCAGTATTGAGTTACTAGTTCACTGCTTAAATTAAAGAACGCGATTTAATAAGCCTAAAATTTTTCCTAAACTACATTATAGTTCATATTGTGCAAAGAAATGTTTAAAATACATCAATTATTCATTATTTTTCTATTCATTATGATTCTATAATGCATATCATTTCTAATTTATGTTATTTATTGTATGTGTAGCTATTATATATCGAAATGTTATTTCAATGCGGGGCGGTATGTTAGGACACTGTTATGACGTCAATGCATCTAACCGCCCACAGACGTTTCATCTTTTTTATTTCAATTATAGTATTATGCGTCGCCCTTGCAGTCGCGGCTGTAATGCATCCCCAACAAATAAAGAGGCAATTAATATTAAAGTTTAATAATACCCAGCTTTTAATTCATGATTATACTCACAAATAGAAACAATCTCTAGATTAATTTATAAAAAATGAATTCAGAGTTTGATCTAAACAAAACATGTTTTGTAATAATCACAAATCAGGTGTAGAATTTACGGTCTACGATGTATTTCCGTAAGTGAATTTCGTTGGAAATTTCTGAATATTTATTCTAAAATCTGCGCAAAATTAGCAGCGAAACAGTATTCAGTTTGGCAGAACAAATTGCTCTTATTAGAAAAGGGATGGGGTCAGGACATTGCATATTAAATATCTTGCGGTAACATGATATTGAATACAAGAGCTTCATGAGAGAAAATTTTAGTCTTCAGTTAACAGCTCACTGCTTCAATTATAGAATGCGATTTAATAAGTATAAAATACTTCCTAAAATACTTTATAGATCATATTGTATAAACAAATGCTTGAAGCATATTGGTTATCGAAATTTTATTTCAACGTGGGGTGGTATGTTATGACATTATTATGACGTCACGGTATCTACCCACCCACAAACATTTCATTATTATTATTTTTTTTCAATTATTGCATTGTAGACCCCATTCAGTCGCAGCTGTAATACGTCTCCAATAAATAAAGAGTCAAACAGTATTAGAGTTTGAAGTTACTGAATTTTTAATTTAAAATTATATTCTGAAGCAGAAACAATCTCTAAATAAATTTATAAAATATAAATGCAGAATTTTATCAAAACAAAACATACTTTGTGATAATCACGAACCAGGTGTAGGAACTACGGTCTACGATGTATTGCCATTTAAGTGAATTTCGTTGGAAATTTCGGAGTATTTATTCTAGAAAGTGCGCAAAATTAGCAGAGAAAGATTATTCAGTTTAGCAGAACAAATTGCTCTCATTAGGAGAGAGCTGGGGTCAGGACATTGCATAATAAATATCTTGCGGTAACATGATATTGAATACAAGAGTTTCACGACGGAAAATTTCAGTCTTCTGTTAATAGTTCACTGCTTAAATTATAGAACATGACTTAATAAGCATCAAACACTTTCTTATTTAGTTGCATTATAGTTCATACATGTTATTATTCATGATTTAATGTTTAAAATAAATTAAAATAAAATTCAAATTATTTAAAATTTTAATAGAATTATAACTAAATTTCAAATTTTTAGTTATAAAAATATGGTTTCTATACTAATTGTTTTATCATAAAATCCAGATTATTCTATTTTTAAAAATGCGAAACAAAATTTCTTTTTCAAAAAGTGCTTGTACACTACGTAACTATAAAAATATATATTACATTATATAATGTTACTGATATTTTAATTTAAAATGTGATGTTAACTATAATTTTTAGCTAACGTATTATATTTAAAATGTTTTTCACTATCATTTACTTTCAGTTTTAACGAAACATTTTAGATTTACTTACATTTAAAAAATGATGTTATTATTCCTAATTCGCAATGTGAAATATGTACAATGTAACTAAATCTGAAAGAAAGTTGGTGTTTATAATTTTAACGCTGTGCATTACACACAATATTGAAATTTTATTTCGTAATATTATTGCTTTTAATATCTTAGTATGCACTGTTATTGCAAATATTTATTATAAAACGGATTGAACTCCAATACACATTCCATCTTTTTACTCTCTCTCTCTCTCTCTCTCTCTCTATATATATATATATATATATATATATATATATATATATGTATATATATATATATATATACACCATAGCAGAGTTCAACTGGCAAGACGTTTTGATTATCTCCAATTTTCCGTCCTATGATATAGGACCACATAAGTTTGTAATCAGCACAACAGTTGAGAATTCCCTGGATTTTCTGCGGTGACCACGTGCAATTTCAGGGTTAAGGCCTTGCACGTGAGACTCCCTTCCACTATACAGTTTTTTTTCTGTTATTTCTCTGTATCCACTTTAGTCTACATGATATTTCTTTAATTAATTTTGGTTTTATGTGTGTTGGTAGCCCCAAATTCGTATTATTTTGCTTTTTCATGGCTAATACGAAGTTGAAACTACACGCTTTATTTGTAGTTCCAAAGTATTTGGGGATTGACAATTCTGCTTTGGTTCTGCAAATGTCATTTGTATTCATTTTATTTATTTATTTAGTTTTTTCTTCATGTTCAATATGGTTTTTTTTATAAACATGTTATAAGCATGTTACAAGCATGATAACTCATTTGTGTACTAATAAGATAGTTTTTTAAAATTTGGCACTGCTAAAAACAAAATAAATCAAAAATGTATTTTATTAGAATTTGAAGAACTTCATTTTTTCGCTTCAAATACAAGATTTGTTAATGACATAATAACATATTTTTATGTGTTACAATTCGTATTATTAAAGTGTTACAATATTTAAATTGTTTTATGTTCAACTGAAGCTTTATAAATAAATCTTCGTTCATCAATTAAATATGGAATTTTATATGTATTTTTGATTAAAATTAGTGTTCCAACCTGTCTCACCATGTTGGGCAGATTGGGACATTTTAAAGTTTTTAGTTTTGTTTTATTTTTTATGTAGGATATTACATTATTATGAGATTTATTTGATTTAGAAATGTTTATACTTTATATCTATTTGGTTCTAAAGTCTGAATAAATGTTAATAAAATTTAGAAAAATTATTTATTGTAAAACGTCCTAAGGTGCTCCACCTTCTCCGATTATAATCCACAGTACACATCTCCATTCCTTCTTTAAATATTTCTATCTTCATATGTGTTATGGATTCTTAATTTTATGAGATTTGATCACTTTAATACGATATTAATAGAAACTGGGCTTACATAAATCACTATGGCATTTATTTCATATCATATTCTGCGAAATTGTCATATCCTTAACCCAGTCTTCATACATCATATTTTATTAAATGTATGATAGCTGTTAATACTTTAACATAATTTTTTACTACTACTTATTTTAAATGTATAAAATCAACTAAAACCAATGTGATAAAATATTTTAAATAAAGGCCATCGATTTACGGAAAAACTAATTAAATGCAATTTTAACAAAAATATCTATTACTAATTGTTTAAAATTTATTGGTTGTTTCAATTTATACTGACATGTATCTATACAGAAAATGTTTCACATAATGAAATTAAGGAATGATATATTTTTGCAATAAATCATTTTTATACTAGATTAACTTCATTCGAAAAATTAGCTTTGTATTGCTAAAGACTACGTAAATATCAATTTTTAACCGACTTCAAGGAGGAGGTTATGATTTCGACCTGTATGTATTTGTTGTTCACGCATAACTTTCGTAAATATGAACCGATTTCGATAATTCTTTTTTTGTTTGAAAGAGTATGGGGCCCATGTGGTCCCATTCAAATTTCATAAAAATCTGTTGATCAGAACTTTTAAAAAAATTAAAACATTAAAATTCAATATCTTTTCGAAGCAATCGACCAATTAGAAACGTTCATTTTTCATGTTTTTAAGTTACACTTGCATAGACACACGATCTTTTCAAAGTGTGAAATCCTAACTGGACAATGTTCACATTTATTAACAGTGTACACTGTAAATTGACCCTTTTGCTGCATAATCACTCCCCGTTTTTATAGAATATCTCTCTCTTGACCCATGAGAATGCTCCATGATACATTGTTAAAAATTTGACCCATTTGCTACAGCGTCAAACCATAGATTTTATAGAATATGTCTTTTATGACCAATGAGAATGCTCCGTGACGATGACCGTAGTAAAGTAATCGTTTTCTATAAAAGCGGCGGACTGATGATGCAGCAAAAGGCTCAATTGTAATTGGGACAAAAGCGTCTGTAAAAGAATTATTTGGGAATCAAATGCTGTCACTCTCTTATAGAGGCAGCCAGGTATAGGTAATGAGTTTCAGATTCCTCATCGAATACGTCACCGCTCATTTCCGATTACAGTGCCACTGTAAAAAATGTGACCCTTTTGCTGCATCGTCACTCCCCTGCTTTTGTAGAATATCTCTCTTTTGACCCATGAGAATGCTTCGTAATTGGGTGAAGTAATCGTTTTCTATAAAAGCAATAGAGTGATGATATAGCAAATGTGTCAAATTTTTTACAGTGTAGGATTCCTCGATATGAATATGACGACTCATGTAGCACAGTATATAATTGGTTGAAACGATTCTGGACAAAAACGAGTCACCAAGCATCTTGTTGAGCGGGCAATTTTCGTCAATCTTGTTAACTTCTCATACGAGTACAATCGAATTCTTCCAGGAAATCATCATCAAATTCCATAATAAAAAATTTCTTGCAATGCAATGCACTGTTAAAAATTGCAACTTTTGCTGCATCGTCACTCCATCTCTTTTATAGAATATCTTTATTTTTATCAATGAGAATCCTTCAAAATGCATTTAACTAATCGTTTTCTATATAAGCGGTGAAGTGATGATACACTGTTAAAAATCTGCTGCATTTTGTTGCAAAGCATTCCGCCGCTTGTATATAATGTCTCTACTGCGACCTATGAGAATGCTCCTTAATACAGTCAAGTAACCGTTTTCTATACAAGCGCTGGAGTGTGTAGCAAAAAAAATCAGCAGATTTTTAACAGTGTACAGCAAAAGTTTCAAATTTTTAACAGTGTAGTTGGGACAAAAGCGCCCGTAAAAGAAATATTTGGGAATCAAATGCTATCACTCTCTTATAGAGGCAGCCAGGTATTGGTTATGAGTTTCAGATTCCTCGTCGAATCGCCACTGCTCATTTCCGATGCCATTACTGCGTGTATAGGTATTAGAGTGTTGCTGTTTATCGATTGAAGCATAGTGCGATTTTTGCTAAAATCTTTCTTTTTCCTTTTTCTGAGTGAAGGGGGAGTACTTTTGACTGACTACACTAGAAAAGCATTTTACTATACATTAATATATGAAGTCATCTTGCTGCGTGCTCATATATGGAAGCACTATGTCTCGGTCTTATGTGTAAGGACACTTTACTTGATGGATTGTCACCTTTTGATATCCACTTTCGATGACCGTAGGATTCGATGCAGACTAAGATTTCATAATGTGGTAGCTTTTCGAAGTGGCAGATCTTGTCTGAAGAAGTTACCATACAAAGAAATTCCTAAGATTCACAACGATACTAACCGATATTGTAAGTGGTATCAGAAAAGTTGACAATTAAACAGGGGCCTCCGTGGCTGAGTGGTTAAGACATCACGCCGCTAATCGTGAGGTTGTGGGTTCGAATCCCATTGGCTCCATTGCACATACACTTTGTGTGGAGCTCCTGGTTGTACTTCTCTTGTGTTGTAATATTTCCTTGAGTGCTATCTCGTCCCTGTATATTGACGATGGCTTATAAGCAGGCTTCATGTCGAGCACACAAGTCAGATGTATGTTGTTCAATGAACAAAACAAACAAACAATCAAACATTGACATGTAAGCTGAATACATCAGAGCTTAGCAAAAAGCATACATTAGTAATGCATTGCAAAGAGCTATCGTGTGACAGTACACATAGTACAGTATTACGGTATGCATAACTAAAAAGTAAGAAATAAAATAAGCTTTTTAAGAAAAAAATATCAACCGACTTCAAAAAAGCGCTAAAAAGAATTAAATAATTCTTTAAAATTCTCTAATGACAAAACGTTATCCAATAAGCAATCATCGGATATCAGGTACCGGCATAAAAAACGGTTAAATTTAATATGTATAATTTAATATCCACCAAACATAGATTTTAGAGATAATATTATTTTACAAGAGATGAATTGACATATTTATGATTTATTTTATGAATATATACATATAAAAAGTAATGAATTACTTTTTGAAGTTGGTGCCAAACTATTTGATGTATATTAAGAATTGTAGCTAAATTATGCCTAGTACCATAATTAAAATGGGGATAATCATTATCGATTGTGATTGTTTGGCACCAACTTCAAAAAGTAATTCATTACTTTTTATATGTATATATTCATAAAATAAATCATAAATATGTCAATTCATCTCTTGTAAAATAATATTATCTCTAAAATCTATGTTTGGTGGATATTAAATTATACATATTAAATTTAACCGTTTTTTATGCCGGTACCTGATATCCGATGATTGCTTATTGGATAACGTTTTGTCATTAGAGAATTTTAAAGAATTATTTAATTCTTTTTAGCGCTTTTTTGAAGTCGGTTGATATTTTTTTCTTAAAAAGCTTATTTTATACATAAATCATTTAATAAACTGCAACATATTATCTCACTTTCTGCTTATGAAGCTGCTGTCTCCATATATAATTCTGAGAGATTTGATCACTTTAATAACATATGGCTAGTAGTTATGCTTACCAAGAATGTATAGCTTTTGTTAGATACTATAACTCTCTGCAAAATTATTACATGTGTAATATTCTAGTATTAACAGATCATGTTATGCTAAATGCAAAGGAATATATATTTAAACAGGCTTAAAATGAATAAATGAATAAATAAATAAAAAATAACAAAAAAGAAATTAAAATTTGAATCTATGTGTTTTTTAACTCAATTTTAAAGACCTAATAATAAGAAGAGAGAACAATAACGTACACTTCCATCACTGAAGTGTCACAAAAAGATGCGAGTGGTGCCAATTGATGAAGTTTTATTTCTAAAATACTTATGTCAGATAAGATCACAGTCTTTAACGACAAATAGGGATAATTTCAATACAACCAATATGGGCTTCGTTGCTTTTTTGAGGCGATATTTTTGCGACACATCTTTGTTAAAAAAGTGAATAAGGTTTCATTTGAAAAATGCAACAATTATTGGTTGAATTTTACAATCTTTCAATGATATATAATTTATGTGTAACTTGTATGGTGAATAATTATCAAGATGCAATTTGGCGAAGCGCAATATATATTTAAAAACAACCTTAAAAACACCTGAATATGTGAACTTTAAACAGACTTGCTTCTACCACAGTCTATAGAATAATGGAAACTTGGTCATTAATATAGGGAAAAATGGTCTTGTTTTCCTGTTGGTTAAAGATCAATAAATGCTACCCAAACTAGTCTGCTTAAAGCTTACATAATGTGGCGCTTTCAATGTAGTTTTTAAGTACATATGATATGATTTAAAAATATTTTTGATTTTATATTTAAATATTTTTTATCTTTAATACTGTTTGTGTTTAAAAATTAAACATGCAAAAAACAGAAGTCCGCTAGAATAATTATTATATCTTTTTCATAAAGAACAGTGTCTACTTTCTATGCATAGTGAAACTTCCCTGTGCGAACACTCGCATTGAGCAGCCATCTCCCTGAACGATAATTTTTTTTCATGGAATGAAATTTAGTCCCATAGGCTTAGTACTAATTTTACTTCCTTCAGAGATCATCTCAGTTGAACTCTCTCCGTGAGAGACCAAATTTTCTTTTTCTTTTTGAAGAAAATGAAACAAATTTTTTTTTTCCTGATCGCTTGAAGTAGGTTCTATTAGAAAAAGATTCCGACGAGCGCATTATTCATCATCCGAACTGACGTTCTTTATCTTCTGTATGACTGGTGAACACATTTACTCAAGCCAGATTTTTGCAATTTATCTTGAATTGATTTATAAATCAAACAGCAATTTGCATACTACAATCAGAAACCTCTGTGGTTTATATCTTTTCTCTTAAAATATCACCCGCTTATAAGCTGACTCCTCTTTTTCAAAAACACAATTTTAGATCAAAATATCTCGGCTTATACAGTATATACACCAGTATATACTGTACCGTACGGAAATTCAGCATTATTTTCACGTGGAGATATTTGACTAAATGTTACTCTTTTATTATATAATTTTATTATATAATGGCAAATATTCCATTGCAGTTAACCAATTACAATCAACGAAATCTCCGTAACAATATATTCCTTTTTAGATTTCACTCCAATACTACCAATTATATTATCATCAAAAGCAATTTAATTAATAAAGCATTTCAATACATTTTAAGTTTTATATTTTACAGTCCTGGAAACGTTTTCAATTTTTGAATAATTTATAAAGCATGCCGTCATAAGCTTGGAAAATATCAAAAGCTTTTGTAAAATTTATCTTGTCTTATAAATACATTTCATTAAAGTACATTGCTTCATATTACAATAGCTCAGCAAATAGTCAACTATAGTTACTGACTTAATGAAATATTTCTGTGAAACAACGTCTCCCTTTCAGTTTATTTAACCGCAGTCTCTATCTATCTGATCAGTTTCCATTTCATGAACGTTGATTATTTTAATAACATATTAATACTACTGATTGTGCTTACGTGAGTGCCTGACTGCAGCTTCCGTTTCATGGCATTCGTGATCTCCTAAATGCTAATGTACATAGCTTCCAATAACTTTGATATATCAAACACGAACGCATAGACTCAATGCATAAAAAAAAGAAATGTCTGTATTTAACATTGCTTTAATCATATATTACATTATCCTAGAAATAAGGTTGCAATTAACTCTATTTTTATTATTTTGAATTACATAATATTATGTAATAAACTTTGAAACAAGTTTATATTATGATGTAATATAAAATACATGTTTAAATAGTATGCTGTCAAAGATTGACAATTTAAAATAAAAATATCTTAAAGAATAACAAAAGTCCAATGGTAATTTTTTTAAAGATTTTCATAAAAAGTTTATCCTTTGAGGTTATTTAATTTCACGTTTACAATTTACATATATACAATTTTTATCATTCAATAAATTAGCATTATATCATTAATGGCTATTTATACTTTAAAGAGAGTTGTATGATACATAATCTATTACATTATTACATTTGTTTTATGTATTCCTAGATAAGTGATTTTTTTCTTTAGTTAATTTTCAATATGTAACGTTTTACTGTAACAAAGGTTCAAAACTTATTACTTTATGAAAATCGGTCATTATTTTGTCTTGAAGATAACTGACAAACTTCACTGCATAACAATCTAATGGCTAACAACCTACTGTAGTTACCTGATTTAAATAACTGAAATAAATCTACGTAGCATTATTAAATATTTCTAAATTTTAAATTAATATCTCTATCGAAGTAGCTTAATGATATAATATCTAAAAAGTTTTGTGTTCTTTGCAAGTCTCGAAACGTGTTTAATTTTTGAATAATTTATAAAACATGACGTCATAAGCTTGGAAATTATCAAAACGTATCTCGACTTATAAAAACATTTCATCAAAGTGTATTATTCTATATTGCAATAACGCAGCTAACAACTAACTATATTTGCTGACTTAATGAAATATGTTTGTGAAACAATATCTCTCTTTCATATTACTTAACCACAATCTCAATCTATCTGATCAGTTTCTATTTCATAAGCGTTGATTATTTTAATAACATATTATACTACTGATTGTGCTTACGTGAGTGCCTGACTGCAGCTTCCGTTTCATGGCATTCGTGATCACCTAAATGCTAATGTACATAGCTTCCAATAACTTTGATATATCAAATACGAAGGCATAGATTCAATGCATGAAAGGAAGAAATGTCTGTATTTAACATTGCTTTAATCATATATCACATTATCCTATAAATAAGGTTGCAATTAACTCTATTTTTATTAGCTTAAATTAGATAATATTATGTAATAAACCTTGATACAAGTGTAACAAAACAATTTTACGTTATGTAATATAAAACACACTTTTATATATTTGCATATATCGTCCATTTTTATGTCTAATCATAGGTTTTTAAATCTTTAAATAGTATACTGTCATAGATTAACAATTTAAAATAAAAATATCTTAAACTATAACAAAAGTCCAATGTTAATTTTTTTTTAGATTTTCATAAAAAGTTTATCAGTTGAGCTCATTTAATTTTACGTTTAAAATTTATGCGTATACAATTTTTATCATTCAATAAATTGGTATTATATCATTGACGGCTATTTACACTTTAAAGAAAATTATATGATACATAATTTATTGCACTATAAATTTTGTTTTATACATATTCATAAAAAAAAGATTTTTTTTTTTTTTTTTTTTTTTTTTTTTTTTTTTTTTTTTTTTTTTGTTAAATTTCAGTATGTAATGTTTTACAGTAAAAAGGTTTAAAAATTATTAATTTCAGAAAATTGATGGCTATTTTGTATTGGAAATAGTTGCGAATTTTTTCAGTTTAACACTCTGATGGCTAACACACTACTGTTGTTAATCTATATGCATTAATCATTCCTAAATTTTAATCCAATATCTCTATCAAAGCAGTTAATCATATAATACCTTATAAATTGTGTACTTATTGTAATTTTCGAAACGTCTTCCATTTTAAAATAATTGAAAAAAAAAAAGCCTTCATTATTGTGTATTATTTTAGATTGCAATATATCAGCAAACAACCAATTGCAACTGCTAACTTATTGAAATATGCCTATGAAACAGCATCTCTCTTTCAGCTTATTAAATCACTATTTCTATCGATCTGATCAGTTTTCATTTCATGAGAGTTGATTATTTAAATAACATATTACTACTGATTATGCTTATGTGAATGTCTGACTACAGTTTCCGTTTCAAGGCATTCGTGATCTCCTAAATGCTAATATGCACAGCTTCCAATAAGCTGTATACACTATATTGCCATTGATTATGGGACACTTGCGATTTTAGACATTTTACTAAATATCTAGAAAAATACATGAGGAATCATCTCGAACCTCTTAGTGTATAAATATAATAGTACAAGTCATACATTTCCGTGAAGATTTTTTCCCGAAACTCCATAGGGGACCGTCAACAAATTAAAAAAGAATGAATATCTTTTGAATAACCCTGTCAAAACTAATGTAGCAAAAGCGCTCAAACTCTAGATTATGATTGAATGCCTTATTGTAATACACTGTGTTCATTTTTATGCAAATAGCATGCATACTGCATACTCGCAGAGTAATTAAGGTTTTTATAAAAATGGCCCCAAATTTTTCCTTATAATTTTCAGAGTTCTTAATACAAAATAATATTTTTTTCAGAAAATATGACAAACAACATTGCACACAGTACCCTGTAATCAGAATTAAAAAATAATAAAAATTGTATGAAAAATGAGTAGGTTTACTAAATAATGTTTTACTGCGCATGCGTCAAAGATATCAAAATTTCATTTGCATATTATGTTAGCTAAATGTATAGAGCAACTTTTGTAAAAGTCTCAAAATTATAGCTTGAAAATTCTGAAAGTAATCGTCTATAGAAAAAGGACAAAATCCGTTGTTTCCAAAATGAAGCAAAAAAATGAGGGATTTTATCCAAAAGTAGTCGTAACATCCCGTATTGTGTATTCTATATTGACACTAATCAATGAATATATGGATACAACCCCTCTTGTTTTTGCTTCATTTTGAGAATAACGGATTTTCAACTTATTCAATTGACGATTATTTTCAGAATTTTCAAGTTATGATTTTGTGACTTTCACAAAAGTTGCTCTATACATTTAGCTAACATAATATGCAAATGAAATTTTGATATCGTTGACGCATGCGCAGTAAAAAAATATTTAGTAAACCAACTCATTTTGTATACAATTTTCATTATTTTTTAATTCTGATTACAGGGTACTGTGTGCAATGTTGTTTGTCATATTTTCTAAAAAAAATATTATTTTATATTAAGAATTCTGAAAATTATAAGGAAAAAACTTGGAAAAATTTGGGACCATTTTTACAAAAACCTTAATTACTCTGCGAGTATGCATGCTATTTACATAAAAATGAACACAGTGTATTACAATAAGGCATTCAATCATAATATAGAGTTTGAGCGCTTTTGCTACATTAGTTTTGACAGGGTTATTCAAAAGATATTCATTCTTTTTTAATTTGTTGACGGTCCCCTATGGAGTTTCGGTAAAAAATCTTCACAGAGATGTATGACGTATACTATTATATTTATACACTAAGAGTTTCGAGATGATTCCTCATGTATTTTTTTAGATATTTAGTAAAATGTCTAAAATCGCAAGTGTCCCATAATCAATGGCAATATAGTGTATATCATGCACGAACGTATAATGCTCAATATGTAAGTAATTTTATTTCGCCTGTAAATTTTATTATCTCGGCTTATAAAAAATATTTCACTAATGTATATTATTATACGTAGTAATCTATCACGAAACAACCAATTCAGATTGGTAACTTGATGAAATATGCCTATGAAACACCATCTCTCTTTCAGCTTATTAAATCACTATTTCTATCCATCTGATCAGTTTCCATTTCATGAGAGTTGATTATTTAAATAACATCTTGCCACTGATTGTGTTTACTTGAATGTCTGATTACAGCTTCCGTTTCATGATATTCGTGATCTCTTAAATGTTAATTTGCACACTTTCCAACAAGCAGGATATACCATGCACGAACGTTAATTCTCAATGTGTATGCAATTTCATTTTATCTGTAAATTTTATCTCATCTTATAAAAAAAGATTTCATTAATGTGTGTTATTTTACATTGCAATATATCAGCAAACAATCAATTGAAATTGCTAACTTAATGAAATATATCTATGAAAGAGCATATCTCTTTCAGCTTATTGAATTACTATTTCTATCGGTCTGATCAGTTTCCATTTCATGACAGTTGATTATTTAAATAACATATTGCTACTGATTGTGCGTACGTGAATGTCTGACTACACCTTCCATTTCAAGATATTCGGGATCTCCCAAATGCTAGTATGCACAGCTTCCAATAACCATGATATATCATGTACGAACGTATAATGCTCAGTGTAGAAAAGGATTAAATATGTGTATATATCATTTTTAGTCACATTTTTAATCATGCATTATAATACCAATGATATTCATTTACTTTCACTTTCACTAATTTAAAATAGATGCATTATGAAACAAATTTAAATACAGTTCTACATATGTTGTAATATAACGCAAATTTATATTATGCTATATAGAAAATACAATTTTAGATGTTTGCATGCATTGCCCATTTTTATATTTAAACACACAGTTCAAAATGCTTAAATAGTATGCATCAAAATTTAATAATTTTACTTAAAAGTTTCATAAAAATTAACAAAATTCTAAATTTTGTTATTCATTAAGTTTTAAATAAAAAGTTGTTCAGTTGAAGTCCTTTAAATTTTCAGTTATATGACATAGAAATTGTACATTACAAATTATATCATTGATAGTTATTTAGACGTTGAAGATATTTAACTGTGATGTATATTTAAAAGAAATTATTAGAAGCATGTCTTATATTTTGTATTCAAACCATTAAATCTTAATCAACATTTTTAGCGGCCTAATTGAATTTATACATGTTAGAGTTATAAATAGTTACAAAATAATATTAATATTAACGTTAAAATTGTTAATTTATCGTGTTCCGCAGCAAGACTGTAATTTATCGTGTTCCAATAGTCACGCGAAAAAATTAGAATATTAATCCAATGAGAGAACTCTTTACAGATTTCCTGCTTGTATTTTGATATGGTTAAATGATTTTTTTTTCAGTAGGATAGCTGAGGTGGGTGTCTAATATTATCGTTTGTATTTTCTTAATTTCGGTTGTAGTTTTTTCAAACGAAGATAATTTCTTTTTCAAAACCGTTGGTATACGATTCCAAAAGCGGAAGCGCTCGCATATAAACTGTTCATAACAAAAATCGAAAAGTACATACGTACAACATTAGCTATTGACTTCAAGTAAGATTTGATAAAAATCGTTTAAAAAATCAAAATACAAGCGAGAAATCTGTAAAAGTTTCTTCAATAGATTTAATATTAAAATTCGAGTTTCTTCGCGTGACTAGTGTAGGCATTTAAGTAAATTTTCCTATATCTAAATATAGGCACAACGGTACATATTCACTTAAAATCCAAGCCCAAAATCTCTTTTAATTTTACACTTTACTGAAATTTATACATATTACTGAAGATAGCCAATGAGCATTAACAAGTGATTTATGTGATAACATGTGAATTACAGTACATAACAAAACCTTGATAAAAATATGAAACTCTTTATTTACAACATTTATATTTTCAAAAATATAATTCATATTCATAATACATAATTCATAGTCTACACACGCAATCAATGTAATTCAATTGGCTAGCTGAACATTAAGTAGACTGTTCACTGTTCAGTAAATGTCAACAACGCTAACTCATTCAGCGAATTATACCTACGAAATAATAACCCTATTCCTCCTTATCAAACTCCTATCTCTATTATTCTAATAAGCTTAATTTCCTAGAGCGTTGGCCACTTTAATAACGCATTACTAATGATTGCGCTTACATAAGGGAATTTGGTTTCTGTCTTGTGTAATTCATACACTGGTAAAGGCTTATATAGACAGCTATTCATGATATGTCACGTTTTATTACACTATCTTCTTACTGTATGAAGAAAAGAATATACGCCTACATTTTCATATAGCACACTTTAGTTTTCAAAAAATTATTTCTCATTATTTAATATTAATTCTAATATATTAATTTAAATAATATAGTTATAGACCATTAATAAGAACTATCTATATTATAAAGAACAAACGTGTATGTGCGTAACGCTGACGTCACTTTGCAAATGGTTTAGTTTAGTTTGTGCCGGCCGATTATCTACTCGAGGGATATAGACCCAGGGGAGACTGTTCTTCGTAGGAGTCTTTCTAAAGAAACATAACCCATATTTACGCAAGGTTCGAAGAAAACCACGAAAACTCCGAACGTTTAGGCCGACAGCCGCGATTGGGCTCGAACGCAGCAACTGCCGTCTACCAGTTGAGAGGTCAGAACCTCTCGGCCACTGGTGGAGCCTTCGCTAATGGCAACATACATTTCAATTTGCATTTTTTATTGAAGTTTTTTTTTTTCTAATTTCTAAGCATCGCACAATTTTAATTTTTACACCGTCATATAGGAAAACAATCAAAGATGTCGAAAATGGTCTTATAATTTTAAAACTTGTATTAGTTTTATAGACATTAATTTTTTTAGTAATTTTTTACGACATTTTTCAACGATGGCAATTATAAATTGCTCTACTATTGTGATTAAATGGATTAAAAAAGAAAATTTTACGGACTATTAGACATCTTTGTTTGATAACATTTTAAAATTGAACTTAACTTTTAATTAAATAGAAAGTTAAAAGAATATTGTGGTTAATTTCAACAAAAGAAAATTTATTTTCATATATTCAACTTCAGGAATCAGTTTATTTTAGAAAGCAAAATATCGTCTGTCATACAGATAAACATACAGATAAATTCCATTGACGAAATATATATATATATATTAAAGAATAAAGAATATATACAATATATATATATATGTACTAAATAATTATATTTATATATATATACTAAAATATATATATAATAAAAAATAATTCTAAATGACCTGTTTGTTGATATATAGCTAATTTTATGAAAAACTGTACATAAAATTACTGAAATTTACAATGTAATTGTATCTAATCAGCTGCATCTCTTTTAGGTTTCTGTATATTGACAAGTTTTTAATTCATTACACGCAAGAATGTCTATGATGCATATGTATTAAAAAAGATTTGTGCAATACTCATTTTTACTTTTTTTTAGATACTGAGCCGTTTTCATAAAAAATTAATAAAAAATGAGCAAAATTCTTCAAAATTTTAAAAAGTTGCATAGATATTATATATATATATATATATTTTATAATTTTCAATACTCTATTTCAGATTACACTTAAAAATACAAAAAAAAAAAAATTTGAAAAAAAAATAAAGTTAAAAAAATGTCCCCAAATTTAGTCGGATACCTTTATTTTTTAGTGTTTTGTAACGCCTTACTTGGACTTTTAAAGGCTTCAAAAAACTATTTGCGGCATGAATTTAAAAATTAATTTCTGTTTTCTATCACGATCTCTATTTGTATTTTAATTTATTGAAGATATGAAAAATAACATTTGTTGCATTTTTATACAGTCTAAAAAAATAGTTTTTAATAAACAGTTTAACATATATAATCTTAAGAAACTAATGCATTTCTCAAAGACTAAAGCCATTCCTTAATATCCAGACTGCAGGACTAAGAAATGATATTGCTAAAGATTTGTTCTTGATAACTTTCAGTGAGAAAATATAAATATGCTTTACTTGTCTTTTTTAACATGTTAAAAAAAGAATCTTTATTTATTTATTTTGTAATCTTTATTATTCGTTTATGCAAATTGTATAGAAAAATTAATTTTAAATGAAACCTACTTCAAAATAAGTGAGTAGATAAAATAATAATAAGAAACATGCTATGATAAAATATGAGTCTTGAAGAAAATATTAACATTCTTTAAAAATAATATTTCAACTGAATGTTTGCCCTTTCCTTTTATTTAGTTGTTTTATTAATACAAAAATTTCGATAAAAAATGTTTATAAGTAAATTCTAGTATGAATAATGAAACAATACAAATAAAATTTAAAGAAAATGACAAGCATCAGAAAACAGGAGATTATTCTCGATTCTTAAATTTTATTTAAAAAGTTCGGAAAAGCTTTTAAATATTTTCGCAATCATTTTTTATACAGTACATTCTGTTTTCCAACTCTTACCACAAGTAAATAATAAAAAATCAAATGATGTGCAGTAAATAAGCATGATTTCTATTACACTTTCACAATTATAAGAACTTTTCCTTTTGTTTAAAATATTCGGTACTACTTGGCTATCCCGTCGAACAATTTCGCCAAACCAATACCCAAATTATACATATTGATAAAATTTTTATTTTAAATAATAAAAACATAAATAAATAAATAAATAAAAATAAAAAAATAAATATATTTGTAAAACATTGACAAAAATACAAATAAATGTCGAAATAAAAATAACTTGATGACGTTTTAAACACTTGAATCCTATTTAATGCCATTGAATGCGGCATTCACGATCATCTGTTTTCGGCATTTAATCATATTTTTTGGCAATAGTTTATTGGTCGATGGGATAACCAAGTAGTACCAAATATTCTGTGATCTAGGACTAACACGAATAAGCTTTTCCTTCCTAAGCACATATATGCAGGGGTATCATACAGTTATAAGCTGCAACAGGTAACTTATTGTTTTACACAAATATTTTTTAAATGCATTTCATTTTATATTTATCTTCCAAATGTTCTCAAGGAGTATGTATAAGATTTTTGTTTTGAAAAATTGGTGCGAAACAGAATTAAACAAATAGTTGTATGTGCTAGAGTGTAATTAAAACTTATGATACTCTCACGTACCATATTCTAAAATAAAATATATTTAAAATATACTTCTAAAATAAAATATACTTTTCTGCACGACAAAATTTGTCACTAAAAAATGTAATACATAGGAATATCATATTTAAAATCCTCCATATGTTTTATTTTAAATGAACTATAACTGTAGAAGAACTACAAATTTAAAATTTTGAGAAATAAGCAAAAAGCTATTAATGGCTCATGTATCTTTTAAAATGTCCCAGAACCGATTTTTAAAAAACTATCTTATAAATATGGTGTTTTATTAAGACTTAAAAATAAATCCCTGCGTATAAAATTCTATTATAAATTAAAATAAATTAAAATACTTTATATATGTTTACACTTTTCCAAGGAATTTAATTGACAAAATAAATGTTTCTTAATATGTTTTTTTAAATTTTATAATTAAATGTTAATTAGTTATATAAAGGCTGCAATTGTTATAAAGGTCACTTTTTATGTACTTTGTTAATTCAAAGAGTATTTGACCCTTTAAAATCGTCGATAGATGATTTTCTGAGCACTTACTCTAATGTAACATCTTTTTTCCAATCCCAATTACTTTCTACTATCGTTTGTGCGTAGGAGCGTAATAAAAAAAATTATAGATGGATAAGGAAATAATAAGGAAATAATCTTTAGTTTATTTTTTCGATTTTATTTAAATTAATATGACTTGTATACGAATATCACGAAAACGTACATCACTACACTCACTATAATCACTAAAGTTGCATATCACTATAATCACTAAATTTGCATATCACTAGCTCTTTTGCTGCGTTCGTTGTTATAGGCAAAGTCTTCGATGTGTCCACTGCTTAACCCTCGTTTTAAAATGTTAATACCCATAAACAAAAAGTACGGTTTTATGCTTTAATACGTGCATAACAAATTACTGTAAATCTATTTATATTAAAGCTTTGCATTTTTAAAGAAAAATTCCCGATTATACCTTAAATTTCAGAGCGCTAAACTTACCCTTAAAAGGTTTATAAAAAAATTCGAAATTAATATTTTAGAACCACACTATAATGTTTTGAATATTATTGTAAAAATTATATTATTAAAAGAAATATCACTATTTAATTTTGTTACTATAATGCCTTACCTTTTTTGGAAAATCCCCCTGTTTTTCGCAATAAGAAGCATTTAACAAGATTGGAATACCAACCTAAAAACAAAAGTAAAAATTTTAGAAAATATATTAAAGCATACTAATAGGTATAGATACAAAACGCATGCATTGAATATAAAGTCAAATAAATATTTTTAAAGAAAAAGTAAAGCAATTTCCAGCTGGTTTTGTTTTTATTTTGTATCTCAAACTTGCATTTAATTGCTTGCTTCAAATTTCCCTTTTTGCAAAAAATTTTGGTTTTTTTTTAAATTATTTTAAATTAAGATTCAAACATTTAGAATTCCAAATATGACTTATTTTTCGTTCAGAGATAATTAGAAGCAAAGTTATAGCCCAAAATATGAATTTTTATATGTGAATTTTTGCACATTAAAATCTTTCAATTGCATTTTCTGAAAAACTGCGCTTTTTATTGTTTATGTTCGCAAAAAACTTCCTTTCTTAAAAAAGTTTTTGAGATATTGAAGTAAAATTTGGTCACAAGATTCTGCTCATCTATTGGTATGTTATGAAGTAAAATAAAGATTTTCAGTAGGTGTATATATAAATTTAAGAGCTGTTTCCATCGAAAAATACACATTTTTTTAAAGAAAAAAATCTTTATTTTATAATAAAATTTGGTGTACGTTAGTAAGTTTAAGAGGTGCAGCAAATCTTTTGCTTCATAACACAGGTAAACCGTTTGCTAATATATTGTTGAAAAAAAAAGTTAAATGTATTTAATACATCTCGTTATAGGCGATTTGGCATAAATGTAATTATTTGCTAAAATTTACTTTAATATTATCTAAATTTAAAAAGTTAATTCAAATTTCATTAAAAATTTATTCGAATTCATAGTTTTATTCCCTGTTTTAATTAAAAACAAATGTGCGTAATAAAACTTTCACATAAAAAAATAATAATAGATGTGTTTTGAAGGTAAGCGCTTACCTTAAGCAAATTATTCATTATCAAATTAAGCCGAATGGTCTATGGACTATCAATATAACTTTAAATTATTTATAAGAATGTCCCAAAACGTGCAATTTTCTTAATATGAATAAACTTAGAAATTGATAATGATTCATATTTATTCTGTCGCTAGATTCGATTTATGCTACATACATAAATTAATTAAACATCTCTTTTAAGGTTTACATATCATAAATAATTCGAAAATTACAAGTACGCACGGTAAACAACCCATGCTGAATATTCTGGAAGTATTAACAGCATGTTTTACACACTTCTTGACCTCTCAGCTCATTACATGCTGCTGATTACAGCAATTAACATCTAAAAGGCGGCGATAAATTTTTCACCGACATTTTCTCATTAAACATTTTGCGGGTGTCTGGAATATGTTTTAGATTTTTATCTAAGTATCTATATTTACATTTAATCCCAAGAAATGAATGGTCGAAGCATAACAATATTGTTTATTTCTGCTTATTTTTTGACATTGTTCAATAGTCGGAAATAGTTGCTAATATTACTTGAAAAGTCTCTAGTAATTCAATTTTTCTATATGTCTGTGTTCTAACTCTAGTAAATGTAGTTGGATTGTAACATAACATATATACATGATGCGGCTTACTGTAAAACGTTAGTTTTTTAAAAATCGATTTCATAGAATTTGTACTTCACTTCTGAGTTACGTGTTTTATAAACTGCTTATTTAAACATGTCATTTTATTGTATGAATAAATTAAACTTTTTGATAGTATTATGTTAGAAAGTGTTTAATAATATATGATTAATGCGCTACATTTCGTCATCTTTTAATTATTATGATGTCTACAGTATCTCAGTGCAAATGAAAATGGTTAGTAGCAAACAACTTCCGAAATAGATGAATATCATTTGCAGTAAGATTGATCCAATTAATTCAGATAATTATTCCGGAGTTTATGAAACACCCTTAATTACAGCTGATGGATCCAAGATTTTCTATATTGGAATGACAGGCAGGAAATTTATATACAGAAATATGGAGCAAATCACTGATATTGAATATAATAGAAAAACAATGGCCCTTGCAAAACTACATCAAGTAGAAAATATCCATATAAATTTCAACGCCAGTAAAATAATTTTTCCCTCCTTACAATATTATCCATCTTTTAAAAGATAATTACAATTACACTTTACAATAGAAATTTTGTAGCATCAAAATTCAATATACAACGATATAAAATCGTTTAACCTACCAAAACTGTTGCTCAATGGTTTTAAAAAATAGAAAAAATTCGAAGTATATTAAAAGATAACGTACATTGCACGAAAAACTTAATGATGGTGTTTCAGTTCAATACACCATTCACCGTACAACTTTGGAATATCATTTTTAATTTGTTTTGAAAATTACTCAGTGATGAGTTAAAATATATGTGAACAGTTAAATGAAACAATTTTTTTGTTTTTAAAATTTTCCTTACGCCTTTTAGCAACTGGAAAGAATATGTTAATACAGGGTCTTATTTTGTTACATAGTTATAGAAATATCAAAAAATTATAAAAGCAATGTATTTAAATGTATTATGATCCCCTTTGTTAATGGAAAGGTTTTTGTTGTTTAAAATGTCTCATATAACTTACTATATCTATCGAAATGATTAAGAAAATTACCATTTTTTGAAAATATTTTGTTTCCACTTATTTTTCTAACCCTTCTAAATTTCATCGAGCAGGGTTTTTTGTATAGAAAAAAAAGTAAACTTTTATTAATAGACAGAGTAAATAAATTTTACATTAAATTTCCTCCAATGGTACTTAAAAGTACCGTCAATGCATAAAGGGTTAAGCTAGCAGATGATATTTTTTTTATCAAACTGCGTAAAAAGTAATAAACAGGGAGACGGCAGTACTCAGAATCACCTCATTAAATTCACGGATGAAAATTTAGGATTAGATAAATCTTGATTTCCATATTGAAACACAAACGGTCTGACATGTCCTATCTTGGTGAAAAACGTCTAAAAATTAGATTTTATTGTTTGACTATTGTTATAGGTTTACCATTATGCTGTCTTGCTCTCAATCCTCCATGTTTTCATCTTTTGAGTGCAGGAAAGCACAATGGTAAACCTATGAGTCAACTGCTAAAATTTACTTTTAAGTGTATTTCATCAAGATAAGACTTTTCAGATGGATTGCGTTAATATGTGATTCGATATTTAACTAATCCTAGATTTTCATCCGTGAAATTAATGAGGTGATTGTCTGTGCTGCCGCTTTCCGGTCTATACACTGTTAAAAATCTTGCTTTTGTTTGAACCAAATTTTTATGCTCAGTAGCTGCTACCATAAGATTGTGAATTCTCGCACCAAAATTTGGAGCTTCCTGTTTCAATCTCGTTCCAACTATTGGAACTATGCTTCAATAAGAGCTCCAAATATTGGTTCAAGATATCACCATTTGGCAGCTATTGAGCACCAAAATTTGTTTCAAACTATGACAAGTTTTTTAACAGTGAAATCTGTCATCATTCTTCTACTTGACTCTTCATATGTTGTCTTCTTTTATAGTGATTAGTGGACTTTATAATGCTCAAGAGATGTCGGAAATAGATGACAAAGTTCTCTGTCTATTTAGGCCTTGCTTTCAAAAAATGAAAAATGGCTTAGCCTCTCTCCACCCGGAAAAAAAAATCTGTATTCCTGTTTTTATTAGATATTGATATTTGCAGCAAAAATCATCGATAAATCTCGGATTATTTTTATTCCACCATTAATGCGTGTTAAATCTTTCAAAATTTTCCGCACTTTTAAAATTGCACACAATGAATTACATAATTGTCAGCTCATGAAAAAAAATCTATTTATTTTCCAGCGTTTTTCATATTTGCATGAGAAAAAAATTGAGAATAGGTAAAAAATGTCCTATCTCGAAAAAAAAAAAAATAAATAAAACAAAACTCTTTTTGAAAATTGCGTGCTTCAAAATCTACAAAGCAATATATTGATATAACTACATGTACATTATTTGTCTTATTTTTTAAAATCAGGAATATAAAATCTTGTATTTCCAAACAGCGTATAGGATTTATCATATTTTTTACTAGCGGCCTTCGCCCGCTACGCTGGTCGGTTTATCTAAAGAAATCTTGAAGAAGTAGTTAGATAAGGTTCAGACATACATTAAAAAAAAAAAAAAGCAAGTCGATCATTCAAAAAACGTTGGGAAATATCAAATATTTACTGTAATTTTTTAAGAAAAACAAAGTTTCGAAAAAAAAAAATTAAATCGAAAAAAAAATTACACTGACATATTAATGCAAGGAAATTTTCCCAGAGAGAAAATTCGCCTTGAATACAATATTTCAAATTCTTTTAATTGCTTATAGGCGTTAATGCCAACATAGTGAAAAAAAATTCCATGCTGGGAATCGAACCCGGGCCATCAGTATGGCGCACTGACGTTCTACCGACTAAACCACATGGAACGACAACCAGCTTGAAACTTTCTCATACTTAAGTAGACTGGCGAAAACATAACGATAGCGCGTTTTAAAATCGCACAGTGACATCTATTGGATTTTATATGTACTAAAAAACGTTATGTACTAAAAAACGTGAGCAGCGCACCTAATAGTTTCTTTTGTTTCTTTTTGTTACTTTTTTGTCTGTTGTCCGATTTTGATGAAACAAAGCCTATACACTGCCCGGGAGTGTGCATTCTTCATTAGGGAAAACCGCATAAAAATCCATTCAGTAGTTACGAAGATAACCTCGAACAAACAGACAGACAGACAGACAGACAGACAGACAGACAAAAAATTCAAAAAATTTTTTTTTTGTGTTTCATTGGTTTTCTTTTATCGCCCTGACTCCATTTTTGTCAATTATCTTCAATGTACAGACACACCGGGTCCTACTGTTTTATTATATGTATAGATATTATTTTCCACTTTAAAAAATACAGAACATCAGTTCTTTACATCAAAGGTAAAGCTAATCAATCTTTATGACTTCTAAAATATTTTTATCACATTAGCATATCAAACATTTTTCCATCTGGTAAGATTTCAAAGAAGCATAATCTCGTTTACGATTAAATTGCTTTTTATTGCATAAAAATGTAAATGAGTTCTCTAAACTTTTCATGCATGATTCGAGTTAAAGAAAATTTCTCAAGCACTTTTTAAAAATCAGTATGTTCTATTTATGACATACTTGCTTTTTAATCAATTTTAAATTTTGTACTGTTTTTCTAAAAGTGAATTGAGATTTTATGATTTCGGTATAGTGATATGTTCTAAATCTTTCAATTATTTATTTTTTGGAATCGTTATGTTATTTTTAAAGAAAGAAGAATCTTAATTACTGTTTCAGAATTTCGCTTTTATTTTTCGCATATGTAGATGTACGTATGCGGACATTTTTGTTTGTATTATTTAAAGGAAGATAATCTTCAGAAAAAGCGTTTTAAAACTAAACATATTTAAATTTCAATTAATGTGTAAAGAAATTTTTTGAAACTTTTTTATTCATACCATGTCGATTCTGCAGACCTGAACACGCAAACATCTCTACCAAACACTTAGTATTAATGATCTATATTCTAGAAACTGAATGCCCGAATGAAAATTAATACATATGTTTCGTTTAAATTTGTCTTTCTTGAAAAGTAAGGATACCTAAATTTAAAAGGTTGTACTTCCATCTTAAATTCGATTCGAAAAATTGACGGTAAGTTTGCTTGTGATTCATCCCGACACATCTGTGAGCCCATACGTGTATCGATCCTCTTTTATAAAAGCATTCTATCACATAGCTGTTTTTTTTTTTTTTTTTTTTTTTTTTTAACATGCTTCAAAAATTTGAAAAATATATTTAACTCTACTCGACCAATTAATATTGTCGAATCATTTAATGATTTATTTGCATAGAAAGTCTTCTGTATCACAGCGGTTTAAAAGTTTTCTCGATTTAACCCCATCAGTTCTGATGTCACCTTTAGATGACACTAAAAAACACCCTTTAAATTAATGTAAATACTTCTAGAATTGTTACAATTACATCTAGACTTTTTAAATAAATGTATGCCTATTAGAAGCATAATATATAGACTGATGCATCTGTGGAGATGTCTTATGACAATTTTAAACTGGGTTTTGTTGTGCCAGGTAAAATTTGTCTCAGGACTGAGGAGGTTAAAAAAGATCCAATTAACGAATTAAAGATAATGAAAACAAAATGTGCTTCCACATACTGTTATGTAGATTACATTATTACAGTTGGTCAATCAAAACGATTAAAAATGCCTACAGGAAAAAAAAACGGAATCTATAATTAAATAAGGTAATTTTAGAACAAAAGAGCGCATGTTTCTCTAACGTTTGCAAAATTTCCCTCGTAGATAATGTCATGCTTTTGGTTTTATTTATTTATTTATTATTTTTTTGTGATAATTTGTCAATTTAAATGTCTCATCTTTTTAATATTACCTACTTTTAAAAAGTATTCTATATGTTCTAATTAAAAAGCCGTAAAATTAATTTATCTAGTGTAATTACTTAGCTTTTAAATTATAAGAGAATTTTTAATGTGAATTCTGGCAAAATTAGACCACTCTTGTGGAAAGAGTACTAGAAGAGCATTATCAGATAACCTTACACGTTCATTTGCCCCTCTTGTCCCAGATCATCAGTATTAGCTTCTCTGCCGGAGGTTCAGTGTCAAGTATAGTTGAATATGAGGTTACCTTGGAGATAGAGGGAACAACATCACAGAAACTGCTGTCAAGAACACTGGAGGTATTTGAGATATATTAGGAAATTTCATAGGCAGACTGAAGGAGAGATTTATTGACTTTAGCATTATAAATTAAAACCGCAATAACAATGAAATTTTGGGAAGTGGATGTTTAAAAACACAAAAATATGTTGTAAAAATGAATACACATTGTCAATGAAATGTAAGAAGAACCATTAACACGTTCACTGCCGCTTACGTGAAGATGTGATGATGGTTAATGCCGCACTGTAGAAGTGGGTTTTTCTCAGAAGCCGATTCACTTTTTATAACAAAGAATCAGTGAAAAATTTCCCAACGCCAGCGCGTGACTGGCTATTGGACATCACCCCACATCACGCTCTGGCGCGTGAGTGACCTCATAACGTTTGCGCCATATCACGCGCTAGCGCGTTAGTGGCAGCGAATGTGTTAAAGTATGGAGAAAAGGTGTGAAACGCAATTCAGATTTCTAAGGTAAAGTGGGTTGCTTCATTAGAAGAGGATGTAGGAGTAAAATTCAAAAAGCAAAATTCACAGCAAAAAATAACTAGATTTGCATCCACTAATATAAAAGTATTGAGAATTCTTTGCGATCATGGAAACTTTTATTTTGTTTTATTCCAAAAAATAATTTTGATTTTTTAAACGAAGTGGAAACTTTGCGTATGAAGAGAGATAGAATTGAATCGTAGTTGTTTCTGAGAGACTATTACATTTAGACTATAATATTATATATGACTATTATATTTCGTATTTTTATACAGACTATTATAAGGACTATTAGAATATACATGAAATGATAAAGATATAAGAATATTTGGTGATTTATCATTTGCGCATGGCATATAAAAAGTGAAGCGGTCAGCCCGGAATCGTTGATGACAGTCACATGACTTAGCTTTTATTCGCACTGTAAGTATAAGAGTAGATTTTGGAAAGTTCATATTGTGTAATTTGTTATTGAATCAAAATGGCACATTTCAGTTCGTCTTATGAGCTACTTTAGCTTAAAATGTGAAAAAATAAAAAATAAATAAAAAAATCTGAAAGTTATCGAAATAGTTTTATGTAAAAACAATGTAATATTAAGTTAATGTAGCATTAATAAAAATATTGATATATAAATTAATAACAATCAGTTTGATGTTTCCTAAATTGAATATTAAATAGCTGTAACGCCATAATTAAATTAATTCATATTCATGACCCAATTTCAATTCAAATCTACACATCAAAAGCTTTATTTTCAGTACCCATTCATAATAATTTTAGTTCAACAAATATGTTCCACTGAATAAATTTTATAATTGATTTATATTCAATTAATAGCTTTTGATATTTATTTAGAGAATTCAGATCAATAATTGTCGGTTTCAATTGTTTTTCTTTCAATGTATTTCAACGGAATCGGTTCGCTATTGAAATAAGTAATTTAATTTTTAATTGACATCACAAATGTGGATTTTTCTAACAAAACAAATGTTTCACTGTGATACAAATGAAGGAAAAGCATAATAATTGTTATGATCGGAGTAGGCGTTTTTATATTAATTATGTTTTTAAAAATGTATTTATACTTATTTGCTGATGTCTGAAAACCACTTTAGTAAAGCATAAATAAATAATATAAACTAACAATATAAATGATTAAAGTAATTAATCTATATACATATAATAAGAGATGTTTGTCTGCCTGACTGCCTGACAGCGGATAATGTTGAAGTTACAAAAGCCAGGTCTCTGAATTTTATTTCACGTGTAGATGCTAACACTGGAAAGTGCACTTCACAGTCGAATTTTTAATTTCAATTTAGATTTTTTTTAATTAAAACTTCTTGAGTAAGAGGATATTTGCAGCTTTCCACTAATCCTCGGTAACGAGACAACCAGCTTAGAGGCTATTTGCAGCTCGCCACCAATCCGCGGCAACGAAGCAGCCAGCCAATGAGAGCAAGCAGTAAATTTGGGATTTAACGACTGCATTTCCCGGCTGAATGCGAGCAACAAATTGCACACACATTTGTTAATTTTTTCTTAATTCGATGATTTTGTTTTTCCTGATTGATTTGCAATTGATCTTCAGAATCCATCCATGGCACCATCCAAAAAAAAAAAAAAAATTATGTGCAAAATCGCGCGCGTGCTCAGAAGATTTTGCACCGAGTAGGTCTCATTGAAGAGAGGAATTTTAAAATTATTCAATTATTCATTACTTTTGCGGTTCAAAACAGCTAAAATCAGCGACTATATTTCTGTATCCTACCAAAACACGAGTTTCGTAACAGAAATACATACCCGTGTTCACCCAGATAAAATTTAAAAAAATTCTAAAATTTAAATTTTTTTCCAGATAAAATTTTGAACATTTTTTTTTTAAATTTCAGTATCAATGTTTTAAATATTTGCAATTTGTTTCAAAACATCTATGGTCTCGGGCAAAGACGTGCGGATAAACCAGTATTTCATATTTCAATAAAAGGGGGGGGGGGCAAGTGAAGTGCGCTTTGTGTGTTCCCCCTTTTCAGCACATGTGCAGCGCAAGTGAGTATTGTGATGAGAGGAAAAATATTATCCATTTTAATTAACTATAATTTTATCCAATAAGCAATGTTTAAAATAAACTAATTCTCACTATACTTACTTTTAGCAGGTAACAAAATTCAAATAGAAACTAGTCAGATGTGTCAATCCCAAAACTTTCTTCTCTCATATGCATGTTAATTCTCACTGAAAAATGCAGCACAGTGGCGCCACCGATTAGATGGTTAAAACCAAAATCTAGTCAGCAACAACTTACGCTAACTTATTACTGAATCTGAAGTTTGATGAAAATCCGTGCATTAGTTTTTGAGATAGAGCTATTGCAAATCTTTTTTTAAAGAAAAAAGACTACTGACCAGCACCACATGTTGTGTAATGTACATCAAAAACTAATCAGGATTAATTTTTTAGCAAGTACTAACTGAATCTGAAGTCTGATGAAAATCAATGCATTATAGTTCTTGATATTCATTTATTGTGAAATCATGATATATGCAACATAATAGCGCCAACTGTACAAATATTTGCACCAAAACAAAATCCGCCCCATGTTATACGTAGCACTAATAAAGTATGAAGTTTTATGAAAATCCGTGTACTAGTTCTTGAGAAATGGCTATTATGGAAATTGTAAATAATTCAGTATAGAAGTGCCACCTGTTGAGCGATACACACCAAAAACTAATAAGATCCATCAGATTTATATCAAGGTCTCACAGAATCTAAAGTTTTGTGAAATTCCATGCATAAATTCTTGAGATAGAACTATTGCAATAATCACGAATGATGCACCATGGCAAAGCCACCTGTTGAGCGATGTGCACCAAAACATAATCAACACCATGTTATATCAAGTACTAACTAAATCTAAAGTTTTATAAAAATCCATGCACTAGTTTTTGAGATATGGCTACTGTAGAAATTTAAATAATGCAGCATAGCAGCACCACCTGTTGAGCAATATAAACCAAAAACTAATCAGACCTAGCTTATATCAAGGTATAGCAGAATCAAAAGTTTTGTAAAATTCCGTGCATTAGTTCTTGAGATAGAGCGCCCACAAAATTTATGCCACATACTTATAGACATACAGACTCAAAGACAGACATTTTGTAAATACATGTTTTTTGGAATCTCTGACACTTAAATTGTGTAAATCCGTCTAAAACTGGAATTCGAAAATTTTCACGAATCCAGTATTTTTTTCCTTAAAGATAGAAGAAAGTAAAAAATAATAAAAACTTAAAAAGCCGAAAAAATAGTCTAATATTTCGCGATTTAAACCAGATTCATTACACACCTTTAACAAAATTAATTCAAATTCATTACTGTATTGTAAAATTAATCACATAAATTCTTTTACAATCCTTTATTATATTAATTCATGAAATTACTTTAATAAACACATTAAAAGCCGAGAAATAATCTAATGATCGATGATGAAAAGCCATATTTCCCCGAAACCCTTAAATTAATTCAGAATCATTATTGTATTATAAAATTAATCATAAAAGCGTTTTTTTTTTTCTAGTCCTTTCTTCTTATTTTGGGAAAAAACTTAAAAATAAGCCCAATGTTTAATGATTAAAAGCGAAATTTCGCCAAAACTCTTAATTAAATAAATTGATTTTTTTTCCTCTTACGAAATTAATAATTCAAAGTTTATTTTCCCAATCTTTTATTATAATAATTATTCATAATAATTTTACAAGTTATGTTGATAATCATATAAAAAACAGGAAAATTAGTCCAATGTTTGGTGATTTGCCAATTTTATTCCAAACTGTTTACGAAATTAATTCAGATTCATTACTGGTATATTTCAAAATTAAATATTAGATTTTTGTTTTTCTAAACTTTTACTATATTATTTTTACGATGTTAAACAAAACGATACGATGAAATAAACATATTAAAATTTAAGTTCAATGTTTGGCAATTAAAAGCAAAATTTCTCTGAAATAATTAAATTAATTCAGAATCACTAATGTAACATAGAATTTATCATTAAAGGCCTCTTTTTTCCAATCCTTTGTTATAACAATTTTGAAAAATTACTCTGATAAACACACCTAAAAATGATAGCTAAATCCAATGTTTGATGATTAAAAGCGAAATTTCTCCAAAACTGTTAACGTAGTTAATTCAGAAAAATTAGTCGTTAAAACTTTACTTTTATAGTTATTTATTATAATGAATTTACAAAGTTTGTTAATAACTACATAAAAAATTGAAAGAAAAGTCCAATGTTTGGTTATTAAAAGCAAAATATCTTCGAAACCAAACTAAATCATTTCATATTCATTATTGTACTGCAGAATTAATCATTCACAGTTTATTTTCTTTAAATATTTTATGATAATAATTTTCCGAGTTTTAAGCTTGATGGCAAATCATGAGATTTTTTTTTTATTTGATAAAAATGTGAATTTTGTGTAATGAAGAGATATTTATTTTGATGCATTGAAATCATCTTTTGACAATGATATCGTTTGAGCAGATTTTATTTTATTTATTTTATTTCTTAAAATACGTTTACATTTATTTGGTGTGAAAGACAAATTCAGTAGTTTTACTTGTATAAACTTACAGAATTGAAATAGTTTTATAGATGTAAGCTACCTAAATATGATTAATACTATCGTTTAAAATTTATACAGTGAAAACCGGGGCCACCAATACATTTTTTAATCAAAAAGTCAGGTTATCTCACACCAAGCCATACATATTATAGCAACTAAACAACTTTTTTTTATGTTAAATCATTGTTTTATCTTACTGTAAATTTCTTAGATCTATAAAACAATAAATATAAAAATAAGAAAAACAAATCGAATTTGCGTTAGCTATTTAACCTTCACATGGATGATGTCACCCTTTGGCGACTTTAAAAACACCCTTTAAATTAATTTATATGCTTGTAAAGTTAACAAAATTGCATCTAGACTATTTTAATAAATGTGTGCAAATTAGAAGATTCGATATACACTATATAGCTAAAGATGACCGTCTACTTGCGATTTTAGACATTTTGTTAAATATCTAGAAAAATACATGAGGAATTACTCTGAAACTTCAGGTGTGTAAACAATATAGCACAGGTCATATATTTTCGTGAAATTTTTTGCCGAAATCCCATAGGGGACCGTCAAAGAATTGAAAAAGAATGAATATCTTTTGGATAACCCTGTCAAAACTAATGTAGCAAAAGCATTCAAACTGCAGATTATCATTAAGTGACTTATTGTAATAAACCGTGTTCATTTTTATGTCGATAGCATGTATGTTGGTAGAAAAATTAAGGTTTTTATAAAAATAGTCTCAAATTTCTCGAAGATTTTTGTTTATTATTTGCAGAGTTCTTAATATAAAGTAATATTCTTTTCTGAAAATATGACAAACAATATTGCGCACAACATCCTGTAACCAGAATTAAAAAAAAATAAACATTGCATGAAAAATGAGTAGATTTACTAAATAATATTTCACTGCGCATGCGTCAACGGTATAAAAATTTCGTTTACATGTTATGTTAGCTAAATGTATCGAGCGACTTTTGTGAAAGTCTCAAAATCATAGTTTGAAAATTCTGAAAATAAATAATCATCAATAGAATAGCTTGAAATTCGTTATTCCCAAAATGAAGCAAAATCAAGAGGGGTTGTATCCATATATTCACTGATTATTGTCAATATAAAATACACAATATAGGACGTACTGCAACATTTGGATAAAACCCCTCAATTTTTTTTCTTTATTTTGGGAACAACATATTTTGTGCTTATTCTATAGAGGATCACTTTCAGAATTTTCAAGCTATGATTTTGAAACTTTTACAAAAGTTTCTCTATGCATTTAGCTAACATAATATGCAAACAAAATTTTGATATTGTTGACGTATAAGCAGTGTAAAATTATTTAGTAAATCTACTCATTTTTCCTACAATTTTTACTTTTTTAAAAATTTTGATTACAGGATATTGTGTGCAATGCTGTTTGTCATATTTTCAGAAAAGAATATTATTTTATATTAAGAACTCTGCACATTATAAGCAAAAATCTTGGAAAAATTTGGGTCTCTTTTTATAAAAACCTTAATTCTTCTACGAGTATACATGCTGTCGTCATAAAATCGAACACAGTTTATTAAAATAAGCTGTTTAAACATAATCTACAGTTTGAGCGCTTTTGCTACATTAGTTTTGACAGGGTTATTCAAAATTTACTTATTATTTTGTAATTTGTTGACGGACCCTTATGGGGTTTTGGGAAAAAATATTTACGGAAATGTATGACTTGTATTATTATATTTATACACTTAGAGTTTCAGAATATTTCATCGTGTATCTTTCTAGATATTTAACAAAATGTCTAAAATCACAAGTGGACGGTCATTTTTGGACATGTAGTGTATAGAGTGGTGCATTTTTGGTGATGTTTAATAATAATTTTATACTGGGTTTACTGACACGGAAAATGTATCTCAGGACTGAGGACTTAAACATTTAGGCTGTAATCATAGATAATATATGGAAGAGAAAATTGTAAAAATAATTTCCAATCATGCGTAAACGGATATATTTCTGTTCTTAACTTTAACTATAATGGATTTTTTTTTTTTCGGCATTTTCATAAATTTGTATTGTGTGACATCTGATGACATCATGAGAAATAATAGATATTTGATGTAATTCTATAATCCACATATACTATTTCGTGAATTCTTCTAATTTAGGAACTTTTCCTTGAAACAGAATCAAAGAACATTTCATGAATTTACTACTAAAACAACATGCCTTTATAACTCTTTGAAATTTATCTCATACTATATATCTCTTAAGATATACTTTGATTGAGATTCTTGTAAAAAAGTGTTTCACAATCTACTGGTGAAAATTTGTATTGTGTGACATCTGATGACATCATGAGAAATAATAGATATTTGATGTAATTCTATAATCCACATATACTATTTAGTGAATTCTTCTAATTTAGGAAATTTTCCTTGAAACAGAATCAAAGAACATTTCATGAATTTACTACTAAAACAACATGCCTTTATAACTCTTTGAAATTTATCTCATACTATATATCTCTTAAGATATACTTTGATTGAGATTCTTGTAAAAAAGTGTTTCACAATCTACTGGTGAAAATAGGGGGTAATTTAGAATTTTATTATTAATTATCTTTAAACTAAAACTACAGAAGTTAATATGCAATCAGTTAAAAATTTATGATGTTTAAAATGGTGTTTTATCTACCTATAAATTCTTTCTACATATAACATTACTAATATCAAAATTCAAAACATTTTTTTCAGTCTGTGGGAGCAAAATAATACCTAAAGTGCTAAGTGCATAATTTTCTATTTATCAAATTATTTTATTTTTATCAAATTATTTTTTCGTTCTATTTCTATAAATATTTTGAACTTACTGAGTCTTATAAGTAATATGAACTTTAACGAGTTCAGTTTACTTAAAAGGAAAGGTGATTAAAAAATCAAGAAGAAATGTTAATTTTATTTTTAATATCTTAGTACTTTCAAGCCTTGACCAGGCTCTTCATCAGTTATAACTATTTTTTGTTTACTTATAGAAATACATGATTTCGTTTTGAAAATGAGCGATCTAATAATTTTTACAGCTGAAACTATTTGTTGAAATTGAAAGCCTGATTAAGGCATGAAAGTACTAAAGTATTTTAAATAAAATTGACTATTAGCATCTCTATTTGATTATTTTAATCGCCTTTTAAGTAAAACTGAACGTTTTAAAGTTCATATTATATATTTTGTGTGTAAAAAAGCGAAAGTTGCCTTCCGTCACTTATTTTTATTTATCGAGTCTTTTTACACTATTTAAAGATAAGATAATACAACAAGAACTTTATTTATTAATTTTAAATAGAAG
Organism: Maratus speculifer; assembly: GCA_964019185.1. Taxonomy (NCBI): domain Eukaryota; kingdom Metazoa; phylum Arthropoda; class Arachnida; order Araneae; family Salticidae; genus Maratus; species Maratus speculifer. Next base: position 200,613,183 of record OZ025301.1, read on the forward strand.
ATTTTTTTTTCAATTATAAATATTATTTAATTTTTAATACTAACTACTGTTACCAAATCTAGTCTGAAATTAATTCAAAAGTTCTGGTGCTTCAAACATTGCTTTATCTATCAATAAATTCCATCGATGTATATAACAGTAAACTACAAAAAATATTAAAATCGGCGGTAGCTTTTTTAATATTTAAATTGTAAACATGGGCAATATACGACAAGAAACTTATAGAAATCAATGCAAATCATGTGCAAAGCTGTTCAACGTTCTCATATTGTTCCTCCAACTCTACATTTGTTGCACAATAGCAAATTTAATCAAGATTTACAACTTTTACTTTATAGTTGAAAGTTTAGATTAACCGATTGTTAAAATTCCTTTTCTTGTTTAACTTTGCATTTACCATGGGATGTAATGGGAACTTTTACGAAGCTCTTATTTAATCATGTTAGAAAAAGAATAGCAATGTTTGAAATACTAAATAAATGAATAAATAAACTTTGCTCAGAAAATAATCAGCTGTTTGAATAGAAAGTCTGTAAAGTACGTCTCTCATTTTTATTTTCTGCTGTTGAGGTGAAACAAATTACCACAATGTAGAATGTTGAGATTTTTGTTGATGAAGTATTACTAAAGTAATTTTATTTGAACCTAGACTCGCACAAGTATTTTTGCTACTTTTATTCAATATGTATTATATTTATAAACCTTTATAACTCTCTGAGCTAATATCTAATATTTTATATATCTCAAGATTTACATTTGCTGAGATGCGTCCAAAGAAGGAGTTTTAAAAGATAAAAAATTACTGGCGAATATAGAGAATAACGGATAATTTTATCATCATTTTTTAATTTCGTGTCTTCGTTCTATAAATCTCCATAAATTTTAGTAGGAACTATAATTTAAATTAGAAAATTTTAGTTTTAGCGAAATATACAGAAGTCTAAAATAAGATTTACATGTTATGATCTAAAAACGTTGTTTCTAACAAAGATAAATTAATTGAATGCTTAAAGTTTGAAGCCCATAAGAATTTTTAGCAAGTAGGAACAAGTAATTTATACTCTTTGAAAATGTTATAATACCTTTAACACGAGAGGAAAGAAAAATTACGGCAATTTATAAAATCAAAGTCTTAATTCAACAGGAATAGAATGCAGTAATCTAGGCAAAGGGGTTGTTCAGAATTTTCGTTTAAGCATTAAATGAGAACAATCTATAGTTTAAACATGATAATGCAAATGATCTTAATGCAAACTCATATTTTACAGGAATGTTGAAGCAGAATCATAACTAGGCGAAAGCAAGGCCGAGCCCCTTCTAGCAACTCTTTGATTCTCTTCTAGATCTGATAAGTTGACTACTAGTAAAATCTATATTACATTTAAACTTTAGAAATCAAAATTTTTAAACGGGTTTGCTCTATACTTTTGTCTATGTATAACTTATGTAAAGGGGGGAGGGGTGATGCTGTGAATTAATCCCACAAAAGATTTTGAAATCTCTTTCCAAATTTTCTGACTGGTTGTGTTCCTGTATTGAAGGTTTTAGAACATAGCAAAGAAGGTTTCTTATACGAAAGCTATACAGAAATATTAAAGATGTCTTCTTTTACATAAATTCGGTTTTCTAAGATTTAAATTTTCGTTTTGTAATTTTTTGTTGAAAATTTATTTCGTTTATCATCCGAATGAAATTTCTAATTACATAATTCTAAGATTAATACATATATATATATATATATATATATATATATATATATATTTACATATACTTGTAAAAAGTACACTATAATAAGAAAACGAAGCCAATTTTCAGTGTGCATAATATTCATTGATCTATGAAAGTGCATAACTGTTTTAGTGAATATTAATTGAACTCTGTTAAATCAAACAATTCTATTTTTACATAAGCGGCGTCAAATCCCTTGTTATCAGTACTTGAAAAAGAAAATGTTCAGTTTTATTCCTCATATCTTTGTTGGTTTATATCGCTATAAACACACATTCCACTTTGTCGAACATATCTTGGCAAACATACATTTATTTGCAGAGAAATTTTCTGCAATCATATGTTTAGAAAGAACAATTTTTCACTTCTTAAGGCGATATGAATTTCAAAGCTTTGGAATAGTATCTTCATCGCCAAATAATCCCTTCATGAAGAAGTGTTAACTCGCCAAAGTTGTCGTAAGCTCTATCTTCCAGGCGCAGTCAACAAATATGCGCTTGATCGATACATTTGTAACGCTTTCTTTTTTTTATTCCTCTCATAAACAGCGTCAGAAGTCCTCTTGAAGATGTCGCTCAGTCACGATTACAGTTAAAGTCACTCGACAGAATATCTTCACCTAAATGTTTTGATTTTTCTTTTGGCGACAGTTCTTTTCCGCAAAGGACAGCGATTTTTCTGCCAATCCTTTCATCCTGATGATCTAGCAACCCCTTTACTGTGGAGTGCAGAGAGCGGGGTCGAGGCGTGACAGAGAAGGCCAATTACAGGAGCAGGAGTGGCAATGGCAGAAGTGGACTTGCGGTCAGTTGGGAGGAGGGGATTACGATGACCGCTTGACCAGCGCCAGACCTCAGCTGCTGACGTTTAACGGGACTTTTCACTTGTGAGGTGAGGTACTTAAAGGGATAGTGCTGATGTATGGTCATTAGATAAATTCATTTGGATGAGTGTATATTGCTAAGCGATTTTGATTAGGTATAGCGTAATAACTGCAGGGTTATTCTCGGAGTAAATTAGAATTTGGATGTTAAGTGCTGCAAAATTCCCTCTGGAAAAAGGCAATTAATTCATAATCTTGATTATAGAATTTTAACAGTTTAGCCTCAAAAGCTTCAATTGAGCTTCGATGATATGATATCTTTTTGGTGCATTAATTTGAACAATGTTTTAAAAGTGAATTTTTACAAATGAATATTGTTTATGTTATAAATATTTCATTAGACTTTCATACCAAATAACACTCTCTATTTTGCTGTTTACATTGGTATCATAAAAGTATACAAAACAAATTACATTTAGCTTGCAGAAATATTTTTTTTTTGCAATAATACACCTTCTTTCTTCTGTTTAAGAAAATGTACATATTTTGCAATATTTTATTTTGTAAATTTGAATAAGAAATATTGAAGGACATAAAAATATAAGACGGTGATTTTAAATTTTCTAATGTGAATAGCAAAGGGCCGGGCATTAGATAAATTCATTTTGATGAATGTATATTGGTGGACATTTTGATTAGATATAGCATAATAATTCCAAGTTAGTTGCGTACGAGATTCCAATTGGATAAAGGAGCTTTGATGATATTCCAGCTTCTATTATTTTTCCAGGGACTTCAATTGGTTTGTTGAAACTATATTATGTTACTAGCATCATTAAGCGTATTGATTTTAACGATATTTTAAAAATAAACTTTCATCTTTTTTTATTTAATTTTTTAAAATAAATATTTGACAAGATTTTTATATGAAGTAACAGTCTCAGTTTTGCTCTTTTCTTTCGTATTGAATAGAATCTATATTGGTATTTTCAAAATAAAAATTTCTTGGAACAAATGTCGTTTCATTTTCTCCTTAAGAAGTTTAATGTAATTTAAAACAATTTCCCCCTGTCTCTCCTTTCTTGTGTTTGTCTAAATATGTTATAAAATAAAAATCGAATCAAGGAGATTAAATAATACAAACTTATAATCAATTTTGCTTTAAACGTGTATTATTAAAGGGATATTGCTGATGTATAGCCATTAGACAAACTAATTTGGATGAGTGTATATTGCTAAGTGACTTTGTTTAGGTATAGCAATATTTGTATTACTATAATAACTATTGCTTTTATAATCTTTAGGAATGTCGTATAGTAAGTACAGTGGCGAAATTCCAAAATTTACGGTTGTTAAAGCTACGGCTATACTATACGTATATTTAGTACAAGCTTTAATTGTCCAGGTCCAGCTACGTTTATCGACGGAATAAGAACGTCTTAAAAAAATAAATTTAATTATCTCAAAACAATGTTTTATAACAGTTTTGTCACGAAAGTTTTTGAATAAGTTAACGAATTTACGGTATGTTATCTTACCTTCCCTCTGTCGCGTTAGGCTCTTTTGCAACTGGGAGGAACACACCTGATACGGGTTTTTTATTTATAGCACCCATTGTCGTAATTCTGGCGGCTTCAGCTCTGGTTGAATTCTGTTAAGACTTTAATAAAGATGATCGGGAGGGGCATTCGGTTTAATTGTCTGAGCGGCCCCTCTTAAGCAAACAAATTAACGAATTTATGTGTTCTTTTTCTTTCTATTTTTTTTTTTTTTTTTTTTTTTTTTTTTAACCTCTTCAGACCCCAGTGTTTATTTATGTACATTTTTAAGTTTCAGTTATGGATTTATATTGACAAACTGATGAATAAAAAATTGTACAAAAAAAATTATTTTTATTTTTTGTACATAAAATTTGATGATACATGGCAATTTAAAAAGTACATTTTTTTTTTTTTTTTTTTTTTTTTTATATATATATATAATTTCTTAGATTCTTTTTTTTTATTACGAAAACATTGAAATAAAATAAATATATATTTAATAATTTTTTATTGCTAATGGTATCTTAATGCACAATAAAATTACTTATGTTTTCATATATTTGTACTTTTCGTGCATTTCTGCCTTTTTTATATAGCACATAGCTCACTAAAACAATGCTATAAGAAACAAGTTAATATTTTGTTTAGTTCCGCTATGTGTTAGGCTCCATTCAGACCAATTTCTCTTTTTTTAAAGATTATTTATATAAGTGAAAAAAAATGTAAAGATATTTATCCTATAGGATACATCAGGTCTGACGAGGCTAAATAAATTCTTAACAAATTATTCTTAAAAAACAAACAAACCATTTCTTTTTTAACTTCCAACAAAAAACAAATAAATATATTTTATATATTTTTTAATATAAAAACTTAGTTTTTCTTTAAATTTCTTATTTTCCTTAAAATTTTTGGAATTTTTTTTTCTTGTTTCAGATAATAAGCTGGATAAAGAAGCATTGAAGACTTGGAAGCATGGAACCCGAGCTTCAAAATGCTGTCAAAACGAGTTTTTCAAGGTTAAATTAATATAGCAAAATATTAAAACCTCAACTATTATTTTCTACAGTTTAACAAGTATTTGTTTTATTATTATAAAACATAACGCAATAATTTAGAAAAAAAAAAAAAAGATATAAAGCAGTGCTTTCACATTAGTCGTATGCGAGGAATGAACATCGGAAGATATCATTACTTACTACGGCCTTTTTGACTCTGATAATTCCAGTGGTTTCAACACCCAGTTCAATTACATGTTTGTTAAATCTAGTTTTTATTTATATTAGTATACTTATTATAATTAATGAAATTTAATTTCGTTATATAATATGCGAGTAAAGTTAAAGCTGAATTGTTTATATTGCTCTAAGTGCAAAAAAGGGATTAATTTTCTGGGATTGCGTAGGGATTAAAAAAAGGATTAAATCAGGCTGCAAGCAATATAGATAAAGATAAAACAACATTAGAATTAAAATCATAAAAAAAAATCAATTGCGATAGATTTTTTAAACGAACTATTTTTAAAAACGTATATTTTTTTCTTTGTTCTTTTTCAGAATAAAAATTGTATGAAAAATGAGCAAGTTTACTAAATCATGTTTGACTGCGCAGGCACGAATTTAATCAAAACATAATGTTTATAATGTGTTAGATGTATAATGTGCATAATGTGTAGTAAAACAATGAGGGGCTATATTCAAATATAGTAGTAGTATGTCTAATATTGCGTATGCTATTTTGGCACTAATCAATGATTATATGGATACAGCCCCTCCTTTTTTCGCCTATTTTCAGTGACAATGGATTTTGAGCTTATTCTATCGACGGTAATTTTCAGTATTTTTAAGCTATGTTATTGAGACTTTTACAAAAGTTTCTCTATACATTTAGCTGACATATTATGCATATTATATTTTAATTGCCTTCGCGCATGTGCAGTGAAACATTATTTATTAAACTTACTCATTTTTCATACCAGTTTTATTATTTTTTAATTCTGATTACAGGTTATTATGTACAATATAGTTTGTCATATTTTCTGAAAAGAACATTTTTTTTTTTATTCAGAATTTTGCAAATTATAAGCAAAAAATCCGAACAAAATTTGGGATTGTTTATATAAAAACCTTAATTTCTCTACGAGTATACATGCTATCCTCATAAAAATGAACACAGTTTATTATAATAGTCCACTTAATCATGATTTATAATTTGAACGTTTTTGCTGCATGAATTTTGGCAGGTTATCCAAAACATATTCGTACGTTTTCAATTTGTAGACAGTCTCCTATAGGGTTTCGGGAAAAAATCTTCTCGAAAATATATAACCTGTACACACTTGTTTACACACATGGAGTTTCCGGATAATCCCTAGTGTATTTTTCTAGATATATAACAAAACGTCAAAAATTACAAGTGGACGGTCACCTTTGGCCATATAGTCTACATATATCGTATACCCTGTATACACGCATATACCCTGTTTATCAATCTTAGTTTACTTTTCTCTTTTTGCATATGTACCTAAATATACATACATACCGATACATTTATGATCGGTATACATTTATGTATCGCGCAAATAGACACATAGAGCTAGTTATTTTTACATTTTCCAATTTTCTTTTTTGCATTTTCCAACTTTATTTTTCTCTTGTCTCTACCATTTCTCACCTTCACGTTTCCAATTCTTCTCTGTTTCTCTTTCGTTAAATTTATGCATGCATACACGCAGATATGTGCATTTCTTTATGTACAGCTATATTAAAAATATGTCAGTGCATAAATGCATTCGTATAAACACATATATAATTACAAAATTCATTAACATTCAGAATAATTTTAATGTTTCCAGGCATAGAAATCTTTTAAGTAATGAATAATTAACTCTTTTTCGATAACGGAATCGTTGGAGTTATGAATAATTAACGCTACAACATAATTTACTTGAAATAAACTGTTTTATTATGATTATTCTTATGCATTTTAATTCATAAGGGTAACTAATTATCGAAATAGCAATTAAGATATGATTAGAGTAATAAGTAATCTTTCTCGCCTGATTTAATGGAAAACGGACATGTCTCTTAAACAACCATCCTTCCCACATCGTCTATGTTAATTGCGTCGTTTATCTTTTCATTTTCAAAATTTATTTGTGACCATTTAGAAATGTGTTTCTGAATTATTATGTAAATAATAATTCAGATGCTCTAATTCACAGAATATTTAAAATCCTTTATATCTAATAATATTATCGCAAATTAAGAAGTGCAATATCATAATCTATCAATTAATTTAATATGTTTTTTTCTTAATTTCAATTAATTCACTTACGAACAACGAGAAGAATTCATGCCTTGTAAATGATAATTCCGATATTTTATTCTAATACACAGAATATTTAAAATCGCTTACATGTAATGGTATTATGGTAAATTAAAAAAATGCAAATACCATAATCTATCAATTAATTTAGTATTTTTTTTTATTTAAATTAATCCACCCACGAACAATACTGCGAATAATTCATGGTATTTGCTTAACTACATCTGTGGATGCTACTTTTGTATTTTATATGTTTACATTATTTTTCAGAATCATGTACAATATCTGTAGTGTATGTGTAGCTTGAAGTTTTGTCAGTCCGCCAGCCATTTCGTACTTGCCATATAAGAGGTACATGAAGTAAAGGATTTGGGTTTGGGTTGGTTCATGACGGCCGATTATCAACACAAGGGATATAAGCCCAAAAAAAAAAAGGATGCTCCCAGTGAGGGGGTAGGGGGTCTTTCTAAGTGAACCTAACCTATATTTGCGCAATGAAATACCTAAGTTTGAAGAAAACCACGAAAAACTCCGAACGATTAGACCGACAGGTGTGATTGGTTTCCAAGTAGCACCTGATGTCTACCAGCTTCGAGAGCAGAACCTCACCGCCACTGATGAGAGTATAGATGAAATAAACTTTCCATATGTCATCTTGACTTAGATTTTCTCGACGTAGCTGAAAATCTCTGGAGAAAGTTGAAAGAGTTGGTTAAAGGTTGTCTGATAGCTATGACAAGCATGTGAAAAGAAGGGTACTAGGCTTTGATGGCAATGTTATGTCCGCCTGAAGAAGTTCCTACCTCTGCGCCTTATTCTTATTATAAAACAGCATTTTTATTTTATGTGCTGTCATTTTATATAGTTTATTTTCTGTTTATATTTAGCATAGCCAGCATTTGATTTTTGCTGCATTAGCTGATTTTTTTTCCTTAATTTTCTAGTCTTTTTGAATTTTTCAGTTCTTTTTCTCGACTTTCCCAGATCATTTTTTCCTGATTCTTTTAAGGTGCTTTTTAATGAAATCGCTCCGTAAGCGCCAAATTCAAATTTGAATCAAAATTTATAGGTTCTGATAGAAAAAAAATGTCTTATTCTAACTTTTGCACTTCTGTTGAATTCACATATTTTTTCGGGTTTTTTATATACTCCAAGTTGACTAACTATCCTCGTATTACTAAAAAAAAGGGAATCGACAGAAAAAGAAAAAGAAAGCATCAAATTTTTTTGTTTCTAAATTAATTTCATCTTGCAGTCATTTTGAGCTCTCTACAAATTCCTATGATAATTTAAATTTCAAATTGTTATTTTCGAAAGCACTGATTTCACAGCTAATGTTCTTGGCATGATGCCGCAGAAAGGTGGTTTGTAAACCTTGTAAAACTTGAAAGGAATGTTTCTCTTTAGAAGCCATATAAGTATTATGGGAATGGTAATAGAGCTTTGTTTTAAACAAAGATAAAGATGTAAAAAGTGAAGCTAATCATTTGTGTAAATAGAATGAGATTTGATAACTGTAACGTTGTTGCTAATATTACCTCAATATAAAGCGCTGTCATTACTATCATTAGCATTCTCATATCCCAAGATCCCATTTAAGCTATGTGTTAAGATCTTCATTAATTGATTTTTTACATTCGTTCTAATATTACATTCGTTCGTATATATATATATATATATATATATATATATATATATATATATATATATATATATATATATATATATATATGTGTGTATATATATATATATGTGTGTGTGTGTGTGTGTGTGTGTGTGTGTATATGTATATATATATATATATTTATTTATTTATCTATTTATTTATTTATTTATTTATTTGTATATATATTGAATACTACTTTAACAAGAGTATGTTTATCAATTCCAAAGGATTAAATATATTCAATGGTAAAATACTTTTTTAATTACTAACCGTCTAAAATTTTAACTGCAGTGCCCTTTTTCTTTGCCGGTTTACATCTGGAATTTTTTGTTACTGCAATTAATGTTTTACTTCATTAATAAGAATGTAGTTTTAATAATTAGACTTCAAACAGGACATTTTATATAACATTTTTGTTACTTATTATTATTTTTTTTCATTGTAATCCTACGATGTATGATTTTTACTCCCGCCTTTCTACTCTTATACAAAACAAGTTTAATAACGATTTATTGCATGAAAAAAAAATGTAGAAAAAATCAAACCAACTTTTCACCATAATTTAGGAAAAAAACAAAAGTGTTTCAAGTGGGTGCTCTGTAATTTAAACAACATATAGAATTTAAAGTGTAGACAAATTACACATTATGCATTGTATGGTTAAATTGCAAAGTGAAATTTTTAACTATATTAATAAAATTTTCCATAAATCGAAATAATAATTCGCATTTTGTTTCGAAATTAGTTGAAACTGAACCCGAAATTTCAGTTATCTACGAATTTCTTTAATAACTTTAATTTTCCCAAGACACAGTTAGTGATCTTGGCATGTTGCCGAGAAAATGTGGTTTGTGGATCTTGCAAAAGACTTTTCTTTATGAAACCTTATTAAGTTCTTGAGAATAGAAATGGGACTTTGTTTTAAACAAAAGATAAAGATGCTAAAGATGGAGCTAATCGCTCATGTAAGTAGTCTGATATTTGATAGCAATATGTGTAGCGCATAATCATTATCATCATTAACATTATCATGTTTTACAATCCCATTGAGTGCTTTCATAATCCTGATTACACATTCTTTCAGAAATTAAACAATAGAAATAAGGAATTACGATATCTTTCTGGGTAAAAATACAGTCATTTGTAAATTTACGTTGTACTCTTAACTTAATATTTAATTATGCTTTATGATAGAAGTAGTGCTCGCATGCCGTACAGGTCAACTTTAAGGAAAAATATGGCAGGAATTTGAAGCACATTTTTTTTAAAAAGAGCATATTAAATCGCACATAAAATCCAGATTAAAAAATCACAAACTATATTTTTCATCACTAATTGATTGTCACTATATCAACAGTGCCATTTTACTCTAGCATAAATATCCGAAACTTTTTGTTACTTTAATTAAATAGAGACAGTTAAATGTACACTTACTCAGTTTAACTTTATTAATAGAATATACTTCCAGTAACTATACCCCCCCCCCCCAAAAAAAAAAAAAAAAAAAAAAAAAAAATTCTGTATGACCACTTTTTATTTTATTATTTTCATTTTAAATTTGTAAGTGAAAAATCTCATTGATACTTATAAATTTTCCGCATAACGAAATAATAATGTCTGTTTTGTTTCGAAATTAGTGGAAACTGAACTCCATATTTCAGTTATCTACTAACATCTTTAATGACTTGAATTTTCTCAAGACACTGATTTCACAGTTAGTAATCTTGGAATTTTGCCGAAGAAATGTGGTTTGTCGATCTTGTAAAGCTCGAAAGAAAGGCTTTTCTTTATGAAACCTTATTAATTTCATGAGAATAGAAATGGGACTTTGTTTCAAACAAAGGTAAAAATGTTAAAGATGGAGCTAATATCTCGTGTAAGTAGACTGAGATATGATAGCTGTAACGTTGCTGCTTTTATCTCGATATGTATAGCGCATAATCATTATCATCATTAACATTATCATGTTTTATAATCCCATTGATGCTATTCTAAGTGCTTTAATCAACTTTTATCCATAATTTAGAAGAAAATTAAAATGTGTCAAATGCAATTGTAACTAAACTGTGTCAATTTATACAATATTTCATGTATATTATAATAGAAAAAAACATTTAAGGTGGAATTTAAAGTATAACCAAATGGCACGCTATGTATTATAGAGTTTAATTGTGAAGTGCAAAATCTGAATTGTATATTTATAAAATTTCTCACACAATGAAATAATAATCTCTATTTTGTTTCGAAATTAGTTGACACTGAACCCGAAATTTCAGATATCTACAGATTCTTTTAATGACTTGAATTTTCTCAAGACACTGATTTCACAGTTAGTGATCTTGGCATGTTGCCGAAGAAATGTGGTTTGTGGATCTTGTAAAACTCGAAAGAAAGGCTTTTTTTTTATCAATCCTTATTAGGTTCATGAGAACAGAATTGGGACATTGTTTCAAACAAAGATAAAGATGTAAAAGATGGAGCTAATTGCTCGTGTAAGTAGGCAGAGACATGACAGTTGTAACGTAGTTGCTTTTATCTCAATATGTATAGAGCTTTATTATTATCACCATTCACATTATCATGTTTTACAATCCCATTGATACTCTCCTCAATGCTTTAATAATCCTGATTTTAAGTTCTTTTATAAATTAAACAAAAGAAATTTTGATGTCTCTCTGTGTAAAAATCCAGTCAATTGTAATTTTACGTTTTATTCTTAACATAGTATTTAATTATGTTCTACATAGTTTCTGAAATTTCACATTTAGTAATCTTGGCATGTGTCCGAAGAAATGTGGTTTGTGGATCTTGCAAAAGACTTTTCTTTATGAAACCTTATTAAGTTCGAGAAAATAGAAATGGTACTTTATTTCAAACAAAGATAAAGATGTTAAAGATGGAGCTCGCTCATGTAAGCAGTCTGAGGCTTGATAGTAATATGTGTAGCGCATAATCATTATCATCATTAACATTATCATGTTTTACAATCCCATTGATGTTTGCTGAGTGATTTGATAATCCTGATTTTACATTCTTTCAGAAATTAAATTATAGAAATAAGGAATTACGATGTCTTTCTGGGTAAAAATGTATCAATTATTTGTAAATTTACCTTTTACTCCTAACTTATTGTTTAATTATGCTTTAGGGTAGAAGTACTGCTTGCATGCCGTACTGGTCAACTTTAAGGCAAAATATGGCAGGAATTTGAAGCACATTTTTGAAAAGGAGCATATCGAATCGCATTTAAAATCCAGACTAAATTTCTTCACACACAAAAGATATTTTTCACGACTAATTGATTATCACTACATTGGCAGTGCCATTTTATTTTAGCATGAATATCCGGAACTTTTTGTTCCCTGATTAAATACATATACATAAATGTATACTTACTAAGTTTAACTTTATTAATAGAATATATTTTCAACAATTGTACTTCAAACAGCTCCTTTTCTATATAATCATTTTTTTTTTAATATTTTCATTTTAAATTGCTAAGTAAAATATCTGAATAGCACTTATAAATTTTCTCCTTAACGAAATGATAATGTCTATTTTTTTCGAAATTAATTGGAACGTAATCTCAAATTTCAGTTATTTACGAACCCCTTTAATGAGTTAAATTTTCTCAAGACACTGATTTCACAGTTAGCGATCTTGGCATGTTGCCGGAGAAATGTGGTTTGTGAATCTTGTAAAGATCGAAAGAAAGGCCTTTTCCTTATGAAACCTCATTAGGTTCATAAGAATAGAAATTGGACTTAGATTTAAAAAAAGATAAAAATGATTAAGATGGAGTTAATCACTCTTATAAGTAGGCAGAGACATGATAGCTGCAACGTAACTGCTTTTATCCTAATGTATATACCGCAAAAATATTATCACCATTAACATTATCATGTTTTACAATCCCATTGATACTAACTGCTGAAGGTTTTAATAATCCTGATTTTACATTCTTTCAAAAATTAAACAAAAGATATAATTGATTTCGATGTTTTTCTGTATAAAAATCCAGTCATTTATGAATTTAGGTTTTATTCTTAACTTAGTATTTAATTACGTTTTATTATATTTAATTTTGAAATATTTACTTTAGAATATGGGTATTTAAAAATAATGAAATATACTCATTTATAAAAATATATTCTCGATTTATACAATATAAACTCTCAAAATGTATTCACTACGCATTGTAAGTTTATATTGCAAAGTGAAAAATCTGAACTCTATGTTAATAAAATTTTCTAGACAATGGAATAATAATTTCTATTTTGTCTTGAAATTGGTTGAAAGTAAACCTCGAATTTCAGTTATCTAGAAACTCCTTTAATGTCTTGAATTTTTCAAGACACTGATTTCACAGTTAGTGATATTGGCATGTTGCCGAAGAAATGTGGTTTGTGGATCTTGAAAAAGGCTTTTCCTTATGGATGCTTATTAGGTTCATGAGAATTGAAATGGGACTTTGTTTTGAACAAAGATAAAGATTTTAAAGATGGAGTAAAGATGGAGCTAATCACTCCTGTAAGTAGTCTAATACTAGATAGCGATAAGTGTAGCGCATAATCATTATCATCATTAATATTATCATATTTTACAATCCCATTGATGCTTTGCTGAGTGCTTTGATAATACTGGTTTTATATTCTTTCTGAAATTAAACAAAAGAAATAAGGAATTACAATATCTGAGTAAAAATGCAGTCATTTATAAATTTACGTTTTATTCGTACCTTTCTATTTAATTATGCTTTAAAATAGAAGTAGTGCCTGAATGCTGGAGAGGTCAACTTTAAGGCAAAATATGGCAGGATTTTGAAGTACATTTTTGAAAATGAGCATATCAAATCGCACTTAAAATCCAGATTAAAAAAAATCAAAAAATGTATTTTTCATCACTAATTGATTATCACTATATCAGCAGTGACATTTTATTCTACCAAAAATATCCAGAACTTTTTGTTTCCTTAATTAAATATCGATCTTTGAATGTACACTTACTCAGTTTAACTTTATTAATAGAATATATTTTCAATAATTATAATTTCAAAAAAAAAAATTCTATATAACCACTTTTGATTTTGTTATTTTCATTTTAAATTGCTAAGTGAAAAGTCTGAATGATACATTTATAAATTTTCCACTTAACGAAATAATAATTTCTATTTTGTTTCGAAATTAGTTGAAACGTCATCTCAAATTTCAGTTATTTAACAACTCCTTTAATGAGTTAAATTTTCTCAAGACACTGATTTCACAGTGGCGATCTTGGCATGTTGCCGAAAAAATGTGGTTTGTGGATCTTGTAAAGCTCGAAAGAAAGGCTTTTCCTTATTAAACCTTATTAGGTTCATGATAATAGAAATGGGATTTTGTTTCAAAGAAAGATAAAGATGTTAAAGATGGAACTAATCGCTCGTATAAGTAGGTTGAGACTTGATGGCTGTAATGTAGCTGCTTTTTTCTCAATATGTATAGAGCATAATCATTATCATCATTAACATTATCATGTTTTACAATCCCATTGATTCTCTGCTGAATGCTTTGATAATCCTGATTTTACATTCTTTTATTAATTAAACAAAATAAATAAGGAATTTTGATGTCTTCCTGTGCAAAAATCCAGTCAATTGTAATTTTATGCTTTATTCTTAACTTAGTATTTAATTTTTTTTATTTACCTTATATTTAATTTTGAAATATTTATTTATTGATATAGATACTTAAAAATAACGAAATAATTTTATTTTTAAAAATATATTCTCAATTTATACAATACAAATTGTTACAGCAGAAACATGTGCCTTAAACTTGCTATGTAAATATCCTTAATTTCTGAATCATAAGGCTTTTATGTTGTTAAACATGAATTCAAATTATGTCTTGTGTTTTCATAATATTATTATTATCATTTAGAGTATTAGGAAATATTACATTCATTCATCCTATGTAAAATGCTAAATAGTCTAAAATGTAGAGATAAATATTCTATTATATTTTGCAATTGTAGTGATTTTGTAGATTCCTCACTGTAATATAGCATTTAATAACACTTTTCTAATTTCAATCAGATCATGAAAGACACTACAGTAAACTACTTCACATTGAAAATGTGAGTCCAAGAAAACAAAACTATCTGGATAATGATTACAGTAGCTTCTAAGTTTCAGATAATTATATAAAATTATAAATAAACGCAATATGATTTAATGCTTAGTATACATTCAATGGAGACAAAACTGGTCGCCAAGGCGGGAAGTATTAATAATTACTCTAGGTAATGAGTCTTTGCGCTTCTAAGTTCTCCCATAGGCTATCATGGGATTTCACAATCGGGGAGTTTCACCACAGCGGAGCCTTTCAAAAAAGGATTTGTATTTGTTTCGATCATTACTTTAATTTCTCAGTTCATTTTATTATATAAATGTATGCATATATTGTATACATTTATCCTTCTGCATGATAACTATTCAAACTTTTGTATTAAAAATGAGTCCAAAATGGAAAATTAATATTTAGACTTTTGGTAAATTTATACAATTTAATTATCCAATTATAATATATAAGCTATAAGTTTATTCAATTTATACAGCTTTATTATCCAATTAGCCATTCTAATACTGAACTAATCACGAATATTTATCATTTTTAGATTATTATACATTTAGTTTACAGAGCCTATTTTTTTTATAATAAAATACATCGAACAGAATAAGGAGGATTTGTACATCTTCTCACATTGCCATTTACAATATAATCGATCGCGCATTTCAGCAACATACATCTTAATTTAATCAGTACTCAATCGAACGATGATTTGTATTTGTTTTGATCATTACTTTAATCTCTAAACTAATTTTAACATAAATGCATGCATACATTGTACATATTTATCATTCATTATGATAACTATTCAAAACTTTTGTATTAAAAATGTGTCTAAAATTAAAAAATCTCGTTTAGACGGACTGTAAATTTATACAATTTAATTATTCAAGTATAATATATAAGCTACAAATTTATACAACTTTATTATTCAATTAGACATTCTAACAATGAACTAATCACGAATATTCATCATTTTTAGTCTATTATAATTTAATTTACAAAGCGCAGTTTTTCATAATGAAATATACACTGAACAGAAAAAAAGAGGATTTGTCATTTGTACATCTCCTCACACTGGCATTTATAATATAATCGACCGCGCATTTCAGCAACAACGACTTTGTTTACCAATATTCAATTGAAAGATTATTTGTATTTGTTTTGATCATTACCTTAATCTCTAAATTAATTTTAATATAAATGTATGCATACATTGTATACATTTATAATTCACCATGATAACTATTCAAAACTTTTGATTAAAAAGGTATCTAAATTTAAAAATCACATTTAGAGCGACTGTAAATTTATACAATTTAATTATTATATAAGTTACAGATCTATACAAATTATACAATTTTATTATTCAATTAGACATTCTAACAATGAACTAATCACGAATATTCGTCATTTTTAGTCTATTATAATTTAATTTACAAAGCGCAATTTTTCATAATGAAATATACACTGAACAGAAAAAAAAGAGGATTTGTCATTTGTACATTTCCTCACACTGGCATTTACAATATAATCGACCCGCGCATTTCAGCATCACAGCTCTTTATTCGACAAACAATGACAACAGAGTCAAATCACTGTCTAAATTACACAAACGATTAATTTCATCTCTCACATCTCCATCTCTATTTCAAACAAAGCTCCTCTTCCATTCCCATGCCCCTAATAAAGCATCATTAAACCCACTCTTTTCACCTACATGCACCTTATGTAAACCGATACTCAATCAAAAGACAACCGATACTCAATCAAACGACACTGAGCTCTTCATCAAAAACTGCGGCCTCGCATTTCAACCCCCCACAATTACCAGGTCGGACAAAAAGGTAGAGAAGTCCTTTTCGCGTACATCACAATGGCGTCGCCTCAGAAGATGTGTTGATGAACCCATCTCTCCTTCAGCTGGAGGTTGCTTAGCAACCCAATCCCCATAGCAACCCCCCGCGCTGCTTTTGGCCGTAAAAGCAATGCCGCCTATTGACGTAAGCGGTCTTCGGATCTTTTAAAAAGGACGCTTTTCCGGAGAGCTAGGAAGATGGAGGTATTATCCTGATTTGCTCTCCTGCCTTGCGGATTGAAGGGGACTGACCACAAACGACAGATAGGCACGCCCCCTTAATGTAGCACTTGATCGGTTTAAGGTTTAGGTCGTGATCTCTGAAAGTGCGATATTCTCTGCCAGATTGCGCTGCGCGTAAGACGTATCTGATGCAGAAGATTTCTCCAGTGAAATAAAATTTCGTTTTCTCCATCTCAATTTTCGGTCAGTAGAAATTTGAACATAGAAATAGAATAGTTTGGCTTATGTCGGGGAATTCTAGTGAGTTTAGAAGAATATAAAACTCAGCTGAAATAGTAACAATGCATATCTATTCATAATTCGGAAAGAGATAAAATATAAACCGTATCAATTTGTTTTGTATCTTTTTCAGTTTGAAAAGTGTAAAGCTATGTAATATCTAGTGTTTTCTGTTTTTATTTATTTATTTTTTTTTTTAATATTCTGATGGCGTACACAAACTAGATCTTAAAAGTATGGAGAGTTCTTTGGCGATAATGTTTTGTGTCTTACCTCTGTGATTATTGTGTATTGTTCCTAAACTAATTACAACTTTCAGTTCTTGAGCGAACATCTTTTCATATTTAGTTTATACATTGTCTGTAATCTAAATAGTTTTGATGCAAGAATTTTCTTTTTTGAAATAAAATTTAATTTTCTGATGAATAGAAATATAAACTTAGAAAAGAGTTCGTTTGAAAAAAAGGTAAACACAAATATATAAATATGAACCGTTTACATGCCGAACTAACATGTCAATGTAATTATAATTTTATTTTTCCTATATTACAGCGTCAAATGTTTTAATTTATGCATACAGATTTAGAAAATAACAAAAAAGTTTTTATTTATTTATTTATTTATTTATTTATTTTGGCTGTTTTCATTTCAGTGTTCGCAGTTTGGAACATGATTATTAATTGACAACCTATATAAATATAACAAATTATTTTCCACTATATGCTATTGTATATTGTTCTTGAAAATTTTCTCGAATTCCATAAACATTTAGATTCCTAGCGGTCAAACGTAAGTAATATAGAGAAAACGATAAAAGCAAATAATATTAATTTTTTATGCAAATTAATGAATTTATATTTTTTCATACCTGTGATAAATGCTTAAATACATTTTTTTTTATCCAAAAGTTCAAATAAACCTTATATTTTATAGGAAAATAAGGACATCGTTATTATGTTGGAAAATATGTTTTTTATTGCAAATAATACAATGTTCCCATTTGGGAACGTTGGCGTTTAAACAGTTAAAATTCGAAAAAAGATAAAAATATATAAACTGTATAAATTAATATTTGGACTTTTTCATTTTAATCCTCCCCCCCCCCTAAAAAAGGCTATTTTTAACATCTGGTTTATTGCTTGTATTCATATTTCAATGACGGACCTGATCACATGACAGAGAGAAAATCTTCATTGTATGATGTATTTGTATCTATTCGACATTTGGATAATCCA
Organism: Maratus speculifer; assembly: GCA_964019185.1. NCBI lineage: Eukaryota > Metazoa > Arthropoda > Arachnida > Araneae > Salticidae > Maratus > Maratus speculifer. The sequence goes on from OZ025301.1 coordinate 200,631,933, forward strand.
ACTAAACCAAAACTAAGTATAATCTGAGTTCCTGAGTAGAATTATTTACATTTTTCGTCTTCTTATAATTATTTATTTGTACATTTAACGCAACAGTTTTCTCCATCTTATATCTGTTTTATAAGACATTAAAATATAAATTTATTTTATATATATGCAATAAAACTGAAAGTAAACTATTTAAATGACAAAATATAGGTCTAATAAAATTGAAACCCTGGCGATTTTCTTTATCTACTTAGCTTAGAAATATTATTGTTCATCACCTGTATTTATATAGCTAGAAAATAAACTGCAGTAAAATGCAAATTAATGACAAGAATACAGGAATTGTTTCAAATCTTCTTTTCAATATTTATTATTTCTCACTGATATTGCTTGAAACTCTTCAAATAATAATAATAATTTTTACAAAGATTATTGTCTAATAAAATCTACTGTCTAATACTGTCTGATAACATTAAAACCCCGGAGAATTTCTCTATCTACTTAGCTTAGAAATGTTATTATTCATCACCTGTATTTATATAGCTAGAAAATAAACTGCAGTAAAATGCAAATTAATGACAAAAATACAGGAATTGTTTCAAATCTTCTTTTCAATATTTATTATTTCTCACTGATATTGCTTGAAACTCTTCAAATAATAATAATAATTTTTACAAAGATTATTGTCTAATAAAATATACTGTCTCATACTGCCTGATAACATTAAAACCCCGGAGAATTTCTCTATCTACTTAGCTTAGAAATGTTATTATTCATCACCTGTATTTATATAGCTAGAAAATAAACTGCAGTAAAATGCAAATTAATGACAAAAATACAGGAATTGTTTCAAATCTTCTTTTCAATATTTATTATTTCTCATTGATATTGCTTGAAACTCTTCAAATAATAATAATAATTTTTACAAAGATTATTGTCTAATAAAATCTACTGTCTAATACTGTCTGATAAAATTAAAACCCCGGAGAATTTCTCTATCTACTTAGCTTAGAAATGTTATTATTCATCACCTGTATTTATATAGCTAGAAAATAAACTGCAGTAAAATGCAAATTAATGACAAGAATACAGGAATTGTTTCAAATCTTCTTTTCAATATTTATTATTTCTCACTGATATTGCTTGAAACTCTTCAAATAATAATAATAATTTTTACAAAGATTATTGTCTAATAAAATCTACTGTCTAATACTGTCTGATAACATTAAAACCCCGGAGAATTTCTCTATCTACTTAGCTTAGAAATGTTATTATTCATCACCTGTATTTATATAGCTAGAAAATAAACTGCAGTAAAATGCAAATTAATGACAAAAATACAAGAATTGTTTCAAATCTTCTTTTCAATATTTATTATTTCTCATTGATATTGCTTGAAACTCTTCAAATAATAATAATAATTTTTACAAAGATTATTGTCTAATAAAATCTACTGTCTAATACTGTCTGATAAAATTAAAACCTCGGAGAATTTCTCTATCTACTTAGCTTAGAAATGTTATTATTCATCACCTGTATTTATATAGCTAGAAAATAAACTGCAGTAAAATGCAAATTAATGACAAGAATACAGGAATTGTTTCAAATCTTCTTTTCAATATTTATTATTTCTCACTGATATTGCTTGAAACTCTTCAAATAATAATAATAATTTTTACAAAGATTATTGTCTAATAAAATCTACTGTCTAATGCTGTCTGATAAAATTAAAACCCCGGAGAATTTCTCTATCTACTTAGCTTAGAAATGTTATTATTCATCACCTGTATTTATATAGCTAGAAAATAAACTGCAGTAAAATGCAAATTAATGACAAAAATAGAGGAATTGTTTCAAATCTTCTTTACAATGTTTGTTATTTCTCACCGATATTACTTGAAACTCGTCAAATAATAATAAAATAATTTTTACAAAGGTTATTATTATTATTATTATCATTACGGTTCTTTTCACAATATTTTACCATACTAAAAAATGTATTTCTCAAATTCTAAAACTAACAATATTAATTACGCATTTATTGCATCGATTCAATTTTAAATTATATAAATTGTTAGAGGGTTTATCCTAGTCTTACACTTTTATTAAAATAGTAAATAAACTATTTAAATAACAAAATGTAGGTACATTAAATTAAAAAGCTGAGAATCCCCATTTCTACTTTGCCTGTAAATGTTGTTATTCAGCATGGATACATATGATGCTAGAAAATAAACCGTGTAGACAGAAAATGAAGGTAAGAAAATCAAGATGGTTTCAAAACTTCTCTATCTAACACATAAATAATGCTATTTCCCACTCATATTGATTAAAACTCTTGAAATAATAATAACAATTTTTACAAAGATTATTATTATTATTATTATTATTATTATTATTATTATTATTATTATTATTATTATTATTATTATTATTATTATTATTATTCTATTTTCACAATATTTTACCATACCAATAGTTATAATACTAAAAAATATATTTCTCAAATTCTAAAACTAACAATATTAATTACGCATTTATTTCCTAGATTCAATTATATAAATTGTTAGAGGGTTTATTCTAGTATTACACTTTTATTAAAATAGTACATAAACTATTTAAATAACAAAATGTAGGTACATAAAATTAAAACGCTGAGAATCTCCATTTCTACTTTGCCTGTAAATGTTGTTATTCAGCATGGCTACATATGATGCTAGAAAATAAACCGGGCAGACAGAAAATGAAGTGTAAGAAAATCAAGATGGTTTCAAAACTTCTCTGTTATCTAACACATAAATAATGCTATTGCTCACTCATATTGATTAAAATTCTTCAAAAACAACAATAACAGTAACAATAATGTTTTCTGCTGAATAGCTAGGTAATTTTTGCTAAAATTAATAGCAATAATATATATAGATCTATTTTTTCCTAATGTTATTTTTACTATTCTTTTTAATTATTAATTTTTTCACAATATTTCAATATTATTATAATTAAACTGGTGACGTGTTTTAAATTATAAAACACGCAAGAATAATAGAATATTTATTTAAACTGTTCCTTTACATGTCCTGTAATTATTATTATTATTATTATCATTATCATTATCATTATTGTTATTGTTATTGTTATTGTTATTGTTATTGTTATTGTTATTAAAATAGAAAGATATCTTTTTGAATAACAAAATTATGGCATATAAAATTAAAATGCTGAGAATGTATATGTTTATTTTGTCTGTAAATGTAATTATTCAGCATTGATTATTATAATATGAAACATTCTATTGTGATAGAAAGCAAATTAATTGCAATAAAAACATGATTGCTTGAAATCTTCTGTGATATTTAATGCATGCAAATACATTCCTGATAAATGTATTACCATTATTACTATTATTATGGCTATTTTCACAATATATCAATATTATAAGGAATAAAAGAAGAAAAATTTTCAAATTACAAAATAGGCACTAATAATTACATATTTATTTAAAATGTTTTTTTATATGCCCAATATAAAGATTGTTATTTTACACATGTCATGTTGATAAAATAGGAAACAAACCATTTAAATGGCTAAACCATTTATAGACTCCCTAAAATCCACAACTCTTCAAAAACCGCACACAAATTACGGATGTAAACACTGAAACTTTCAGTTCAGATGTAGGACAAAATTACACTCTTTTATTTTTATATCAATACCACATACTTTTTAATGTGTAATTTCTATTAATATTACTGAGTTTATACTTTTTTTCATAAAGCAAGAATAAATTTATTTCTGAAAAATTTGAAGATATTGATAATATCACGGGTAATCACAATCTTTTTATCAAATATATTTATACATTAATAAAACTTTTTTGGTTATTAAGTCTGACTAGACCTGAAATAAAACTTCCTTACTTTATGATTTTGATATGAATTAGTAATGTTCCGTTATAAGGCAAATTTCACTGAATAATTTACGAAAAATATATCCGATCTTTATAATGAATATTTAATTTACATTATTGGTTATTTACTTGGCATTTTTTTTTTATATATATTTTAAAAATGTTCTTAATTTTTATCATTTTTGTTTATTACTTTATTTCATTATTTTAATGTTTTACTATATTGTAAGCGTTCATTATAAATTTGATTGAATTATTAACTACATTTAAATCACTGTTTAAAAAAAATGCAAACAAAGCAATGAGCAGAAATCTGCAAAATTCTAAAATACACACAACCTCTGATCGCCCGAAGCTATACGGATTTGAGAGAGTCTACTGTATATAAAATTAAAATGCTCATGAGTCTATCCGACTATAGATTTGTCATTCAACCAATATTTATAATGCTAGAAAATAAACTTTAACAGAAAGCAAATTAATTATAACAGAAATAAATTTCTTCAAACCTATACTAGTATCAATCAAATAAATTTTTCCTACATTGATATTGTTTAAAATTCTTCAAATAATAATAATAATAAGCTTACAAAGATTTTTATTGCTGTTATTATTATTGTTAGTAGTATTAGTAACAGTATTAGTAGTAATAACATTATCACATTTTTCCTCAATATTTCAATCTTGTAATAACTAAAGATTTTTTCAAATTATAAAATATAAAAGTTTAAAATCATATTTATTTTATTTGTTATTTTACAATCCTTGAAAATATTATTTTTCTAAACGCATTATTTTACTTTAAAATTAGGGAAAGAAAAGTACATTTAAATTACACGAATTTACATAAAGGCAAAACGCTGAGAATTAGTTTTTTTACTTTGCCTGTAAATGTTGTTATTCAACACGCCATACTTATAATGCTAGAAAATAAACTGCAGCAGACAGAAAATTAACGGTAAGAAAATAAAAAATTTTCAAACCATTTCTGCTATCTAAAACTTAAATATTGTTATTCCTCCGTCATATTGCTTAAAACTCTTTAAATAATAAAAATAATAATAACAAAGAAACACGATTGATATTTTTGTTAAGGTTATAATTGTTATTATTAATATTATTTGATTTAAAAATATATATAAGTTAGGAATAGATGTTGTCCTCAAATGTTGTTAAACAGACTAATAACTTTAGTGCTAGAAATTCACCCATGTTAAAAATAAAATTAATTGCAGTAAAAAAATATTGTTTGAAATGTTCTTTACGATTTAACAGATAAAAAATTTTTACTCATAACTCATACTGGTTAAAACCCTTAACTAATATCAATAATATTATGAATAAAAATTACAACCATAACAAAAACAGCATTATTATTATTATTATTATTATTATTATTATTATTATTATTATTATTATTATTATTATTATTATTATTATTATTATTATTATTATTATTTCCGCAATAGTTAATGCTTATACAAAATAAATTATAAGATTTTTTTTTCAATCATAAATCAGGCAATATAAATATAATATTTATTTAACTTATTTTATGAGCCTTATAAATACTGCTATTCTAAAAGTATTTTATTATAAAATAAATAAATAAATAAATATAATAAAGGAGAAATTGAAATTATATAAATTTAAAATGTTGAGAATCTATATTTTTACCGTAAAATTTTTATTTTTACTTTGCCTGTAGGGGGAACTGGGGTACATTGATACATGGGGCACATTGATACACCCCCTCTACCGCTCACAGGGTCATTACAGGAAGTTTCACAACAGCTCCAAAAGATGATGCTAGTGTATTCAACTACATACAGAAAATCTTGGAATGATTCAGTAGTTTGATGAAATGGGACGGGTGATTTATTGTTTTTGTTGTTCAAAAGTAAATATGAGTTGTACAGTTGAAATGCTATTATACAACTGTTCCAGTATTTTCAACCAAAATGAATACTCTCCCTGATAAGTAAAGCTACTCTTTATCAGTTCTTCATTATTTATTGTTAGATATATTGTGAAGTGTTGGATTTGAGACTCATTTTATTCAAAATCGCTGTATGGGGCACATTGATACAGTCTATGACGGGGCACATTGATACAGCCTAAATCCTTTAATAGTTCATATTTTCATTATCTTTTATTTTTTTTTACCATACACTCCTTAATACAACCTTTTTTTTCATGAAAAATTTCTAATATTAGTTTTTATTGAAGTGAAATAGCTCTAATTTCTTTATATTAGAACATTTTATAGTATTTTTGAAAACAGAAGACGTAGGAACTTACCCAGCATCTAGTGCTAGTAGAACTAATTGAAGAAAAGGACGCCTTTCTGGCAAATCTCGAATTTATATCGATTCTCCAGAGAAAAAAGTATTTTCGACATGCGAAATGTTAAGTAAGAGAAACAAACTGCAGAACAGAAAATGATACTTATATTATAAACAGAATTTTAATATAATTATCCTTTATTTTCTGTTTATGAACCTATTTATAAACAGAAAAACTGGTAATTTTTTCATTTTTCATAAGAAAGAAGATAATCCTGGGGTTGAAGTGCTAGATATGACAAAGTTACCACAGCCAACAATCAGACAAGAAACAGACAGAACATCAGGTCATAATATATTTAATTTTGATTGCTTTAATATTGCTTAAAAATAAATTGTGGGTGATTTGAATTTTTATAAATAAATATAAAATGGTTTTCTAATTCATTTTCTGTGAAAAATATGCATTGGTATTATTTTGTCGTCATTTTTCTCAAACGTATCAAACTGCCCCGGGGATGGGGTACATTGATACAAATGACTTTTTTTGATTTTTTTAAAATTACATGCAAAAATACTATATAAAACAATGATTGTACATTTTTATAACATACTACACAAGTTTTGCTGTCACTTCATGGAAAAAAAACTTGAATTTTCTACTTTCTTGACACCAAAAAAAATCTTAGAAAAAAACTGTATCAATGTACCCCAGTTCCCCCTAAATGTTCTTTTTCAGCACAGATACATATAATGTTAGAAAGTAAAACGCGATAGAAAGACGATTAATTGTAACATAATCATGATTGTTTCATAACTTCTCTGCTATCCAACACATAAATATTGTCATTCCTCACATTTTTTACGCAACACTTAAAATTATAAAACTACGAAATCATCAGATTTACTGTGGCAAAACCATGATTTTTCGTAACCTTTTTAACTGTTTAACATATGAAAATTTTATTCTTAATTCAGATTGTTTGAAACGACTTATATTAATATGAATAAAAATAATAACACCAACAGCAATAATAATAATAATAATTTTTGTCAAAGTTTTTAATATTATAATTAGTATTATGATTATTTTCTCAGTATTAGTAGTTATTATACTAAATAAAATAATGAGATTTTTCAAATTCTAAAATAGGTCTTATTAATTGCGTATTTATGTTTACCAGCGCTCTTATATGCCCTGTAAATATTGCTATGCTACAATTATTCCCTTGTTAAAATAGAAAACAAACTATTTAAGTATATAAAATTAAAACACTTGTGAGTCCATCCTTATACTTTACAACTAAAAGATGTTGCTCACCACTTATATTTATGATACCAGAAAATAAAATGCTATACAAAGCAAATAAACTATTATTTTTTTTAATCTAAATTTTTTTTCAAACTATCTCTACCAACTAACAAATAGATATTTTTATTTTCCCCAAATATAAGATAAAACGTTTTGACTAATAACAGTAATATTATTATTATTATTATTATTATTATTATTATTATTATTATTATTATTATTATTATTATTATTATTATTATTATTATTATTATTATTATTATTATTTTACCAATATTTCATTATTTTAATAAGTAAAATTATAAGATTTTTTAATAATAAAACAGGCAATTTAAATATCATATTTATTTAATTTTTTACGTTATATTTATTTTTTACATTAATACTGCTATTCTAAACATATTTTATTAAAATTTTAAAAAACTTTTTGAATGAGAAAAAGTATGTATATAAAATTAAAATGCTGAAAATCTATGTTTTTACTTTGCCTATAAACTTCCTTTTTCAACACAGATACATATAATGTTAGAAAGTAGAAAGAAAATCCAATATAAACAAACCAGAATTGTTTCAAACTATCTTTACATTCTTGAAAATAAATATATTTATACCCCCTCATATTATGTAACATTCTTTAAATAATAATAATTATTATTTTTATTAATATCATCCTTAGTATCATTTTATCATTATTATAATTATTATAATTATTTAGAAAAAGAAAAAAAAATTCTAGTCATATGACTGGGGAATAAAAATATTATTAAAACTCTTAATGATAATAATACTAACAAATAAGTCAACAAATAGTGATAGTAATTATTAATTTTATATGTGTTTTCACTTAAAAATACTGTTATTTTTATTCTTAATAATAATAATAAAAGCTATTTGAATGACAACACGATTGTATAAAACATTGAGAATGTGTATTTCTACTTGCCTGTAAATGCTGTTATTCAGCACGGATACTTATAATGCTGGAAAATAATTCGCGATAAAAAGCAAATTAATTGTAAGAAAATCAAGGTCGATTCAAAATTTTAAGTGTTGAGTACTTAAATATTGTTATTCCTAATTCATAATATTAAAAACTCTTCAATTGATAATCATAATAGTATAATAATAATAATATAAATTTCGTGTGACACAAGGGATCTGAAAACCAGATTTATCGGGAAGCTAATATTTTTCTCATTTTGCACACATTGCTTAATAATTGTTTTTTCCAGTGTTGGGTATGAACGCGCTCACTGAACGAAAACTCACGAGTTTCGCTCACTATTTGTGAACTTTGAACTGAACTTCGCTCACTATTTTATAAACGAGTTTGAACAGAACGGAAACTCAAAAAATAGACGAGTTTGAACGAAATTTACGTTCAAATTTACGTTCAATTTTTTCATAGTTTATTTAAAAAATTTCCATACCTTAGTACACTTTTCCCCTCTTTCAAATGCCCTTTAGAGGTCTACACGAGCTTCAGGACGGGTTAAGTCTGTATATCACTTCTCTGGGTAGTATCCTAGCCTTACTTCTGCAGACTCGGGTCGCGCCGAACCGGACCTGGGATGTATACAATTTCGCCGAAAATAGATACATACAGTAAACTCTCTATACAAGGTGGACTATACACAGTCCACCTTGTACAGAGAGTGAAAACACCACCACCAGGCGGAAATATGTCTAAATCGGAAAGATTTTAAAAGAAAGCATAAACATCGCAGCCTACAGCACTTCTGCATAAATGGAGGTTATAAACAGACTAAGGTAAGTTTTTTTGGCCAGAACTCTTCCGTAAGGATAAATATCAATGTCATGTAGAAATGTACTCGGGGTCGGGCAGGCTTCGGTGCGAAATTTCAACTTTTTTTCCGGGCCGGGCCAAGCTCGGGCCTTGTTTTTAGCTATTATATCGGGCCGGGTCGGGCCTTGTTTTTAGCTATTATATCGGGTCGGGTCGAGCCTTGATTTTAGTTATTATATCGGGTTTTCTCTACGAGCCGGGCTGTACTCGGACCAAAATTTTTATTTTAATATCGGGCCGGACATTTTTTTTCTAAGGATCGGGCCGGACATTTTTTTCTATGGATCGAGCCTGGAAATTTCCGCCCGTGCATACCTCTATCTTACATATCGAATAATCAAATGATTAGTTCCCAAAATTTTGTAAATTTGGACAATAATATCCAAACATAAAAAAAAGTGAACTTTTCAGTGAACTTCGTTCACTTTTAGAAATGAGTTTGATTTGAACGAGTTCGTTTGAAAATTTTTGAGTTTGAACGGGAACTTAAATCACTTTTCAGAAGTTGAACGTGAGTTTGAGTTAGTTCGTTTATTTTGTGAACGTGCACAACACTGGTTTTTTCGTACTCTTTCTTTAACCGTAAAACTAAACTAATAAAAGTTTAGTTTTTGAAAATAAATTAATATTTGACAAGTTATAAATTTAAAAAACTAAAAATTCATCCTTAGTAGTTTTCTACGTAGCGAAAAATCTCTTATGACTTCAATTTGTCTTCATTGTAAAATCTAAGGATTTATCAAGGTGTTACACACACACACACACACACACACATATATATATATATATATATATATATATATATATATATATATATATATATATATATATATATACATATACATATACATATATATATATATATATATACTAGCATAGCAGTATTCAACAGGTAAGTCGTTTTTTGTTTATATTATTTTGTTATCTCCATTTTTCTGTCCTATGATATATGAATGCATAATGTTTTAGTTTGCCGCGTGCAGTATCAGGGTGAAGGTCGTGCATTTGTGAGTACTTCCACTTTGTAGTTCGTAACTGTTTTATTTTCTCCATATCCACTGTGGATTACTTGGTATTTCTTTAATTAATTTCGGTTTTATGTGTGTTGGTAGCCCCAAATTTGTATTATTTTGCTTTTTTATGGCTAATACGAAGATGAAACCACACACTTCATTTGTAGTTCCAAAGTATTTGGGACTTGACAATCTACTTTGGTTCTACAAATTTCTATTATATTCATTTTATTTATTTATTTAAATTTTTCCTCATGTTCAACATGGTTTTTTTTTCTATTAAATTCAAATGGTTAATATTGTTTACTATTAATGGTCTTATATATATATATACAGAGGCGGGCAAAAGTTTTCGGCCAGCACAAAATTTTCCATTAATTTGTAAGTACCACCCCCCTCCCCATATGAAGAGGACTATCAAAGTGATACTTGTAAATTTTATTGATAAAATAGTTATTAACTTTTTCATGGAATAGTAAATAAATATCAATAAATTTAAATTAAAAATTGCATATTAGAGTTATACGCTGGAATATGTGGTAAAATGCTTAAATAAAGCGAAGTTTCATTATTGTGTTGAAGTAAAAGCACACTAATGAATAGGTTAAGTTTAATTTAGCATTACAAGATGAAATATATTATGTTGATATAAATTTATACAAAAATGTTTAAACACCAAAATAATTTTATTTCTTATTGAAATCTTGTTTCAGTAACCATAGCATACTGTTATCAGTGTAAAATATTATATTCATATTTTGCACTGAATGTTTATACGCAGTGCAGGTAATTGTTTTAGTGCTTTAAACTTTTTTTTATCTAATTATATAGTAATGTGTTAAGTAATTTCGTATTGTTACAGTCTACTGATTTTTTTCTTTTGTCTATGTTATCTTTAATCGAAAATAAAATTTTAGGAAAATACTAATATTATGTTATCAAATACAAGATAAATTATACGTTGATACTGTTATAAATGCATAATTAAAACTTGCTATTTAGTGGTTCCAGTATTGCTTAATGGAATGCAATCTCTCAAATGTGAGAAAAATCAGCTGAAATTTTTATGTTGTAAATTTTATTGAGTTGTTATATTTTTGTAGTGTATGTTAAAAGATAATGCACAAATTAACAATTAACTACCATTAACTGGTAATATGCTAACAGTAAAATATTAACAAATGGTACTAAGTTCGGATAAACGTATTAATAATTTTAAATATGAAATATTATATATATTATTTAATATTAAATATAGTATTAAATTGAATTACATTATTAAATCTCCTTGATGAGTACTAGATATTTTTTTTTTCAAATTGTTATTTAACTGATGGTAGAGGATCATTGATTATCTTAAATCATAAGTTTAACTTCTTTAATTTTTATCACATGCCACCTTTATAATCTAAGTTATTCATATGATAGGTTATTGATGATAGATTTCCTTGATAAATTATTTTGATAGATTACATGATAAATTATTCGTTATATATTGCCCTTGATATATTTCAACAATTTCAAGTATTTATTTCTATAATAATTTCAACTATTTTTTTATGATTATTTCTTTGATTATTACGATCGCTTTTTTAATGACAGATAATTGAAAGATTATCTGTGATAACTAATTTGTGATTGATTTCCTATAATAGATATCTACAATAGATTTTTATGGTGTATTATTTATGATAGGTCATATATAATAGATTCTCTACAATACAGGGTGATTTAAAAAACGTGGAAAAATTGATATGACAAATCAGGCATACGACAAGTATAAAAAATTACATAGGAACATAGGGTCGCAAACCACTTATTGAGTCACAAATACAGGGTGTTTCATCCTAACTCAATTTGGGTTGACGGTAATAAATTTCAGAAAACTGAAGTGTATTACAATAAAACATTTAACAGACATTCTCACCTTTGTTTTAAACGTGATTACACCAAACAAAAGTGGTAGAAGTTTGCATTATGCGCACCAGCAATATGCACTTGGCACCTCACACTTTGGACTGGGATAATCAGTTTATATGATATCATCGATTGCTTGAGCAATATGTCTTTCCAGATCTTTTCTTAACGTTATCACATTTCACATATCGTTGAATTTTCATTGCAATAATTTTATTTTCCTCGAAATTATTACTTTCAAACCGGGTGTAGCTAGAATGAAACACCCTGTATTTGTGACTCAATAAGTAGTTTGCGACTCTATATTCCTATATGATTTTTTATCCTTGTTGTATGCTTGATTTGTCATATCATTTTGTCCACGTTTTTTTTTTTTTAATCACCCTGTATATTTATATAAAAGATTATTTGTGATAAAAACATTTCCAAAAAATTACAATTGCAAATCAGACAATTTAATTTAATAAGAAAGCACAAATATATTATTTTTAAAAATAAAGAATTTGATGTTTTGTGCTCATTGAAAATTTCTCATCAGTAATAAAAACAACACAAAATCACGAGATACAACATAATTTAACCTACAGTTCAAGCCATGTTCCAGAAATAATTAAACACGGAGATAAGTAATTGAGTTAGATTAAGATGCTGCATTCTGGTGATAGGGAGCTGAAATTTTAACTTGAAAATTAAAGTTTGAAAACAAAAGTTTCTAATTCTTTCTCGCCAGAATGCAATATCTTAATCTAACAAAATTAACTACTTCCGTGTTTAGTTATTTCTGGCATATGGCTCAACTACAGATTGAATGAAGTTGTATCTCGCGATTTTGTGTTATTTAATATTACTGATGAGGAACTTTAAATAAGTTTGAAACGTTTAATGATTTATTTTTAAAATGATTTTTACGAGTTTTCTAACTATTAGATTAATTTGTGTGCAATACTGTAATTGTTCTTAATATATTATGAACAGATGTACCGGGTGTCCCAAAAATGACTGATGGATTTTAAAATTCAACAACTTGGAAACGGTGACAGCTATTTAAAAAATTTTTGCAGGAGGGTTATGTATAATGTCAGGAGTTTTTTTACCGTATTTTTTTATTTTAGTTCGTATTTCAAACAATAGGTGGCGCTGACGGCGATTGAAGGCCAGGTGATCAGTGTTGAGTGAGGCGTCGACCTGGCCTTCAATCGCCGTCAGCGCCCCCTGTTGTTCGAACTAAAATAAAAAATTACGGTAAAAAAACTCCTGACATTACACATAACACTCCTGCAAAAAACTTTTAAATAGCTGTCACCGTTTGCAAGTTATTAAATTTTAAAACCATCAGTCATTTTTGGGACACCGGTATATATTTTTTCACTTTAATTATTTATGATAGATTGTTACAAACGGCAAATTATAACATAATACTTATATATTATATCTTTAACACACTTTACTTTTTATTTAAATAAGGAAAAATTGGCAGAAATATAGCATAAAATATCCTCCCACTAAAATCCAAAATTCTGATAAAAAAAAAATCTCTAGTGAAAGTGGAATTTTATTAATGTGTTTAAGTGGAAGCAGAACACATATCACACTGAATACGGTAAATGCAACCGAAATAATTCTTTTACATGACCACATAAAGGAACAGCTGTACGATTCATCCATGAATGGCTAATGCATTGAATTATGTTTTGCTGACGTTATACTTTTTCGAACTGAACGATACTTTAGCATATTAGCCACGTTGAATTGTTAAAGTTCTCTTTTGTAAATGCATATTTTATGAGTCCATTTAAGTATATTAGCTTGGTTAGAATAATTAACCATCTATCACCCTCTATATATACAAATATACGTATGTATAGAGAGAAAGACGCACAAATACACCTGTCTATAAATTATATCTTACATATTTTCAATATTATAATTTTTTTTACTATTATTATATATTACATTTTTAATATTATTAGCTAGATTTTTTGCATTTGACTTTGCATTTTATTTCTATGATTATTGCAGTCAATTTTTTTATGATAGATAATGTGAAAGATTGTCTGTGAGGCTCTTTGGCGATAATTTGTTTTATAATAAATATATATGATAGATTTCTATGATAGACTATTTATGATGGATTATCTATAATATATTTTCTGTGATATATTTCTATGAAATATAATAAATGATAGATTATTACTTAAAACAGATTATCCCATAATACTTTCATCCATTAAATTAAAAAAAAAAAAAAACTGCGAGAGATATAACATAAAATATTCTCTCACTTAAATCTTCAATTCTGATTTTTTTAAAAATCTCTAGTGAAAGCGGAATTTCATTACTGTGTTTAAGTGGAAGCAGAACACATATCACACTGAATATGATAAATGCAACCGAGGTAATTCTTTTACATGACCACATAAAAGAACAGCTGTACGATTTCATCCATGAATGGATAATGCATTGAATTATGTTTTGCTGACGTTATACTTTTCTAACTGAATGAAATTTTAGCATGTAAGCTACGTTGAATTGTAAAAGTTCCCTGTTAGAAATGCATATTTTATGAGTCCATATAAATAGATTAGCATTATTAGAATGTGTAACCGTCTATTACTTATGTGCGGTTTTTAAACCCAGAATACTTTTTTTTTTTTTTTTTTTTTTTTTTAAAGAGAAAATGGATACAGAGTAAATTTTAGAGATATAGTTAAAAATGCATTTAAAGTAAACATTTGCATATACTAGTACATATATATATATACAGGGTGTCCGAAAAGTCTGGAAACGGTCGAATAACTCGAGAAACACATAAGAGATTGAAAGACGAAAATATACGTGTTAAATATTTTTAAATAAGCTACTCAGTGATACCAAATTTGACCTTCGCAACCGAAGCAAATGAGTAAGCAAATGAGTTAATTTTTTTACAGTGTATAGCGGTTTTTATGTTTTTCTCTGCAAAAATTCATTGAAATATATTAGTTTAGTTTTCTATTTGGATTTTTATTTCATCCAGTAAATGGTTTCTAAATAACGAATGGTTTCTAAATACGGCTGATGTAGGTGATGTACGGCTGTGTATGTTTTTTAATTATTTTCTGTAGCGTCACTCCACCGCTTTTATAGAAAACGGTTACTTTACTGTGTTATGGAGCATTCTCATTGGTCATAAAAGAGATATTCTATAAAAGCTGTGGAGTGACGCTACAGAAAATGGATCAATTTTTTTAACAGCGTAGTACTAACGAAATAATCGCCACGGGTGATTTTCAAGAAACGCTATTCCTGCAAAAGACGAGGAAATTGACGTCAAATTTGGCCAATCAGGCAAAACCTGGTTGGGAAAATCCGGAATATGTATCGATTTAATATGCTCAATTACACCGTGATAAACGAGGATTCGAAATAAACATTAAATACAAAAGTTGCGTATTTTTGTCTGTAGAATCCGAATCTGCAATAAAAAATGAGGGTTATAATTTAAGATTTCAAAGTTGGACCCCCCCTCTGACCCCCAGGGGATCGGTTGCGAAGGTCAATTTGGTATCACTGAGTAGCTTATTTAAAAATATTTAACATGTATATTTTCGTTTTTCAATCTCTTATGTATTTCTCGAGTTATTCGACCGTTTTCAGATTTTTTGGACACCCTATATATATATATATATATATGAGACAGAAGGAAAGTGTCTTAAAAGTAAGTCATTAACTTATAAATCAGTTCTAAAATGATTGAAATATTTTAGTGCTATCGGAAATACATCTGTGTCAATATTTTTAGGTTTCGTTCATTAGATAAAACGCTATTTGTCTTTGCCCTCCATCTTTCCGCCACAAAGTCTGTACACAAAAACTGTATAAGTCAGAGACATCAAATTTTGTGTACTTACAGCTGATTACCTCGTGTCACACGATACGAAATCATAAAATTTTGAAAGAGGTTATTACTTTAATAAAATTATTTTTCCAGTGTCATCCGTCAATTTTTGCCTTTTAAATTTTTAAAGAAAATCTTAATTTTAACGTTTTTCATGTATACATTATATTGTGCAGCTAAAGCATCTCGATAGTAAACAGAAGGTTTTTAATTCGAACCCCGATGCTGAAACTTGAGATTTTCATAAGGAGATGCATTTAATTGGAACAAATTTCGTACTTTTTTGCCAATTTATGTGTTTATAGTATTAGGATTTCGTTCATATGACATTCATAATAAATTTCTAAGATATATATACATTTTAACGTCTGAATTTAAAATATTTAATTAGGAAACACTAGACAGACTTTAATACAATTTTTAATAACATACAAAACAATTAAAATGAGATAAAATAAAATTAAATTATACACTATAAAATAAACGTTTCGCTATGCATCGCATAGCCTTAAGTATTCGAATCATCAACTGACAACAAAAACAATGTGCATATACCGGACTCAGTCAAAGTTAAAGTTAATGATTTAGGAAAACAAAATATTCATTAGGAACAGGACTTGATTCGTTCAGGGTTAAAGGATGCAATTTCGTAAACCACTCCACCATAAAAATTCTGTAGTAATAGTCTATGAAATTATTTTTCAAAATAGAAAAATCTGTGAAAGATGAGGTGTGGTCCTTGTCAAGTGCATGTTGCACTAACCTGAAATTTATTTATTTATTTATTTATTTTCATGCATAGTTTATTTTATAGTGTATAATTTTATTTTATTTTATCTCATTTTAATTGTTTTGTACTAATTAAATATTCATAATATATTTTTTAAATTCAGTTTTCTTTGTATTTAAAAACTATTGCATATTATAATTGATTAAGCATTTTAAATTTCGATTAATTTTTTTTTTTCGTTTTTAGAAATTTAAAATTTTATTGATATATCCGCTATATTTTTTAATTTATAATTTTCAAAAAACTTAGAATTTTATATTTTATTTAAATAATTTGATTTGAATATTTTTAATTTGATAAACAACCTAATTTTTTATAATTATTTAAAAATTAAATTTACTGTTGCTACCAGCTATGTGAAATTTTTTTATTGAAAATTAACAATTTTGATTTATTCATTAACGGGTAAGCTGTTTTAATTTAAAGAAAACCCTCTGTGTGATCTGCGATCATACTAATCTATTTGTTTATATTTGTAGCATATCAGGAAGTGAGTGAAAAAGCGATAAGAAAATTAAAACCGTACTCTCAAAAAATTAATTTTGATAAAGAAGTGCACAAAGCTCATCAATTACATTATGACTATCACACATTTTCAATTTATTTTCTCGTAAATTTTATTCATAATATGAGTAATAAATACAACGGATAATCTCGATAGAATTTACTCGTTATGTACCAATCATAAAAATTTCAATATATTTTTACAACAATCCTCCATTACACTTAAAATCTTCCTTTATATACCAGTCTCAATTTTAAAGAAAGCAGTACAGAATTCCTTAACATTAATCCCTGAATTTCATAGTTATATAAATCAAATTTATCTTTCATTTCATGCCCGCGTTAATACTTTCAGTATCTTACATGATTTAATTGAGTTAAACGATTAATCTTTCTTCATAAATTGTTTCCGGTATCTGCATTTAATGTGAAGAATTAATGTATTAAAGGCATTAATATTTTCACATTAACTAGAGGAGTAGGCTGAATCGATCTTTCTGAAGAGATTTTATTTTAAGTAAGTTAAATTTAAGTGGTTAAATATAATTACAAGAAATATATCTGTGCATTCATGTATTATAGTATATTTTCCAAAGTTCGCATGCATGTTACGAACTGTATGCTAAGTGAAAACAGCGTAAAACTCTTAAATGTTAAATTCTGAATTTCATTGTTATATAAATTACATACATATTTTGTTTCATGTTCACGTTAATCATTCTTACATGTTACGTGATTTAATATACTTAAACAATTAAACTTTCTTCCTAAATTTGTTTCGGTGTCTATATTTAGTGTGCAGAATAATATATTTAAGGTATTAAAGTTTTAATTTTAGCTGGAAAAGAATACTGATTGGTTTTTCTGCAGAGTTTTTAATTTAATTAGTTAAATTTAATGTAATCATAAAAAAAATATATGCCATATTCGAATTATAGTCTGTTTTCCTATGACTGCACGAATTGTATGCAGTAAACGGTAAGCAAATTTAGCATAAAACTTTCATGCTCTGAATTTCACAATTATGTCAATATCATTTATCAGTTATTTCTTGCTCGCTTTAATAGTTCCAGCATGTTAGATAATTTAGTTAAACAATTAGTTTTTCTTCATAAATTACTTTCTGTATCTGTATTTAATTTGAAGAAATAAAATATTAAAGGCATTAAAGCTTTTAAAAGATTTGGATAGAAGGACTGAATTGATCTTTCTGAAAAGATTTGAGTTTAAGTGAATTAAATTTAACTAGTTAAGCATAATGTAATTTCAAGAAATAAAAATGTGCCATGTTCGAATAACAGTATGTTTAACAATGTTTGCATACACTTTATGCAGTGTATGCTGAAAAGTAGCGGAAGCCACTGCCACGACAAAGGGTCCGGGTTCAAATCCAGGGTTAGATATGGATGGTGTGTTGCCTACATGTAGAGTAATAAATATGTAATGGATATGTGAAATAAAATAGTTCTGTATTGTCGTTGTCTCTGTATGTAACGGATTATTCGAAGCCATAGCTGCTATAGGCCTCAAAGCTATTCCAAACCAACCAACCAATGCAGTGTATGCTAAGCGAACACAAAATAAAGCTCTGAATTTTATAGTTATATCAATCACATTTATCTTTCATTTCGTGCTTGCGTTAATACAGGATTTCCAGCAAATAAGACCTTGATTACAAAACTAAATTTCTGAAAAACAAAGATCAATATAATTATGCGGTAAACGGTTTGTGTCTTAGATAAGCTATAAAAATGTTATACAGAAGTTTCGAGCGGTGAATATTTTGAAGACATTGTGCTCTGGTTGCAAAAAAATGCTTGATTTGAGAGTTTTCTTCTTTTAGATTGCTGACAGAGAGTGTTTTTCGACGTACAGTGCCGCATTTTAAGGATTTTTTGAATTAAATTTTCGAAATTTTGAAATTCCAAAATTTTTCTTCGAAAAATTGTTAAAATATGGCCTGTACACCGAAAACTTCGTTCTTTGCAAGTAATCTAAAGCAAAAAAAAAAAAAGTGAATCAGAACACAATCTTTTCAAAGTATTTACCGATCAAACACTTCTTTGTGACATTTTTACAACTTACCTAATATTCAAACCGTTTACCGCATATTTGTATCGATCTTTGTTTTTGAGAATTTTTATTTTGAAATCAGGGTTTTATTCACTCATACCTTGTACTTTCAGTATGTCACACAATTTAATTGAGTTAAACAATTAATCTTTCTTCATAATTTTTTTCCACTATCTGTATTTAATGCGAAGCAATAATTTATTAAAGGCATTAAAGCTTTCGTATTAACTGGAGGAGAAATCTGAATAGATCTTTTTGAGGGTTTTTTTTTTTTTTTTTTTTTTTTAGTTTAAGTGAGTTAATTTTAAGTAGCTAAATATAATATTATTTCAAGAAATATATATGAACCATGCTTGAATTACAGTACTTTTTCCAACGTTCGCATGTATGTTATGCAGTGTATGCAAAGTGAAAACAGCGTAAAACTATTAAACGTTAAACTTGAATTTTGTAGTTATATCAATTACATTTATGTTTTGTTCCACGCTCGAATTAATAGTTCCAGAATGTTATATGATTTAATATAGCTAAATAATTAATATTTCTTCATAAATTCTTTCCGATATATGTATTTAATTTGCAGAATAATATATTAAAGATATTAAAGCTTTCAAATTAACTGGAGAGTAGGACTTAATTGATCTTTCTGAAGAGGTTTAAGTTTAAGTAGTTGAATTCTAAAAAAATTCCAGAAATAAATAAGCACCATGCCACTGTCTCATTATAGTACTTTTTCCAACGTTTATACGCATGCAATGTTGTGTACGGTAGACGAGAGCAGTATAAAACTCTTAAACTCTGAATGTTACATTTATATCCTTCACATATGTCTTTTGTTTCAGGCTTGCATTAATAGTTCCAGCATTTTATATAATTTAACATATTTACACAAGTAATTCTAAATTATCTTTGATAGATGCATTTAATGTTAGACCACTCAAATTGACACATGATATTGACCAGACATTCGATCAGAGCAAAGTTCAATTAAAACGGGAAAAAAATGTGTTTTGAAATTTTAATATCAGTATTATAGCAATTTTAATCAGTTCTTTGTCGTGCATTGGGGATGTTTGAAACAAAAACAAGTAAGTGTATAAAAAAAATTCCTGATTTCACAAATTCAAAAAAGAACTTGAAAGCTGCTCCAATACCTGTCACCATACTTTAGATATTTGTACCTAATTTGCAATAACTATATTATAGTGACAGAAATGAAAATTTCCTGAATAAATTCAAATTTAAGCTTTTAAAAACAATTTAATAATTAGAAAACATCAACATAAATACTATCGCAAGAGAAATTACAGGAGAAACTCATTTACAAATTTACAAAACAAAATTCCTTTTCTTTTTCTTTTTTTTACGCATTATGATTTTAATCACGTGCTAAATTCCATTTTGAAAAGTCCCAACAGTAGCTGATAGGCTGTGATCTCAAAGCTGGTAGACAGGAGGTGCTGGGTTTGAAGACAATCGCGCGTCGGTCTAACCGTTCTGCGAGCCTTGTGTAACCTTGCGTAAATACGGGTTTTTTTTCCCCTTAGAAAGACCCCTCTCTCACGGACGGCACTCCCCCTAGGGTCTATGTACTCCATGTAGTTAATCGGCCGTCATAAATTGCATTAACACCACTGTTTTGAAATATCGATACCACAAAAGTGCCCTTTTATTCATCAATTATTACCCTTTTCAACAATAAATTGCCTAATGAGCCTAACGAAATAATTAAGATGTACCGAAAATTACCATAAATGCCATAAAACGTTGTCTTTCTTCATAATGTATCATCATTTATGTGTGTGACTAATTGACGATGCATTCAAAGTAGCATTCCCTTTATTAGTTTTTTGGAGGCTTGATTACAAGAATATTTTAAGGTGGTAATTCAGGTTATTTAAATATATATCTTTTTTGTGTTACGCATCCCCTGATCTTTACGGGAAAATTTACAAATAGATAGCAGAAATCAAGATCTCTGATTCATACGACTAGATTTTTCTTAAATATATTTATATAAATATAAATCGCAGATTTAAAGTAAAAGAAGCGTTTCATTAAAAAGTTTAATTAAATCATATTTTTATATTTGAACAAGGCATGAAAAAACATACTATATAAATATACTAGCAGGTTTCTCCGGCGACATTGGTCGGTTTTTCCAAACAAGCCTTGAATAAAGAGAAATATATCGGTAAATATAACCCTGTGTTTTAAAACAATGTGAAACTTTGCCTGCAATATACCTTCATAAGTATGAAAACTATATGATCGTCATTCTACTATTATATTTTCTAATGCAGCTTAGAAAATTTGGGCAAGGAGCTACTCTAAAAACTGATAATTCGTAATAGGATTTTGCAAAAAACAATAAGCAATATAGTAAAATTATCTCTAAAAAATTATCTATTAAACAATGCAATACAATTCTCATCAAAACCCGTCTAGTAGAAATTTCCCTGATAACTAATTAACTAAGTAACGTAGAAACATTCTTATGAAATATTAACTAACTATAGTGCAAGTTTCATCGAAATCCATTCAGCAGAATTTTTTTAAATGGCTTAACTTTCATAATCAGGCTCATCTGATCATAGAACTGTCATCCATAATTCTGTAACTAAGCAAAATGATGTATCATATACTATCTTATAGCAAAAACAAAAAATACATGGTACACTGTTAAAAAATTTCTGTGAAATTACGGAGAATATACGGGTAATTCATAATTTTAAGTCTTATGTAAAATTTTAGAGATAAAAAAAAAACGAGATTTTTTTAAATAGCAAAACAGTTATTTCGTAAATTCAAACTCTGTAAATTAACATCATTAAAAATACACAAGACGTTTTATGATGATTTAATTTTCTTTTAATGATAATTTAATTTACTTTTAATGATAGTTTTTAATTTATTTTTTTTAATTAATGGATCACTCAATCTTGAGTGAGCTTCAAAGAACTTTCTGAACTTTTTTCAAATTTGAACTGCTGTATCATTACTTTCTTCTATGGAAAACTTTATCAATATTTGTTTCTAGGCGTCCTTCGCTTTGAATCCGGGGCTTCGAGACAGCGAAAGTTCTCCTGTATTTAATTCTTACAAATAAAATCTGATGCAGGTTCACATTTAGAAATATATGTCGAAGAACAATACATTTTAAATACAGTTATACTTTTGCACAATTCTTCCATTTTTGAAGCTCATTTTATAGATATTGTTAATTTAACAAATAATAGTAGCTCTGTGTGTTTCACTTGAAGACCGAGTAATTCCTTGAAAATGACAAAAATGGAATAAGCCTCTTCATTATTTGACTTGATAATTTTCCACTTGAAAGTCATATCAACCAACTAAAATCATTTCTGTGAGATAGTAAATGGAAGTGAATAGACAAAATTTGCTAATAGTTTAATTTAGTTTTTAAAATTAGTGAATTTCAAAGAACTTCAATTTTTAGAGTAAATTTAAGATACCGTATCATTAAATTTTAACACAATTTGTTTCTAGCCGTCTTGGGGTTTGTATGCGAGACCTCTTAACAATGGAAGAACATCCTACAGACTGAGATATTATAAAAGCTGTTTCTAATTTGTACTAAGTATGTCTTTTATCATTCAGCGAGGGGAAATCCCCACTAAATCTGATGAGATGATTTTTCCCTTTCTAAATTATTCTAAGATTTAAAAAAAAAAAAACAATCTTTTTTTTTAAAAAACTAAATTTTCTTCTTTAATACTTTTCATAAAATTGAAAAAGAATTTTAAATATATGTATTTTGAATTACAAAAGTTAACAAAGATAAAAATATCTTTAAATAAAAACATGGAAATCCCTATTGGGTATTAGATATAAGACAAGGGAAATGCTTGTAAAATGATGACCGAAAAAATCGATCTAAAGCATTTAACCGAGAACTAGTGTATATTTACTAGAGTTTCGCTTTTTTTGCGTTTTTTCATAGGTTTTTAGCAGTTGAAAAGAAAATACAGTAGATAAAACATACAATTTTAAATAGAATTATGCTCCACATTCTTCTTTGATATAAAGACACATTACGTGTTCACATAAAAGCAATGCATTAAGAGATAATTTCAAAATATTTCAAAATCTCACAAATACGAAAAATTTTTGATTCGTAAAAATACAATGCGGTAGCTGTGTAGAATCAACTGGGAGGGAATATATTTAAGCAGTCTAATTTACATAGATCCTCTCTTTTTTTCTACATTTTGCGCTACTGCAAAAATATCTTTTATGCAGATATATGCAGGATATTTGAGAACGAATAGTGTAAAAGAAAAAGAATATTATTCAAGCATTCTCTTCGAAAATGTTAAACAAGAATCCATTACACGCAAAAGATATCTTATTTTATTAAATCAAGAGTACCGACTTTTTTAATTTCCTATATAAATCCCCCCCCCCTTTTTGGTGTGTTGATAATTATACAAATACGTAGCATTCAGTCGTCATTCAGTATATAGACGTCATTGAGCATATAGTCGTCATTTAGTCAGTCCGTCTGTCCGCATATAACAACGCAAACGCTACTCAACCGAATTGTTTGAAATTTAAAATACATAGTTATTATATAATTTTATCCAGTCATTTCAAATTTTGTGGAAATCGCATGTATAGTGCAAATAAAGGGACTATCAAAAGTATTCCGTGTAAATGGGAAAAGAATAATTTCAATTGCTTTTTAATGATGTTACACTCTTTCGAACATAATGAAACTAATATACATATACGAAGTATATACTAAAATATACATTCTATACAATCTGTTGTGCAAAGAATATTTGTTATTAATGTATAGGGCCACAAAAATATTTCATCTCATAAATGTTTAGGTGGAAACATTGTTTGGGACCATTTTAAAATATTTCACATTTTATGAAATCGATATATGTTTCTGAAGCTTACTACAAATTATTTCCTATATAATAGAAAGCAGATAGCATTTATAGGAGTACACAAGAACTTTCGCATACTATATTGTACATGAAATATTGTACACTATGACACCAAGATCTGAATGTTTTTAAAATTCATTATAGTACGAACGCACCTCATTTGCTACGCTTGATCAGAAATTTCCAACTTGTATGTAAGTGTGAGATAGGTCGAAATCAAAATAATTCATTTTTTTAAAATAAATTTATTTTTCCTTTTTCTTCTACTTATGTGCATAAAAAATTAAATTATCACAATTAATAATATCAAATGACCTATTTATCTATATTATACAACAACAAACGATTAAATTTAGATTTTATTACAATTTTTTAAACTTCTAAACAGAGCACATTTATAATTTTTACACTGTTGAATAGGAAAAAAAATCTGCTTTTAAAAGCAATTTGTTTGAAAACTGTATCGCAGTTTATTCACTTTTACAGTTTTTAAAATAAAATAATTTTTAAACATGCATTTTTTAATCGATTTTAATCGCGTGAAGACTATTTCGACAGATAAGTGCATTTCCAATTTAAAAAATTATAAATTGTTCAGCATTTGTTTCCTATTTACATTTCAGAAGAAATTAAAACTTCATTTATACTCAAATAAAATTAAAAATGTATACAAAACATAAATTTGATTTATGGAACCTAACTTCGCAATTTAATCATGCGATTAAATCATGCGAAATTCTCTGAATAAAAAAGCTTGTTGTAAATACCGATCGTTGGCGATTTCTTTTCCCTGGCCAATTTAAGATATCGCTTTTATAAATTAAAAAACCTTATTTGAATGCATAACTGATATTTTCATATAAAACGAATTTTGGTAAAATTAGTGGGCATTCTAATAAAATAAACATAATTAAAACAAATGTATTAAAGTTTTCAATTGCAAACATTCTGTAACCCGGCCGCTCGTATTTATCCCCATGACTGAAAAAAAAAAAATCTTTTCTCCGCAACTGTGAAACATAATGATAACTATTTAATATGTACGCTAATTAAAATATTAAAAAAATTTAAACTTTCAAACAAAACTATTCTTAATCCTCTTTTAGGCAAGTTCGTAATTATGTAAATGCGTAACATCTATAGTCGCCGTTTAGTGCGTCCGTCCACACCCAAGAGAGCAAAGTCTACCCAACCGAGTCATTTCAGATTTAAAATATATCAATGTTGCATAGTTTTGTCTTGTTATTTCAAATTTTATGAAAATCGGTTGTGTAATTTTATTAAAAAGACAATCAAAAGTATTCCGTTACATTACGGCCAATGGAAAAAATAGATTGAAGTGCATTTTAATGGTGTTACACTGTCTCGAACGTAATAACACTGATATGCATCTATGAAGTATATACTAAAACATACGTTATGTACAATGTGTGATGCAATGAATATTTGTAATTTATTTACAGAACCACACAAAGATGTTCCATTACATAATGGTATAAGAGTAAACACTCTTTGGGGAGCATTTTAATAATAACAATCTATTTCACACAGTACGAAATTGATATACATTGCTGGGGTTTATTACAAGTTACTTTTTGTATGATACAAAGAAGATATCATTTACAAGGACTCACAAAAGAATTCGTATACTATATTACATTCGAAGTACTGTATACACGAAGATTTGAATATTTATAAAACTTC
Organism: Maratus speculifer; assembly: GCA_964019185.1. Taxonomy (NCBI): domain Eukaryota; kingdom Metazoa; phylum Arthropoda; class Arachnida; order Araneae; family Salticidae; genus Maratus; species Maratus speculifer. The sequence goes on from OZ025301.1 coordinate 200,658,029, forward strand.
ATTATAGTTCAAACGCACCTCATTTAGTACGCTTTAAGTGCAATTTCTAATTTGTTTTTGTTTGTGTTCGAAAAAACAATACATTAAGTACTAATGTGAAGACGTTACAGATTCCCGCGTATTCAAAAATTCTTTGATCTGAAAATTTGTCGTATAATACATATGTAGACAGAGAAACGTGATTACTTTTCCAAAAATCTCAGAAACAGCATTTTTGATGCAGCCTGATTTACATAGAGCTGCTCTTTTCTTTATGTTCCACGATTCGACAAAAACATCATTCATGCAGATGTACGTTAGGAAACTGAGAGAGGATAGCGTATAGTAATAAGAATATTATTCAAACACTCTCGTCGAAAATTTTAAACAAATATGTATTGCAAGATATCTGATTTTATTAAAAATACCAGTACTGGCATTTTCAATTTTCTTCACAAATTAAATTTTTCATTTTTTATAAAGGCATGAAAGATAAAAAATCATCTAATTGTTAAAATCAAATGAGATTACTTTCTTTTAAACAATTACTTTTTAATTGAGTTCGTAATTATATAAATATATAGAATCTATAATTCGTCCGTCTGTCTGCATATAATGGAGCAAAAACAATAAAATCGAAACGTTTGAAATTCAAAATATATACTTGTTGCATAATTTTGTCGAGTCATTTTAAATTTTATGAAAATTGGATTTATAGTTTAATTGCGGGGACAATTAAAAGAATTACTCTACATTACAGTCTATGGGAAAAAATAGTTTCAAGTGAATTTAATGATGTTATGCTCCTTCGAATATTATAGAATTGATATGTATTTATGAAACATATACTAAAGAATGTTTTCTGTAGAATCTGTGGTTCTAAGAATATTTGTTATTAATTTACAGTGCCACTCAAAAGTATTCCATTGTATAATGGTATCAGGGGAAACACTATTTGGAACGCGTTTTAATACTATTAAGCTATTTCACATTTTATGAAATTGATATACTTTGCCACAAGTTACTACCAATATAATAAAAAGTAGTATTTACAGAGATACACAAAAGATTTCGGCCATTATACTGTATCCGATATACTGTATACTTTTACACCTATATCTGAATATTTTTAAAACTTTTTTTAGTACGAACGCACGTTACTTGTTACGCTTGGCATGCCATTTTCAACTTGCTCTTTTATCTTCTATATAAGCTTGAAACATTAAATTATCCCCCTTAATAATACCAGATTATCGCTAATTAAAAATTGCTTCATCCGTAATTATAAAGGTTAATAAATACGATAGTTGATATTTTAACGAAATTTTAACTTTTAAATAAAAATATTTTCCTTATATTTTATATAGTTATAAATCGGAATATGAGTTCATTTGAAGATATTGCAAAGTACTATAAATTCAAAAATTCTTTGATTCATAAAAATGTTGTGTAATCTATAAGCAGACTGACAAATGTAATTTTTCCAATAGATTAAAAAACAGGATATTTCATGCAGTATGATTTACATATAGCCTCTCATTTCTTTACATTACTCGATCCGACAAGAACATAATTTATACAGGTATATGTTAGAGATTTGAGAGTACATGGTGTGCGAATAAGAACGCCCAAACGAAATATATATTACGCCCAAAAGGTATCTGATTTTATAAAAAAAACCGTCGGTGTTGACTCTTCAGTTTTCAATACTTCTCATTTTATTTTTATTTATTCATTTATTTTGACAAAGACATGAAAGAAAAAAAATGTAGAAATCAAGACATATCACTTTTTAGGTGTCTTCATAAATATGTAAATACGTAGCCCCTATTGTTCAGTCCGTCCGTCTGTCAGCATATAACAACGCAAAAACTATCCAGCCAAATCATTTGAAATTTAAAACAGATAATTATTGCATAATTTTGTCATTTCAAATTTTATGAAAATCGGATGTATAGTTCAATTACAGGGACAATCAAAAGTATTCCGTAACATTACGGTCAATAGAGAAAAAAGTTGAAAGGGCATTTTAATGGTCTTAAACTCTTTCGAACACAATTGATATGCATCTGTGAAATATGTACTTTAATATGCATTCTATGTAATCTGTAGTTCAAGGAATATTTGTCATTCATTATAAGGACCACACAAAAGTATTTCATTACATAATGGTATAGGGGAACATTGCTCGGGGTGCATTTTAATTGTATTAAACCATTGAAAATTTTATGAAATTGATATACTACCTCTAACAATAAAGTTCGGTGAAAAAATTCAGGACGAACGATCTGGCAATACTAGGGAAACAAAACATTGCACCTGCATAGAGGCAAATGTTGACCATCTTCCCCCCACCGTTGTTCAGTTGAGCGTCGTTTATGTTCTGTGTAAGACGTGCTTTACTAAGTGCTTGTTCAGTGTGTTGGTTCTTAACTGAGAACAGGAAAATCAACGAACAAAAGATCAGTTTAAAGTTTGGTTTTAAGTTTTGCAAGATACCGAGAGAAATTCATGAAGGGTGGTTCTAAGTAAACACCCACCATACTCGCCAGATCTCAATCCTCCAGACTTCATCCTATTTCCTCGACTCAAACTCTCTTTGAAAGAGATTTGACCATATTGCTGACATCCAACGAAACGTGACGAAGCTTTTGAACTACATCCCAAAAGAAGACTTCTTGCGAATTTCCCAGGACATGTATAGCAGATCTCAGCGGCCCATAGGTATGAGAGATGGATATTTCGAAGGATGGTATGGTAACTTTCGTTAATATTTCATCTACATTAATGTTTCAGGACTATTCACCGAACTTTATTCTCAGAGGTAGTACGTTACTGAGAATTACTACACGTTACTTTCAATATAATAGAAAAGCAGAAAGCATTTACAAGGATACATTAAAGATTTCGGAAACTATACTGCATACAAAATATTGTATACTATTACACCAAAATCTGAATATTTTTAAAAAGTTGTTACAGTACGAATGCACCTCATTTGCTACGCTCGACGGGCAATTACCGACTTGTTAAACAAGTTGTTACATACTTTTTTCACTCCTGTATACGCATAAAATATTAAATTAGTAACATTAATAATACCAGGTAATTACAAATAAAAGACTCCATTATTCACAATTGTGAAAGGTAATGGTAATTACATATATTGTTCAAACCTTCGCGAATTTTAAACTTTCAAATAAAAATATTTTCTACGCATTTTTCCGGCAATCGAGAGAAAATAATTATTAGTTCAGTTGAAGATATTACAAATTTTTATCAATTCAAAATACCTTTGATTCACAAACACGTTGTGCAGTACGTATGCAAACTGACAAATGTGATTCTTCATCCAATAGCCAAAGAAATGGGACACTAGATTTTCTTTTCTTTCTATTCCCCGATACGACAAGAACATCATTTATGCAGACGTATACTAGAGGTTTGAGCGTGCATGGTGTATAACAATAAGGATATTATTCAAATACTCTCTTCGGAAATTTAAAACAAATATCTATTACGTGCAAAAGGAATAAAGCGTCCGTCCATCCATCCATTCGTCTGTCGGCATAAACCAACGCATAAGCTATAAAACGATTAGTTTAAAATTAAAAATATATAATTATTACATAATGTTGTCGATTCATTTAAAATTTTATTAAAATTGGATGTATAGTTCAAATACAAGGACAATAAAAGTATTTCGTAACATTATGGTCAATGGGAAAAATATAGTGCATTTTAATGATGTTACACTCTTTCGAATATAATAAAATTGATATGTATCTATGGAGTATGTACTGAGATATACATTCTGAACAATCTGTGATGAAAAGAATATTTTTATTTATTTACAGGCCACACAAAAGTATTCTATTGCATAATGGCACAGCGAGAAAATTGTTTGACGTGCGTTTTAATCGTATTAAACTTTTTTACATTTTATGAAATTGATCTAGGATGCCGAGGTCTACTAAAAATTAATTTCTTAAATAATAAAGTGAAAGCATATAATATTTACAGGGACACACATAAGATTTCGAAATGTGTCTTGTATCTGCAGTGTTTCATTTTTAAAAACTTTATCGTAGCACGAAAAAAAAGCAATTGTTTAAATCAAAAAATATTTTTTTTTTTTGACATTTGTTTTTATACTTATTTTTCCGCATTGATAGTACTAGATTATCACAAACAAAAACTGTTTTTTTTTTTTTCACAATCAGGAAGGGGGATAAATCTTGACGAATTTTCAACTTTCAAACAAAAATGTTTTCCGTATATTTTTCTAAACATAATCACAAAAAATTAAATTATGAGTTCATTTTAAGATATTACGGATTCTTATGAATTAAAAAAAAATCTTTGATCGACAAACATGTTATGCAACATGCATGCAGACAAAAAAATGTTATTCTTCACACAATAGCTTAAGAAATGGGATACTAGATTTTCTTTTTCATCCCATTCCCCGATTCGACAAGAACATCATTTATGCAGATGTATACTATTGATTTCAGGGTGCATGGTGTATAAGAAGAATATTATTCAAATATTCTCTTTTGGAATTTTAAACAAATACCTATTACGTGCAAAAGGTATATTATTTTAATAAAACTATCAGGATTGACATTTTTAATTTTCTATATAAGTTATTATTATTTTTCTTTTTTTAAATGCGTTCGTAATTATGTAAATACGAAGCATTTATAATCGTCGTTACCGTTGCGAATGTTACAGTAGTCCGTCTCTCAGTATGCCCATCTGTCTGTCGATCTGTCCACATATAACAGAGCAAAAACTAACTTGGAAACAAACTTGTTTGAAATTTAATATATATATATATATATATATTGCATAATTTTGGTGAGTAATCTTAATTTTTTTGAAAATTGGATGTATAGTTTAGTTACAGGGACAATCAAAATTATTCTGTTACATTACTTCCAACAGAAAAAAAAAACACACTTTAATGATATTACATGCTTTCGACCATAATGAGATTGATATGCATCTATGAAGTATGTACTAAAATATACATTTTGTAGAGTTCACTCTAAAAAAAATCCGTTAAATTTACGGCAAAAATTCCTCGCAGCAATGTTGCCAGCAATTTTTATGTAAAAATCGCAGTAAAACTAGTTGTAAATTTTATCACATATTTTTTGTCATTTCAACAGTTAAAATTAAAGTAAATTTCACAGACATTTTCTGTAAAAATTGCTACAAAAATTTCTGTAATTTTGTGCTATACAAAAAATGCTGTAAAGCGTGGTCTTCGAACGCGAACCCAGTTGAACATGTTTTGTATATTCTAGACAGACGACTTGCTTGAAATTTATCATCCTCACAAAATCTCCAAAAATTGGAGAACTTTCCAGAAAGACCTTTTCTGGTGGATGCCCTAACTTCTCGTTATAACCTCATTGACTCTATTACGAGAAACTCCAATTTTATAGAGCATCTCGAAAGTGTGAAAAATGTACTTCATCCAGTTCAGTTCTGAACGCCTCATTTATACAAGCTCCATCTTTTTTTTTTTTTTTATTATGAGCTTTACATGCTTGAACAACTCAAAACATTTTGCATTTTTACTCGCATCATTTGCTGTGTAACATTCTGTAACAGTGTGCTGTTGCTGTGTAACAATGCTGTCTATAAATCGAAAGCGATTTACTGGATTTATTATAATCTAAAAACAACTTCCTTATCATTTCACTAAAAAATGAATAAACAATAACTTATGTAATTATTATTCATGGTTGAATGATATAAGCAGAGTTGCTAACTGCTCTAGATTTTTGTCACCAGTATTGCTGAAAAATATTTTTCTTTTTACATTTTTAATTCCTAAAAAACACTAATAAAATAAATAAATAATTTCGATTAAAAAAATGGTGAAAACTACATTGAGCAGTTGGCAACTCTGTACAGGAATAAATATAAAATCTGATGTAAATACTATTGCAGATTTCCAGGCATTTTACTGTACAGTGTAAATTTAACACATAATGTATCGCAAAAGTGTTTGTAATAAATCCAGGGTTTTTAACAGAAATTTTGTAGGTAAAATTTCAAATCCTTAAGTACTTCTTACGAAGATTTTGCTGCTATAATCACATTTTTTTGTTCAATACTTTTACGGAGAGTTTACTGTTAAAATTACAGCACTTATCTTGGTATTTTATACGGAAATATTGCTGTTAAAATGATTGCATTTATTCTCCTCACTGTTAAAACTAATGGTGATACATTGCACCTTTTAGGGGTGAAAGGCTTGTCTCACTGGTGACACCCCTAAAGGAGCCAGAATGACACCTTTAAATAGGGTGAAAAGATAGCACCCTTAATCCATAGTGTCCAATAATAAAAAAATTAAAAAATATACAAACCGACTTTTGGCCGTGGAAGGATTCGAACTCACAACGTCTGATTATAAGCTCAGCGTTCTAACCGCTCGGCCATCGAGCTCACCTTCATTCACTCACAGCCGTAGATTTTACTTGCCGTCATAGAAAACAGAAAGATACACGTCACAGCACATGTGCATGGTTCCAGTCACCCGATGAGGTGCCACATTGCTGCCAATACGAAGTGTATGGCACCTTATTTAGCTCCAATCACCCAGTAAGAGACCTGTCGGCACTGCAACCACATAGCCAAGCCCCTATGGCACCCTAGGGTTCCAAATGCCCCGGGTACCAATGGACCCTAGGGCCTTTTCACCTCCGGGTCCCAAATGGCACTGGTTTGTCACCTTCACTTTTAACAGTGCTCAGTCTTGAGAGAAATATTACAAGAACCCCCCAAAAAACAGTTTAAAATTACTATACAACATCTCTATAGATTCTATATATCGGTGTTTATAATGTCAGCGCATTTGTTAAAATATCTAAAATAATTTAAACAATTATAAAAACATTTAAATTAATTTAAAATATATTATGCAGTGTTGCCTACAGGCGACATCAGGACTGAGCAGGTTATTGTTTTAATTTTCACGGAACTATAACCGTTAAATTTACAGCGCTTTTTGCAATACCTTTGTACGGAAAAGTGTCTGTGAAATTTACTAACCGATGAAATAACGAAAAATATGCGATAAAATAATTTTACTGCAATTTTTACTTAGAAACTGCTAGCAGTTTTTGCTTTAAAATTTAACAATTTTTTTAACAGCGTTTATTCTAGTATTAGTATTTGTTATTAATTTGCAGCCACGCAAAAGCATTCCATTGAATAATTTTATAGGAGAAAAGATTTTCTGGGGAAGTTTTAATTATATTAAATTATTTCACATTTCACGAAATCAGTATACGTTGCTGATATTTACTACAATTTACTTTCTGTATAACAGAAAGCAGTCAATATTTACAGGGACGCACAAAAGATTTCGTCTACTATACTGTATCCTAATTACTGCAAAATAATATTAATCCTAAATAAAATCCTAAATACTATTAATCCAAGATTTAAATATAATTAAAACTTCGTTACTGTACGAACGCTCATCACTTAATATGTTTGACATGCAATTTCCGACATTTTTTTTTTTTTTTTTTTTTTTTTTTTTATAATAAAGACATGGGTTTAAAAAAATGCAATTGTTAAAATCAAAACACATCATTTTTTTCAACATTTACTCTTATCCTTTTTTCTGTGCACACAGTAAAATATTAAATTATCCGCATTAATAGTATCAGAATATCGCAAATAAAAACTGTTTTGTCCGCAATCAGAAAGGAGGATAAATAGTTGAAATCTTGACGCATTTTAAAATTTCAAACATAAAAGTTTTCCGTATATTTTCTGGGTATAGTCGGAACAAGCTGGAAATTGCACATCAAACATAGCAAATGAGTTGCGTTCGTACTAGAAAGAAAATTTAAAAATGTTTAGGTCTTAGTATAACACTACTATCTGATTTCTATTATACGGGAAGTAACTTATAATAAACTTCAAGAACGTATATCCATTCCATAAAAAGTGAAATAGTTTAATATTATTAAAACACGCCACAAACAATGCTTCATCCTATGCTATTATGTAATGTAATATTTTTGGGTAGCTCTGTAAATTAATAACAAAAATATTCTTTGCACCATAGATTGTAAAAAAAAATGTTTAGTTAATATATACTTCATGAATGCATATTTACAATTTTATTATGTTCGAAATTTTAATTAAGGATGGTTAGTGTTAATGTTATTAACAAAAAAAGTAAATTTTTCTGAAAATTGAAAAAAATTGGACCCGAGAGAGTTAACAGATAATTAAAATTTAGTTAAATTATAACAATAAAAGAAGTTTTAATAAGATAAAATTTAGCAATTTTCTTATGCCTACTTTCTCCTTTTTAGTACTTAAAAAAAAAATTCGCTGTTGCAGTTTCACAGTCAGGTGATTTGTCTAGGCGAAAAAGTCAGCACATAATCAACTCCTTTATTTTTGTGTCTGGTAAACAGTTGTAACCATAAAGAATATTTCGCAATTTATCACCTGTGGCCGGCTAACGAGAAAATGCCTTAAAATTAATTTATTAATGACTATGGGATCTTTAATTCAATAGGAAATTTAAAAAGATTAATTTTTTTAACTGTCACCTGAAACGCATTTATGTATACGTTATACATATATATATATATACATACATAATTCTAGCATATCAAAAATCAAAGAAAAAATCAATCACTTTTTTTTTTTTTTACATAAAAAATCAAGTTTAAAAAAGTGTAAAAATAGGAAACACACTAATCAAATGAAGCTTTTTGCAATATAAAAAGAATCTTCAAAAGCGAATTATTCTTTTAAAGTTTATGTGAAAACATATATATATATATATAACACTAAATGAAATAAAAAGTAAAAACGTAAAAAAATACATATATAATCACGTTTGCTTCAACGTTTTACGTTTGCCAACGTTTGCTTCGGTTGATAAGGATCAATTATGGTAAAGCAATTAAATAATCGACCTCCATAAGGAAATAAAGAACATCATCGCACAGCAATAACCTTGCTTTTTAATAATATCTTATAACTATTTACATAAGCATAAAGCGTAAAATGGAAATGTGTATGCAATGACGATTTTTTTTCTGTAAAATAAATTCTTCTATTCAAGACATTGGTTAAATTTATTCAGTTTTATATGACTGTTACAGGATGATTTTCTTTATTTGGATAAGAAAACGCTACATTAATTTTTTATAGTGATAATAGAAAGGTAGTTGATTAACCGTAGGCGATCATTTATCATCGTTAAAAATAATATTTGGTATATATGTTTTTTTCTGTTTATTTTGTAGTAGTTATAAAATAATTGAACCTTATGGTTGAACTGGACTAACATGTTTAATCATCTACTAGTAGTCGTTGATTAACCACAAGTGAGACATCTGTTTTTATATTTAGAAGTAATCACTTGCTAACGACACGGTATGCACACAAATAATAATAATAATAATAATAGCCGGTCAAAAGCTAGTATTATTCGAGCACAGAGGGTTGTGGAAATAAGTATATTAAAAAGTAAATGGCCATTGCATTGTAAAAATATGTCATCAAAAATTGTTATATAGATTTTAAAAGTCGATGGCATAATAGAATGTACCGCCCATGTCTTCTCCATGTATGTTCAAATCGTCCATATCCTTAAGGATTAATATTTCAGCTAATTGATGTTTTTTTTTTTTCAAAAATTATTATCAACAAACATTCTATACTTCTGAGATGGTAGATATCTCCACCACTCCGCAACTCTTTTGCTGAATGCCAGGAAATAGAAATTTGTGAGCAAGAGAAAAATGCAGATTTCTCAAAAATTATGTCACCTATGGTAAACGCTATAGTATCCTTGCAAAATTTAATTTAACTTTCACTATTCCAAGTTTTTTAATAAATTTAGTTTCAGTAGATTCAAAAAAAGAAGGGGAAATAGCATGGAGATATATTTTTTCATTACATTTTCGACGATTTTTTTTAAATATAAATATGTTACTTTAAATTAAAGGAAAAGTACATTTGAGTTTGGCTTTATAAAAGATTTCATACAATACCCCTCACGATATAAAAAGAAAAGATTTTTACTAATTTAATTGGTCCTCCTACATTTTTTCTAAGTATGTTTGTGAATAATTAACTTTCCTTTTTCGACAGCTTACTTGCAAAATGACAGACATACGTTTCGGACACGTTTCATAACATCAATGGCAGTAAAAGAAACTTTCCTTTTGCATTTCCCCCCCGAAATTCTACTGGTTTCTGCCATTTCTAAATATAAAGAACTCATTTAAAAATCGAAAAAACTCTAAGACTTTGCATTATTTCACACGTGGTTAAATCATACGAAAAACTTTTTTTTCCTTAACGTAGGTTTTTTATGTATTTGCGAATGAAAACAATTGCAATAGCTTTAATTAAATTTTATAGAAAAAAAATTAATGAGAAATTTTAAAAAGTTTTAATTTTTTTCTTAATTTGTTACGAACAACTTCTGGTTAATTAATTCAGTGATTTTATTAGAATAATATTTTATCATGGATTTTATGGAATGAAAGATAGTTTTTTGCGGATGTTATAATCTTATGGTTCTTTATGAGTTTTTTTTTCTCTTTTTCTTTCTTTTCTTTTTTTAAGTGTACAAAGATAACGAATCGAAATTTCACATCGAACTTAACATATGAGATACGTAAATACTGTTATGGAATAAAAGCTAAAGTTTTAAAAATATTCAGATCTTGGTGTAACAATATACAATACTTAGGATTCAGTATAGTAGCCGAAAACTTTTGAGAGTCCCTGTTAATACTATCTGCTTTTTATCATACAGGAAGTAATTTCTAGTAAACCTCAGTAACGTATATAAATTTCATAAAATTTAAGATATTTATAATAATTATAATAATGCGTTCCAAACAATATTTCACCCTATACCATTATGTAATGGAGTACTTTTGTGTGATCCTGTCAATTAATAAGAAATATAATTTGCACCACATATTTTACAGAATATATGTTTTAGTATACATTTCATAGATCCATATCAACGTTATTATATTCGAAAGAGTGTAAGATCATTAAAATGCCCTTAATTTTTTTTTCCGATTGGCCGTAACGTAACGGAATACTTTTGATTGTCCCTGTAATGAAACTATGCTTTCGTTTTTCATAAAATTTGAAATTGCTCAACAAAATTATGCAACAATTATATATTTTAACATTTACTCAAAAAAAAAAAGAAAAAAAAATCTGTAAGATTACTAATTTTTTTCTAGGAAACTGGATCCCTAGACTTTTATGTAACGGTAACAGTGAGAATTCATGTAACAAAATCGATTATTTGAATTTTTGCTGCTACCATAATACATACCATAATCCATAATAAATTCTAGGAGCCAGTTTCCTACACAAAGCTCAGTAACAATAGTTTTTATTTTTATTTATTTATTTATTTATTTATTTATTTATTTACAGTGTAGTTAATGTTCAGTCATATGCGGTTTGACAAACAGACGGACGGATTGAACGACGAGATGGTACGTATTTACATAATTACGAATGCACTTAAGAAGGATAAAAGTTAAGCATTCAATATATAGAGAGAGACAGAGAGAGAGAAAAAAAAATAAAAATATCTTTAAAAAAACATTAGTGGATAAAAGCTTTTGTATTAACTATTTCTAAAATCACAAAATTAAATCTAATGTCTGAATATTATCATAAAATAAATGAAAAATAAAAAATACTTTTTTTCTTTCTACCACTTATATCCATCAAAAAAAAAAAAAAAAAAAAAAAAAATACTTTGAATATTTTTATAATCTGTGGTAAAATACAACAATTAATGAAAGCGACATTTGATTTAAAACTGAAATTAGGTATTATGTTTCCATCATAATCAGACTTAATCGGCTTATAACCCCGAATCTAGTTTCTTTTATTCTATTCTTAATGAAATTACTTTCCACTGTAACGTTGGAAATTATTGCATTCATGGGAGATTATTTATGTATTATGAACATAATTTTTTAACTGGATTTATTAAGACTTATTCAACTTCGGTGAAATCTGTAAAATTAGACATAAAAAATAGGAAACGACGTCTAGTTTTAGATTTATGTTCTATCTTTTTTACTTTATTTGTAATTTATTTGTAAAAATTATCTTAATTTTATGTTTCGACGATTTATACTTTTGTTTTCATACATTTAATCTTTTTTTTTTTTTAACTTTTTTAGTTATTTTTATTTTTTCAAGTTTTATGCATTCTAAAAAAACAAAACAGAGAAAGAGAGAGCTGTAAATCTGCAAAACTAGGTTTGTAAAGCTAATAAATCTATATATTTACTAAAATTTTAAGAATAACCCGGGTTAGTTTGGTATATTTTATGACAGCCAATTATCAGCACAAGGTATACAGGCCCTAGAGAAAGTACCTTCAGCGGGTGTTTTTCTAAAAAATCGTAACCTCTATTTACGTGAGTTTCGGTAAAAAAAAGAAAAAAAAAAAAAAATCAGAAAACTGCGAACGGATAGGGAAACGGGCGCGATTAAGTTCGAACTCAGCATCTCCCGTCTACCAGTTTCGAAAGCAAAACTTCTCAGATAATGGTAGGGCATAACCTGGGTACGTACATTATTTTTATTTATCTATTAATTAATTAATTAATTAATTTTATTTTTTATTTATTATTATTCACATTTTTTTTTGTTTCCTATTACATTGTTTAAAATACATTTACAAAAGTATTAGAAAATATATTTCTTTTAAACACATATTATAAATTCATTGTAAAAATTATATAAAAATCAGAAATAACTTGTACAGAAATTTGTATTTAAGAAAATGTTGTTTCTAAATATTAAATTATCGTTTTAAATTTGAGAAACAGTTTTTGTACCGAAGTCTAAAACGTTATCTCTATCGCTAAAAAATCATATTAAGTTTAGGTGTAAGATTTTGATATTCTAAAACTAGAGTTTAGAAAAAATAGTTTTAGATATGGCAGTAAATCATACATATATATATATGTATATATATATTTTTTTTTTCGGAATAAAACTTATTTTTAAGAATAAATCTATTAAAATCACGTTTTTTTTTTTTTTTTTTTTTTTTTTTTTTTTTTTTTTACTCTTTCCAGTTTTCGTTATTGCGTGTGCTTCACTCTGATTCCGTTGGCGGTTTTTAATTTTTATTAAAATTATTATTATTTATCTAAGTACATGTCAATTTTCGTCCGATATAAAACAGTCTCATAAGAGGTTTTTCCTTCTAAACGTTTGATTATTTTCAAAATAAGTAAAAAGTGAAGAAATAGAAATAAAAATTTACTTGCATTTTCGATGCCATCGTATTTTGCCACAAATTAAAAAAACAATTCCCCTTACAACATTTTATTTTAAACACTTAAACACTTTTTACATGCCTAATGCAAATAAAAAAATCTGTTATTTTATTGCCAGAAAATGCTATTCACATTTTTTTGTTTATTTTTAAAATACTAGAAATATATTTGCAAAAATGTGTATTTCTATTAGGAAAATATTATAAATTTATTTTACAAATGATAAAAATAATTGGATAATAAAAAGTAACTCTAATTAAGAAAAGGTTGTTTGTTAAATATTAAATTATCGCTTTATCTTGTGAAAAAAGAGAGATGTTGCGTAATTTAATAATCTTAATACCTATAAAAAATAGCCTCGATTTATGTTCTTTTAATTAATGCTTGAAACAATATTTTTTCCCAATTGCCTTAGTTACATTCTCTTGCATAATCAGCATCATCATAAAGATTTCTTCACAAGCACAAATCCCCACAAATGCATATATGAAAATGTAAAACATTCGAATCCCAAAAGTTTTATTATAAATTGTCTTATTTATATAATCTATTACATAATCAACATTCTTATAAAGATTGCTTCACAAGTCCGAATTCCCACAAATGCATACATGAAAATGCAAAACATTGGAATACCTAAAGTTTTATTATAAATATAACAATTGTTCAAATCGATGTTCGATTCAGGTCCGTATTTAGGCATTATATATCACTCGCAAGTAGACATAATCAGCTTATAACCCCCAAATCTCGTTGCTTTAATTTTGTTCTTAATGAGATAACTTATTCCCATCCAACAATGCTAATGCTTACATTTAAAATATGTAGGAGATTATTCTTTCTTTAATTGACGTTATTCTTTAACAAGGATTGATCCGACAAACCTTTCAAACAAAATGCAAGATAATGAGATCACTCATTAAACGCTTTGTTGTATCATGGAATATTGTATTTTTCATTCGTCACAGAAATATGAGGATACAAAGTTGCTAAATGCAAGCATTAGAAACAAACATTGTTTTCATTTATAATTTATTTATTTATTTTAATTCGTGTAGTTCAGATTGTGTTGTGTTATGTTTTACATTTAAAATAGATGAAAATTTGCTCTTCAATTGCTGTGTGTAGTTGAAAATGTGCAAGGGAATAGGGTCAGTTATTAGATGCTTTGTTGTGCTCTAGAATGCGAAATTATGCGTACATTACAGAAATGGCTGGATAGAAAATACTAAATGTAAGGATTAGAAGTTAATGTTTTTTTTCCTGTATGTGTGTGTGCTTATTTGTAAATAATTTGTTCAGTACATAGCTCTTTACATGCATCAAAAAATTTGTAATTGTAGGAAAAAAGAAATTCCAACAAATATTCAGTTTTTCTTGTTCTTTCAGCTGTTTTTTGCTCATAAATTTATGTTTAAAAAATAAAAAAATATAATCAAGGTAATCATGCAATTAATCTGAGATTAGCTTTTATTTAAACAAATAACTATTGTTAAAAAGAATCCATCAAATTCAAAATAATAATAAAATTATGTATTTTAAAAAAAGTTTTCTTGAGAAATTTCCCATAAACTCTGATTTAAAAAAATCCAAATTAATAAAACGCCTGGAGTTTTATTGAATAAATATTTGTAAATGTTAAATCAAAGTCCCCCAAAGATAATTGTTAAAAGGTTGTTAAAAATTTTTTTGGAAAGAAATTATCTACAAATTTGATTAAAAAAATAAAACAAAAATAACAGAAGCATCCAAGTAATTAGCTTGGGATTACCCTTTGGCAAAGTAAGAGTGTATCTAACACTTAGGGTTCTTTGTTCCATGCCTGTGCTACTTTTTCAGAAATCACTCTCTTGCCACGGAACAGCACCTGATAAATTCATAACAAAATAAAATATAGGGATACTTTGTGCAGCTGGATTCCTTAAAAATTGATAAAAATACGTTCAGCAAATGTTTGATTTTTAATAAATTGCCCACCAGTTGTTAAGAAAATACTATTAGTGTTGTTTTGTATTTATAATTTATTATTATTATTATTATTATTATTATTATTATTATTATTATTATTATTATTATTATTATTATTATTACTATTATTATTATTATTATTATTATTATTATTATTCATTCAGCATACAGTTCTCTGAATGCACCAAGAAATATATCATTGAAATAAAAACTTCCATCAAATGCTCAACTTTTTAAGAAACTGTTTATTAATTTTAAATAACAGAATCTCTCAAGTTACCCCGAGATTGTTTTTATTATTAAAAAAGTAACAATTGTTACAAGTAATTTATCAAATCTACCCACAAATTAATAATTGTTAAAAACAAAGTTTCTTTTTATTCGCCGTTAAAAGATACAAAATTACAGAAACGCCCAATGAATTAGACTGTTAGATTTTTATTTAATAAATATCTTATAATTGTTAAATCAAATCCATAAAAAAAATAATAACTATTCAAAATATGTTAAAAAATTTTTTGGGAGAAATTACCCACAAATTTTATGTAAAAAATAAAATCAAAATAACAAAAAAACTCAAGTAGTTAGCTTGAGGTTGCTCTTTGGAAAACAAAGCAAAACAACTCAGGGCTCAGGGCTCACACTCAGGGCTCTTTGTGCCTTCCCTATGCTACTTTTGCAGAAATCATTTTTTTACCATGATATAGCACTTGATAAAATCATTAAAAAATTAAAGGTACAGATACTTTGTGTCAGTGGATTTCCTAAAAAATAATAATTAATAGAAATACGTTCAGCAATTGTTCAGTTTTTTGATAAGTTGCCTTTGAATGTTACATTAAAAAACAAAAAATAAATACTAGATGAACTCAAAAAACCCTTGATTATTTTTTAGTTAAAAAAAAAATCATCCAATTCATCCGTAAATTAATAATGGCTAAAGCAGAATTAGTTTTGTTTCAAAAAGTTTCCATAATCTTGCCATCCAAAAAAAAAAAAAAAACAATAATATAAAAAATTATTTTAGTGAACTTGGGTTTATTTTTTCGTAAAAAAAAATTATGAATGTTAATTCAAACACGCCAAAATCTTAATAATTGTTTAAATATGTTAAACATTTTTTTTAAAAAAATTACTCTTAAATTTTATGTAAAAATATTAAGCACTCTCAAATATTTACATAGCTGTTCATCTTTGGTAAAATGTTTATAATTGTTAAAATCAAATTCATAAAAAAATTAATAATTGTTCAAAATATGTTAAACAATTTTTGGGGAGTAATTACCTACAAATTTGATGTAAAAAATAAAATAAAAAATTACAGAAGTACTCTGAGGTTGCACTTTGGCAAAGTCAGACAAAATCATGACATTTAGGGCTCTTTGTTCCTCGCCTATACTACTTTTGCAGAAATCATTCTCTTAGCATGATGCAGAACTTGATAAAATCATTACAAAATTAAAGGAACAGATTCTTTGTATCACTAGATCCCCTAAAAAATAGTAATTAATATAAAAACACTCAGCAAATGTTCGCTTTTTCGGTAAACTTCTCACCAATTTTATTTATTAAAATTTAAACATTAAAAGTGAGCTCTAGATTGCATTTTATTAAAATAGTAACAATTGTTAAAATTAATTAATCAAATTCAAGTACAAATTAATAATTTTTAAAAACAGAGTGAACAAAGTAATACACAATCTAACATTTAGGGCTCTTTGTTTCTTGCCTACGCTACTTTTGCAGAAATAATTTTCTTGCAGTGATTGCAGAACTTGATAAAACCACTACAAAATAAACTGTACACATACTTTACATACCTGGATTCCCTAAAAATTGATAATTAGTAAAAATATGTTCAGGAATTGTTCGATTTTTTGATAAATTTATCATTAATTTTAGCTAAAAAAAAATTAAAATAATTAAAGCTTTGAAGCTAGTCAAAATAAAAAGTAAGGATACTTTTTATCCCTGAATCCACCAAAAATTAATAATTATTAAAAAATATGTTCAGCAAATGTTTGATTTTTTGATAAGTTGAGTATTAATGTTACTTTAAAAAATAATAATATAAGCTCTCAGGTAGCCCTAGACGTTTTTTTTTTTTAATTTAAAAAATAATTTGTTCAATACAGCCGCAAATTAATAGTTTTTAAACATGGTTTATTTTGTTTCGAAACGCGACCAATAAACTTGCCACTCCAAAAGAAAAAAAAAGAAATCATAATAATAATATAAAACCTCAATAAGTAAATTTGGGCTTGTTTTTTTGGTAAAATATTTATAAATGTCAATTCAAACCCACCAAAAACTTAATATTGTTAAAAATATGTTAAAGTTTTTTGGGGGGAAATTACTTTTAAATATTATGTAAAAATATCAATTACACTAAATTAGCTATTTAGTTGTTCGTCTTTTATAATTGTTGAATCAACCCATCAAAAAATCCTAATTGTTCAAATTATGCTAAACATTTTTTTAAAGAAATTACCTTCAAATTTGATATAAAAATAAAATCAAAATAACAGAAGTACTCAAGTAGTTATCCTGAGGTTGCTCTTTGGCAAAATAAGACAAAATCTAACATTTAGAACTCTTTGTTCCTCACCTATGTTACTTTTGCAGAAATCATTCTTTTACCATGATGCAGAACTTGACAAAATCATTACAAAATTAAAGGTACATATACTTTGTATCGGTGGATTTCCTAAGAAAGTATAATTAATAAAAATACGTTCCGGAAATGGCAATTTTTTTATAAATTGCCATCAATTACTTTTAAAATACAATTAATGCTTTTTTGTGTTTATAATTTATTTTTTTCTCCTTCAGTATACAGTTCTTTGAACCGACGAAAAAAAATTATAATAAAAAAAAAAAAAAAAAAAACTTTCAGCAAATGCTCAGCTTTTTAAGAAATTGTTAAAAAGCTATTGTATTTTTATTTTAAATAATAGAAGCTCTCAAGATAACCTTTGATTTTCTTTTATTAAAAAATTAACCTCTGTTAAAATTAATTCATCAAATTTACCCAAAATTAATATTTGTTAAAAACAAAAATTATTTTGATTCCCGGTTAAAAAAAAATCCAAAATATAACAGAAACGCTCAATGAGTTAGCCTGGGATTTTCATTGAATAAATATTCTATAATTGTTAAATGAAATCCATCAAAAAATGAATAACTGCTCAAAATATATTAAAAATTTTTTTTAATTACTCACAAATTTGATGTAAAAATAAAATCAAAATAACAGAAGCACTCAAGTATTTAACCTAAGGTTGCTCTTTGGCAAAGTAAGGCAATATCTAACATTTAGGGCTCTTTGTTCCTCGCCTATGCTACTTTTGCAGAAACCATTCTCTTGCCATGATGCAGAACTTGATAAAATCACTACAAAATACAATGTTCAGATGCTTTGTATCACTAGACCCCTAAAAATAACAATTAATAAAAATACATTCAGCAAATGTGCTTTTTTTTTTTTTTTTTTTTTTTTTTTTTTTTTTTTTTTTTTTAAATTTAAACATTTAAAGCTCTCAAGTTAGTTCTACATTGCATTTTATTAAAAAAATATCAATTGTTAAAACCAATTAATCAAATTCACGTACAAATTAATAATTGTTAAAACCAATTAATCAAATTCACGTACAAATTAATAATTGTTAAAAACAGAATGAATTATTATTTTAAAAAATATCCATAAATTTGCCATAAAAAATATAGAAAAATTTCATTAGTTAACTTGGATTTGTTTTTTGGTAAACTATTTTATCTTTTTAAATCAAATCCCCCATAAAATGAATAATTGTTAAAAGTATGATAATTTTTTTTATTGCCCACAAATTTGATGTAAAAATAAAATCAAAATAACAGAAGCACTCAATCAGTTAGCCTGAGGTTGCTCTTTGGGAAAGTAAGACAAAATCTAACATTTAGTTCTCTTTGTTCCTCGCCTATGCTACTTTTGCAGAAATCATTCCTTTAACATGATGCAGAACTTGGTAAATCATTACAAAATTAAAGATACGGGTTCTTTGTATCACTAGATAAACTAAAACATAATAATTAATAAAAATACATTCGTTTTTTCTCATGAATTTTATTTTTAAAAATTTAAACATTAAAAGCTCTCAAGTTAGCCCTAGATTGCATATTATTAAAATACTAACAATTGTTAAAACTAATTAATCAACTTCACGTACAAATTAAAAATAGTAAAAAACGGAGTGAATTATTATTTAAAAAAATATCCATAATGTTGCCATTAAAAAAAGAAAAAAAATTAGAAACATTTAATTAGTTAACTTTTTTTTTTGGGGGGGGGGAGGAGTAAAATATTTATAATTTTTAAATGAAATTCATCGTAAAATGTATAATTGTTAAAAATATGTTATTTTTTTTAATTACCCACAAATTTGATGTAAAAATAAAATAAAAATAACAAAAGACTCAAGTAGTTAGCCTGAGGTTGCTCTTTGCCAAAGTAAGACAAAATCTAACATTTAGAACTCTTTGTTCCTTGCCTATGCTACTTTTGCAGAAATCATTCTCTTGCCATGATGCAGCAGTTTCTCGAGACTCTCATACTTGAAGATGAATTTATCAGTATTGTCTTATTTCAACAAGATATATTCTCTTTCACCATAATTGATGAATATTACATATGAAAGCGTTTTTGGTACAGTTTAGATGAAAGATTCGAAATGGTTCCTGTTTTCTGATCTAAAGCAAGAGGAAGATTTTGCACTCATAGTTTTTCTGTGTCTAAAACTCTCTACGTGTGTGATATGTACATTGTACGAATGTGTATATATATTATGTGTATCTATATCCACTTAGTATTTGAAGATGAATTTATCAGTATTGTCTTATTTCAACAAGATATATTCTTTTACTTTTCGCCATAATTGATAAATATTACATATGAAAGCGTTTTTGGTACAGTTTAGATGAAAGATTCGAATTGGTTCCTGTTTTCTGATCTAAAGCAAGAGGAAGATTTTGCACTCGTAGTTTTTCTGTGTTTAAAACTCTCTACGTGTGTGATATATATACTGTAAGTATATATACTATATGTATCCATATACACTTAGATAATCATCCATTTTCTTTTTATGATGCTCGAAATAAATATTAATATTATATAAAATAGATAAAAATTATATATCATTTCAAATCATACCACTTCGAGTCATATTTCAAATCAAATCAAAATTATTGTATGGTATGACTTATTTATTTACAGAGACCTTTCTCAATGTTAATTTAATGCAGTAAAATTTATGGAGCTCATAACTTTTTTGATTACTTTCCACTGTTGTCCCTGATGCCACAAAAGTTTTACTAAATCCTAATAGTAATAATAATTACATAATAATAATATATGCTTTTTAAACTTGTGTTCTATTTTAAACATTTTTGTAAACTTATGAATATTTTTTAATAAACACATTTAATAATCTTTTTTCTATTCTTTGCATTTTTTCTTAAAACAAATCCATGATTACTTGCCATACCTATTTGAGTCGGTTTTATGCCTCCATAATATAGATTCTTGTATCAATTTAACATACTTGATTTTTTTTTAATCAAGCAGTATGCTTTAACATATCAATAATTGAAATTTCAAATTTAATCAAAATCCTTAATTTATTTTCATAAACCAAAATGCTTCTGTATGTTTTGATAAATTACAATTATTATTATTATTACTAGCTGACCCGCCCGGCGTTGCCCGGGTCCGTATTAGCAATATTAAACGAACTTGAAATTTGTATGATTTTATCAATAACTGGAAGCATGCAGAAATGCATTGTCTGAAATACGTCGCAGCTGACTTTGTGAAAAATCAGTTTTAAAAACAACAACTAATATTAAACTCTAAAAATACTTAAAATGAGCAATGAGAAACACGGGAGGGAACATGTATCCAACGATTGCGTTAGTTTCGTGTTAAAGTGTTGATATTTTCTTAGCAGACGATTTTTTGTGATAAATACATTATCTGTTTTATATTTCTTCTGCGTTTACCTAAGCTGTGTAAAATCTCTATAAATAAAAGGAATAGAGGATGAGAGCCTATCTGTGCCTCAATTATCCTCAGAATTCCTTTTATATATATAGATTATTCCTTCATTATTAGTTAAAAGTAAGTTTGCCTATCCCATTAATATTTTACAGTACCATCTAGACATTTGTCTCAGCACTGGAAATTGCTTCCCCCCCCCCCCACTGAATTATTTTAATTAAATAGATTTAGAAAACAAGTAAGCAAATGTATATATATATATATATATATATATATATATATATATATATATATATATTTCAAATTTCAAATTGTTTTTTTCTTTTTTGCATTGCTCAAGGTCATTTGTTCTTATTGTTAAAAGGTAAAATTATGTTGTTTTGTTTTATTTTTAACGATAATTATTTAAGAATAGATCACTCTACATTAGTAGTTTAACAGTTAAGAGTTTATTTTCTATATTATTTATTATTTGGAGAATAGCATTGCCATCTGTACCATTTACACCGAAAACTAAACATAACTAATCTATACGGGAACTAACTGAAACTCAAGATTTAGAAAATTTCGTGCATTATTTCTTGCGATAGAGCTATTGCGATAATAAGGAATAATGCACCATGGCAGAGCCACCTGTTAAGTGATTTGTACCAAAACGTAATCATCACCATGATACATCAAGTACTAACTAAATCTAAAGTTTTAAGAAAATCCATGCACTAGTTCTGACATATGGCTATTATGGAAATTGAAAATAATGCAGCATAGCAGAGTCACCTGTTGCGCGATATACACCAAAGCCTGATCAGATCTAATTTTTATCAAGGACTCACATAATCTAATAGTTAGGGAAATTCTGTGCATCAGTTCTTCAGATAGAGCTATTGCAATAATCACTAATAATGCACCATGGCAGCGCCACCTGTTGAGCGATATCATCAAAACAATATCAGCACCATGTTATATCAAGTATTAACTAAATCTAAAGTTTAAAAAAATCCATGCAGTAGTTCTAGAGATATGGCTGTTGTGGAAATTACAAATAATGCTGCATAACAACACCACCTGTTGAACAATATAATCCAAAAACTAATCACATCTAATTTATATCAAGGTCTAACAAAATCTAAAATTTTGTGAAATTCCGTGCTTTATTTCTGGAGATAGAGCGCCCACAAAATTTTTGTCACATACAGACAGACACACAGACTTACAGACAGACGTTTTGTAAAAATATTTTTTTGTGGTTCTCTGATCAATAAAAAATGTAAATTCATCGAATACTGGATTTCGAAAATTTCCATGAATCCAATACTTTCTTCTTGTAAAGATAGAATAAAGTAAAAGTACAGCAACAAAATAATAAAAAACATAGAAAAAAAAAAAAGAGAAAAAGGAAGAATAAATTAGCAAAATCGTTAAAAAAAAGGAAATTTTTTTTTTCATTTTTAATACAGTTAAAATGAAATATCTGCTCATATTATGAAGGTTAAAACCTGTTTTGAACAATGAGCGCACGCTGTTTGTATCTTCTTTCTTATGTTTCGGAAGAATGCAATTTACGAAAACAATTTATGATGCGTTTTATCTCGATAACTTTTTATTGAAGTATAATTATTAACTATATGGCTTTAAAAAATTTCTCTGATTTCGTTTAAATTATATATTGTTATTAGATATATATATATATATAACATCCTGTATTTGTTTTTGTTAACTTTCCTCAGATTATATTTGAAAAAGTACTTTTACACTTGAATTCAAATGTAAAAAATAACAAACAGTTAAAGGAATTTTAATAGAAAGGAAATGGTATTTAAATTAAAAAAAAACTAAACGGAAATATTTTCATTTTATAAATGTATACATAAAAGAATAAAATATGATAGAAGAAAATGTTCTAGGTTATTTTCATTTAGATTTTAATTTAAAAAGAAATAAAAACTGTATTTTTTTCTTCTTTTTTTTTAAGACTATACAAAATATTTATATATTATATCCGTATTTATAATAGAATACATTATGTTAAAGAGGAAAATATTTCAGATTATTTACGCTCAGACATTAAATGAAAAAGATTTAAAAAAAAAAAACTCACAAATTCTTAATAATTTCAGAAAATCAAAATAAACGTACATTGATACGTTATTCTATATTTTTATGGGATATAAGCTTAGTCTTATTGCTGCAAATGCCGGAATGTGGATGAATTTAAAATCCTAACGTGTTTATATATCTATACTATTTAATAATTTTTGTTTGTTAAATAATTAAAAATTCATTATTTTTAGAGACATTGTTCTGTATCACTGAAAATGACTGAACACATATTATAGAATATGATATAAATAACAAAAGACATGTACATGCATGGTTTTACGCACTGTAAGAAAACAGACGATTTTGCAGAGATTGAATTGGGAATCGTGACGCTAGTAGAATTCACTGTTTTTTAACGGAAAAATTCTCGTAAATTCCAGAAAATTTCCCATTTTTTCCCGAAAAAAGTGGAAAATTGTTTAGAATGTATGCAATTTTTCCCTTTTTTAAAACAGTTAATTGTATTGGCGTTTCGATTGCCAGTATAACCTCCGTAAAATCGCCTTTTTTTACAGTGTAGGGTTGTCAATTTAGTCTCCAAGAGTTCATACCTGAAACAATAAATAGCATTTTATGCGTGCATATATCGAACATTAAAGCTGTTTTTTTTCTTTTGAAACTTGCGGTATGAATATGTTTTTTCGGATTAAAATTAAAGACCAAACTGGCAATCCTGGTTGGTAGATAAGGGAATACCCCCCCCCCCCCCCACACACACACACACATACATCACAGCCACTACCTTATCTTTCTCACTGTAGTATATGAAAAAAAAATATTTTCTTATTTTAAGTATTTTAAAAATGGACTTGATACTGCGTGTAATGTACTTATAATGAGCCAAAAAAATCTCAAAAATATGTGCAAGATATATTTAAAGTTTTAAAACAATGTTAATTCTTCTGGAAGTTTTGGCCTAACCATTTGGTCACTCTTAAGGGATTTTAAATTTCATGTATATTTTAAATGTAATGACTATTTTATTACCCATGCTGATAACGGGCTGCTAGGGCAAAAATAGATTTAAGCCTAGAAGCCACAATCACTTAAAGCAGAGTTTTAAAGGATTGGTGTACACATATACGCAGAAATAAGTCAGGTAATTATTTAAACTGAATTTTATTAAAAACATTTAAAAACATGATTAGTATAACAGCAAAAATCCGGCCATAGCTTTGGCCACAAGAACGCATTGCTCATTTAGTGAGCTTTTTATCAAGTCTAGACTAACATTAGAATACATCAGGTTAAAATGAGCTTTCGATTAAATCAGAATCATGCTTTAAATATTACATGTCTAAAACGAGCCATCCAAACATGAAGTTGCTCAAATATATACCATCTGATAATCGCATGGAAATAGCAAGGCAGTTCTCTGTAACAGTGAAGCATACAGTTATACAAAGCAACCAATCAGAAACAAGCAAACGTCATCGGTACGATGACGCAATACTTAAACTGGAATGCAGGCATTCATCTCCAGATGCGTGGAATTCGTAAAAGTATGACGCCATATCGCCAAAGAAAAAGAACACTCATAAACAGAGTAATGAAACTATATCTTAGTTACATAACGATTCGAAATACCGACATCATAGTAACTTCAGATCTGAAAGAATGCTGCGATATGACATCAGCTGATACTGACACAGCAAATATGTTGTTGCATATTTCTGAGATTTTTTTTCCTCTTTTTTAGCATATTGTTCATTTTTTCTATTTTTTTAATTGTTTTAATATAATTTTAATGCGTAGCTTGGTAATTCATTTTGCTGTTCAAAGCATGTTTGTCAAACGTTTACATTTTTTGAAGTTATTTTATAAAAGAATGAAATATATTAATAAATAAATTGTAATTATTTCGGGTTTATCTTTCTTATAACTTTTGTTCTAAACAAGAATATAGTAACAATATTACATGAAAAAATATAAATTTTACATGTAATCATGTTTTATCATTATCAGGTCAAATTGATAATTAAAACCTGAACTGTTTTAATTTATAGGCACTTGCATTTGGATGAAACCGAAAAATAAATGATAAATGTTAAAAATAAATCAAATAAATAATGCTAAGTCATACACATGTTTTAATGAATAATATTTAAAAAAATAATTTACTATATTAGTGTTTTTTTTTCAATAAATATTGCATTTTTCTTACATAAATTTCTTCTTCAAATATTAATTTCATTGTTGAGATATTTTACTGTGTAATTGTATACTTGGTAATTACTTGGGAAAAAAAATATATAAATACTAACGCAAATATACATAAACATTTGAAATTAAAATTTAAATATTTACACTCTATATAATTTTCCTAAAATAATAAACTGTGTTAATACGCTTAATAGAAAATATTTAAAATTTAATCATATAGAAAAAGGAAGAAATAAAATTAACAAAAGAAGAAAAAAATAATTGTAAAGGAAATAAGAGAACCGGATTACATGAATAAGTGTGATTTGCTGCAAAAAATCAAACAATTTTGTTGATAAATTGAAGGATAATAATAATTGTATGCGATATGTCAATTCAGGAAATGATTATGCAATAGCTGTTATAATTTATAGTAATTTTAGTTAGGGAATGATAGCTTAAACTAAAAAAATAACTGAGGAAAACAAAGGCAGATTTCATTTATTTTTTCCCACTTCCTTTAAGACAGTTTTAAAATGTTAAAAAAAAAAAAAAGATTTTATATGATATAATTGAATTAAGAAGCAATTTTGAAAATTTTATGGCATCGTTAATATATAATGCGCATTGTAATGGAAATGTGTTGCAATTTAATTTGTAGTACTTAATACTTAATACTTTGCAATACTACTGTTAAATATAGTTTAAGAGTGTTTGAATGAATATAAAAAATGCGGAAACTGCAGTCCGCACGACAAAATTCCTATTAAATGCTATATAATACAATTTCTTTTGATACTTTCTGATAAAAATGAAACTTAGAAATATTTTCAAATGACATTACATTTCTAAAAACATAAATAAAGGAATTAAAAGACTTAGAATTTCGGATTGTCATTTTCCTAGCATGTCACACTATGATGTGTGCAAAGATTTTATACTGCATAAATAACTTTTTCGGAGTTTTTTTTTCAATTTTCTAATTAATAATTAGGCTCTATAAGACAAATATATGAGTAAAGTAACAAATTCTATATTTTACAAACAAGTTTCCATAATTAAATATGATTATTACTCACTGTAAAACATCTGAGTAACGTTACTCAATAAAATTGGTGGCAGCCTTGTTTCCATCAATTTCATGGTGGCATAATCGATGTAACTGGTTAACCGATATAACCGGTGTAACATTACACTAATATGTAGTGTTACATCACTAATATATGTTTAAATTACACCATTATATAAGTGAACAAAAATCACTCCATAAAATTGGAGGCAGTAATACTGCCACCAATTTTATGGAGTAATGCTACACAAATGTTTTACCGTGCTGAAATGAATGTAATTTTCTTGGTATGCTCATTTTAGTTCTTTATCAGGTATAAATATGATCCTATAGAGAAATTATTCTTAGTTTTTGAGATAATTCTTATTTTTAAAGCAGAAATGGTAAAATCATAGCTACCAGCAAGATATTTTATATATTTCTTCGAAAATAATGCGATAAACGTTTTCGTAAAAATTAAGTAGACTTTTATTATGTCATTTTCCTGGTTTCCATAAATTAACAAATAAAACTAAGT
The DNA here is from genome assembly GCA_964019185.1 of Maratus speculifer. Lineage (NCBI taxonomy): Eukaryota > Metazoa > Arthropoda > Arachnida > Araneae > Salticidae > Maratus > Maratus speculifer. The sequence goes on from OZ025301.1 coordinate 200,685,181, forward strand.
TACATGAAATTTTAGCTATTATATTAAGGGTTTATTCGAAAAAACTCTTTTCCACCTTCAACAGATCGAAATTTTCTGACACAATTTCAGGCACATTTTTAAAAGTAGAAACATGAAACTTGCTGAGGGGATTTTTGAAGAGACGTCTGATGTCATTTTACGCTCACTTCATTAGAATTTGATTTATAAACAATTATCGTCTCAGTATGACCCCTGTTTTTGTTCACAGATCTCCCGCTTCGGAAAAATCGGCTTAGAATACCGTTTTTGATTGCTTTTTTTTTTAAATATTTTTTGCATTTATCAAAGAATCGACAATTACGGCACCTCGAGTACTTTCTGAATAAGACAATTTGCCAGTTTGATGCATACGAGAGCAAAAACGAATTTAAAAATAAATCTGAAAATAAGCAGTTTGAATCGAAATACACCCTTAAAAACATATACCTTTTAACAAAATTTAAATGTCATAAAAGAAGTTTTAAAATAAAATTGTCATTATCCTGGCATTCATGTGTCAAGAAATGAAATATGATAATATAAAAAATAACTTATTCTTTAAGTTCTTAAAAAAAATAGCAGTTTTACTTTGAAAACACTTTACTCTCCAATAGAAAATATGTATACCTCTTGAAACTTTGAATTGTTATTAATGGATACTTTCATTATCTCAGATGATCGAAATCCGACATTTTTTGGTATTTACCCTGTGTGATTTCAATTTGTCTGTGTGTTTACTCTACTATCCAACTGGCAGCATTCTTGCTCACGTAAATACACTCGTAATAACATGTGATTTTTACATGTTATCGAGAGTTGCTATAATCTGATATTTAAAATAAAATACATTAAAAAAAAAATCTGTAATCACACACATGTAAAGTTGCCGAAATCTGCATGCTTACTAACATTTTATGGTATTTAATGACATTTTATGTATAGTGTACAAGAAAAGATGTAGATCTACAAAAGTAACTTTTGTAAAGCTACAGAAATGTGTATCTTTACAAACGAATCTACCAAAATTAGTGTTATCTCACGAAAATTTTGTCTGTAACGTGAGTTGCAATTGCGTAAAAAAAAAAATCTAAGAATCCCAGTTTCCTAAAAAACTTTTAGTAACCTTGCATATTTTTTTATTTACAGTGTAAATCTATATTTGTCACATGCATTTTTGATGTTCGCATTCCATAAAAAGTTCTTGGAATCCCAGTTACCTAGTAAAATTTTGATAATTTAACAGATTTTTTTTTTAACAATGTATGTAAAGTTAATAGTTCGCTTACAGAAACCAGAAGTCTACACGGCTTGAGCCCGACCCGAAGAAAGAGCCCCGTCAGCTGGGCCCTTGGGGCGAGCTTTTGTAAAGTTTCATTTACGAAACTCGAATCGGGTCTATTATTCATTCTTTCTGGCCTTAACAAAACCATGCGTTTTCTCCCCGTACAAGCTAATACGTAAAAAAAATCGGCTTGGGTCGGTATTAAATTTCCAGACTGGGTCCAAGCCTCACCGTAGGAAAACCGTTGTGTCCTGGTCCAGCAACTCTTGAAAAAAAAAAAAAAAAAAAAAAAAAAAAAAGAATCATAGATTTTTAAATCACAATTATTTTACAATTAAAATAAATTTTAGAGAATGTTTTATGATGCATACATTCTCAGACAAAAAAAAAAAAAAAAAAAAAAAAATTAAAGTACATTAAACTTGTGAAAAAGAAGTTGCCCATTACAGATTGTACCTGCTAAAAAGGGAACTGATCTTTAACGATTTTTTTTTCTTTTCCTTTTTGGAATTCTGACTTCGAACTTTTTACTATACAGTAGTCTTAAAAACGCTCAATTAAGCAATAACGATTAATGATAACTCAAACAACTAGGAAACTGCACGTCAAGTGTAGCGAATGAGATGAGTTCATACTATAAGGAAGTTATAAAAATATTCATACCTTGGTGTAATAGTATAAAGTACTTCTGATACAGTATAGTAGTCGAAATTTTTCGTGTGCCCCTGTAAACTATCTATTTTCTAATATATAATAAACAACATGTAGTAAACTTTATCAACGTATACCAATTTTGTAAAATGTGAACTAGTTTAATATAATTAAAGAGCGTCCCAAAAAATATTTCCACATATACCATTATGCAATGAAATTTATTTGAGTGGGCCTGTAAATGAATTTGCATTACAGCTGCATTAAAATGCACTTGAAGTTATTTTTCCTTTTGGCCATAATGAATGGAATACTTTTGATCGTCTCTGTAATTAAATTATACACCCGATTTTCATAAATTTTAAATAATTCGACAAAGTTATATAAAAATTATATATTTTAAATTTCGAACAATTCGGTTTGGTAATTATTGCTCTGTTATATGCGACGGACAGAAAGACGGACGGACTAAAAGGCGACGTACACTGTAAAAAAAAAAAAAAAATGTTAATTTACTAAGATTTTTCTAGTAGATTTGTATTTCAAGAACTTTTTATGTAATGATAATAGCAAAATTTCATGTAACCGAGGCAGATTACATGATTTTTTCCGTTACAGTCAAAAGTTCTTGGAATAACAATCTACTAGAAAAATCTTAATACCTCTACACTTTTTTTTTTTTTTTTTTTTTTTTTTTTTTTTTTTTTTTTTTTTTTTTTTACAGTGTATTTACATAATTATGACCGCAGCTAAAAATGACTTTAAAATGAATTAAAAATGTGGTTATAATTTCATTGAACACATGCAAAAATAAACCTAGAAAAATATTTTGAAGTACATTTGCTGTAATTGTTGTTCGTAACCAAAGATGATTATTTAAAAATGTAAAATGTAAAAAGGAAAAAGAAAGAAAAAAAAGAGCTGAAATAAGCATTTTTCTTTAGATCTCCGCGTATAAGACAAGTTTTCTAAATTTCACCATGAAAATCGTTACAGAACATGTAAGCAAACTTTTCCTTCAATATAAATTAAGATGACTAGCATTCCCCCTCTTTTAAAATAAAGTTGAAACACTCAAATGTAAACATACAAATGTAATAAAAATTGTCTTCCACGGAGGTTTCATGACGGAGACTCCCAGATCGAAAAATTCTTTGTTATTTTTCTTAGTGCGTAATTAATTTTTGTTTCTTAAAAAGAATAATCTTTTACTATCCTTTTTTAATCAGCAGAGGTAAAGAAAATTTAGGTAATGCCTAATGAAATATTAACATGCGTTACACAGTATCTATGCAATTCAAACTCGTTTTTCTATCATATTTTCAGTTTATCAGATTTTTTTTAAACATAAAAAGCATATATTCTTTAGTTTGTTTCCAAAACAAATTTTTTCTATTATATTCATACAAGGCATTCTGTTAATAGCTAAAAAGCCTATGTGCAACGAATATGTAGTATGCTGTTATTATCCCCCTTTAATGTATTGCCTGGTGAAATATTAACATATGTTACACAGTACATAAACATATGCAATTCAAACCCATTTACTTATTTTATTTCCAGTTTATCAGAATTATTTTTCAATGTAATAATCAAATTTTTCCCTAATTTTTTTACAAAACAAACTTTTTGCTAACTTATTCATAAACAGCATTCTGATAAATAGCTAAGAAGCTTATGTGCAACGGATATGTACAATGTTATTAACCCACTTTAATGTATTGCCTCAGGATTATTTTTTAATGTTCATATCATATCATATTATCATATTTTTCCTTTTTTTTTTTTCTTTTTTACAAAACAATTTTTTTGTTAACTCATTCATACATGGCATTCTGATTGATAGCTAAGAAGCTTATGTGTAACGGATATGTAGTATTCTGTTATTATCCCAGTTTAATATATTGCCTAATGAAATATTAACATATGTTACACAGTACTTAAATCTATGCAATTGAAACCCATTTTCAATTTAAACATTTGCAACGTGTTGTAGGTAGCAGTCTCTCGGAAGATTAGAAGCTGCGCAAATATCACTTATCTTGTGATAGAGTTATAATGGTTAGCGAGTTTATCCAGGTGATATAGAAACAGGTGAACTGATTCAAATACAGTGATAAGTAAATATTTTTCATATACCTCTGCATGCCGTTAAAACTGAATTTCGCTTGCAATATGAATTTGCGCTATTAATAAGCATGCAACTAAATAGATATTCATAGAAGTGCATCCAGAAAACTGCACTGAGTACAACTTTCGTTTATTTTCCTGCACAAAATTATTGAGTTAATTTCATAAATGTTAGTTTTCTACCAAATGCTTTTTAATATTTTTTTACTATCAGACAGTTTGGTAATACTACAATTTAGAATTAATTTACATTTGAAACCTATTTTTACTATATAATTCAGAGATATTTAGAATTCATCATTATTGAACCTTTAAAGTCGCTGATTACTCTCTGCGGTTCTTTTCTTCTATGAAATTCTTTTGGAAACTTTTGAGTTCAAAGTGTGTTATTAATTTATAATGTATAATTATTGTATCTATATTTTTCCCTGGATTTCTTAAGTCCCTGAGAACTTTTTCGTTTATTTTTGTGACACAAAATTATTTAAATAATTTTTAAATTGTGAGTAATTCTACTAAATACTTTAAAAACTTTTTTATTAGAAATTTTTATAATAATATAGTATAGAGTATATATATATTCGAGTAAAGAGCCCTTTTTTAAACAAAATAAATTAGAGATAAGATATTTGATTATTATTGAGCTTTGAAATCATTAATTATTTTTCCTTTCCTTCTGTGAAATTTTTATGAGAATTTTTGAGTAGCGAATATATCATTAATTCATAAAGTGCTTGCTTTTTCCAAGATTTTTTACGCTATTGAATTTTTTTTCGTCTATTTTGGGGCACAAAATTATTAAATTAAATGGTGAATAATTGTAATAAACGATTTTTAATGTTTAAATAAGTAATTAATTAATTTTTGACCATACACTTTAATTTTTATAAGCTACTAAATATAATTTAAAATTAATTAATATTTAAAACTCTTTTTTTCTATAAAGCAACTCAATTTTTTTTTGATTTAAACATTATTAAACTTTTAAAGTCGCTGATTACTTTCTGTGGTTTTTTCTTTCCATAAATTTTGGATGAAGATTTTTGAATTCCGATTATGTCATTTAAATTATAAAGCGTAATGATTGCTTTTATAACTTTTATAACCGTGTTTCTTAAATCGCTGAGTTCTTCATTCTTTTATTTTCACAAAAAAAAAAAAAAAAAAAAAAAATTGAGTTAATTTTAAAATGGTAAGTAACTCCAATGAATGGTTTTTAAACTATCTTTTTAATCAGATAATTTAATAATGATTATTACAATCGGTTAAAAATAATTTAGAATTATTTTGTCCTTTAACTTTTTCGTTAAAAAAATCAAAATTTTGTATTGCTACATTATTGAACCATTAAAATTGCTAATTGCATTATATGGTTAAAATTGACATGCAGATTTTGAGATGAAAGTATGTAATTAATTTATAAAGTGTAGAGATTGTTTTTACATTTTTTTTTTCTCCAGAGAGACAATTTTATCTTTTTTAAAAAGCAGTTATATTGTTATACAGTATACATTGATACAAATATAGATTATTTTTATTAAAAAATTGGCTTTATAATTAAGCAAAAGTATAAGCAATTAATTATTTTTTAAAGCAGTTTCATTTACGAAAAAATATTTTAAAGAGCTTTTGATTTGAACATTAATTTAACTTTAAAGTGAATTATTATTATCTGCGCCTTATGCATATAACTGCTAAGATGATTAATTTTAGAGTTTTGAGTAAATCGATTGGTTTTTTAACATATTTTTAATAATCTACTAGAAATTGTTTTCATTAAAAAGCACTAATTATATTTTTGAAAATAGATATTTTAATTCAAATACTTTTACGCAAATATATATATATATATTTAAGCATTTATCCTGCTTTAAAGCTGCCATAAAAATTTCTGAGTTTTTGTTTTCCGCATTAAAAAATTTTGTTGATTTTAAACAAATAATCCTATTAAATGCTTTTTATTTTTTATTCAGTTTAAAATATTATTTCAGGAATTAGCTACTTTTTTTTTTTTTATATAAATCAGAGTTTTTAATTTTTTAAATATGTAAATTTTTAAAAAGAAATTAGTTTAGTGTATTTTATAAGGATATTTAATAAAACTTGCTTTATTAAAACTGAAATTCAAATTATAAATATGCTGTAGAATGTTTTCGATATTTTTCAAAACAAGTGGACCTGCCAAGTCTTTTGCACCTTTAAATTATTCGTTTCTACATTTTTCCATTCATCTTTAATTAACTGAAAATTTTAATCAAAGAAAGTGTTTTTAGAAAATATGAATACCATTTTAAAAGCCTGATTAAATAAAAGTGTGAAACTGCAAATGCAAATTTAGTAGTTTGTGTATAAAATGTTAAAAAAAAACTTAAAGTAAAATTAAATTAATCAACGTTTTGATCATTTTCTATTTACTTCATCGGGAAGATGTTGTTATATTGTTTATAAAAAATTTAAAAAAATCATCTGGAAATTGAAAATGTCCTTATGTTTATAACTAATTGTTGCTTTTTAATTTCCAGGTATTGCAACATTTTATACACCATTTAATAAATTAGTGATTAATATTTTCTCCGTTATATCAAAATTTCATGGTATAAATGCCCAGTTCTTTTATTATATTGTTTTTAGTTAACTTATTTTTAGCCATATAATTAAATATTCTGATATAAACTAAGCTATAGTAATAAATTAAATTATTTGCATGTTAAATAAACTAAATGAAGATCCAACCTAAGCATTCGGGCAACAAAACATAGGTGAAAAAAAATTTCTTATTAAAAACTCTAATAGATTTTTTGAATTGGACAAATTTTTTTATGCTTATTTTAAATTTCATACATCTCAATAGATACTTCACTAAAAAAGTTTATTTTCTACAAAAATTTAAAATAATAATAATAATAATAATAATAATAATAATAATAATAATAATAATAATAGTAATAGTAATAACAATAATGATGATGATGATGATGAAATTAATTAAATAAATTAAAGAGCAAATATTATAGCTGTAAAATTTCCAGAAAATCCTTGTGATTATGAAAGTTGTTGTTGTTGTTGTTGTTGTTGTTATGTCGGCCAATTATCTGCGCTATGGGATATAGGCCCTATGGGTCTGGGATGCCCTCCGTGGGGGTCTTTCTAAGGGAACCTAACCCGTATTTACGCAAGGTTCGAAGAAAACCACGGAAAACTCCGAACGGTTAGGCCGACGGTCGCGATTGGGTTCGAACCCAGCACCTACCGTCTACCAGTTTGAGGTCAGAACCTCTCGGCCACTGGTGGGGCAGATTATGAAAGACTTTTCTATTATTTAAAGATTTTTTTTTCTTTTTTTCACTTGAGATGTTTAGGTAATTCTGAACTTTAGTTTGCAATTCTTTTTTTTTCTGGGAGGGGGGGGGGATGATTGAAAAATACACATGTAATCAAATACTTTTCTTGTACAAGTATCAAACTAGTGTAGTACACACAGCCACAGGTACAGGAACATTCCTGTGATTTGATGAAAATGCAGCATAGATTAGAGAATTTCAGGTAATGTTTATGCTACATTGGTGACTTCTTTCTAATTTAGGAAAAAAGAGGAGCAAATTATAGCAGGAATTTCAGTGTTTTATTGAAAAAAATCAATAGATAAAACCTTTCATTCCCTAATATTTTCGTGAATACACTATGTATATATTTTTTAATTACTCTCCCTCTATTTTTATGTGAATGTGTATTGAAATATTTATTTAAGCATTTCTTTATATATATATTAAAGTTTAAAATTACACACTTCTAAAAACAATATAGGTACTTTTTTCAAACACTTGAATTTTTAATGTACTAGAGTGAAAATTCTTTATTACTTATAGCCATATTGTGTAATTTTATTTCTATTAATTTTAATACAAATATTTTTCCTATTTTATCTCTTAGATATATAAATAATTTTAATGAGAACAGAAAACATCTAATTGGGATGCTAACTTACACCTGGTCAAATATTTAAACTGGAATTTACAATAAATTTCTTTGAACTTAATATTATATAACAACTACAAAAGAAAATGTTTTATGCATATTTCTAAACACAAACTTGGCTTTTACATTTATTGTAACCTTTATTTACGTCTTTGAAAGTACTATAATATTTCACACAATTCACGAATTCTAAAAGAACTATATTTATCGAATAAAATTAACAACTAGCAACTAAATCTATTTAGATATTTTTTCGTGAAATTTATTGATTCGTTGAATCAATTTTCAGTTCCACTCATTTATTTTATTCCTTTTTAAGGGACTTTACATGTATAACGTTTCAATTTTATGATAATTTTGAATTCCCCCCCCTCCCTTATAATATCAAATAGTATCATTCTCGAATCCCCCACCCGTCCCCGTAATAAAATCGTTATCAATTTTAACCCCTTAAAAACGAGCTACCGGTATTCGTGCCGCATAATTTACTTAGAATCCCTGATTATTCTCACCCGTAAATTTTTGTTATAAATTTTGCCTTACTTAATCCAACCATTTTCGCGATTCAAAATCTCTGCTTTAAAAAAACGATGATAAAAGATTAAAAATTCTGTAAAAGACGCTCATCCCAAAGGGGTTAAAAAACAAATTTAAATTTTTTTATTTTGTTTGGAGTGATGTATAAATATGGTTATACATTTATTATTTGCATACTTTATTTGATTCCCATGAACAGATAGAAGCGAATAAAATATCACAATGCATGTGAAAAAAATTACACAGAACAACACTTGAAAGCAATAGTTATATTTAATAATATTTAATAATAGTTTTTTGTTCCGTAATGTATAATATCTTTGCACTTATCCCCGCATGGGAGGGGGGGGGGGCTGATGGAACAAAAAGAACTTCTTATTAACTAAACAGATGGAAAAGATTCTTTCTCATTTATTTACCAGTAAATACAACAAGTGTAATTTCAAACATATTTCTCAGTTGGATTCTCGAGCAACAAACCTTGGGTTCTGAGGACCCCTAAAGACAAGCGGTATAAGTAACAAAATTGAAATAGATGAACTAAGTGCACGGGTGACCTAAAAATGTGCTTTTATTCTTTTCTGGTAAAGAAATACGAGTGATTTTCTAATTACTTGCTGCGTTCTTGAGATAAACCACTTTTGTCGAATAGTAATCAATATTGACTAATTATAAATTTAAAGAAAATTGCATTCTATTTTTTTCTAAAGTTATTTAAATAAGAGTACAAAGACCACAATGAAACCAGTGGCAGTTTCCTCTTTCAATTCGGTTAATTATTCAGTCAATTATATTAATTTTCAAATTTAAAGTAAATTATATTTAAGCTCAATTTTAACCAAATTGAATTTTTATCGCTTGTATTTCTTGACTTCTGAGGTCATCATTTATTCATATATATGTATGACAGAAGAATAGGAACGCCAAATTTTGGGGTATTCTACATTTTGAATTACATAATTTTATAATAATTTAAGGATTTTAATAATAACTTTGTATTTCAACAAAAAAGACTAAAAAATGTAGAAGACTATTTTGATGTAAAGTACAAATTACAAATAAAAAAAGAGCATTTTGGTTGAATAAATAATGGCAACGCTATCAGAAGACACCCCCCCCCCCCCGTCCTTCTAGAGATAGTTTTCGAAATAATTTACCTGACCTCCCCCCCTCCTCTCTCCTAAAATGATAACTTTATATATGCACAACCCCTTATATATTTCTACCTACCAAAAAAGTACATTTTGTTTAACTAAAATTTAAAAAAATGTATTGATTGTTCTAAATTCTATTTTCTGAACGTTTCTAAATACAAAATGCAGATTCAAGAAAAAACTAATGATGCCAAATCTTATTTATATTTTGTAATATGATAACTTCTTTCATAGTATTGATAATGAAGTTAAATCTTCCGTTTAAATAAAATTAAATTATTTTTCTAATTATTTTTTTTCTTTGAATATTTATAAAAACAAAATGAAACTTCTTTAACACGTTCGCTACTAGCTACGAGAATGCTCGTAGTAGGTAAACTGGGTTTTCTTACCCGCTACAAGATAATTCGTTATTGATATCTTTTTCTAAATTGTCGATTAAGTGTATTTCCGTAGAAAAAACATGCATTGTTTAGGTGTTTCGCGTACAGAAAGAGACCAATTAATACACTTGGCGCACTGAAATGGATCATTCATTTCTCAAAGCTTAGATATAATGACTAAATGTCTGCAACAGAAAAACGTGTCTTTTCATGATATGTTTTGGAAAATACTATGAATAGAAATTATTTGTTTTACATTAGTTGAAATTTTAATTGGTATATTGAAACAAAGATAAAGTAAACTGTCTAAAGGTAATCTGGCATATATATATTTGAATAATAAAACTACAGAAAACAATTTAAAACGATAGTATCGGAGATATGACTCCTCATCTGTGAACAGATGCATCATCTGTTTTGGCGGCGAACATGTTAAAAAAAAAAAAAAAAAAAAAAAAAAAAAAATGTTACATATTTTATACTTTGTTTTACTTGGTTTACAGTACTGAATTCATTACACAAAAATATGAAAACTTTTGTTTAATTAATAGAGTTTGATTAATATTTTAAACATATTATTATTATATTTGAATAATTCTTAATTATTTATGTATTTTTTATATTGGTATGATTTTTAAACAAAAAAATGAAATTTTGATCCCGACTGAAAAAGTCGTTTTTATTGTTTATTTATTTTTTAGATGGTTGAAAAATGCAAGAAAAAAATCCTCATAAAATAAACTTCTGAGAAATATCATCAAAATTTTATCAATTCAAGATGAGTGCACTAGTTAGGTTTTCCAAGAAGTTTGCTATCACTATATGGATTAGATAGTTTCTATTTAATATGTAAAATGAAGATTTCGTAGCACTATATTTAAATATAGAATTACCAACATTTTTATGCGATTTAATACAATGAAAAATGCTGTTTAGGGGTGGCTTAACTCATACTTTTTAAAATCTCTGTACTCAGTTCAAAATTGATGCGGTTTCGAACTACTTTAAATAACTTTTTAAGTATAGAAATTACACAAAATTTTGTAATATATCTAAGCATTTATAAAATATACAGTTCAACTAACATAACAATTTTTTTTCACATAATGTACCACTTCTTCGCACGATAATTTATTTAGAATAGGTATACTAACGAAATGTACTTTAAACACTATTTTTTAATAAAAGAACAGTTCATTGATCTGTCATTGTCTTTGAACTATATCCTTTGAAATAATCTTGCCACTAAAGTAGTATTTTCCGCATGGAAGCAATGAAATTATATTTTATGGCAAAGATAAATAATTTCAAAAAGTGAATTTAGCTAATATAACAACATGGATTTCAAGGTAATATTCTTGCGTTTTGCCTAAATTTCGGGTTTATCATTACACTGCAATAAATTAATTATAATTTTATGAATTCTATCCGTTTAGATAGCTGAATAGAGCTATTAAATGAGTTTATAGTAAAATTCTTGCGATTTGCCGACCTTTAAAATTTATCATTATTGTCAGAAACTTGTTTTTTAAAATGTATAGTCAAATTTTACTAGTCATGAAAATCTTTATAAATATTTGAAAGCTTAAATATTTAAAAACATTTTTTAATTAAAAAAAGTTTTTTTTTTTTTTTTTTTTTTTTTTTTCTAAGTAGTTGCGATACTAAAGTAGTTTTTTCCGCATTGAAGGAATAAAAAGTAATATTTCATGACAAATAAATAATTTTGATAGCTAAATTTAGCTAACAGAACAAGGATTTCAAGGAAATATTATTAGGTTTTGCCGAAATTTCAAATTCACCTTTACTCTACAGCAAACTGATTAGAATTTATGAATTGTACTGATTATAAATTTACATAAAATACATTAATGGAGGGTTATAGATCAAGATGCGCTTTGTGTATTTTCTTAACAGATATATTCATTTGAGTTGATGAATAAAGCTAATACAGCATAATGATTTTAAAGGGATTGTTCATCCATTTTGCCAAAATTACAAACTTATCATTAGAGTAAAAAAACTTGATTAGAATTTTATAAATTCAAGCTATTATAAACTGACATTCATTATCAATGAAGGATTTTGAATCAAGATACGCTTTATATATATTTCTGACAAAGATATTCATTTGGATAATTGAATAGAACTAATAAAGGAGTTACCATAAAATTCTTGTGATTTCCAAAATTTAAAATTTTTCATTATTTTTTAGAAACTGGATTTTTAAATGTATTGTCAAATTGTACGCATCCTGAAAATCTTTACGAATGTTTTGCAGTTTAAATATTTGAATAAAATAAAATACTAACGACAGTAATAATAATAACAATTAAAAAACTCTCCATTGTTCTGTCTTTTCCTTTGACCCATCTCCTTTGAGGTAATCCTGACATTAAAGTAGTTTTTTCCGCATGGAAAGAATAAAAAATAATGTTTCCTTTCGATAGCTGAATTTATCTAATATAACAACATTAATTTCAATGGAATATTCTTGCGTGATGCCTAAATACCAAGTTTATCATTGCAGTACAATTAATTGATTTCAATTTTATAATTCAAGTAATTATAAATTTATATAAAATTCATTATATAGGGATTATGGATGAAGATACACTTTGTGTATTTTCTCAATCGAGATCTTCATCTCAGAAATGAATAAAGATAATATAGCACCATGGGTTTGAAGGGAATATTCTTGCATTTAACCGAATTTACAAATTATTATTAGAGTACAAAAATTGATTAGAATTTTATCAATTCAAGTTATTATAAATCTACCTTAAATTGATTAATGAAGGATAAAGGATCAAGATACACTTGGTGTCTTTTTCTAAAAGATATTTTCACTTGAGTACCTGAATTGATCTAACATAGCATCATGTGTTGCAAAAAAAAGATTTTTTTTTTTTTTTTTTTTTTTTTTTTTTTTAACTGGAATTCTAAATTTATCATTAATATTAGAAACTTGATTCGAATTTTGGAAATTCCAGTGTTTGTAAATTTAAATTTACTTGATTAATGGAGGATTATAGATCAAGATACTTTTTGTCTATTTTCATATCACAGATAAGTAAAGTAAAGTAATCATAAGTAAAGATGTAAACAAAAACTGAATCTATAAACTAAGTTGTTATTATTACAGATTTTTTTAAAGGAATTTCTATTTAATGTATTCATTTTTTAAGGAAACAACAAATAATTATTTAAATTGAAAAATAAAAAATAATTTTTTTTTTTTTTTTTTTTTTTTTTTTTTTTTTTTTTTTTTTTAAATTCTATGTGTTCAATTTTTATATTTGCTTTTTCTTAGTGCATAAGTAAAAAAAAAATTCTGGTGAAAAACCATAATTTTCATTCACATCTGTTAAAATTAAAAATAAAATAATTGTCCTGTTAGTTTTTATTTTTATATGTAAAAAAATACTAAGTTAGTGTCTTATTTCATGAAGAGATTTTTTTTACTTTGAATTAAAAATGAAAGAGAATTTTTCAAATACATAAATTATCACGATATCCACCTACACAATTTGAAAAAAAGTTACAATTTTTCAAATATTTATTCCAGAGATGTATTTTTTTATATATAAAATCACGCATTTTTTTCAGACAAATAATTCTTGAAGCAAAATAAATAAATAAACAAATTATTTTTAGAATTTCATTTCCTTTTTTTTTTTTATTTTTTTTTTATTTTTTTTATTGCTGTTACTTAATATTTTCTTATTTTCAAAATGTACTAATATTTTTTGTATTTTTTTTTCTTTTCTAACTTCTAGTTTCATAAATTATTAATTTCCATCTTTTTCAGTTTTCAATGAAATACCACTACATTAAAAAAAAACTAAATTCTCTTAAATCACCATAACTATATCACATTATCTTACCTGGCATAGGAAAGCAGTCAGGAAGTCCAACGGGTCGAAGATACACTGCTCCATTGGCAGCAAAGTAATCGTTCAACGACATACTAGATTATCTTCTCTAAAAGACACCAACTTATCGATTTGTCACACACATACGCGAAATAACAGAAGCACAACTACACTGACAGCAAGCTGTGCGCGACCCGCACACAAACAGGTCGACCGCCAATCTGTGGTCGCCACTACGATTGGACTCGACCAGTGATCGGGAGATTGGCGGCATGCTGGTGAATTGGCGACGATTTTCATGTTTATGCAGTAGCAGGTGGATTGACTTTGTAGCGTAGGTGGTAACAACAGAGAGATTCGAGAAGATTGGGTTTTGGGCGGTTTGTTTTTGTGCTTTATGGTCGATGGTGTTAAACTATTAAACACAATTGAGTACAGTCGAGTATATTTGAAAGATTTGAAGGACTTAAGTCTCTCTTTTTTCTATCAATGTTGGATACTTACTATGTTTATAATAATAATTATTATTATTGCTATTAAATTACATAAATTGATAATACGTATGGAAATAGTATAGAGATAAGATATTTCTGTTTAAAACTATCGATTATTTTTGAGCCAATCTTGAAAGAAAATTAGAGATATGAGGAACATTCATTCAATTTGACTGTAAGATTTGTTTTTTAGTCACATAGGTTAAGCCAAGGAAAAGGAATATGTAAAGGCATCTAGTAGCCGGTTATAGAGAAATTGGCATACAAATTTCTTTTATAGGTCTATTTAATTTCATTTTCTTTTAAAAAGTATTTTCGAATTTTTAATTATATTTACATGCTCTATAATTTATTTCATAATTTTATAAATATTTAAATGTCTACCAATTAAGGAGCATATTTTGTGTTTAAAAATTCCATTGTCTTACCCGCGTTATCAAAAATTATTTTAATTTAGTCTATTTTATTTAAAAAAATATTTTAATAATATATATTATTTAAAATTATAATTATTTTAATTTTATAACTATTAAAAAATTATATTATTTAAATGAGACATTATTAGTTCAGACGATTTTTTTAGAGAAATCATATTTATAAACTATAATTTTATTAATTTGACTGAGTATTTGGTTTCTAGTCGAATATGTCTCACCAAAAGAAAAGAACACGTGAAGGCATTCAATAGCAAGTTATACAGAAATTGATATGCAAAAAAAGTTTAATGCATAAATTTAATTTAAATTCACCTTAAATAAATATATTTTAGAGCTTTTAATGAAATACATGCTCTAAGCTATTTTTATAATTCTGCAAATACTCAAATTAATATTATTTAAGAATGTAGATATATCTGTTTGAAATTCCGGATAGTTTTTGAGTCAGTGTGAAAAGAATATAAGAACATTACATTCAGAGTCATAAACAACATTTTTGTTGATTTGCCAGTAAGGTTTGTTATCGAGTCACATAACTCCAACCAAGGAAAAGGAAATGTAAAAGCTTTCAGTAACAAGTTACACAGATATTGATATACATAAATGTTTAATAAGTCTATTTATTTTTATTTCATCTTTAAGAAATCTATTTTAAAATCTTTAATTAATGCATGCTCTAAGTTTTATTTCACATTTTTTTCAAATACTGAATTTAATATTACTTAATGACATAGGACAGAGATAAATCTGTTTGAAATTCTAGATAGTTATTGAGTCAATCTGAAAAAAAAAAGTATCACAATCATAAGCAATATTTTTGTTGATTTGACGGTAATGTTTTCAATTTAGTCGCATAAGCCCAACCAATGGAAAGGAACATGTAAAGGCATTCAATAGCAGGGTATACAGAAATTGATTTACAAAAATGTAAAATACGTACATTTAATTTTACTTCATCTAAAAAAATGTGTATTAGAATTTTAATTCAATAAATGTTCTACCTTAATATAATAATTTGTACAAATACTTAAATTAATATTATTTAAGAATGTAGATATATCTGTTTGAAACTCCGGATAGCTTTTGAGTCAATCTGAAAAAAAATATATCATAGTCATGAACAATATTTTTGTTGATTTGGCATTAAGGTTTTTTTTTCAGTCACATAAATCCAAACAAGAGAAAGGAACATATAAAGGCATTCAATGGCAAATCATACAGAAATTAACACACAAAAATGTTTAATGCGTCTATTTATTTCTGTTTAAATAAAAAAATGTATTTTAGAATTTTTCATTTAAATAAATGCTCCAAGTTTTTTTTTTTATAATTTTGGCAAATACTTAAATTAATATTTTTTAAGGATGTAGATTTAAAGCTTTTTGAAATTCTGGATAATTTTTGTGTCAAAATGAAAAGAATATCAAAGTTATGAGCGATATTTTTGTTCGTTTGACTGTAAGGTTTGTTTAATAATCGCGAAAGTCTAACCCAGAGAAGGGACGCGTAAAGACATCTAATAGAAGGTTATGCAAAAATGCAAATACAAAATACATGATATGCTCTAAGCTTTATTTCATGATTTTTTTTCAAGAACTTAAATTAATATTTTTTAAGGATGTAGATATATCTATTTGAAACTTTGGTTAGTTATTAAATCAGTCTGAAAAGAATATCAGAATCCTAAATAATACTTCTGTTCATTTGACTGCAAGATTTGTTATTTGGTCGCATAACTGCAATCAAGGAAATTTAACATATGAAGTTATTCAGTAGCAGGTAATGGAGAAAATGTTATGCAAAAATGCGTAATACGTCTATTTAATTTTGTTTTCTTTAAATTAATCTCTTTTAGAATTTTTAATTAAATATATGCTTAAAGTTTTATTTTACATTTTTTTTTTCAAATACTTAACATTATTTAACGATGTAGATACATTTATTTGGAATTCTAGTTAATTTTTAAGTTAGAATGAAAAGAACATCAAAGTCATAAGCAATATTTTTGATTGTTTGACTGTAAGGTTTGTTATTTGGTCGCAGAACTCCAATCAAGGGAAAAGAACATGTAAAGGCATTCAGTAGCAGTTTATACAGAAATTGATATACAAAAATGTTTAATACGTCTCTTTAATTTTTTTTTTTTCATAAAAAAATCTTTAATTTTTTTGCATAAAAAAAATCTGTTTTAGGATTTTTAATTAAATATATGCTCTAAGTTTTATTTCACTTTTTTTTTCTTTTTTTTTTTTTTTTTTTTTTTTTTTTTTACAAATATTAAATTAATACACAAAATACATATATTATAATTTTAATTCAATAATTGCTTTAAGTTTTATTTCATACATATATATATATTAAAACACTTAAATTAATATTATTTGATGATGTAGATATATATGTTTCAAACTCTGGGTAGTTTTGTGAATCAGTCTGAAAAAAAAAAATATCAAAGTCATAAACAATATTTTTGTTGATTTGATTCCAAAGTTTGTTATCTAGTTGCTAAGTCCAACCAAGGGAAAGGAATACGTAAAGGTATTCAGTAGCAAGTTACATAAGAATTGATATAGAAAAATATGTAATAAATCTATTTAAATTTATTTCATGTTAAAAAAATCTATTTTTGAATTTTTAATTAAATACATGCTCTGAGTTTTATTTCACATTTGTTTCAAAAACTTAGATTAATATTATTTACAGATGTAGATATATATGCTTGAAACTCTCGATAAGATTTTAGTCAATCCGAAATGAATATCAAAGTCATATACAAAATTTTTGTTGATTTGACTGTAAGATTTGTTTTATAGTCGAGTAAGTTCAATCAAGGGAAAGGAACATGTAAACACATTCAGTAGCAAGTTTTGCAAAAATTGTTATACAAAAATGTTTAATACCTCTGTTAATTTTATTTCACCTTAAATGTATATATATTCGAATTTTTAATGCATTAATTTTTTTAATACACGCTCTAATTTCAGTTTCATAATTCTTGAAAATACTTGAATTAATATTATTTAAAGATATAGATACATCGGGGGGAGGGGGCGGGGTAAAACTCTGGATAAGTGTATGTCTATATAAAAATAATATCAGAGTCATAAGCAATATTTTTGTGTATTTTATTTAACGATGTAGATAGATCTCTTTGATCTCTTGATATATATATATATATATATATATATATATATACATAATACCATTAAAGTAGACAAGATTCACCAATGGATTTCTGATTCTACTTTTGGGGCTACAAATTCCATTTGCATTCATTTTATTTATTTATTTTTTCAGATTTACTCGTTACACTATTTTTTTATTTTTTTATTT
Organism: Maratus speculifer; assembly: GCA_964019185.1. Taxonomy (NCBI): domain Eukaryota; kingdom Metazoa; phylum Arthropoda; class Arachnida; order Araneae; family Salticidae; genus Maratus; species Maratus speculifer. The sequence continues at coordinate 200,703,432 of OZ025301.1, forward strand.
TATTATAATTCAATTCAATTCTAATTCTTCGTTTTGGTTTATTGTTTAATTGATAAAATCCATTGGTGAATCTTGTCTACTTTTAATGGTATTATATTAGCATTCAAATTATTATGCTGCTATACCAGTATTTTTACAATCATCTTATTAAAAACAGTTGAATATTTATTTATCCAATCTCAAAAGAATATCAGTTATAAGTAATATTTTTGTTAATTTGACTGTAAGGTTTGTTTTATAGTCGCATAAGTCCAACCAAGGGAAAGGAACATGTAAAGGCATTCAAGTATATATATATATATATATATATATATATATATATATATATATATACATATACTAGAATTTTTAATTAAATATAAAAACATTTAAATATTTTTATTTTCGAAATGCTTAAATTAATATTATTTAATGATGTATCTATATTTGTCTGAATAATTTTTTAGTGTTTCTGAGAAGAATATCAAAGTCTAAACATTATATTTGTTGATTTGATTGTAAAATTTGTTTTCTAGTTTCATAAGTGTAAACAAGGGAAAGGAGCATGTAAAGGCATTTAATAGAAATTGGTGTACAAAAAAACTTAACGCGTTTACTTAATTTTATTTAGTCTTAAAAAAATAACATTTTTAATTATATTTAAATCCTTTATTATTCATTTTATAATTTTATAAATGATAAACTTTCTATCATTTAGAGAGTATATATTTTTTTACAGATTTTCATTTCTTAAATGAGTTAGCAAAAATATTTTTTAGTCTTTAACATATTAAAAAGGATAAAGTTTTTAAATTTTCATAAATACTAAAGATTTATAATATTTAAGTTATGCGTTACTGCTTTATGGTGATATATTTTTCTGAATTTTAATTTATTCATTAATGCAAAATTTTTGAGAAAAATAAGACATCTTTTACATTTGAAAGAATTTAAAACTAGAATTTTTTTTATTACAGTGCTCTATTATTTATTTCATAATTTTATAAATATTTAAATTATTATTATTTTGGAAGCATATTTTTTGTTAGAGATTTCCATTTCCTTAAATGTGTTACAAAAAATATGTTTTGGTCTTTAATATATTTAAAAGGATCATTTTTAAAACTTTCATGTCTTAAAAAAATCTTTATTTAAATAATACGCTGTTACTTTATGCTGATATACTTGAACTTGATTTTATTTTTTTTCTATTTATTTATTGAGAAAATTATAAGATATTTTACATTTTACTGGCTTGTGATCATTTAAAAAAGTATCTTAAAAATTTTTAAATTTCTAGTTTTTTAATATATATATATATATATATATATATATATATATATATATATATATATATATATATATATATATATATATATATATATATATATATATATATATATATATATATATATATATATATATATTATATATATATATATTGGTAATAACATTGTAATAACAAGTGGATTGACTTGATAGCGTAGCTAGTAACAAGACAGAAATATTAAAGATTGGATTTTTGGCGTATTGTTTATGTTTTTCATGGTCGATGGTTTGAAAATATTAAATACGGATGAGTTCAGTCATATATCCTATTTAAAAAATTGATGAAGTTAAGTCTCTGTTTTCTCTTTCAATGTGGATACTTTCTACGTTAAGAATAACAGCTGATATTGCTGTTAAATTTAATAAATTGATAATTTGTATAGAGATTATTATTTTTTATTCACATAGATTAAACCAAGAGAAAGTAGCATGTAAAGACATTCAATAACCAACTATACTAAAATTGATGAAAAAAATTAATTTACACATCTATTAAATTTAATTTTATTATATTATTAATTATAATTATTATCATTACAATTATTTATATTTCATTACATAGGAAAAAAATAGTAGTAAAATTTGAAATTAAATTTACAAGATTTAACATTTATTTCATAATTTTATAAATATTTACGTAAATAATATTTATGAAACATACTACTTGCTTTAGTATTTTTTTTTCTTATATGTGTTGTCAAAAAAAAAAAAAAAAAAAAAAAAAAAAAAAAAAAAAAAAACAATTTTTAATTTATTAAAAAGATTCTCTCTTATTTATTCTTTTTTTTTTTTTTTTTTTTTTTACCAGATACAAAAAATTTGTATGATTGATTTAAACGACACATAATCTGTTTACATCAATCCTTTTTTGCTTATCTAAATACTAATTTATACATAAAAAAAATAAATTTTTATGAAATAATATTTGTTTTAAAATTATATAATCACTTAAATTAATATTTTTTAGTTACATATTATTTGTTACCTATTTCCTTTGCTTTATATGTGTTGTCAAAAATATTTTTTTAAATTTTAGTAGTATAAATACTAATTAATGCATAAATAGTAACATTTTTGTGCTCAAATATTTATTTCAGAAGTTTATAAATATTTAAATTAATATTTAAGGAACATATTATTTGTTTAATGTTTCTTTTGCCACATATATGTTATCAAGAACCTTTTTTAGAGTGTAATTTACTTTAAAAAAATCATTTTAAGTTTTATAAATAATAAGAATTTACGTTATGCGAGTGACAGATTATTATTTTGTGCAGATTTTTTTCATCATCTTAAAAAGATTAAATGTCATTTCCGGCATAAAAAAAACTTTTTCAAAATATTTGTATATTTTTCCCTTAATTATTATAAAATAATTAACTGATAAACAATTATCATTATTATTATTGTTATTATTATCTGAAACTTAATTTTTTTTTAAATGACTGATTTAATTGAGTTCAGACATGAACATTAGAAAGATTTGAGAGACCTGTGTCTCTTTTTTAAGTAATTTTTTTTTAAACTTTTTTTTTTACTAATTAGCTAAACAATATTGATAACAGTTATGGTAAAAAAAATTGTGTTTATAAAAAAATATAAAAATGCCATGTTCTGCATGAAATCGCAAATAGTTTTTAGACAAATTCACAAAATAATGATTAATAATAATAATAATAGCAATAATGATAGAAAAAAGCCTTTAGTAATTATTATTATTATTATTATTATTATTATTATTATTATTATTATTATTATTATTATTATTATTATTATTATTATTATTATTATATTTTGTACTTGTAATGATTGTTTTTTTTATTAAGCCAGTTGAGGAAAAGGAACATGAGAACCAAAACCAACTGAGTAATCAATCATCATAAACATAGTGAATATTCTAAAGCAGTAATGTTCCTCGACCCGTGTGCCACGACACACTGTTTCGCCATGAGATGTATAATAAACATTTTTAGAAAAGTTTTATGAAGAATTTAAGAATAAAAAAAAATCTATAAAAGGAATTTAACAAATTTTTAAAGGGTCTAAAATTTTCAAGAACACCTCCGCTTCCCGAAAACCGACACAAACTTCTTTCAGTTTTAAAAAGCAATTCTTTGTTTTAAGTGCCACGTGCATATGCTTCAGGAAATTTAAGTATTATAAAAGTAGAAAAATATTAGAAATTAGAAGCAGCAGAAAATTATAAAGAAAAAAAAATCACGATAAAAAAATTGTTAATTAAAATCTATTGATTTCTCTCAATTGCGAATTTACAAATATTGCAAAGAAAATATTATATTTAACATTATACTTATAAGAAGGATTTGCTAACACTATTAAAAACAAAAATATATGTTATTGGTTAAATCTTTCTAATAAGATTTAGAAATGTGTATTTTGCTGAAAATTCTGTCTATCCTCTAAAAAACGTGCTTAAGGGTTCCATAATACATGCTTAGTTTCATTTATCAATTACCATCATTGTTGTAATTTTTACGATTTTAATCTTACTGCTTTAATATAAGTGTATATTTTTATTACTGTTTTCTCATTAATTGTCAGACAAGAAGTTTCTTTTTATTTATATACATATATAACAAATATTTAGCAAAATATTTTGCATTTTTGGATATGATAAAGTAGGGGTGCACAACCTTTTCAATAGAAGGACCACTTAAGATTATGTCTGGATGGTCGAGGGAGACATTAATAACATGGAAAGAATGATTTAATGGAGGTGATCTGTGGCCTATAATCGGATAAAAAAATATGGTTTCATAGGGCAATGTGTGTGCGAGTTGGGGGGGGGGGGGGGGCTTTAAGTTCATTTACCCAGGCAAAATATGTAATTCAGATGGTAAGGATATATATATATCAGAAGTTTTTATGTTTTTATATATAACAGATACAGCAAGAATTATCTTTAAAGATGTAAAAACATTCCTTGTCCTTATGCAGGAGTGTAAGTTTTGTTTTATTAAAAGTGCTAAAAAACAAGCATAAATGGCTGGTGCCGAAAAAAATGTGACCTTTATGAACAAAGAAAAGAGGAACCGATCAACAAGATTTTTACATGCCTAATAAACGATTTTCCAGATATTCTGGCCCGATAAATGAAATTTTGTAATTTTTCCATGCCTCATCGACCAAATTTTCACTTTTTACGAAACCAATCAACAAAATTCGCAGTTTATTCTCATCCGATCAAGAAAACTCACGATCTATCTTCATCTGGTCAACAAAATTCGCAATTCTTACGAAATCGATAGAAAAATCATGACTTTTCTGCACCTGATAAAAAAATACGCTATTTTTACGAAGCTGATCGACGAAATTCGTAAATTTTCAAAAGCCGATCGTCGAAATTTGCAATTTTTTCTCAAATGATTTATAAAATTCTCAATATTTTCTTCATCTGATCGACGAAATTCTAAATTTTTTTAACCTGATTAACAAAAATTATTATTTTTACGAAGGTGATCGACGAAATTCGCGATTTTTTCAATGCCGATTGATGAAATTTACTATTTTCTTCGCATGATCGATAAAATTCGCGATTTTTCTTCGCGTGATCGACAAAATTTGCTATTTCTCTTCGCATGATCGACGAAATTCGAATTTTTCTTCACATGATTGAAAAAATTCGTGATTTTACTTCTCATGATCGACGATATTTGCAATTTTTACAAAGCTGGTGGATGAAAGTCGCGATTTTTGCGAAGCTGATCGATGAATTTCGCGATCTTTACAAAGTCGATCGATGAAATTCACAATTTTTACGAAGTTGATCGATGAAATAATCGCGATTATTAGAATGCCGATCGATGGAATTTGCGATTTTCTTCGCATGATCAGCGAATTTCGTGATTTTCCGCGATTGATCGACGAAATTCATGATTTTCCCGAGCATGATAGACAAAATTTGCAATTTTTTAAAACCAAGAGAGAAAATTCCCGATCTTTCCACGACTAATCAACAAAATTCGCGACTTTTATAAAAATAATCGACGATAGTCGCGATTTTTAAGAAGTCGATCGATGAATTTCGCTACTTTTACGAAGCCGATCGACAAAATTTGAGATTTTTCTGCGCCTGATCAAATATTCGATTTTTCCGCGTCTGATCGGCGAAATTAATGATTTTTTTCGCTTTTGATCAACAAAATTGGCAGTTTTTACGAAGTCGATCGACGAAATTCGTAATTTTTCCGCGCCTGAACCACAAAATTCGCGATTTTTATGAAACTAAACAAGAAAATTCACGATCTTCCCACGACTGATCAGCGAAATTCGCTATTTTTACGAAGTCGATCGACAAAATTCACGATTTTTATGAAGCTGAAATCGACGAAAGTCGCGATTTTTAGAAAGTCGATCGATGAATTTCGCTACTTTTACGAAGCCAATCGAAAAAGTTCGAGATTTTTCTGCGGCTGATCGAATAATTATTCTGTTTTTCCGCGTCTGATGGGCGAAATTTTCGATTTTCCCGAGCCTGATCGATGAAATTCGATTTTTTTCGCTCCTGATCAACAAAATTCGCGATTTTTTCAATCTCATTTCTTTCTTCGTGATGCTTCCGAATCTCATCGACGAAATTCGTGGTTTTTACAAAACTGATTTTTTTTCGCATGCTTGACAAAAGTCACGCTTTATCCGCATCTAATCGATGAAATTAGCGATTTCCCCGCGCGTGATCAACAAAATTTGCGTTTTTTACGAAGCCGATCGACAAAATTTGCGATTTTTACAAAGATGATCGATGAAATTTGCGACTTTTACAAACTGATTGACGGAATTTGTGTTTTCACAAAATCAAGCGAAGAAATTCCCAATCTTTCTTCGCATGATCTACAAATTTCGCGAATTTTCCGCTCCCGATCGACAAAATTCGTGGTTTGATTATAGTCTGATCGGCGTAATTAGCAATTTTTCCGCGTGTGATCAACAAAATTCGCAATATTCCCGTTTCAAACACAAAAAAATTGCGATTTTTCGGATTCCGATAAAAAAAACTCGCGATTTTTCGGTGTGCGAAATGTGCACTTTTTTCACCCTCAGTTGACGAAATAAGCATTTTCCTCGCACGAAGAACGAAATTCATGATTTTCGTACGAATTCTGAAGAAATTTGCAATTTTTTACACAGTAAGATCAAACTCTCGATTTTTGTCTTCATAAGCGGACGAAATTCACGACTGTTTCATAGTCGATCAACAAAATTTTACAATTTTTCCACGCGTTATCGCTAAGTTCGCCTTTTTTCGTGCCTTATCAACAAAATTTGCGATTTTTTCGTGCCCTATCAACAAAATTCGTGAATTTTTTATGAAATAAATCGAGAAAACATGCGATTTTTCCCAACCGATAAATTTGATTTGCAATTTTTGCAAACATCAACAAAACTGACAGTTTTTTCTTGTCTTATTAAAGAAATATGCGATTTTTTGCGTCCGGCCGACAAAATTCCCGATTTTTTTCCGTGCCTCATCGAAAAAGCTCTCGAATTATCTATGTCCGATCGAGGAAATTTGTTATTTTTTCCAAGCCTCGTGGACAAAATTTGCGATTTTTCCATATCTGATGAGCAAAATTTGCGGTTTTTTTCGAGACTCATCGACAATTTTTTTTTTCTGCACTTAGTCAATGGAATTCGCGATTTTTCTGTGCCGATCAACGAAATTTGCGATTCCTAAGTGACGAAATTTACGATTTTTTCTTAGGACATGTGCACAAAAATCGCGAATTTTTCCAGTTGTAAATTGATGAAACTCGCGGGCCACACATTAACCCATCGCGGGCCACATGTTGTGCATCCCTATGATAGAGAATTTACTTTATGTTATTAAGTAAATTTAAAAATTCAGCTATTGTTTTCATAAGTTTCATAAGCTCATTTTCATAAGTTTTAAATTTAGGTTTGTGATGTTTCTTTCCTCTTGAGTAAGAATTCTTTCAGAAGTTTTAAAATACATTTTTGGATGTTTTGCATAAAAAATACTGTAATGCACATGATATACTTAATTTGTTGCATTTTCTCTAATCATAAGCATAGGTGTGCAACATGCATTAAAAAAAAAAAAATGTTTCGCTTTTTATACTAAAAAATGGGTGCAAATTATGCACGAAATCGCATTATGTATGAATAAATATAACACATATTATTGCATTTTACGAAGATTTTTTTTTTTTATATGAGATTTAGATTTTAAAAATAAAATTAGCAGAGTTCTCTGAGATTGTTTCAAAATACAAATTCAAATGAGACTGCTTTACAGCATAAAATTCATTAAACAAACGTGATCTGTACGCGTAAGCTTAATCAAAAACAATCTTTGTTTTAAATTTATATTATTAATATAATTGGACAAAGATGAGTAGCCATGCCAGCTAACAAGGAGAAACTAATTCTATTAATTATATAATGAAACTTATTTATTATTCATAGTTGTAGTAAACAAACTTTTATACCTTAATCTAGTGCCATAACTTTTAAATAAATTATTCCGAGGACAAATGTGAATTAAATGTCTATATTGACATTATATAAGTAAATTCTGAATAATTGTCAACAAAAGTTGCTTTAAAATTACAATGCATGCTGTGTTGTGTTTAATTATTTGAGATAGAGTTTCATCTATAATTAAATAAGGATACTATGTATTTGGCAAATGTCAAATTAAAATTGCAAGTACTTTGAATCTAACAAGTATCATGTTGATTGAATGTTTTTCCTGGAATTAAAATAAATCAGTATCATTGGCTATAATTATAGCTTATATATATATATATATATATATATATATATATATATATATACATGTTCAGTGTGTAAATAACTTCACTAAAGTAATTTTATTTTTATATTCTTACAAAACGTGGGTTACATAATGTAAAATACATATAATATTTAATTTCAAATTACAATAAAATACAAGACTGTATATGATCTAAACATTTCTTCCTTGTTGAAAACGTTTAGGCATATTTCAGAAAACTTTATAATAAATAAATACTTTTTTATTTATCTGATGCCTTTATTTTAAATATTCTTTAAAATCTTCTCTATAAAGATTATATCCAATATTTTTTAATAATATAATTATTCAAAATTATAACTTTAAAATTAACATGTAAATGGAATTTTTAAAAATAAATAAAGATGCTGAAAATAAGGAGAAATACAACTATTTTGGCAGCACCAACTGAATCATCATTTCTTGAACAAACAATAACAGATCCAAGTGGTTTTGCTAAACCCATTGATTAATATATTCCTCCAAAACAAAAGCTATTTATCTTCTCCAATATTTTCTTACCTATAAATTTATAAAATCATATTTTCATAATATATTTAAAAATCAATAAAAATAAAATTACATTAAAAATAAAATAAACATCACCATGTTATTTAATTGAAGAAAAAAATATATTAAATGTGCCAAATATAATGAGAAGTTAAGCCACATTGCTTCCTGAGCACCAGCTGAATCACCCATTATTGAATAAATAACAATAGTTCCATATAAGTTTGTAAAATCCTTTGGTTGTTTAACACTTTACTCCAAAATAACAGATTTTTATCTTCTCGAATATCTTCTTGTCTAAAATTTCAAAAGGCCGCGTTAGGACATTTTTTCAAAATATAATTAAAAATAAATGGAAGAAAAATCATATTAAAATTAAAAATAAAATCAAATTGGTATTTATTTTTTGAAAAAAATTAAATAAAGATGCTTAAAATGAAATTAAAAAAAAACTAAAAATAGCTATTCAAAATTAAGAGAAATAAAACTATTTTACCTCCCTAACGCCAACTGAATCATCCATTATTGAACAACCAATAACAAGTCCAAGTGGTTTTGCTAAATCCATTGATTAATATTTTAGTCAAATATATACATATATGTATGCATAAATTATTTATGTGTGCTATAAGTGATACAATAAAATAAAATAAAAATGAACCTAAAATAATAAACTATAATAAAATTAAAATAAAATTTTTATCTTAATGGATCACTTATAGCATATATAAATAATTTAGATATTTTAAAGTGATGTTTTGCATTATATGTAACGATTCATCGATGCTGTATTGAACATGTGTGAAGTTATTGATAAGAGGGTATAATTTGAAGCTATTTTAGTGAAAAATTTTTTTATCATTTATTGTTTTTGAAAAAGTCGCCGCCAGAGCACACGAAACATGTAAAATTAAAAGGTATTTTTATTTTATTTTTATTTTATTAAAAATATATATCTATTAGAATATCTTCTAGCCTATAATCTTAAAAAGTCATTTAAAATCATTTATTTTGTATAATAAAGAAAATTTGTATTCAATCAAGAAAATTTATATGTTAAAATTAAAACTAACATCAACAGTATATCTTATTTAAGGAAAACTAAATAAATAGTTCTAAAATAAGGAGCGATAAAGCTATTTTGCCTCCTCAGTACCAGCTGAATCATCTTTATCCTCCTTTATTGAACAAACAATAACAGGTCCAAATCGTTTTCTAAATCCATTAGTTTAAATTCTACGCAAAAAAAGAAAAAAAAATCTTTTAAAATGTTTTTTAACCTATACGCTTATAAAACCATATAAGAACATTTTTTCATTATTTAAAAATAAATCAAAGAAATATTGTACTAAAAACTAAAATTAACATCAACAGTATATTTTATTTTAAAAAATTTATAATAAATAGTTCTAAGGAGAAATATTGCTGTTTTGCCTCCTGAGCACCATCTGAATCATCCTTATTCTCCTTTATTGAACAAACAACAACAGGTCCAATTGGTTTTGTTAAATTCATTGATTAACATTTTACACCAGAAAAAAAGATTTTTATCTTCTGGAAGATCTTCTAGCCGATAATCTTAAAAAAGCCATATAAAGTCATGTTTTCATAATTTATTTTTAAAAAAATAAAGATTTTTTTTTTTTAAATTTAATAAAAAATATATTTTATTTAAGAAAAAAAAATAGTTTTAAAATAAGGCGTTATAAAGCTATTTTACCTCCTCAGATCTGACTGAATCATTCTTATCCTCTTTATTAAACAAATATTAACTGGTCCAAGTGATTTTGCTAAATCCATTAATTAACTGTTTACTCCAAAACAATGAATTTTTATCATCTCGAATATCATCTAGTCTATAATATTAAAAAGCCATATAAGGTCATATTTCCATAATTTACTTAAAAATAAATCAAATAAAAATTGTATTAAAATTAAAACTAACAAACAATATATTTTATTTAAAGGAAAATAAATAAATAGTTCTAAAATAAAGGAGAGATAAAGTATTTTGCCTCCTCAGCACCAATTGAATCATCCTTATCCTCCTTTATTGAACAAACAATAACAGGTCCAAGTGATTTTGCTAAATCCATTGATTAACATTTTACTCCAAAACAATAGAATTTTATTTTCTCGAATACCTTCTGGTCTTTCATGAAACATATCAAACCGTGAGATCAAACTCAATCTGCTTCAGTTTTCCGCATCCATACAAACGCAGTACACTAATACTTGGACGAAGCTTTAAAGCTCCTATTCTACGGCCTGGTGTAATGCAAGATACTCCTGTACCAATATGCGGTTATTCTCCTCCTCCCACCCTACATGCTTCCCTAGGGATGGATCGGTCCGTGCTCTCGGGTCTCAATCCCTTGTTAAGCAAATGGAGATTTCTCTAAGCCCTGTTTCGACCCCATTAGCCTTGGATTGCGGGGAATGTATAAAAAGTGATTAGAGGTAATTAGAGGTTTGGCGCTTGGCTCTGTAGTATTCAGAAATTCAAAGACTGGAATATTTCGTTTGTTAAAATGGATAATTTTTATATGCTTTTAGAGGTGGTTTAATCGTGTAAAAATAATTTAGAAACTTTGGAATTAAATTCGTAATAAAATTTTTTAACTTGTGTGGTAGCATATCAATTTGTGCAAAAATTATTGACAAAATAAATTGCTTTTTAAATAAAATTGATCTATAATTGTATTATAATATATTAAATATTTTTTTCAGTATTTTCAGGTAAATATTATAATAAATTACAAGGATAGGGTGTGTAGAGGGGGGGAGGTTATAGAAGATCACATGTTCCACAGTTCTACTCAGTATATATATATATAGATATATATATATAAACCCAATAAATTGCAGGATAAAAAAAATTAACATTAATTATTACATGACTATAACCATTATATTATTAATAATATTTTGAAATGCAACTGTGCGAAAAAGTAACTATTTTTGCATTAAAAATTTAAAAAAAAATTAGTATTTTATTTTAAGAATTTGTAATAATATTTTCCGTTGTATTCTTGCATCAAAAGTTTTGATTTAAGAAAATCCCGAAAATAATTTATGGTCAACTTGCAATTTATTTATTTATTTATTTCAGATTAAAAAAATATTGTGATTTTAGGAAACAATTTTACTAGTGTTTTTCTAAAATTCACGCATACTGAAATTCAATTTTAAACAGTATAGTGCATTAAAATTGAGGATAATAACCCCTAACTTTTATAAAAGTTTTTGCTGCGGTAAGCATTTTTAAAACTATGTCATATATGAAATTAAAAAATTGTTTGGTAATACATTCGTTCATGGAAATATTGACAGTAAAATAAAGTGAATGATTTCCTTATCATCAAAATGATTTTTAAAGTAAATTTTAACTGTTGGAATAGTGTATTAATATTTTTACAAATAATTTCAAATGCACAATATTATGATATTTACGTTCTTAATATTTTTTGGAATATTTCTCGCATTAGAATTATGTTCACTTATAAAAAATACGCACTTTCAAAGAACAGAATTAATAATAAACGGTTTTTATCTTTTAGAAAGATTTTTGAAAAGCGTGAAAACAATTTAGTAACAGTTAAATTCTTAATTTTAACTGAAAAATACTTACAAGGAAGTTCTCCAAACGGACACATTCCGAAAAGTCTACAAAAATACACAATGTTCTTCTCATGGGGATATATATATGTTTATAAAAATAATTTCGGCGGAACCTCGATAGAGCGTCCGTAAAAAAAATAATGAAAATTTCGTTATTTGACGATTTTTCATCGGTTGGAAATTTCAAAAAATACTTTTTTTAAAATCTCAAATACACTTTAAGAGAAAAATATTTCATGTTGATTTTGTTTAAATTAATTTAAATAATTTTAGTTTTGTCAGTTTTTGAAATCAGTCGAATTTAACTATCAAAAATCCAGATTTAAAACGAAATTCGAAATTTAAATTAACTAATATTGTTTCAAGTTAAAAATCAAGTGCAATTGAACACTATCGATTCATTTTGTTGCTATGGAAACAATTTTTGAAAACGCTTATATCTATAAAAAAAAAAATCGGTATAAATTTTTTTTATATATGAAAATATTTTTTTCAGTGATAAGTTAAATAACTGCAGAAGCATGCGATATATATGTATATTAAACTCTCTCATTTTAAGATTACGTTTATTAAATAGCATTTACACGCATTCTAAAGATCCATTAACAAACAATTTTTAATGACATTAAAATCGTTTGCTTTTGGCGAGGAAACGTGCTGCTCGCCAAACCGCGTTACACTTTCATCTTTTTACGCTGAATATTCGAAAATATTGTATTTTTATTTACAGATTTTCTACTCTAATTCCGCCGCTATGTTTGACTGAACTTTTATTAAATACATGAGTAGTTTAATTAGTATTTTTTTTTTTAATATTATGCCCAGTATGAAGATCTTCTTTGTTAGTAAGCTTATTCATTCAAGCAATACTTTACTGCTTAATGATGCTATATTGGAGAAATACACTATATTGCCATTGATTATTGGACACTTGCGATTTTAGACATTTTACTAAATATCTAAAAAAATACATGAGGAATCATCTAGAAACTCTTAGTGTATAAATATAATAGTATACGTCATACATCTCCGTGAAGATTTTTTACCGAAACTCCATAGGGGACCGTCAACAAATTAAAAAAGAATGAATATCTTTTGAATAACCCTGTCAAAACTAATGTAGCAAAAGCGCTCAAACTCTAGATTATGATTGAATGCCTTATTGTAATACATTGTGTTCATTTTTATGCAAATAGCATGCATATTCGCAGAGTAATTAAGGTTTTTAGAAAAATGATCCCAAATTTTTTCAAGTTTTTCCCTTATAATTTTCAGAGTTCTTAATATAAAATAATATTTTTTTCAGAAAATATGACAAACAACATTGCACACAGTACCCTGTAATCAGAATTAAAAAATAATAAAAAATGTATGAAAAATGAGTAGGTTTACTAAATAATTTTTTACTGCGCATGCGTCAAAGATATCAAAATTTCATTTGCATATTATGTTAGCTAAATGTATAGAGCAACTTTTGCAAAAGTCTCAAAATTATAGCTTGAAAATTCTGAAAGTAATAGTCTATAGAAAAAGGACAAAATCCGTTGTTTCCAAAATGAAGCAAAAAAATGAGGGATTTTATCCAAAAGTAGTCGTAACATCCCGTATTGTGTATTCTATATTGACACTAATCAATGAATATATGGATACAACCCCTCTTTTTTTTGCTTCATTTTGAGAATAACGGATTTTCAACTTATACAATTGACGATTATTTTCAGAATTTTCAAGTTATGGTTTTGTGACTTTCACAAAAGTTGCTCTATACATTTAGCTAACATAATATGCAAATGAAATTTTGATATCGTTGACGCATGCGCAGTATAAAATTATTTAGTAAACCAACTCATTTTGTATGCAATTTTCATTATTTTTTAATTCTGATTACAGGGTACTGTGTGCAATGTTGTTTATCATATTTTCTGAAAAAAATATTATTTAAATTAAGAACTCTGAAAATGATAAGGAAAAAACTTGGAAAAATTTGGGGCCATTTTTCTAAAAACCTTAATTACTCTGCGAGTATGCATGCTATTTGCATAAAAAGAAACACAGTGTATTACAATAAGGCATTCAATCATAATCTAGAGTTTGAGCGCTTTTGCTACATTAGTTTTGACAGGGTTATTCAAAAGATATTCATTCTTTTTTAATTTGTTGACGGTCCCCTATGGAGTTTCGGTAAAAAATCTTCACGGAGATGTATGACGTATACTATTATATTTATACACTAAGAGTTTCAAGATGATTCCTCATGTATTTTTCTAGATATTTAGTAAAATGTCTAAAATCGCAAGTGTCCAATAATCAATGGCAATATAGTGTATATCGTTATGTAACATCTAAAACAAAAATTTGCTGCAGTGATAATAGATAAGAAAAAAATAATAGGAAGAAACAGAAGAAAAAGAGAAAAAAAATCTTACTTTCTTTTGCAATGAAAAATAAATAAATAAAATTAAATAAATAAATAAAATGATAAAGTATCTGGGGTAACATTACGTAATTTTTTAAACACTTTACAGATACTATAAATTTAAATAAACAGTAATAGAAAAACAAATATGAAATTAAATCTTAATTTTGCAAAGTTGAAATGTAACTTGTGAAAATGACCTCATGTGTAAAACAAAACGGCACTTTTATTGATAAAGCTCAAGCATTTTCCTAAATTTTTTTTAAAGGATTTTTAATTCCAACCTTGTTTAAATTAAGGAGTGTTGGTCTCTAGAGCTTTTTATTGCTTTCTTACAGTTTGCTTACATTCGCGGTTAATGCAACGCAGCTTCTTAACCCTTTATCTACCTACGGTACTTATAAGAACCATTAAAATAACTTATTATAAAATTCTTTTAATACGTCAGCTAGTTGTAATACTGTTTAGAATGAGTTACAGATACATTATATTATCTTGTTTCAAAAGCATTATTAGTCACACAAAACAAAAATATTTTTAAAAGGATGGTTTCTTTTGCTTTTTCAGCTTTTCAGCTTTCTTGGCGCTGAGGGAGGGAGGTGGGGATTTTTCAGATGGGGAAATATTTGTATACTTATATTGTAATAACATCATGTTTGTACATTTTATAATTCTGCAAAATTCTAAGAAAATAATTAAAAATAAAAGAATTGAGCGGGGTTATTAAAGTTGCACAAAATCCCTGTAAATTCAAATTTAATTAATCCTCCTAAATCCTTCAATCCTTCTAAAATCCTTCAATTATTTATTAAATGATTATGTAAATCTTTTAATTTAGTTTAAATAATTTGCTTAAAGTACTTTAGAATGTAAAAATTTCATGAATTCATAATGCTGTAGATAAAGGGTTAATGCATATGGCAGGGATGTTTTGTATCATCCCTCATATTTACCAGGTCCCTTCAGATTTTCACCTTTTAACGTCACTTCATATTTCTGTGAACGTTTGAGAATCTCCTTTTTAGAGGCTGCCAAACACCACATTGATAACCTTCTTTACGAATAAACCTAATGACTTTTTTTCAAATCAAACTTTTTAGCTACCAAAACGATGGTAAAAAGGTCACATAACAAAATAGTGCTTATGTGATTCAATAAAATTTTATTATATTTTTGTGCTTCTTTATTAAAATTTCTCATTAAAAAAAAATTCCGGGTAACCCAATATTACATAAGTACCACGATTAAACGAAAGTAAACAATTTTTCTTTTACAAAAATAACACAATGCAATGCAAATTGAAAAATCTGCTAATAATCTAGCAAAGAGATTTGGAAATCTTTTTAATCCTCATACTTATTTTATAAATATATTAATAAATTTAAAATAATGAGGAACAACATGAATCATTAAACTTTGTACAACAAACAAATCCATGAATTACAGTAACAAATTCATTGACGAAGCATTAATAAAGAAATTTTTTATTTCATTTATGACACAATTAATAAAATTAAGTAATATTTAATCGTCTATTTTATGATCGTCTTTAATTTCAAGAACGAAGAAAAATTATTTCTTCTATCTCAATTTAAATGCTCATCTCCCTTTAAAATATTTCACTTCATTATGTGTATGCGATAAATTTATGTTTTCAAATTCCACTAGTTCGTGCTGCTTTTGAGAGGGCAAAAAAAAAGGGAAGAATACATGTTTATAATACACAGAAATACGAATTAACTCATACAATTAAGAGAAGGGTAATATTATTGAAAATAAATAAAATTTCTTATTTTATAAATAAAACCAAATGTAACAATGGTTGCAAAATAATATATAATGACAACTGTATTGCTACTTTACGTAACAAACAAATCCATAAATAGCAGTAACAAATTTTATGTCGCATCTTGGATAAACAAACTTTGAATTTTATTTATGACGTGCTCGCGAATAAAATTAAATCATTATTTGTCGTATGCTTTACGATCGACTTCAAATTGAAGCACGAATAAAAGTTTCTTTCTTCTATCATAATTTAACATTTACTCAGCTTCCATTAAAATATTCTACTTCTCTGAAATATTAATTCATCTTTCGCGATCGGCTTGTTTCAAACTGATCAAAAATAAATGCATCGCTCCGAAATTGGAACACTCTTCACTTAATCTACAATGAGGAACGATTTAAAGTGAATTAAGGAGTAGCTTTTCATTTTCACGAATGCATTTAATTATTGGCTTTTCGCAATTTCATTTTGGCATTTTGATTGGAGCAAACGAATGGCACTTAAGCAAATCATCCAATGGCAAACATGAACTGAAACACTGCATTCCTGACAGCCAATCCAAATATTTAAAACAAATTATCTCCTTCTCTTTTGAAGAGATATGCGGAATTCCTAGATCTTTAATAAATGCGGAATAAGCAAGGAAAAATTTAACAGTGCGTGACCTTATACAATATGCTGCAGTCATCTTACCATTTCTTCACTTTGTCTGTTTCAGAGACCTTCCATTTTTGGCCACGAACTTTTAAATCTTCTTTAATTTTTACGGGTTTTGAATCAAGTGGTTTTTTTTTTTTTTTTTTTTTTTTTTTTTTTTTTTTTTTTTTTTTTTTTTAATGAAATAACGATTTAAAATTTTATTTGATTTTATTAATGTTTACATGAATATTAAAGTTCTTGTTCAGAAATATATATGTGTTTGTTAATCTGTTTTGGTTTTAGGTGTTTAATTTGTTTTATATAAAAAAATAATTTCTTTTATAATTAGTAATATTATAAAGTAAGCATTAATTTGTTTTATATAAAATATATAGTAATAAACTCCATGTTGGTTATCTCGAAGTTCACACACCGATTTCTAAGAAATACTTACATACAATGATATACCGAGTATAATAAACATTGACTAATAAGAATTCACTTTATATTTTATAAAATAAAACTCTGATATTTCTTTATTACTTGTGTAAGCGTCATTTCTTGCTGTAAGCGTCAAAGTTTGTTATCTATAAATGCGTGTTGACTCAATATATAATTTGGGTTTTTATTTTTATAGATCCATCTAATTAAAATTATATCACTCTGATAGCACTCCAATATTGGGTATATTTGTAGTAAAGGAGCACAATGTAATTATAAAGAAGCACAGTACATTGATTACGAAGGAGCACCCAATGTTATATTCCTTAGGAATCATTTCTAATGAAAATCCAATTTTTGTTCAATATTAGGTTTTCATTGAAAATATTTGTATTGGAATTTTAATGCAAATGAAATATTTCCGTTGCATTTAAAATAAGAACCATAAAATGATGAAATATTCTATACTAATATTGTTGCAATATATTCAAAATTGAAATGGTTCTAGGTGGAGGTCATTTTGCGATATTTATACTAATATTGTATGCAGTATAATCGATACAAAAAATATTGACCTGATATTGTTATACTATCAATACCGTATTGTTACCGTAATTTCACGCATATCCGACGCACCTCAGATAAGATTTCCTCCCAGAATTTATTTTAAATAAAATTTACTTACTTTTGCTTAGCCTTTATATGACTTCTTTTTTACAATAAAACTTCCGATCTGAAAAAGATTTAACTGAGCCGCGGCTTATACACGCGAAATTGCGGTAGATACTTTCCCCCTCCCATCCTATTTCTATGTTTCTTCTTTTGACATGTAAGTGCGTTCTTTTAGACCCTAATAATTTTCTGTCGAACAATATTATTTACTTCCTTTTACTCGGTATTAGTTTAAGTAGTTATAAAAGTGAGGAATTACCATCATCTACTGCCGTATAGATTATCTGACAGGGCGAGTGAATTTTTAATTCACTGGTTTTAAAAATGTACCAAGAACTTTTTCGTATTTTTATTCGTTAGTTATATTTTTTATTCCCCCTCCTCTCTCTCCTTTTTTATTTATCATATTGCCTACTTATGACAATATACATGTAAATGCGGCAGAAATTTCTATTCTGCGCTAGCATTCCTCTGTTGTGCATTTTTCTAAAATGCACGCACACACATACACATCTATATTTATATACACTATATGGATATGGCGACAGATGACCAGCCACTTGAGATTTTAGACTTTTTGTTAAATATCTAGAAAAACACCGAAGAATTATCCTGAAACTTTAAGTGTGTAAACAAAAGGTCATATATGTACAAGTCATACATTTCCGTGAAGATATTTTCCCGGAGCTCCATAGAGAACCGTTAACAAATTGAATAAGAACTAACATCTTTTAGATAACCTTCTCAAAACTAATGTTACAAAAATGTTCTAACTGCAGATTAAGATTAACTAGTTTATAGTAATAAACTGTGCTCATTTTTACGTGGATAGCATGTATATTCGTAGAAAAATTAAGGTTTTTATAAAAACAGTCCCAATTTTTTACCAAGATCTTCGCTTATATTTTGCAGAGTTCTTAATATATAATACTGTTCCTTTGCGAAAATATGACAAAAAATATTTTACATAATACCCTGTAATCAATATTTTAAAATAATAAAAAATTGTCGGAAAAATGAGCAAGTTTACTAAATTTTCTACTGCGCATGCACGAGCGCTATCAAAATTTCATTTGCATGTTATGTTAGCTAAATATATAGATCAACTTTTGTAAAAGTCTCAAAAATATATATTGAAAATTCTGAAAGTGATCGTCGATAGAATAAGCTCGAAATCCATTATTCCCAAAATGAAGCAAAAAGATGAGGGGATGTATCCATATATCCAATGATTAGTGCCAATATAAAACATACAATATAGCACGTACTACTACATTTGGATGCACACAACTACAATATACTGCGTATTTTTAGTACATACTTCATAGATGCATATCAGTTTTATTATGTTCGAAAGAGTGTAACACCATTAAAATGTACATGAAACTATTTTTCCCATTGGTGTAATGTAACGGAATACTTTTGATTGTCCCTGTAATTAAACTATTCATCCGATTTCCATAAAATTTGAAAAGACTCGACAAAATAATGTAATAATTATATATTTTAAATTTCAAATGATTCGATTGGATAGTTTATGCTCTGTTATATACGGACGGACGAACTGAAAGACGACTATTAGGAGCTATGTATTTACATAATTACGAACGCACTTAATAAGACTTTTGCAAAAGATGATTAAAATATTTTTTTTAAGATAATATATTTTAGCATACTAAAGCAGTTTGATAAATAAATCAAATCATGTTGATGAAGTTAGTTTAAAAAAATACTAATGAAATGTCAAAAAAAGCCGTAAGAGAGCTTATAAGTTTAAAAGAAAAGCCAGTAAACTTTTTTAGGAACTTATTCAAAAGTAATTTTCTTATTGAAACCAACGTTCAACATAAGAATAAGACTGATATGTTAGTAAAAAAGTAAATAGAATTTACTGCATTAACAATAAATTGAAAGTAGTATCAGAGCATCGAAATTTCAAAATCTGGCTTGTGGGGATGGGGGTAGAGTATTGAAATTTCTAGGTATGGAGCTGGCCAAATTCTTAATGTATGTAAATTTTGAAATCTCTGGGTGTTCAAATTTCGTTCCGCTGTTTGGAAGTTTGTAGCTTAACCTTAACGAAGTTTCACAATCTCGGAATTATAAAATTTCGAGATCTCTTTATATTGAAATATCAAAGTCTCCCTATGTGGAAATTTAAACTCACATGTTATCGAAATTTCGAAATCTCGGAATGATGAAATTTCGAGATCTCTTATATTCAAATTTCGAAGTCATCTGGTGTAGATGTTTGAGTCTAGCATTAGAAAAGTTTTATAATCATGAGGTATTTTGAATATCGTAGTGTCAAAATTTCGAAATCTCGGAGAATTGAAATTTTGAACTCTTAAAGTATGGTTTTTCAAAGTTTCAAGATAGAGAAATTTGCAGATTTGTATCAAAGTTTCGAAAATTCTGCATATAGAATTTTCAGTATGTTGGGGTATAGAAATTTCAAAGTTTTGAGGTATAAAAAATACTCAGTTTATGGAAATTTCGAAGTCTCGGGTCATGAAACATTAAAGTCTCGTTTCAAGGAAGTTTTGAAATCTTGAGCTTTTGAAATTCTGAGATCTCAGGGTATTGAAATTTCAAAATCTCGAAACATCGAAATTTCGAAAGATTAGAGAATTGAAAATTCGAACTGTCAGATATTACTTTTTAAAGTTTCAGGGTATAGAAATCCACAGAATTGTATCAAAGTTTCGAAACCTCTGCATATAAAATTTTCAAAATATCGCGATATTGAAACTCAAAAATTTTTGGGGTATGAAAAGCCTCAGTTTATGAAAATTTCGTAATCTCGGGGCATGAAATATTAAATTCTCGTTTTAAAGAAATTTTGAAATTTTAAGCTATTAAAATTTTAAAATCTCAAGGTTTTGAAATTTCAAAATCCTGGAAAATTAAAATTTCGATTTCTTGGAGTATAGAAATTTCGAGCTCTGGAGAAATCAAAATTTTGAAGTATCATTCTCTGTATTAGCATTATTATGTGATTCTTTTCTTATTTTTAATTTTAAAAATAAATTTAAAAAGGATATTAATATTCAACATAGAAAATTGAGTTGCATTTATACTTAAATAGTTTTAGTTATGCACATTTAGAAAAACAGCATATATGAAAACCTTTAAAAACTATAAACTTAGCAAAACTGGAAGGTTAAGATTTTGGACTACTTCTTAATTAAATTTAAATATAATAATTATAATTAATAAAATAAAATAATTAGATTATTATTATTTGACAAAAATAAAGAAATTAGAAACTTTATATATTTTATAAATATGAAAGATTTTTGTTTTAAACTAAGCAGTGCTCTTCTTTATCATTAACAACGAAATGTAGCTTTGTAAATATAACCAAGACTACTTTAACAGATTTGTTTCAGGATATCAGTTTTTTATTGCATTAAATAATGAAAGTTATGTATTTTTCCGATTTATAAAAATAATATTTAAGAATAAAAAATTGTAAATTTATACCTTAACTGAAAATAAATTAATCCTTCATTTTGTATGAAATATATACTCACAGCAATTTCATAATTATCGAATTTCATAGTTTAATGTTTAAATATTACGCATTTTTTTTTATCATGCACAAAAATCATTTATTAAAATTCGATACTTAAGTCCTATATTAAAATACCCTAATGATATCGCGAATCAATTGTTATTAAATTCTGGTAATTCCAGTGCTATACTTTTTTCAATGTTTTTTCTTATTTTTATCGGAATTATCTCTAGCCAATTACATTTTTGAGCTAAATATTTTTGAAGATAACATGAAAGTGTTCGATAAATGGTAAAAAATTATCCAAAACTTTATAGATTTACATTTTCAAGCAAAATCATGTTCGTGAGTAACGCGGATGAATCTATATCTTAAAGCAAAATTATGTCACTGAATAACACTGATGTTAAATTGAAGGTGGCAGCAGCCTATCTATAATTTTTAGGTGCTTATATAATTCTGTAAGTGTGTTACACTTACAGAAGTTACTCGTAGTTCAGACTGTTCATCTATATGTAAGTATATAACAACGCAAAAAAAAAAAAAAAAAAAAAAAAAAAAAAAAAATCATTTGAAACTTAAAATAAATGCTTGTTGCATAATTTTGTCGAGTCGTTTCAATGTCGAAAATGTGTAATGTTTAGAGGTTTAAATATTTGCAGTCCCGAAAATTGTAAAACTAAAATTTCATTTAAAATTTGTATATGCTTGGTATAGGAATGATGATTTTTAATCCATGGCGTACATAATATCTCTGTTATTACATAAACAGCGTTTTGATCATCATAAAAATTTTGTTTATAGTAAATATTTTTTTACATAAATATAGAATTTATTTACAAATCTAAAATTTTAATCTTTGAAGATATAATTTTCCAAATAGCCTTTGCAATTTATTAAATTACGATTTTTATATTTATATTTATTTTTTATTTTAAGCAAATACATAATTATCAACCTCAGATTTTTTTAATTAAGAAAAAACACTTTGAACTAGAAAAATGTTTAAGTAAATGTGGCTGCCATTAAACAAAGTTGTATTTTAAAATTTGCTTAATTTTGTTATTTCACCTCAGGTTACCTCAAATAAAACGATGTAACAAATTATTATTAAAATAGCATATTTTTTTCTTTAAATTTATTTTCATGACGTAATCCTATATAAATTGCTTATAATATTGCTTTTCATAAAAAATAATTCGTAATTATCGGATTTTTTTACTTTTAATACATAAATAAATCAAACAATATTTGTATTACTTTAATGGGATCTAACAAATGATAAAACGTAGGTGAATCACTTTAGATAAACATACTTGATAATACAGCTTAAAATATTATATAAAATATATGAGGAAAAATTATTAAAAAAATTTGTTCTTTAATTAATTAATAAATATGATGTGAAAATTATACCTTATAAAATAAAGTTCAAGCTATCTTTTGTTTGCAACTTTACTGTTTAAATATGAAAAAAAATAGTGTTTTTCATAATCAATAACTGAATAACTAAAAGCAACTTTATATAACGGCCTCAATAGATCCAAAAATCAGTTAAAATAGGTCATTTAATCACTGATTGGAAATAATTATTAAAATCTCTCAAAAAAATTTTTTTCAATGTTATTAAAACTTCTTTTTATTTTATTACGCGAATTATTTACAACCGAAAGATTTTGAGATTGTAAGAGCTAAAAGTAATTTTAATATTTATGTAGAAAAATTTTAGTGCTTATCTATTTGTATTTATAATTTAGTGTTTGAATAAAATAACTTAGGAAGTTAAAAACAAGATTTCGCGATAACTCACATATATTCTCAATTTCGCACATGAAATTATCTGAGCCTGCGAAGTGAAGTTTACTGCGTAAAAACATTTAGCGCTGGAAAACATACTATAAAAGTGATTTGAGATAATTGATTTATTAAGTTAGCTTGCTGTTGCTAATTGCATTTTTTTATGTTTTAGATACTGGACAGTAAAAAGATACGTGCAATTTTCGCAATTTTATGCCAATTTGAATTTAAAAAAAATTTTTACATGCTTTTTTTTAAATTCACAATTCTGATAGTGAATTTCAGTCAATTATTTTTTTTTTTAATATCTCTCCCATTTCCTCCTGATATAAAGCTTTGAAATTTGTAATATACAGTGGAAAGTACAGTGGTGTGGGATACATATAAAATTATTAAAATATCACATTTTTTTAATCTAAATTTATTTTCATGACGCAAGCACATTTATTTTTTTATAATACACTTTTCATAAAAAATAATTACATAATTATCGGATTTTTTTACATTACATACATAAATAAATCAAATTGTACTTGTATTATTTTAATGTAATAAAACAAATTAGAATAAAAAATTCAAAATGATTAAACGTAAGTGAATCACACTAGATAAAACATAATTTGATAATACAATTTGAACTGTCATATAAAATATACGATGGAAAATTATTTAAACATTTATTTTTAAATTAATTAATGAATATAATGTGAACATTATATCTTATAAAATAAAGCTCAAGTTTTTGTCTTTTGTTTGCAACTTTACTGTTTAAATGCGAAAATATATTATTTTTCATAATAAATAACTGGTTAACTAAAAACAACTTTTTATAGGTCCCGAATCGATCCAAAAATTGGTTAAAATATGTTAAATTAATCGCTGATAAAAAAAAATAATTATTGAAATCTCATTAAAAAATTAATATAATTATCGGATTTTTTTTACTTTTAATATATAAATAAATTAAACAATATTTGTATTAGTTTAAAGTAGCATAACAAATTAAAAGATGCAAAATGATTAAGCGTAGGTAAATCACACTAGATAAAACCGATAATACAATTTAAAGTCTTATATAAAATATACGATGGAAAATTATTAATGAAATTTGTTTTTTAATTAATTTATTACTATAATATGAACACTTCATCTTATAACATTAAGCTCAAGCATGTATCTTTTGTTTGTAACTTCACTGTTTAAATATGAAAAAATAACATTTTTCATAATAATTAACTGATTAACCAAAAACCACTTTTTTATAAAGGCCTCAATACGTCCAAAAAACAGTTAAAAAGAATTTCATTTAATCGCTGCTGGTCAGAAATAATTATTGAAATCTCCCAAAAGTTTTTTTTTTCTGTTTTATTAAAAAGTTTATTTTTTTTTTATTACCCTATTCATTTGCAACTACAAATAAAGAATAAAATTTGTTCTTTAATTAGTTAATGAATATAATATGAACATGATATCTCATAAAATAAAGTAAAAGCTTTTATCTTTTGTTTGCAACTTTATTGTTTAAACGTTACTGAAAATTTTGTATTTTAATAATAAATAACTGATTAACTAAAGACAACTTTTTATAAAGGTTTCAGTTGATCCAAAAATTAGTAAAATAGGTTCATTCAATCGCTGGTTAGAAATAATTATTGAAATCTCACTAAAAATATTTTCTGTGTTATAAAAACTTTTTTTTTATTATTATTATTACGCTGTTCATTTGCAACCGAAAATTTTATTGATTATAGGAGCTAAAAATACTTTTATCATTTATGTAGAATAATTTTAGTGATTATCTTTTTGTAATCATAATTTAGTGTTTGAAAAAAAAAATCAAGAAGTTAATAACAAGATATCGCTATAACTAACGCATATACCCAATTTCACACCTGAAATTATCTGAGCCTTTGAAACGAAGTTTACTGCGTAAAGGCGTCTAGCGCTGGAAAAGATACTTTAACATGCTTTGAGGTAATTGCGTCATTAAGTTAGCTTGCTGTAGTTAATTGCATTTATTATTATTATTATTTGATATTTTAGATACTCGACAGTAAAAAGATACGCGTAATTTTCGCAATTTTATGCCAGTTCTGGAATTTAAAACTTGATTTTCATTTTTACATGGTTTCTTTTATTTTACAGTTTTGTTTGTGTGTTGCAGTCAATTATTTTTAATAAAATCTCCCCCATTTCCTGTTGACATAGAACTTTGAAATTTGTAATATATAGGAGAGAACAGAGTCGTGTGGATACTTTTAAAATTATTAAAATAACACATTTTTTTTCAATAAATTTATTTTCATGACACAAGCATATTTAATTTGCTTATAATATACTTTTCATAAAAAAAATTACATAATTATCGGATTTTTATTTTACTTTTAATATCTAAATAAATCAAACAATATTTGTATTTTTTAATGTAATATAACAAATTAGAATAAAAAAATTCAAAATGATTAAATTTAGGTGAATCACATTAAATAAAACATAGAGTGATAATACAACTTAATGAATCATATAAAATATACGATAGAAAATTATTAATAAAATTTGTTCTTTAATTAATTAATGAATATAATATCTACATTTCATCTTATAAAATAAAGATCAAGCTTTTATCTTTTGTTTGTAACTTCACTGTTTAAAAATGAAAAAAAAATGCATTTTTCATAATAAATAACTGATTAACTAAAAATAGCTTTTTACAAGGGCCAAAAATCAGCTAAAATAGGTTCATTTAATCTCTGGTTAGAAATAATTATTGAAATCTAGCAAAACTTTTTTTTCAAATTCTATGTTCTTTATATTCTATGTTATTAATTTTTTTTATTATTATTATTTTTATTACGCGGTTTATTTGCAACCGAAAGTTTTCGAGATTATAAGATCTAAAAGAACTTTTAACATTCATTTAGAATAATCTTGGTGATTACCTTTTTGTAATTATAATTAAGTGTTAAAAAATATAGAGAAAAATAAAATAAAAAAACTTGGGTATATATATATATATTGCGATAACTGACACATATTCTCAATTTCACATATGAAGTTATCTGAGCCTGTAAAACGAAGTTTACTGCGTAAAGACGTCTAGCGCTAGAAAACATACTTTAAAAGTGGTTTGAAGTAATTGCGTTATTAAGTTAGCTTGCTGTTGTTAATTCCATTTTTTTAATTACTATTTGATGTTTTAGATACTGAGTAGTAAAAGGTTACGCGTAAATTTCGCAATTTTATACCAATCATTTTATTCAAAACTTGATTTTATTTTTACATACTTTCTTTTAATTCACAGTTCTGTTTGGGCATTGCAGTTAATTATTTAAAAAAATATCTCTTTCATTTCCTGTTAACACTGAACTTTGAAATTCGTAATATATAGGGGAGAGTGTTGTGGCACACTTTTAAAATTATTAAAAAGCACATTTTTTTTCTATAAATTTATTTTCATGACATAAGCATATTTAATTTGCTTATAATATATTTTTCATAAAAATAATTACACAATTATCTAATTTTTTTTACTCTTAATATATAAATAAATCAAATAACTGATATACAAATAACTGATAAGCCGGTCTGGTTAATAACGCCAGGCGAGGTAATAACGCCAAGTGCTAATATTATGCATAATTATGAAATAATCTGGTAAATGACACCCATGTGTTCTGCGCAGAAGGGATTTGAGTCATATAAATTGCAAAAAACAGCTTCAAGTTAATTTGTTTCATTTTTAGGTCTTATTGTTTTTACAAGCAACTAAAATTAACGCTTGATCTAAAATTTGCGAGATACGTTTTCTGATGTGAAGACTATATATATATATATATTATACTATCTTTAAGCATTTAAATGTAAGGCAATGAACAGTACTAAAATAATCGAGGTGGGCGACTTTTTACACACAAACATATTTAATAAAACTGACGGCACTACAGACGACATATACACATATTGTAAACACAGAACAACTATCTGGAACGTAGATACATTATGTTCCTTACATAATTCCATGGAATAGACAAGGGGCGCCATCTACCGTTTAACCTGAAAAGTAAAAGTATAAAATACCACAGCTCTTCCCCACTTAGTAATGAAGTCGGTCAGGAGCTCTTCGATGTCTTCTGGACCTTCTAAGTACCTGTGGAGAAGAAGAAGAATTAGTTTTTACATGTTCAGGGGCATCAACTGTAGCACTAGTAGGAACCGACGGTTTTTGGTGAATATTATCAGAGTTAGCTGAATTAGAACTCGAAGAATCAGGATTATGAAAGTCAGTTGGAGTAGGATCTGGAACAACTGGAACATGAGAGTCAACTGGTTGCGGATCTGTGAAACTTGACTGTAAGGGTGGAAAATCATCTTGCTTCACACTTGTATTTTCACTTCTAAAATTTTCTGTAACATTTTCTTCTGAATTTGGATCATTGGTTAAAGAAATATCTTCTCCTACATTAGTTATTTGATCCACATGCCTTTTCCAAATATTCGAACCAACTTGAACTCTGTAATGTAATTGTCCTTCTCTTGCTACAATTCGACCAATTTTCCATTTGGCTTCTGGAGTATAATTTCTTACAGCTACTTTCTGGTTGACTTCAAATTCTTTTACTTTAACTTTAGATTTCCTTGCAGTTTGCTTTTCATGAACAAAATTTGCAACATTTGGCACGATCAAATCTATGTTTGTTCTTATGTGACGCTTTAGAAATAAAGATGCAGGACTTTCCCCCGTTGTAACATGTGGCATCTTCCTGTACTGCATAAGAAAGTTATTCAGCTTCATTTGTAAAGTACCTGGTTCAGACGCTAAGGCTTTTAATCCACGTTTGACCGTTTGCAAATATCTCTCAGCCTGTCCATTTGTAGATGGATGGTACGGTGCACTAAACTTATGTTTTACACCATGACTTTTTAAGAACATTTCAAATTCTTCAGATGTAAACTGCCTAGCATTATCTGATACCAAAGAAATAGGAAAACCGTATCGTGCAAAGAGAGAAGAAAGACAAATAATTGTATTTTCTGAAGTTGTACTAGGAACTATAAATACTTCTGGCCATTTACTATAAGCATCAACCACTAACAAAAGCATTTTTCCGTTAACAGGACCAAAATAATCAATATGAATTCTCTGCCATGGAGCAGTAGGCCATTCCCAATGATGTGTAAAACTACGGGCTAAAGATTTCATTTTCACTATACCAAAATGACCAAAATGTAATTCCTTTAATATTTGTTGTCGATGGATTTCTGGGATAACTACCCTACAACCTTTTAAAATACAACCATGCTGAAGAGTAAATTCTTCTTGTTTACCACCAAAAAGTAAATGCTTAGGAATTTCTGAACCAGAAATGAGGTGATGAAAAATTTGTCGCAAAAGAGGATCGGTTTTTGTAGCTGAAGCAATAGATTTAGCATTTAAAGGTAAAACAGAAAGTTGATTTATTTGAATGATTTCCGATTCATCAAGTCCTTCATTTGAATTATATTCGTGGGGCAAATCTTCACTACGTAATGGAAGACGTGAGAGTGCATCGACATTACCGTGTTCAGTAGTTTTCTTATAGCGGATGTCATACTGGAACGTTTGTAAATATATGGCATATCTTTGCATTCTAGCAGCTGATAAAACCGGAATACTTTTAGAAGGTGAAAAAATTGAAACTAATGGTTTACTATCAGTAAACAAAGTGAATCTGTTACCGTACAAATATTGAAAAAATTTCTTAACACCAAATATTATTGCTAATGCCTCCTTATCTACTTGACTATACCGTTTTTCGGCATTATTCAAGGTTCTGGATACAAATCCAATAGGCTTTTCAGTCTTGTCTGGCATCACATGCGAAAGAACTGCAGAGATACCATATGAAGAAGCATCCGTAGCTAAGATTAAAGGTAATTTAGGATTGAAATGCGTCAGCACTCTGTCCGAAGTAATTTCTCTTTTTATTTTTTTAAACGCTTGATCACATTTGTAAGACCAGTTGAACTTTACATTCTTTTTAAGCAAATTATTCAAAGGATGTGCAATTGTCGATAAATTCGGTACAAATTTTGCATAATAAGTTACAAGACCAAGAAATGCTTTTACCTGGGAAACATTTTCTGGCTTAGGGGCATTTACAATTGCTTCTATTTTATCTGGTGTTTTATGAATACCATGTTTATCCACTTTATACCCACAATAAGTAATTTCATCTGCCATGAAGAATGATTTTTCCTTATTTATCCGAATATTATAATTTCTCAACCTTTCTAATACTTGCTTTAACCTTTGCAAATGAATTTCGTCCGTTTCCCCAGTTATTCCTATATCATCAATAAAAATTGTAATTCCCTCAATTCCACTTAAAATTTGTTCGATTTTTCTTTGCCATATAGCAGGAGAACTATTAAGACCCATTGGTAATTTAAGAAACTGAAATAATCCTTTAGGTGTATTAATGGTTAATAATTCCTGGGATTCCTCATCAACGGGCAATTGGAGGTATGCTTGATTTAAATCAATTTTTGTAAAATGAACACCACCACTTAAAGTAGCTAACATATCCTCTATTTTAGGCAAGGGATATTTTTCTACTTTCAGATATTTATTTAATGTGACTTTAAAGTCTCCACATAAGCGTATTTTACCATTAGATTTTACCACTGGAACAATCGGGGTTGCCCACTTGCTATTTGTAACTGGTTTAATTATACCTGCTTCTTCTAATCTTTGTAATTCCTCATTGACTGCAGCACGTAGTGCATAAGTAACAGTCCTAGCTTTACAAAATATGGGTGTAGCATCCTTTTCAAGGTAAAGCTCTGCCTTTAACCCTTTAATTTCCCCTACTTTATCAGAAAATAAATCAGAAAAATCATTTAACAATTCTTGTAATTTATCAGAATAATTTACAGTCTCATTAACATAAACAGATCTTAAATTATGTGGAAAAATATCGAATGCAGAGGCCCAATCGCGGCCAAATAATAATGGAAAAGTATCTTCTTTTATCAAATATAATTTTAACTTTTCTGTTTTATTTTCATAAGTAACAT
This sequence comes from Maratus speculifer, assembly GCA_964019185.1. Taxonomy (NCBI): domain Eukaryota; kingdom Metazoa; phylum Arthropoda; class Arachnida; order Araneae; family Salticidae; genus Maratus; species Maratus speculifer. The sequence goes on from OZ025301.1 coordinate 200,733,994, forward strand.
TTACTTCAACATAACCTACAGGTTTAAAAATTTCACCAGTTGCAGTTTTTAACTGAACATCTGGAGGAAATATTTTATAATCAGGAAAAATTCTGCGAAATCTTTTTAAAGGAACAGCAGAAATTCCCGAACCGGTGTCCAATTCCATATCCGCTCTGGCTTTATTTTCAATTAACACAGATAATTTAATAGGATTTGCACCTGTATTTTTTATAGTTAATACATTTACTGTATCTACCGAATTTACGTGTTTTTGGAAAGTTTTACTTCTACAAACCTTTCCAATATGGCCTTTTTTCTTACATATTTTACAAGTAGCATTAATAAATCTACATGAATTGGCTAGATGGGAAGTATTTCCGCATCTATAACATTTTAATTTACTTTTATTTGCTTCAGGAATTGTATTATTTATATGATTGTTGACATTTGACTTCTGACAGTCGTTAGAAAATTTCTTTGGGTGTACATTTTTTGAACTGGAAATTTTATTAATACTGAAATTTTTATTTTTAATTTCAGAAATTTCAATATCTACATTGTGTAAGGATAAAGCTTTCTCCACTGCTTTCTCAAAAGTTAAATCCTCTACTTGCGTAATCAATTTATTTTGAATGCTTTCGCTTTTCAAACCGCGTAAAAATTGTTCAAGTAAATTTTCATTTAATGTATCCCCCGTAAAACAACAAAAAGTTGTAGTTTTCTTTAATCTAGCAGCGAAATCTTGAACTGATTCCGACTCATTTTGGTAACACTTACGAAATTTGATTCTTTCAATAAATTTGTTGGGGGCGGGGCTTAGATGCTTTATCAATATATCAACAATCTCCGAATATTTTAATGTTTCACATTCTTTAGGGAAACATAAATTACTCAGTAAATTATACAGCTTAGGGCCCATGCAAGATAAAAGGGCTGCAACTTTTTTTTCCTCTTTTAATTCATTCAGAATAAAATTCTGTTCCAGGCGTTTAATATAAGCCTGAAATGTTTCTACTTTATCATCATATTCCTTGAATGAAAACATCGTATTCTTTATGCAATAACACAGGAAAAAAAAAGTACTTTAAAATTCAATGTACTTACCACCCCCTTGTTTTAAAGCTGCTGATATATTCTGGAAAGCTGCTGTTACCTTGTATGTTTGTCGAACGCAAAAACGAAAGAAGAAGCCATTTCTCTTGGGCGCGCCGTTATTCCTTTAAAATTTTTACGGTAGAAACTTTTAACATCTCGTCGCCATTATACTATCTTTAAGCATTTAAATGTAAGGCAATGAACAGTACTAAAATAATCGAGGTGGGCGACTTTTTACACACAAACATATTTAATAAAACTGACGGCACTACAGACGACATATACACATATTGTAAACACAGAACAACTATCTGGAACGTAGATACATTATGTTCCTTACATAATTCCATGGAATAGACAAGGGGCGCCATCTACCGTTTAACCTGAAAAGTAAAAGTATAAAATACCACATATATATATATATATATATATATATATATATATATATATATATATATATTTTTTTTTTTTTTTTTTTTTTTTTTTTTTTTTTTATCCGGAAGTACTTTATTAATTACATAAATTGTAGTACATTTCATGGACTTTCAAAATGTTGTTGAAGATTTTGGATATCTTCTCGAGATAATTTGTAATTTAAAATGTACAGCGCAATAACTATAACGGGGTAATAACGCCAATCCTTGGCATTAATACCCCGGTTGATTCCCTACAGTGGCCGAGCTACATCCTAAATACTGATTCAAATAAACACAGTTAAAACTGTGCAATGTTTCTAATAATTCTATTTAAGCGGTCCTTTTTAAGCAAAAAGAAGCACACGGTCTGATATTCTTTTGCCCCATCCCCCCCCCCCCCCCCACACACACACACACCACAGCTTTATTTTTCTTACACTTTCACAAAAAATTTAACATTTTCAATAGCTTAGAATGTAATTTGTCAATTTCTAAGTTTGTAGAGTTTGTATTTTTAGAATTGGGCAATTTACATGCAATTATTCCATCTTATTTCATAGTTTTGCTTGAATGGCGTTATTACCCATATAGGTGGGTAATAACGCCAAATAGCATTAGTCAAGAAATCCCGCCATTACATTTTATGAATACATATCTGTTAAATTATTTTTTTATATAGATAGTCAATGATTTGCTGCATCAAATCATATATTTGTTTGAAAAATACAATCTAAAACTAAGCCGTGAAAATTGGTAGAACCTTAACGTGGCGTTATTACCCCAGGGTACCTTATATCAATAACTGATTACCAAAAACAAAATTTTTTATAAAGGCCTCATTACATCCAAAAATCGGTTATAATTGGTTCATTTTATCGCTGATTAGAAATAATTATTGAAATCTCTCAAAATGTTTTTTCGATGTTATTAATTTTTTTTTTTTTTTTTTTTTTTTTTTTTATTACGCGTTTGCAACCGAAATTGTTCTAGATTATAAGCGCTGAAAGTACTTTGAACATTTATATTGAATAACTTTAGTGATTACCTTTTTGTAATTATAATTTAGTGTTTAAAAAAAAATTAGCAAGTTAATAACAAGATTTCACGATAACTAACACATATTCTCAATTTCACACTTGAAATTATTTGAGCCTGTGAAGCGAAGTTTACTGCGTAAAAACACTTATCGCAGGTAAACATACTCTAAAAGTGATTTGAGGTAATTGAGTTATTAAATTAGCTTGCTGCTGTTAATCGCATATATATATTTTTTTTATTTGATGTTTTAGATACTGGACAGTAAACAAATGTGTGTAATTTATGCCAATTACGGAATTTATATTCACTGTGGGATTTTTATTTGAGCATGCTTTCTTTTAATTCACAATTCCGTTTGTATGTTGCAGTCAATTAATTTTAATAACATCTTTTTTTTTTTTTTTTTTTTTTTTTTTTTTGACATAGAGCTTTGGAATTCGTAATATATATTAATTCAAAGGGCAATATAGGAATTAGTCATTGATTTTTCTAAACTTTTATCCCTAACATGCACAATGAAGGGATAAAAAAAAATCACTACATCTCACTGTACTTTTCAAAAGCATATAGTTAATTTTATATGAAGTGTTAAAATTTTACTCACAGTAAAATTATAATTAAAGTTGCTTTTAAAACAAAAATACTATCAAATTAAACATAGATTTTACAAACATTTTAAGGGCTAAAAGCAAAGGAGGATTTGTTAAGAATAATACACAGAAAAAAAAGGTGTTAAAAATATTAATTTCCGCAAGAGATATTTTAAATATACAAATGCGTCAAACGTCCATAGACGTAACATTACGAAGGAAAATTCCAAAGCTGTGTGACCAGCCCTTATAGGGTTTAACTAAACTAATAAAATTAGCACTTTTTAGATTCAATTGTTACTTAATCTTAGTTTGATGTCGTATGTTGGATTGAATACAAGCTATAAAAAAGAGTATTTTCGAAAAGTATTAATGATAGGGTTACCACAATAACGCCAAAGTTTGATAAACTAAGCGAAACTTTGCTATATTTGGCAACAAAAATTAGTTGCCATGTATGACGTCAGTTTGGCAATTGCTGGCTAATACGGTGAAATTCCCTTTTAAATCAACTAATCCATATACCTGCATTTTTCAAATTTTAATTAAAGCAATTTTTTTTTCATTTTAAATTTTTTTAACAAATATTAAAATTTTCTGCAGAATGTTATTTCGTATTATAACCAGAAATTTTAGATTTGTAACAGTGCATCATATTACAAATAGCATGTAAAAATGATATGTAATAGTATTATCATGTTTTAGAAGTAATTTCCAATAAGAATCTACACAATAATCTATTAATTTATTAATTTATTAGTCTACAATTCAGTTCTAAAAATATTAAATTGTTTTATTGTCATTGAAAACACACCTTTAAACATATTTTTTATAATTCTAGTACATCAAACAAGTAAGTGAAAAACACATTAAAAATTTAACGATTATTTACAAAAACCGTTTTGGATTAAATAAAACTGCGTGATAGAAGTGTTTTTAAATATAGCAATATATTATCTACATTGTAAAAAAAAAAAAAAAAAAAAAAAAAAAAAAAAAAAAAAAAAAAAAACTCTGTAAAGTTACTAAAATTTTTCTAGTAGATTTGTATTCCAAGAACTTTTCATATAGCGATAACAGCAAAATTTTATGTAACTGAGAAAAGTTACAAGTGTTTTTTGCTGTTACCATTACATGAAAAATTCTTGGAATAAAAATCTACTAGATCTTTGTAACTGTATATTTTTTTACAGTGTGCATTAGTTATACATGCAGCTCAAACTGTACATACATGCGTTTCGGCCAACAGTCTCTCTCTTTCTCTCTCTTTATTTATATATAGGGAGAGGCATTTGCTAAACTGCAAAAATACATTTTATACTGGATGTTGAACTAACACATATGTATGAATAATTGGATAGTTATATTAATTAAATCTATTAATATATAATTTAATAAACATTGTTAAAGGTAAACTTGAATCTAACTTTCAAAAACTTTGACACTACATCAAACGTTATTTTTAAGTGTACAAACTGTATACATTAATTATCTATTTTATTCCTTCTGTTATCTTTTGAGTTTAGGATAGTATTGTCATTAAATTAAATCAATCTCAATTTTTCTTTTTATTGTTTTCCTCTCTCCTGTTTACATTTATATCCTCTTTTTACTTATCTAAACATTAGTGTCTGGTACGTTTTTAGCTCACAGGCTATCATAGCCTGAGAGCTTAAGTGCCCGTCCGTTCTGTATGTATGTTCGTACGTTCGTTCGTGCGTAACGTGGTAACTCATGATAAAAATATCGGATCCACTTGAAATTTTGTATATAGGTATATCCTGATAAGGCGCTTCCCTGATTAGTTTTTGGAGTTCATTCGATATGTATAAGAGGGGGAACGGGGGGCTCATGCCCTTCCCCTTAATTGATAGAAACGGGATTTTCATGCAGAATTAACAGTTTTCGTTCAAAATTTAGATATAGGATCATTCTGATGAAGCGATTTCGTGACTGTTATTAGGTGTTCATTGAATAAGTATAAACAGGGGGAACGGGGGGCTCATGCCCCTCCCCTTAATTGATATAAACGGGATTTTCATGCAGAATTAACAGTTTTCCTTCAAAATTTAGATATAGGATCAGTCTGATGAGGCGAGTCTGTGGCTGTTATTAGGTGTTCATTGAATAAGTATAAACAGGGGAACGGGGGCTCTAATGCCCCTCCCCTTAACTTGTATAAATGGATTGTCAGATTTCGTTCAAATTTCTGAATAGTTTTGGAAGTTTAATGGTTAAGTATAAAAGAGGGGAATAACTCCTCTTAAATTATATAAATGCTAAATGGGTTTTTATTAAGAATTATCCGATTTGCTTTGAATTTTGGATATAGATTTTTATATGATAAAGCATGTCCTTGATAATTTAGGAGGTTCAATGATTAAGTATAAAAAAGGAGAAAGGGGAGAGCTGTTTCCCCTTCTTAATGTTTTTTTCGAACAGAATTTACGAAAATACAAGGCTGTAATGTACAATTAGTATGCGTAGCCTGTGAGCTCAATGCCATCAGTTTAACTGGGCAATATTCTTTTTATTTCATTATCTATCCATTTTAATAATGTTATTATGATTTATTTATAATGTTGTTTCTTCATTTTATATTGATTTTATGTGTGTTGGTAGCCCCAAATTCGTATTATTTTGCTTTTTAAGGATGATGCAAAGGTGAAACACACACTTTATTTATAGTTCTATAGTACTTGGGGTCTGATGAATCTACTATAGTTTTCCAAATTTCAAGTATTTTATATATTAATTTTTTCAGTTGTTGCTGATATATATTGTTTTACAATTAATGGTTATATATATATATATATATGGAACCATTATACAATATTACAATTTAACATCAAAATATAGAATAACCCATAAAATAACAAACTACATCAAAACTGGTGAGTTGGCAAATATATATACCGTATTTACTCGTGTATAACGCACACTTTTTTTTTTTTTTTTCGAAAAATTAGGGCAAAACTCCTGTGTGCGCGTTATACACGGGATATATTTTTTTAACTGTTGGATGTAATCACATGACAGATATATGGAACAAGAAATTATTCGAAGAAGACATAATAACCCGGAAAATCTTACTTAATAGAGGTATTACTGTATCTATATTTCATTCATGCAATTTTTTATGCAACAGAGCTAGTTAGATTGTCTAAACTCTAATTAGCAATTCTCATTACCGTCACTCACTCCCATTTCCTGTCATTCACTTACTACCCGAAGTCTAAAAATGCATTTTCGCCTTGTTTTCTGGCCTGATGTAATGTTCGTTTGGGCTTTCATTACTGAAATTCATTCGGTCATTCTTTATTAGCATGTCAAATTTACGGTGCGCATTATATACGAGATTTTAAAAAATCACCATTAAACGCTTTTGATGAAATTTTTCGGTCATCATTTTACAGACATTTCCCTTATCTTATGTCTAATTTCATGTAGAGATTTCCCTGTCTTTTTTTTTTTATCTTTGTTAAAACTCATAATACAAAATACACATCTATAAAATTATTTTACAATTTTATTAGAAATATTTTAAAAAAAAAATTCAAAAATAGTTTTTTTTAAAAGTTAGAATAATTTAGAAAGAAAAAAATCATCTCCTTTGTGTAAGTGAGGAATTTTATTGATTTTTCCCCGCTGAATCCTAAAAGACATATTTTGAACAACATAGCCGAAGCTCCTATGGTTCAGTCCGTATGGCTCAGTCATGGCTCGGTGTTTTTCCACTGTCAAGCGATCTCGATTTGAAACCCCAGGACAGGTCGAAACAAATTGTGTAAAAAGTCAGTGATACAGTTTAAAATTATTCGAAAAGTTCAAATTCTTTCAGGCTCGCTGCAGGTTAAGTGATTCACCTTTTTGATAACTAAATTAAATTATTATCATTAAAAATAAATTTACAGAGTCTTGTGTATTTTTAATTATTTTAATTTGCAGAGGCTATTGTAAATTTACCGAATACCATCGCTGTTTTTCTACCAGAATCTCCGTGTTTCTAATCTTTGTAATTTTACATAAAACATAAGATAATGCATTACCCATTGATTCTTTGTAATTTCACACAAACATTTTTAACAGTGTAAACTTCATTCGATACTTTTACATCTTTTTAAAGTAAATATATCTTTTAAAAGCTCTATTTTAATTCTAAAATTGATTTTTTTTTCATGCCTATGCCAATAATTTTGTTTCCATTCAGTAATACTTGTTTCTTAAAAATAATAATTATTATTATTATTATTATTTTAAAAAGCGTAGTTTATTTTTAAAGTTTACGGAAATCTGTTTTCCCACAAAAATGAAAAAATCAATATTTTTACATTTTAAATACATTATTTTGAAATAAGTTACTAGAAGAAAAACATATGACAATTTTAATATTTTGTATCTGTTATTAAAACTTCTTTTAATAATTTTTTTAAATCGTGAACTTAATTGAAAAAAGTACAAATGTAGTTTTAAATGTTACTTAATCAATGGATTTATGAATCAATCAAGATATAATCAAATTATCTAAATTCAAATACTTTTTTGAAGAAAAAAGTTTGAAATATATTATCTAAAAAAATGTTGTTATAAACTTTTTTCATTACATTGCTATAATAAATATTACACCATATGTATTTTATTAACATGTTGAAAAGGAACAATATTGATTAGCATGAACAAATTACAAGAAAACAATATTGAGAAATTTCTAAATTCAATAATACAAAAACCTTAACTAGAAATAAAAAATTTGAAATCATGTATCGGAAATAAAGAGAACGATAACTTATCAAATAAAAAACAAATGCTGTAGTATCTATTTCATAATTTATATAAACAAAACAAAAATTAAAATTCAAACACTAAATTTTGAATTTATAACCTATAAATAATTTCACCTATCAAAACAGAAACATTGGCCTATTAAAACAGAAAAAAGTAATTTCTTTCATGCTTCTCGTCATGCTGAAAATTATTCAAAAAATCTAATTGTTGTTAAAATTATATCACTCCTATTTAAAAGTAAAGAAAACTCCATCATTTTACGCAACATAAATATGTATAAAAACACTAAAGTATAATGAAATAAAACTTTTCCCCCCCTGCAGATTTTTTTTTTTTTTTTTTTTTTTTTTTTTTTTTTTTTTTTTTGTAGATCTGTTATTATTACATCTAAATATGCCATTGAAATTGTGCCATCATGTACCATTTTCTCGAGAAACAGTTTACTTATAATAAAGCATAGTCAAGGATTGTTATATTTATTTTTAAGTATTAGAAAAAATTAAAAATTTCATAAAGGTATTTTGAATATTTAACATATGAATTATCACTTGCTAACAAAGCATAGAACCAACTTGATAAGAGATGTAAATTTTCCAAGAGGGTGAAAAAAGTCCGGGCCAGGATTCGAACCAGGGTTGTATTGGCTGAAGCCGCCAATGCTTTCCAACTGAGCCATCCCGGATACGAACATTGGAGGACTATTTCACCCAAATACCTTACGAATGCATAATCTGGTCTGATACTATGGATCAGCTCAACAGAATAAATCGAAGGTTAATATATGGAACTGCAGAAAATCGCTGCATTCGAAATTACAACCTTATTTACAATTATTACCTTGGAAAATTTACATCTGTTCTAATTGATTTACCGATTAATTAATCGTGTTTAAGGTAAGTGTACCAGTAGTGGGCCATGTACCAATAGTAGGCCACCAGTTTTCAAAGTTGAAAAACAAGTTTTCTAGTCCCCTCTGTCAGATAACAAACTACACCCAAGAGCCATTGCATTATGACCACCCTCTTAATAACGTGTAGGACCACCTTTAGCCCTCAAAACTGCCAGAACCCGGCGAGGCATTGATTCCACAAGGTGCTGATACGTAGTCTGAGGTATCTGGTACCAAGTGTTCACCAACTGGTCCTGCAATTCCCTCACATTACGAGGGGGTGGCGTTGCAGCTCGAATTTGGTTTTCCAGGTGGGACCACAAATGTTCTATTGGATTAAGGTCAGGAGAATTTGGAGGCCAAGACATGACTTGAAAGTCACTGGAATGTTCCTCGAACCACTCCCTGACGATTCCACCCTTATGACATGGTGCATTATCCTGTTGGTAAACACCATCCCCCTCTGGAAATATTGTTGCCATGAATGGGTGAACCTGGTCTGCAACGATGTTCACGTAACGCATTGACGTCAGGGATTGTTGTATAGGGATTATGGGTCCTAATGTGCTCCATGAAAACAATCCCCACACCATAATACCTCCGCCACCTGCTTGTCTCCGTCCAATTGTGCACCCGGGAGCCAGGGTTTCGTTTGGAAATCGGCGTATTCGCACACGGCCGTCGATGTGATGAACCAGGAAACGTGATTCATCGGACCATGCAACTTTCTTCCATTCTTCTAATGTCCAATTCCGATGTTTCTTGGCCCATTGCAGACGCAGCTGGCGATGACGTGCTGTCAGTGCAGGGACATGCTTCGGCCTCCGGCTCCGTAGGCCCATGCGCAGCAATGTACGCTGCACAGTGTGTTGAGAAATACTGCCTGGGTCGCCACTGTTATAGTTGGTACTGATTTCAGCTATTGTAGCTCTTGGATCACGGCGAACAATGCGTAGTAATCTCCGCTCTCCTCTGGAATCAATGCTCCGTGGACGACACACCGCTGGCCGGCGACTTGTCGTTTCACCATCCATGCACCACTTTCGATATGTGCTCACAACTACTGCACGTGAACAGCCAACTAAACGCGCCGTTTCTGATATCGACGTTCCCAGTCGCCGAGCCATAACGATTTGACCTTTATCAAAGTCTGATAAATCAGCTGCTTTTCCCATTATGTCGCTAATCAAGCTATGCTCGGAAAGACAATGCATAGCCCTTTTATATACTCCAACCTCAGCCGCGCACGCGCATTGGTTTTCTTCCTGGGCGATCCCATTGTTGTAGATGGACGGTGGTCATAATGTAATGGCTCGTCGGTGTAACTGCTGATTCGCTGGAATCCTTATCTGTTCAGACAAAGGGACAACTTCAGTATCCTGATAGTCTTTGAGCTGTAAGGGTGTTTTTCTTCCTGTCTTAAAATACAAGGATTTTGTAGCTCATTTTTACTGCTTTCCTTAAGAGGTAAGTTTTCATTCAATATTTTTTTCTTTAAAAGTATATTGTATTTTATATTAAAATTTCACATTTCTAATACACTGTATAAATGAATACTTTATTCCTTATGCTTAAAAGGTATAAAACTAACATATTAAGTTTGGGAGGTGTCCCACTTTTGGGTCATTAAATTTCAAGTTGTTCCATTAGTGGGCCAGGTAACCCACTACTATATCCCAGAAGAATCTGAAGTGAAAGAGGGACTATTTATACTTGTCTCAATAATCAGAGGAAAAAGAAATACAGAAAAATATGTGTATTTGTGTGTAGTTCAAGAAATTAAAGAAACAATAATGTTTGTTCAAGGACTGAAGTCAACTGGAAATAAAAAAAACTTTGTCATTAAAGAAAGTGATGTCTTTAGCATACTTTTTTCCGATACAGTTGGAGGAGTACTGCAACCAGAACTCAGACAAACAGATCGTCAAATTTATGCATACTTTTTTTAAAAAAATGGCTGTAAAAGAAAATTAAATGCATTTAAATTTAAATCCCACTCACGTTTTTTTTTTTTTTTTTTAATATAAATATCATATAGTTTTGCAATCATTTCAGCATTTAATTTGTCTTTTTATTTTGTATATCTTATTATTTATCACTACTGCAAAGTAACAAATGGGGCAGATATATATATATATATATTGTTATAAAATATTGCAGACTGTTTGAAAAAACTAAAAAGAAGCTAAAATTATTTTACGTAATCATCAAAACTTGTAAATATGATTTAATTATTGTGTATATTTAAGTGTAGAAATGTAAAAAAAAAAATTATAACCTCTGTACAGTATAAACATTAAACTCAAGAATGAAGTGGCCCACTATTGGAGCATCAGAAATTTACTATGCCCACTACTGGAGCATAGAGGAAGGTAATATTTTTTATTTTTCATTTTTTCCAAAGAATATATTTTAAAATTTTGACTGTTTATTCTGATACATGAAGATAAGGACTAGGCTAAAAATATGTGGCATCTTCTTCTAAAAGTTCTTTCGAAGACATAAGTAAATTAGAGATAAATTCAGACTTGACACCATTTAACTTTTAAAACTTATATTAAAACATTACTATTTACAAAAAGAAGATTATTTACATAATTCTATATACAATAACTTATTAACACATCAACCGTCGGATTTGATAATATTCCATCATATCTCAGATCGTCATTCTTCCTTCAACACCAAAAAATTCCATCCTCCATCAACTTCAGTTCAGTTCTTTTCTGCAGCATTCGTCTGGCTGCGTAGGAATTATCTGCTGCTTAAATCGTCTGCTTTGCTGGAGAGCCTTTTTCATCAGAGTTGCGCCATGGAGAATCTACAAACACTGCTAGTTGGCTGTAAGAAAAAAGATCGATCCTACAAATATGTATATATATATATATATTGGAATTCACTAAAACATTAATAATAATTAGACAGATGTCCTTAGGTAGCCCACTACTGGTGCGTTTACCTTAAATTAATCTATTGTAATTTCGAATGCAGCGATTTTCTGCAGTTCCATGTATTGACCTTCGATTTATCTGTTGAGCTGATCCATAGTATTAGACCAGATTATGCATTCGTAAGGTTATTTGGGTGAAATAGTCCTCCAGTGTTCGGGTCCGGGATGGCTTGGTTGGAAGAGCATTGGCGAGTTCAGCCAATACATCCCTGGTTCGAATCCTGGCCAGGACTTTTTTCACACACTTGGAAAATTTACATCTGTTATAATTGATTTACCGATTGAATAATCGCGTTTAAATTAATTAACTTGATAAGAGTTGGAGCCAATTTGATTGTTGATAAGACTGCATTGCTGGATTTGCTTGTGTCTCATGTTACGCCTCAAGACTGTGTGCTCATGAAGACTATTTTATCTTGTGCTGCAGTGCAGTCTTACCAACATATGGAAGTGAAAAATGGCAAGCTGATCATCATCCTCATAGCTTAAATGGTAGAGTACTTTGAGCGCTGCTATTCCAAGGGTTCCGGGTTCGATTCCCAGCTTGGACATGTTTCGCACTGTTGATTGCCCTCTTTGTTAGCAAGTGATAATTCATATGTCAAATATTCAGTAATTTCAAGTGTAATTTAACAGCTGAAAATTAAAAAGCAGTTTTTTTTATATGTTATATAAAAGTTTTAAAAAATAATAACACGAAATCAATAATGTTTGTGTCTCCTCTTTTTCGCTACTTCTTTCTCATATCTTCTAATATATTTTCATAATTTTTCCTTTGCAGCTAGTCTAATATATACATACATTTACTTATTTAAATACTTTCATATAAAACATAAAGAAATTGCGTAAGTAACATTGTACACTCATAAAATGAAAGAGTAGATTTGGCTTCTCAGGAACGAGCTGAATCGTAAATTTATTGAATCGTGAATGAAGTGTTTTTTAAACATTTCACTTATTTATATTTAGATTGCTTTTTTAAACTACTTTTCTTGATTTAAATTATTTAAAAACAACTCATTCACTCGATTTGTTTCAATTCTTTACGAGAAGCTGGTCTCCTAAAAGTGAGATGGGTGGATTTCGGCTCAGTTTGAGTTATTTTGTGTCTGAAGTTTTGAGAGAGTATATTTGCATAATTTGTAATTATACTACACTAATATTTAAAATATTTTAATTTAGAAAAATCCCTTCTATTTAAAAAATAATATGCAATACTGTATTTTAATTTCCATATTTTAGCCTTTTAGCCATCTGAAAACTATAGATTATTTTTTTAATATAGAGATGATTTTAGTGTCGACTTATGTAATTTGATACCAAAAATCTTTCAAAGTTCGAAGCATTTCAATAAAGGTAGAAAACCATTGAAACAAAAATACTAAAATTAAAGAGTTATTATTATAAAGAATAAATTATTATTTTGCATAAGTACGTTTTATTTTTTTAAAAAAATAGAGTATAATAGAGTTCATTAAATATATTCTATATGCTGACAATAATTTCGAAAGTGATACAGTTTTATTATTAAAAGTAAGATATTAAATATAAATAAATGGGAATAGTAAGTATTATTCTAATTCTAATCCAATCGTTTGATTGAAGGAGAAAACTAATTAACTCAAAGATCAATATCAATGCAAGCGCAAAAGTTATTAAACATTAATAATTTTGCAATTATAGTTTATATATAAGCCTTTGGTGAAAGTGCGAGTTGCAAAAATTAACATTTGTATAGGAAACTAGGGTCGTAATCTCTATATTATGCCAAAAATACAGGGTGTTTCACATAACTCCGGATTTATTGTTCATAACTTTAACAATAGTTAAAATATTTTAAAAGAATGTGAAATAGCTTGACTTTTTTTATTTATATAAGTATTTTAATTATCATAAATTGTGTGAAATCACGATAAAAATCGCAACCATCCTTATGCAAATGAAGTAGATTAATTGACATTAGTTTTGAATGCGTGGGATATTCCGGGGGATATTATTTCTATCTCCCCTTGCCCAACATACTTTCTGAGCATCATAATGTTGATCGCGAAAGACGTGAGTAGTAATTTTGTGCGTATTATTGGCATAAAACTGCTGTTTAAATTCTTACTGTTTGATGCTTAATACTTTAATTATCTTTATATTAAGTATTTCATGCAAAATAACTCTAATAAGATTATTTTATCTAATTTAAACTATTTTTAAATGCTGAATTGATCAATTTTATGAAACAGGTACACAATTCAAACGCTAAGAATGTATAATGGGCATAAAGTAAGGCTACTTACAATCCTTCCTATTTTCTATGACTTTTATTATTAGCTATTTTGAGTTGCCAGTTAAATAAAACCTTTTTCTAATTTTTGGGAAAGTCATTGCACAAAAGGGAATTTTCAGAATTTTTTTCATTTTTTTAATCAATTTAGGCCCTCATTTGTAGTTTTTTCAAGGCTTCGAGCTAGTCTTCTTGATCGATAATCAGTCCCTGAATATTTTGTACGCCCATCAATTTTTATTAAATCATTTAATCTTACATAAAGTCTATATCATATTGTTTTCAAATATATTTGGTTTAGTAAAAATTATGCACGAGATTGTTCTGAATGGAATGAAAAACCCTATAACTTTAAGTAAAAAATAGATTACGAGCTTAGTTTCTTATTAAAAAAATAGTTTTTCTTGGTACAGAGTATCTTTTAATTTTATTTCCATCATTTTTATTCAAGCTGTACATAAAATTATTCGCTACTATTAAAATACATTTACTAAAGCAAACAAACAAACAAAAAAAGGTTCTTGAATTAATACGAATGTAATTAAAACATAATAAAAACTCTGTTTCATTTCAAAATTTTAAATTAAAGAAATTGAAAAAACACTTCAATCGAAGCAGACGAAAAACTATTCCAACTCAACACTACTCTTTAAAACTGAAGATGTCCAAAAATGGCTTCCTCAGCATCCACTCTTTCCCTTATCTTTAGATTTAGGCCTAACTTCTATTCTCTTCCTTAAAAATGCCCCAGTCAAATTGGCTGACAGGCAGATAATAGGAAATGCCTTTCGGAGCAGGTTGTTAAGCCGAGAATGAACTTCAATTATTGCTTTTCAGGTTGTAAGGCGCTAAACTCAACCCTCCCCTGCTCTCTTTATTTATCACGCACACACAGGCGAACCGATTTAAATATTTGAGCAGATTAGCAGTTCGTTTTCTTGGAGGATGCCATTAGCGTTGTGGAGTGAGTTTGTTTCCGTTTGTGAGAAACGACATTTGCATTTACCATCTCAGATAAGAGGCGCTATGGTGCAGGAAGTCTAATGCAGGTACAATGGCTGGCATTTTTAAGTCTCTTTGAAGGAGAGTTATCAAAACTGAATTAATATTGATGCAAGGCTCGTGTCAGTCTTTAGAAAATAGAAGTGGTACAATCTACTTTAGGTAGTAGATGAGACTGAGATAAGTCTATTACTCTTATAGAACAAGCATAAATTACCTTATTTTAAATAAGTTAGTGAAATGTATTTCAAATATTATAGGATACGTCGCTTCATGTGATTTTGAATATCAGTGATTCTATCAAAAACACTTAGGAAAATAAACATGAAGAGAATATCATCGTGTGTTGCACGGTAAATATAGAAAGCAAATATTGTTTTTAAGTAGTTTAATAAGACTTTTCTTAAATAAAATAGGAAAAAGAATCAAAGTAAAGTCATATAGGATTTGGTGCAATGCACAATTTCTGTTGGTGATAAGTAACAGAAAACAGTGTTTAATATGTAGGTTTAATTGAGGCTCATGACTCAACAAATAATTTGTTTTTAAATAAGCTAATAATACAATTATTGGCATTTTTATATCGTTTTGAAGGAGAACTATCAAAGTTGAATTAATATCGATTCAGCCTAATATTTTTTTTCAAAAATAAAATTAAAATGAGGTAAACTTTGTAGTTAATAAAATAGAGATTTTTTTTTTAATATAAGAACTAGTATAAATTATGTTTTTAAAATAATCTAATGAAATGCATTACAGCTGTCATGAAATAAAGTTTCAGTATATAGTGATGCATATCAAACACCTGATTAAAAAACTTAAAAAAAAAAAAAAAAAAAAAAAAAAAAAAAAAAAAAAAGGGCAAAGAAAGAAAGAAAAAAAAGAGCTATTGAAAAGTGCAGCTTTTCGTAACTAATGTACTTGATGCGAAAAAAAAATTACTTAGTAAGATAAGTTAATAAGATTTTCTTTATATAAAATAGCAACAATAGTCATTATTCGCTTTATTAGTTATTTTTAGCTTTGTGAATTGAGTTTGTATCCGTTTCTGAGAAGAGTCATTTGCATTTGTGACCTATTTATCAAAAAACCCTTATGAAAATAAACACGAGGTGGATATCATCGTGTGTTACACAGTTAATACAAATATTATTTTTGAGCTCGTAAGCTCAGGCGCTTGTTTTGTAACGTCAGTAGAGCGTG
The DNA here is from genome assembly GCA_964019185.1 of Maratus speculifer. Taxonomy (NCBI): domain Eukaryota; kingdom Metazoa; phylum Arthropoda; class Arachnida; order Araneae; family Salticidae; genus Maratus; species Maratus speculifer. The sequence goes on from OZ025301.1 coordinate 200,750,219, forward strand.
AGATAAATCCCCCCCCCCCCCATTTTGTCTCATTATATTTCTTGACTAAATAGTTTTTTTTTTTTTTTTTTTTTTTTTTTTTTTTTTTTTTTTTTTTTTTTAATCTAGTGCTCTATATTGTAAAATGTATCAGTACAAGTTTTTTTCGTAAAAAATTCATGCTTTCCTTATTTATTTTAAAATTTTGTAACAGTTTATCTTAAAATCCCTTTTTTATATGCAAACGCTTTTACACTTTAAAAACATGCATTATTTCACACAATATTTAATATCCTTTCATCAATATAGACAAGTGTTATGTTACTCTTTCATTAGAATTATTTTAGTGTGTTTTATCCCATAAGAAATGAACTAATTGAAATGGAATATTTGTATGTATGCGGAATTATTTAATCTCAAGTCATGTATATTTCTAAACTCATAGCGAACAAAGAAAAGACATTTCTTCACATACTCCTTTTCGACGTAGTTTTTGAAAGGTACAAGGAAGGTCAATAGCGTCCTCAAAAGATTATCAATTTTTTGAAAGAAAAAATGCGATTGGGGTAATATTAACCCCAGGTTTTGTGTTTAAGGGTTAATTAACTTAATAATACTTTTCATTAATAAAATAGGAAAAATAAAATAAATCCATAGATTTCGGTATAATGCAGATCATTTACTACTGATAAATATCGGAAAACCATGTTAAACTTGTTGACTTAATTGGGGATCAAAACTGAACAAATAGTTTTTAAACAAACTAATAATATGAAGTTGTATAGCCGGGTTGCATTTTCAGAAAGAATCACGTTTTGAGCACCAGTCTTGGCGAGTTGGCGAAAGCGAGAACGTTCAGCTAGCTGCATCGCTAAACACAAAATAAACTAAGTTCAAATGTGTCATAAAACGTATGATTAATAGAATTATATTTATTACAAGCGAATCTTTACTACTGTTTTTAATTAACTTCTCAATTTTTTCGAACATAGCGAGTTGAGAAAAGAATATTTTTGAATTGAGGGGAAAAAAAAAAAAAAAAAAAAAAACTATGTTTAACATGTTCTATGAAATTTAAAGCATTTTAATCTGAAAAAAGCTCTTTGTTTTAAACTATGTTTTAATCGTAAACAACGGTGAATAACATTTCCTCCTATTATAGTCTTTGCTTGATAATATTTACGGAAAAACAAATGAACAATAAACGCGATTTCTTTGCAGAAGGAAGGGTTGCTATTTGCTAGGCGTTTGACGTTACAAACAAGAAAGGGTGCGTAACATTGGCTTCATCTCCGCGCCAATCGTTGTTCTGGCGATAAGGTGCTCAAAACGTGATTCTTTCTGAAAGTGCAGCCGGGTTAATCGAAAAGATTCGGAGAAATGACATTTGCATTTACTGTCTCAGATAAGAGGCACTACAGTTCAGAAAATCTAACGCAAGTTTATTATAGTTAGTGGCACTTTTATATCGTTCTGAAGGAGAGTTATCAAAGTTGAATGAATATTGACAGACTAATTTTAATCTTCAGTATATATATATATATGTATGTATATGTAAAATGTATAAGTTTCATGCTTCATTTTTTTTTTTTTTTTTTTTTTTTTTTTTTTTTTTTTTAACTTGATCAGGATAAATTCTATGTGGTCTTATCAAGTATATATATATATACCAATGTCATGTTATATAACCAATCTGTCATACACTTTTCTCTTTGATAATTCTATTTTATCTTTTGGTTATCCCTAGAAAATTGTTTAACAAGAAAAACTAGGATATTTTTGCCATTTTCTTTTCTGTTTATAACAATTAACTTCTTACGATGTCCAAAAACAGAAATATGATTTTCATAAAGTGATGCATACATTTGTTTTATGTAGTATTATGTAAAAATTTTAAAAATTGCATTAATACCTCGACCTTGACTATCACTTTACAGTAAAACCAGCACACATTACAAGCACATAATGAAAACATACATGGAAAACGTTGATTAAACGAAAATCTAATTACTTTAATGTGTACTGAATGTTGAGAATCTAAAAGGTGCGTTCCGAAATGTTCTAAAAATGGTAACAAAATAAGTATTCTAAAAAGTGCTTTTAAAAGTGTATAAAGAATTGCAGCATAGGGTACATATACGACATACCTAGATTTCTAACTGTTGTTCATGAGTTTTCAAGTATTATTTTCTTACAAGAAAGAAGCTTCAACTTTTCTGATATGTGAAAAAATCCTTCTTTTGCTATTCTCAAAAGGAAACATTGTCACCTAACACAACAAACTTCCAACTTATTTATATATTACAAACATCTAAATTTCAAGAGTAGAGGCGCAATGTTGATAATATCAGTATGATTACTGAAATGTTTCAATAAATTTTTCATTTCATGGACATCTGCAATAAATCTCCCTCTGTGGCAATCAAGTACAGAACATGCCACCGAACTTCCGTTTTGAAACACGTGTGGTTTATGAACAAAAATTAAAAGTCCTATTTTATTAAAATAGGAAAATAACACAGGTAAACGTTTTTACAAAATACACCAGAAGATTAGAATTAACCGCTCATGTGTAATGTATTAAATATATTAATTTGTAGCTCTCTAACATGCGAAAAAATCTTTTTTTCTACCCCTTCTCAAAATGAAACATCGTCATCTAACACTACAAATTTCCAATTTATTTATGTATTACAAGCATCTAAATTTCAAAAATAGAGAATAATGTTGATAATATCAACATGTTGACTGAAATGTTCCAATAAAATTTCCGTTTCGGGACAAGATGCAATAAATATTTCTCCCTGACAATGGAGTACAAAACATGCCATCGAAAGAAACACAAGCAAATGTCAGTACCAAATACACCAGAATACTGGAAATACATTAGAATAACCGGTCAAGTGCAATATCCTGAATATTTTAAGTTTGTAACTTTTTAATATGCGATAAATTACTCCGTTCCACCACTTCTCAAAATTAAATATTGTCATTTAATACAACAAATTTCAAACTTATTTTCGTATTATAAACATCTAAATTGCAAGTCTATGGAGCAATGTTGATAATATCAGCATGAAGCTGAAATGTTCCAATAAATTCTCCTCTTGGAAGATGGAATTAACGAGATCGAATAAATGTCCCTTTGTGGCAGTCAAGTACAGAACATGCCACCGAACTTCCGCTATGAGTTTCGTGTGGTCTAAGAACAAAAATTAAAAGTTTTATCTAACACCAGAAATTTCCACTTTATTTATGTATTACAAACTTCTAAATTTCAAAAATAAAGAAGCAATGTTTATAGTATCAGCATGATGACAAAAATGTTCCAATAAATTTTCCGCTTCGTGACAAAAAGCAATAAATGTCCCTCTGTGGCAATGGAGTCAGAACATGCCAATCAACTTCAGTTTTGAGACTCGTGTTGTTTAAGAACAAAAATTAAAAGCCATATTTTGTTAAAATTGAAAAGAAACACAAGTAAATATTAATACAAAGTACACCAGATCACTAGAAATGCATTAAAATAACTGATCTAGGGCAATACCCTTAATATTTTAAGTTTGCAGTCTTCAGATATGTGAAAAAATGCGATTTTCTGCCCCTTCTCGAAATGAAATATTGTCGTCTAACGCTACAAATTTACAACTTATTTATGTATCACAAACTTCTAAATTTTAAGAATAGAGAAGTAATGTTGATAATATCAACATGATAACTGTAATGTTACAATAAATTTACCACTCTGTGACAAGTTGCAATAAATGTCCCTCTCTGGCAATAAAGTACGGAACATGCCACCGAACTTCCGTTTTGAGAACTCGTGTTGTTTGGTAACAAAAATTGAAAGTGTTATTTTTTTTTTAAATAGGAAGGAAACACAATTAAATCTCAGTAAAAAGTGCTCCAGAACAGCTTATATACGTTAAAATAATCGGTCAAGTACAATATCTTAAATATCTTAAGATTGTAGTCTTCTGATACTTGAAAGTAATACTTCTTTCTGATTCTTCTAAAAATAAAACGTTGTCATCTAACATAACTTGTTCGTAGTTTATTTATGTACACTAAGATAACAAACTTTTAAATATCATAGAGGGATAATGTTGATAATATCAGCATAATGATTGTAATGGCCCAATAAATTTTCTGCTTCGTTATAAGATGGAATAATTTCCCACAGGGGCAAAAAATTACAGAACATGCCACTGAACATCTGTTTTAAGATTCGTGTTATTTAAAAAAATTAAAAACCGTATTTTGTTAAAATAGGAAAAACACAAGTAAATGTTATTACAAAATACACCAGAACACTGGAACTATGTTAAAGCAACCGGTTAAAAGCATTATTCTAATAATTTTAAATTTGTACTCTTCTGATATGTGAAAAAATTCTTCTTTCTGCCCTTTCTCAAGACTGAAACATTTTGAAACATTGTCATATAACAGAATAAATTTACAATTTATTTATGTATCCCAAACTTCTGAATTTCAAGAACAGAGGAATAATATTGATGTCTGTAATGTTCCAATAAATTTTCCACTTAATCACAAGATGCAATAAATGTCCCTCTGTGGCATTCAAATACAGAACATACTTCCGAACTTCCGTTTTAAGAATTGTGTTGTTTAAGAACAAAAATTAAAAGTCGTATTTTGTTAAAACAGGAAAGTAAAACAAACAAGTGTTAGTACAAAATACATCAGAACACTAGAAGTGTGTTAAAATAACCGGTCAAGTGAAATATTCTAAATGCTTTAAGTTTGCAGACTTCTCTTATGGCAAAAAATGCTTTTTTCTACCCCGCCTCAAAATAAAACACTGTCATCTAACACAGCATTTTTCTAATTTATTTATGAATCGCAAACTTCTAAATTTCAAGAATAGAGAAGGCATGCTGATAATAACAGCATAGTGACGAAATGTTCCAATAAGTTTTCCGCTTCGTAACAAGATGGAACAAATTCCCTTAATGACAATCAATCCACCAAACATCCATTTTGAGACTTGTTTAAGCACAGCAATTAAAAAGTCGTAATTCCTTAAAATAGGAAATAAACACAAGTAAATTTTTGTACATAATATCCCATAATATTAGAAATACATTAAGACAAACTGAAAACTTTGGTCACATTATCGAAGTAAGGCTATGAATCTATACTTTAAAATATATTTACTAAATTTTTTCTATGTTTGTCAACGCTACAGACAAACACATCCTAGAACACATCCTACGAAACACATCCTACTTGAAAAGAATGCTTCTTTCTACCCCTTCTCAAAATGAAACATTGTCATCTAACCTCAGCGCCTTGCGAAAGGGAGGGGGGTCAAAGGGGTGGTCACCCCGGGCGCGGAAATTTAGCGGGCGCCAAATTTAAACTACCAATGTCATTTTTGGCCAGTCACAAGAAAAAGTTGGGAGGGAGGGCGCCGAATTCCAATTTTGCCCCGGGCGCAATTTTCCCTTCACACGCCCCTGTCTAACGTAACAAATTTCAAATTTACTTACATATCCCAAACTTCTAAATTTCAAAAATAAAGGACTAGCGTTGATAATATCAGCATGATGACTGTAATATTCTAATAAATTTTCCCCCTCATGACAAGATGCGATAAATGTCCTTCAGTGGCAATCAAATACAGAACATGCCACCAAACTTCCGTTTTGAGACTCGTGTTCTTTGAGAACAAAATTTAAAAGTCTTATTTTGTTAAAATACGAATGAAACACAAATAAATGTTATTACAAAATACACCAGAACGCTAGAAATATGGCACAATAATCAGCCAAGATCAATGTTCTTAATATTTTAAGTTTATTGAATTCCGACATGTGAAAAAATGCTTTTTTCTAACCCTTACCAAAATAAAAAAAATTTTATCGAACACAACATACAGTCGAGTCTCTCTATAACGAAACTCCATACATCGCATTTCTCTGTATAACGAAATTTTAGTAGGAATGGTCCCCTTTTCGCTTGATTGCATTAAAAACAGTCTCTATATAGCGAAATATCTAACTCCATATAACGAATTTTTTCATAAATTGGCCTTAATTTATTCAGTTTTAAAAAGCTTCGAAATCATATGGAATCAGTTTTCCATCACATCACTTATTTTTGATTTATCGTCAATGCTGAGTTTTTTTTTTTTTTTACATTTTTTTTTTACATTTTTTTTTTTTTTTTGTTTTTTAAATCCAACGAATTCATCCCACCTCCCTCACACCTTTCCACATCCTTCTCAAAACAGCGTCAATTGAATTGATACACATGTAAGAGAGGAATCAATGAGGGGCACATAGGAGAAGACTTTAAACGGAGGATAATGTTAACTACAATTTTTCATTCCTTGGTAAAATTTGAGCTTTTTTTTTTTCGAGAGAGAGAGAGAGAGAGAGTAACAGTTAAAAAAAAAAAAAAAAAAAAGTACAGATTTCTTTGTCTGAAATTAATGCAAGTTTTCTTTATTTGATTTTCATTAAGCTTTCAAATAAATGTCTGTTCTCTTTTTTGAAACAGCTTAAATAATTAAGAAATAAAATGTTAGGTTAATATTTACTTTTAAACATTTCAAATTCTTAATTCAAAAGATCAAAAATAACATTTGTTCAAATTTCACACATTATATACGATTTTTAACATCATTCTCTATACATCGAATTTCTCTATATAACAAATTTTTTACTGGGACGGTGAATTTCGTTACATAGAGACTCGACTGTATTTCCAATTTATTTATGTATCCCAAGCTTCTAAATTTCAAGAACACAGGAGCAAGGTTTATAATATCACCTTGATGACTGAAATGTTCCAATAAATTTTCCGCTTCGTGACAAGATGCAATAAATATCCCTCTATAGCAATCAAGTACAGAACATGCCACCGAGCTTCCGTCTTGAGACTCGTGTTGTTTAAAAACAAAAATTAAAAGTAGTATATATATTATAAAGGCCAAACGTATCTGTGCGTAACGCATACGTCATTTTGCGAATGGCAACACTTTCCCATGCAATTTCGGTTTTGAAATTTTCGCTACTGCAAATTTTACATTGCTAAACATTGCACATTTTAAATTTTTACACCGTCGTATAGAGAAAAAAATATATACTTTAAAATGCAATTTGTTTGAAAGCTGTATCTCAATTTGTTTTTGATACATTAATTTTTTTTTATAGTTTTTAGTACAAATTTTGCAATTGTGGCAACAGAACCAGTGTTGGGTATGAACGCGTTCACTGAACGAAAACTCACGAGTTTCGCTCACTATTTGTGAACTTTGAACTGAACTTCGCTCACTATTTTATAAACGAGTTTGAACTGAACGGAAACTCAAAAAATAGACGAGTTTGAACGAAATTTCCGTTCAAAATTACGTTCAATTTTTTTCATAATTTATTTACATTTTTTCCAGACCTTAGTACACTTTTTCCCTCTTTCAAATGCCATTTAGAGGAATACAGGAGCCTCAGGACGGGTTAAGTCTGGATATCACTTCTCTGGGTAGTATCCTAGTCTTACTTCTTCTGCAGACTCGGGTCGGGCCGAACCGGACCTGGGCTGTATACAATTTCGCCGAAAATAGATATATACAGTAAACTCTCTGTACAAGGTGGATGGTGTAAGGCGGAAATATGTCTAAATCGGAAAGATTTTCAAGTTCCTGCGAATCCGCAGACAGAGTAGAATTTGTCTAAGACGGAATATTGTCTTCTACGGAAAATTTTCAAGATACCGATCGATTCCGCTATAGCCATAGTTTATTCTAATTTTAAATTACCATGATTCAACAATTAAACTTTTCTTTAAAGAATAGTTCATATACAATGCTAGGGGATGTGGGAAACAGTATTATAAAAGGTGCTACAAAATTCTGTATATGACGAAATCCTGTCTTAAACGAAACAATTTCTAGATCGGTGCAAAATGGATAGAATAATCCGTTTAAAAAAAATCATAACACATTTGTAAAAGACGGCGAATTTCTTAATAAAGAATCTGTCTACAATAAGTTTTTCTAAGTGTTTTTTCTTTTTTCTTTTTTTTTTTTTTTTTTTTTTTTTTTTTAAGTTTCACCAGTATAGAAATTTTTATATTTTTAAGCCTCCAATCCGTGGAAATGTGTTAATGTTATTAATATTTCAGATATTTAGATACAGTTAAGGACTCATTTTAAAATCAATTTAGTTTACAATGGGATATACAGAAATAAATATAGAAAGACCAATACTTTGGAATAAATGTGCCTATTTACGCAGCCCATGACCCCTTTTTTAAATGAAAAACATAATCATGAAAGGGAAACTGTAATAAGTACTTTTCAAAGTTCCGTATTTAAAAAATTAAACGGAACCATTATAAGATATCCCTCTTGTATCTGTTTTTTATGTATCGCAATTGCTATAAGGTAAGTTAGCCCCTCCTCTTCTGTAAAATTAATACTAAGTTCCAAACTAGCAAAAAGGAGCAATTACTAAAGCACAATACTCAGACCAGCATTGTCTCGAAGGGTATGCACACAGGCATCCAGAGAGTGCAATCGCGTGTTTGTGCCATTTTCAATATTATACCGACCAAAAGTATATGAAGTTATGCATCGAATTGAACCAAATTTTTTGTGTGAGTGTATGACTATGACTAATTGGTCCTCCCTGAATTAAAAAAAATCCGCCGAAAGGGGGCAATGCAATAGCGAATTTTGTGGCATTTTTAATATTGCACCACCTAAAAATTTACGTTCCAGAACGCTAGTAGTTAGTTCTAGAACTGAACTAAATTTTTGTATATGATTATTTTTTGGTGAATCAAGTAGGTCCTCATAATTTGAAAAAAAAAAGTCTCAAAATTTTGTAAATTTGGACAATAATATCTAAACATAAAAAAAGTGAACTTTTTAGTGAACTTCGTTCATTTTTACAAATGAGTTTGATTTGAACGAGTTCGTTTGAAAATTTTTGAGTTTGAACGTGAACTTAAATCACTTTTCAGAAATTGAACGTGAGTTTGAGTTAGTTCGTTTATTTTGTGAACGTGCCCAACACTGAACAGAACCACTTCATTTTCTCTTAAAAAAAAAAAAAAATGAAATTAGAAATGCGTACACTATGTCTAATACATCGTCTATGATCGTATCAATTTGGAATAACTTTTATTTTCATTCGCATTTATACCATAGAAAAGAGCCTCAATTGATAACTTCATCACAATAACTGAACTTTATTATATTTTTACTTATTGCCTATGCATGTATAGTTTAATTTTAATAATTTGGACAACTGAGTTTCATAGAAATATTATTTTGTTAATTTTAGCTTAACATAATATTTGTTTGAGAGTTAGACTGACCAATATAAGATGCATTTTTCACTGTAACTAATTTTGTAGATTTATTATAAATCAATGAAACAGTTCTTTTTTAAACCTTTTTTTTCGTCGAATTTCGACGAAGTTCCTCCTCGTTTCATTAAAAGAGGAAAGAAACACAAGTAAATGTTAAAGAAGAAAGAATCACAAAATGTATCAGAATACTAGCAATATATTTTTTTAAAGTGAAAAATGTTAGTTACATTATCGTGGTATGTATAGAGTCTATAGTTGCACATATATTTACCAAATTGTTTCTAGGTTTGGCTAAATATCTTTTTTATGACTCCCATTAAAAAAACTTCAGAAATAAAGCCAAATTAGAGCTAAATCGAGGATTTCGCGAATATGCCAGTCAAACGCTGTGTATGAGAAAGTTTCTATAGTTGACAATAGTGCAGTATAGTTTCTATAGTTCAAATTATTTATATCAGAGGTAATTCAGTACAAGAAATCGATACATTTTCGTAATTCAACAAATTAAACTAGTTGGATGTGCCAATCCCGAAACTTTCTTCGATCTCATACGTACATTTAATGTTTCAAAAAGTAGTTACACACATTAATACTTTAATATTATTAATTCTATACTATACCAACTTTGGTTTTAATTTTAAATTTTTGCTTCAGTCAATTAATCGGAATAAAAACTAGTTAATGCGGATCATGATATTTATTAAAATTAATAGTTTTCCCTTATTCTATTATCATCAGCTGTTTGCAAATTGCCGGTTAGAAGGACGATAGTTCCCGTATCTGCACGAGCTGATGGACAACAGAACGACAAAAAATCAAGAAAATGATACAAAAAGGGCTACGCTATCACGACGCTCCTTTCCCACGAAATATTTTCAAATTCAAGGAAGATGTGATAGCCATAGCAAAAAACATACACAAAAAATTTGGTTCAATTCTACACATAATTTTATTTACTTTTCGATGGTACACTAATAAAAATAGCACGGAAATTCGCTTCGAGCCTCCTTCCGGAAGATTTTTTTTTTTCAAATTCAGGGAGAACCTGAATGCCATGCCCAAAAATAATCATACACAAAAGAATTAGTTCAGTTATATTTATAAATTCATACACTTTTTGGTGGTAAAACAATGAAAAAAGCGCAGACATCGCGATTATAGCACCCCCTTCCGGTGGATTTTTTTCAAATTCAAGGAAGGTCTATGCTGATCTTGCCAAACATTTAGACAAAAGAGTTGGTTCAGTTCTATGCATAACAACATACACTTTTATATGGTACAATATTGAAAATGGCACAAAAATCCTTATTGCAGAGCTCCCTTCCGGTAGATTTTTTTAAACTCAATGAGGACAAACTAACCATAGCCAAACACTTGCACAAAAATTTTGGTTCAATTCTATGCATAACTTCATACACTTTTACAGCCGAAAACATTCACAAGAAACATGGTTCAATTCTATGCCTAATCTTCTTCTTCATACACTTTTTGATGGTAGAATTACAACATACGGATACACACACAGACACACACACACGCAGACAGATATTTTGTAAAAACATGTTTTTTGGAATCTCTGATCCAAACGAGCAAATCTTTCGAAAATCAAAAGTCGAAAGAAAATTTTCTAATATAAAACTATATTCTATTAAAGACAGAAGAAAGCAAAAATAGGAATACCACCAATTCAAAGGAATATTATACCGATCATTCTTATTCAGGCCATTGTTGTGCAATATCCTAAATATTTTAAGTTTGTAGTCTGCAGTAATGTGAAAAAATTCTTTTTATCCTTTCTCAAAATGAAACGTTGTCATCTAACACAACAAATTTCTATTTTATTTCTGTATAGCAAACTTCAAAATTTCAAAAGTAAAAAAGTAATGTTGATTATAACAGCATGACGACTTTTATGTTCCAATACATATTACGTTTCATAACAAGATGCAATAAATGTCCCTCTGTAGCAATCAAGTACAGAACATGCTACCAAACTTTCATTTTGAGATTGATGATGTTTAAAAGAAGAAAAATGAAAAGCCGTATTTTGTTGAAATAGGAAATATACATAGGAAATGTTAGTATAAAATGTATCAGAATACTTGAAATACATTAAAGTAACCGGTCAAATGAATATCCTAAATATTTTAAGTTTGTAATCTTCTCATAAAAAATGCCTCTTCCAACACTTTATCAATGTGAAACATCGTCCATCTAAAACAATAAATTTCCAATTATTTATGTATTACAAACTTCTAAATTTCAAGAATAGAAGTATAAGGTCGATAATATCAGCAAATTCCAATATATTTTCCGGTTCATGACAAGACACAATTAATGTCCTTCTGTGGCATTCTAGTACAAAACATGCCATCGAACTTCCATTTTGAAACTCGTACTTTTTAAGGAAAAAATTAAAACTCGTAAAAGAAACACGAGTAAATTTTGATGTAAAATGTGTCAGTATATTAGAAATATCTTTTTTAAAAAGTGAAAACATTGGTCATATTATCGCGGTATGTAATATTAATTCATACTTATATATATATTTACCAAATTGTTTCAAAATTTGTCAATACTATTAACAAAACATCGTTTTATGTCTCCTCATAAGAAAATTACAAAAGCAAAGCCAACTTAGAGCTGAACCGAGGACTTCGCGAATCTGCCAGTCAAACATTGTATTCGAAATTGTTCACAAATAATTTATTTCGGAGTTACTTTAATAGAAGTAATTGATATATCTTTTGAATTCAACAAATTAAAAAATAGGACTTAATATATCAATATAAATTAATACATAGATAGTTCTTATCGAGCCATTGTTGAGCAATATCTGACATATTTTAAGTTTTTAATTTGCAGATGAGTCAAAAAATACTTTTTTCCCAATTCTCAAAATGAAACATTGTCATCTAACACTACAAATTTTCATTTTATTTATGTATCACAAACTTCTAAATTTAAAGAATAAAGGAGCAATGTTGATAATATCAGCATGGCGATTATAATGTCCCAATAAATTTTCCGTTTTGTGATAATATGCAATAAATTTCCCTCTGTGGCAATGGAGTACAGGACATGCCATTCAACTTCCATTTTGAGACTCACGTTTTTTAAAGAAAAATTAAAAGTCGTATTTCGTTTAAATAATAATAAAAAAATACAAGCAAATGTTAGTACAAAATACACCAAAACACTACAAATGCATTTAAAAAAATGGTCAATTGCGAGTATTACTTGTGCATCGAAAGCTCTATACAATAAATATATTAATTAATAATTGTATTATTACAAAGGTATCATTGCTAAACGAATATTAACCTTTAGATGTGAATTGCATATTGAGCGCGTCACACTATGCAAAGTAGTTGCAAACCCCAAAGTAATTATGTGATTAATCCTAACTAACTTATTCTGTTTCTAAATGATGTTTAATACTTTTATACTACTACTGCAATTTGCACAAATATTTATTGGGGAAACAAATATGTCATTAAAAGTTGTTATCTGGGTTTTATAAGTCGGTAGCGCGTAGAGTACGCCACTTGTGTCTTTATGTATGCCCAAACCTTCTGTGCCGTTTGTTAAGATTTAAATACTGAATTAACATAGGTTTTATGTTTCTTAATCAGAATAGAGATTTACCTGTGAATCATTCCTCGTAGACGGCATCTTGCATAACCACAAGTATCGTTTTCATAACTTCAATGACAGTCTTCGAATTTATGATTTCTTGATATCTTGAAATAAACTACTTAGGATTTTTGCTTGAAGATATTATACCCTTTTACATGAGATTTTAAGATTGATTATTGATTCTCAATTACTTGAGATTTTTTTGTTGAGATTTTAAGAGAGATTTAATAAAATAAACAATAGACTTGAGATTTGTCAACATACTTTGAATCAGAACATGTTCTAAAACTAGCCCGCAGTCCAAACTGCAGTATAACAAATACAATATATCTAAAAGGATGAATTACAGATGAATAAATACAAAACATATATATGAAAAAACATATTAGGAATTTACAAACACAAATGAGTGAGAATTAATGAAATATAATAATTAGTTAGAGTTATTAACAGTCTCGTATTATCAGGAACAAAGTTTTGATGCTGCCATCTAGTGTTTACTTTCAGAAATAATGACTGAAGATTCATTTTGACTGAAGTGTCATTTCTGAAGATTTTCAAGACTCAACATCCTCCGCCCCCGGCAGTAGAGGGGACATTTTGTAATGGGACGTTTGATGTCTCCGTCCGCTGTTTTAATCAAAACAAATCGAACTCGATTGTCCTGTCCTGGGAAAGTTTGCAAAATACGGCCTATTTTCCATCTCATGGGCAGGAATCGATCATGAATTATCACCATGTCTCCTTCTCGGAGATTAACACTTGAAGTAGTCCATTTAGGGCGCTCGCTGTTGTAGATGTTGGAGATATTCTCTTGACCATCTATACCAAAATTGGTTCTTGGCCCTTTCAATAAGGCGCCAACGAGCGTTTAATGATAGAGCTCGTGAATTAGAAGCTTCGGGAATATCAAGGAGCGGTGCTCTGATTAGAAAATGACCCGGCGTTAATGCGCGCGGATCTGATGGAACTGATGACATCGGCGTTAGAGGTCTTGAATTTATGCAACTTTCGATTAGACATAGTAAAGTGGATAATTCTTCAAAGTTTAAAATACTGGATTTACATGCCTTTAACAGATCATTTTTTGTAAGCTTTACAGCTGCCTCCCATAGTCCACCAAAGTGCGGCGCATATGGAGGAATGAAATGCCAATTGATTTTCTGGCTCGAAAGAAAATCTTGAATTTCACTTTCCCTCAAATATTGGAATAGTTGCTTCAGTTGATTAGCTAGACCTACGAAGTTTTTCACGTTATCCGAATAAACATCAGACGGTAGGCCTCTACGTGCAATAAATCTCTTTAAGGCTGCTAGCAAGGCTTGCACAGACAAGTCTGATACCACTTCCAGATGCACAGCCTTAGTGCACATGCAGACAAATACAGCTATGTAAGATTTTATTTTTATCTTACTTCTAGGCAAATTTGGCTTAGTTATGCAGGGACCGTCAAAATCTATACCAACCTTGGAAAATGGACGAATTGGGGTGATTCTGTCAACGGGAAGATCTCCCATCATTTGTTGACAAGCTTGGATTTTTAGGCGTTTGCAAATTACACACTTGTTGAGCTCTTGTCCTACAGTAGAACGACCATTAACAAACCAATATTGTTGACGTACTATAGAAAATACTAGCTGTGTACCTGCGTGCATATGTTCCTCATGTACATGCTTTATTAATAGCTTTGTAACAAAGTGATTCTTTAGGAGTATCATTGGATATTTTCTATCAAAGGTTAAAGACTGATGTTGTGACAAACAACCACCTACTCGAATTATATAACTTGAATCTAAAAATACATTTAGTGATAACAGTTTACTATTGCTTGGTAAAGGCTTTCTTTCTTTTAACAACTTAAGTTCTGCGTTGAATTCAGAACTTTGAATTAATTTTACAATACATTGAATTGAATTAGAGATTTCTTCTGAACTTAGATTTCCAAATTTTTTCGATATACTATGTCTAGCATTATTGATAAATCTAAGACAATAGGCTGTGACTCTTGACAGCTTAGAGAATTTCGAAAACTTAAGAAGAAAGTCTGGAGTTGCACTTACTTGTGTTACATTACTGACAGGGTCAATTACTTGATTTAACTCTGAAATCGGAGCAGTGAACTTTGGTATTGGGATTTGCTCATTTGACAGCAGCCATGGAGGCCCATGCCACCACAGAAAATGATTAAGAAGCTTTCGTGGTGGGATTCCCCTAGAAGCTATATCTGCAGGATTTAAAGCACCTGGAATATGATTCCACTCATGGGAAGGCATTAATGCCTGTATTTGCCATACTCGATTGAGTACGAACTGATTTCCCTTTAATGATGGTGCCTTTAGCCAACTGAGAACAATCTGTGAATCAGACCACAAATAAATATTGTCTAAGTTTACTGGTAATGTTTCGATAATGACAGAACATAGCTTTGCTAGTAAAAGAGCTGAACAAAGCTCAATTCGTGACAATGTTTGAGGTTTTATAGGGTTGACCTTAGTTTTTGCAGCAACCAAATTGACAAATACTTTTTCAGGTGTAACAATACGCAAATAGGTAACAGCAGCATAAGCTTTATTCGAGCCGTCACAAAAGCCATGCAGTTGAATTTGAACAACTTCTTCATTAAATAAATTCATGTATCGAGGAATTTCTATAGACTTTAACAAATGCATTTCCGATGAAAATTCATTCCAAACCTGTTGTATGGAATGTGAGATTTCTTCATCCCAAGAAATCTTATCCCTCCAAAGATCTTGCATCATAATTTTTAACTTTATTGTTGTAGGAGCTAGGAAACCCAGAGGGTCAAAGATTGTAGCTACTACAGATAACAAATCTCGTTTTGTTTTGACATCCTTTAAACCATTGAACCTAATTTGTAAAATATCTTTGGAAGAGTCCCAAAGTAAACCAAGCACTTTAACAGTATCATCTACCTGAATGACCTTTTTTGAGGAAGCCTTCATTTCATCAGGTAGGTGAGCTATTACATCATGATCGTTACATGTCCATTTTCGTAGATTAAAACCTCCACTTTTCATGATTCTTATTAGTTGTGTTACTAAATACTGAGCGTTTTCTCGTGAATCGGATTCAGAAAGAAGATCACCAGCATAAATTTCCTCTTGAATAATTTGGCAGGCCTTTTGATAATATACTTCGTTATCCATGGCCAACTGGCGTAATGTCCCAATGACCAAAAAAGGTGCACAGGAAAAACCGTATGTAACGGTCAACAGCCTGTATGATTTGAAGCCTGTATCTTTTAAATTAAATCTCCAAAGAATGCGTTGATAATCAATATGCTTCTGATTAACGAGGATTTGCCCAAACATTTTTTCGATATCAGCACTAAAAGCAATTGGATTCATTCTGAACTTTAATAATAAAGGAAATATTTCCGGCTGCAATTTTGGACCTATCTCTAGATAATCATTTAAAGAGCGGCCTGATGAACCAACTGCAGATGCGTCAAATACTACTCTAAGTCGTGTAGTTGAACTATCTTCTTTTAATACCCCGTGATGCGGAAGATAAAAATGATCCGAATTTGAAATTTCTGAATTTGGTACAAGTTCCATGTGCCCCAAGTCGATATATTCTTGCATGAATGCTAAATATTGCTCTCTGAGCAAAGGGTTTTGGTGGAGTCTCTTCTCCAAAATATAAAACCGCTTTAGAGCTTGAGATTTTGAATCACCGAGTATTGGTTTAGATTTAAACGGCAAGTTTACAACATATCGTCATGATTCTGCGCGTGAAACGGGTTTAGAATAATTATCTTCAACAAGAGAAATTGGATCAGAACTGGGAACCGACTCAAATTCCCAGAACTTTTGCAGCTGAGAAGTAATCTGCGTAGTAACATGACAACTAACAGATGAATTTTGGTTTGATTCATTCGAATAAATAATTCCCGATAATATCCAACCCAGTTTAGAATTAATAGCACTGGGTGATCCTTTAGGTCCTAAAATAGATTCTCCTATTACGATATTAGCAAACAAATCAGCACCTATAAGGAGATCAATAGGACTGGACACATGGAAATTTGGATCCGCAAGATTCAAGCCTTCAATATGTGGCCAAAACTTAGTCGTAATCAAAAAAATTGGTAAGTTTGTTGTTATCTGGTCAACAACTAACACGTCTAATTGAAAGATTTCATCATTAAAATGGGAAGAGAATGTCAGAGAAACTTCCTGAAGAGCTGTTTCTGGAACTAAATTATTTATACCTGATATTTTATGATTTGTAGGCCTTGATGGAAGACCTAATTTTTTACAACAAGTTTTAGAAAGTAGGCTCTTTTGACAACCACTGTCGATCATCGCCTTGCAAGGAATGAATTTGCCTGATTTGGATTTTACACGTATAATGGCAGTAGCCAACAATGTTTGAGAATTTTCACTAAACGATTGATTAGTAAAACAATTAGATTCATTTAAATTACCTACAGCATTTGGGGTCGTTACAGGCTCTTGTTGTCTAATAATTTATTGTTGTGCAGGGGCAGATTGATCATGATGAAGGAGTGTATGATGTTTTGAATTGCAATGTTTGCATGTGATATTTATCAAACAATTAGCAACAAAATGGTTAGAACGCAAACAGTTCGTACATAATTTTTTTGATTTTACTAAATGCCAGCGTTGCTCAATAGATAAATTCTGCATTGCGAGACATCTATGAAGTTGGTGGGATTCATTACATTGTGGACAAATAATTTTTTGCGATTTATTCACATTATCCGTTACAACAGTATTCGATACCGATCTTTTTGGAAAATGCTGAGATTTAGGATCAAATTTATGTTTAGATTTAGATTCAGTTTTAATAAATTCAACATTACAATTCTGCAGACTACGTGCTTGTTTTTCAAGAAAACTAATTATCATTTGATAAGTTGGAAAACAATCATTATTTAATGATAACTCCCACAGTTTTCGTATATTATCATCAAATTTTGTTTGAATTAAATAAACTAAAATCAAATCAACAAATTCATTAAATTCAAATTTTAAAGATTTCAAATTCCGAATAACTTCATTACAAGTGTCCAATAGCTCTAGAATTGATTTTTGCGTAGGTGATTTTAATGATTTAACATTAATGAATTTTGACAGTAATGAATATGCCAAATTCTTACGATTATCATAGCGGTTAACAACAGTTTCCCACGCTTCCTTATGATTATCGCCGGAAAGTGAAAAACCTGAAATTAATTTAGCCGGATAATTCTTTACACTCGCTATTAGATAAGAAAATTTTAACTGATCTGATAAATTTTCATTATTATGAATTGCAGTCAGAAATGTTTCCTTAAAGGTAACCCAATTATTAATGTCACCATAAAATATCGGTAACTCAAATTTAGGCAATTTTAAAGTGTTATCCTTAACAGAAATTCCTGAATTATTACTAGTTTCATTCATATTTTCTTGTATTTTTACAACCAAAAATTCTTCTATTTTAACTAAATCGTCAACAACTATATCCTTCGCCTTTGTAAATGAACCATATAGACCATTGATGCTTTCTTCGGCAATGCCAAAATAAGATTTTTTTTTAATCAGCTTCTAAGCTGATTAATTCTGCTTTAAGCTTCTCAATTAATTTCACATTTTTATTTTCTATTGCTTCAACTACTTGAATGTTATAACGATTAATTTCTTTAATAGTGAAATTAAATTTCGATTCACTGGCGATTTCCCCCTTCGTCTTCATGACGTAATTAACTTTTATATTTAAACTTTAAATGTATTTCACTAGACGCTCCGGCTCGACGGATCAAAAACTTTATTTATGTTAAGATTTAAATATTGAATTAACATAGATGTTATCTTAATCAGAATAGAGATTTACCTGTGAATCATTCCTCGTAGACGGCGTCTTGCATAACCACAAGTATCGTTTTCATAACTTCAATGACAGTCTTTGAATTTATGATTTCTTGATATCTTGAAATTAACTACTTAGGATTTTTGCTCGAAGATATTATACCTTTTTACTTATGTGAGTTGTTTACACGAATAAATATCATTTGTTGAGATTTTAAGAGAGATTTAATAACATAAACAATAGACTTGAGATTTGTCAACATACTTTGAATCAGAACATGTTTTAAAACTAGCCCGCAGTCCAAACTGCAGTATAACAAATACAATATATCTAAAAGGATGAATTACAGATGAATAAATACAAAACATATATATGAAAAAACATATTAGGAATTTACAAACACAAATGAGTGTGAATTAATGAAATATAATAATTAATTAGAGTTGTAAACATTCTCTTATTATCAGGAACAAAGTTTTGATGCTGCCATCTAGTGTTTACTTTCAGAAATAATGACTGAAGATTCATTTTGACTGAAGTGTCATATCAGAAGATTCTCAAGACTCAACACCGTTAAATGCGAATATCTCGGTTAATTCTGATAAATGTTTTCGAAAATCATTATCAACAATTCTTTACTTTTTTTCATAATTTTAGTTTCAGTAGATTTGGAAATGGAGAGAAAGGACATATTTTTACATTACATTTTTGACGATATGTACCAGAATATGATACCTAAAATTAAAAGAAATGCATTTTTAAGTTCGACATTGCGGGAGTTTTCACATGATATATGCATAAAAAAGACTCTTTTTTTTTTAAATAACTTAATTAGCACCTCTTTCCCTACATTTTCCCTAAATGTATTTGTGAATGGTCAATAATCGATAAACATGTGTGTCAATAACCTTTATTCCTTAAATTTGAAGTTTTCAAATTCTGTATATTTACGAGAAAAGCGTCTAGGGAAGACGAACATACACACGAATGATCTTATAATAATTCCACTTTTACTTTTTTTGCATGGAGCCCTAAAAAAGCGAAAATGTTGGTGACATTAGAACGGTATATGGATATATATCAGTATTTACACCTATATTAACTTAATTATTTCTAAGTTTGGCAATACTGTATATTAAACATCGTTCTATATATAATCTCCCAAACAGTTACAGAAACATGGCAAACTTAGAGATGATTCGAGGGCATGCGAAGCTATTGATAGTTTAGAAAATATGTAGGGAAAAGGGAGCTAATTAAGTTATTTGAAAATAAAAGTCCTTTATATGTATATATCGTGTAAAAACTCTCGCAATTCCGAACTGAAAAATACATTTGTTTTAATTGTTTTAAGCTTATATTATAGTCAAACGATGTATTCGAATAAGTTTCTATTGGTCACGAATACATTATTTACAACAAAGATATTATAGTAGAATATATTGATATATATTTTTAGTTCAACAAATAAAAAAATTCGAATTAGTATATCAAAATGAATTAATATATCAATCATAACGCAAAATTTAAAAAAAAGTTTTAAGTTTGTATTTACTCACATTGATAGATGATTTTGGAAAATGAATATATTCATACGGCTTCCCCAAATAAAACTTAATCAGATATCAAAACAATTGCTTTATTATTTTATGTTTCACAAACTTCTAAATTCCATGAATAGATAATCAATATTAATAATATCAGCATGACAGAAATATTCTAATATTTGCATCCATTTTTAAAGGTTTTATAAAACGATAACCATTCAAATGCTACTAATAGCATAGATGACAACGGGTGAGTGAGCAGATCTAACAGTCGATGTGCTAGCTTATATTATAGTAGACATAACTTGGGTGACTTAGCGTTACTTCTTATTCTTTGCCACTCCAACTCTGGCTACATTGCTTGCTCCATTCCTCATATTATCATGCATTTGTTTTATATAATTTGATGTTTTTTAATTTTGCATTGGAGGTAGATTTTTAGAAATTCTGAAAGAGAGGTCTGAAATCTGCATTTAAAATTAATTTATACTTTTTATTACGTTGTCCAGTTCTAAGTTCCATTCATGTAATTTTATCATTTAATTTGTTACTTAACTTTTTTTTAAATTGTGAAGTCAAATGAATTTTTAATTAGGTAATATATAAAAAAATTATAACGAAACAAGTAGTCAATTTTTAATGAAAGGCTACTGTATTTAAATTGCCTATTGTAATAAAAAAATGTGTTTAGTAAAAGGAGTTTGCTGTGTGTGTAATTTGCACACATAAACAGATAAACCGCATTGTCTCTAAGTTCTCAAAGTAGTTTTATTAACAATTAAATTACTAATTTGGAATATTTGGCAAAATATCGCTAAATTTATTGTCAAAAATTGCGTACACAGATAAAGGGAACATCTTGGCGATGATTTAAGAATTTGCAAAATCCTCAATCAAACACTATTTGATAGGAAGTTCGTCCATATAGTGATCCACTATTACTGTGATATTTTGGGAAAATAATGCGGCCACCTGGCAAAGTAAGTTTCAATTTATTTATTAAACATAAAATTCTGAATTTAATGAATACGGAGCAATGTTGATAACACCAGCATGACAGAAATGTTCCAATAAATTTTCTGTTTCGTGACAATGTGCAATAAATGCCTCGTTGTTGCAATCACATACAGAACATGCGACAGAATTTCCGACTTGCCACTTTTGATATATTGGAAATGACATTAAAAGCAGTATTTTGTTAAAATGAGAAGGCAAATTCCTTTGTTAGTACGAACTATACTTCATAAAATATTACTCATATGCATTGTTCTTTGACTTTGTATTGTAAATTGTAAAGCTAAATTATTTTTCCCTTATTAAATTTAAAAAGAGATGTTTTTGAAAAAATTTCGAGTAAACTGTACATTTTGTTTCATAAAAGACATTATAATAAAAGATTAGAATGAGAGGAAAGGTCGAGCAAACCACCACCATGCTTCTATATTTTTACACACACGTGGCTCGAAGCTTGCTGATACTTGGCGAAATATTGTCAGGTTTTTGATTAAAATTTAGTCACTAAAAGCTGATTCAGTATACCTTTCATATGGAAATATAACATACTTTTTATTTAAATGTTATATTAGAAGAAGACTCATTTTTTTTCACCTCTATAACTTTTGATCTATAACTGAGATATTAATCGATAACTGAATAGAAGAAACAACACTTTTGCATTCAACCTATAAAAAATACATAATATTCATAAAATTAAACAAAACTAACTGATCTGCCCGGCATTGCCCGGGACCAGAGATGTCTTCAAACAAATTACGAATATTTAAAATCTCTATTCATACTAAAATAGAAAAAATAAAAAAATTTATTTGAAGAATATTTTAAATTTTATCTGAGTGAACACAGGTATGTGTTTCTGTTACTAAAACCATGTTTAAGAAGGATAAAGAAATATAGTCGTTGATTTTATCTATTTCGAACCACAAAAATAATGCAATAATTGAAATATTTTTAAATTCCCTTCTTCACTGACCCTATTTCATGCAAAATCTTCTGATCACGCTCGCAACGTATGCTGCACATCTGAACAAACCCTAAGCAAACATAAAAGGAGTAATTACCTAATTTACTACTTTTTTGGATGATGCCATGGATGGATTTTGAAGATTGATTGTAAGTCAATCAGGAAAAACAAAATCATCAACCCAGGAAAAATAAAAAAAAATGCACTGTTAAAAATTTGAAACTTTTGCTGCATCGTCACTCCTCCACTTTTACGGAAAACGATTGCTTCATTGTATTATGGTTCATTCTCGTTGTTCAAAATAGAAATATTCTATAAAATCGGTGGAGTGAAGATGCAGCTAAATTTTCAAATTTTTAACAGTGTATGTATGCAATTTGTTGCTAGCATTCAGCCATGAAATGCAGTCGTTAAATCCCAAATTTACCTCATTAGCTGGCTGTTTCGTTGCCGCGGATTGGTGGCTAGCTGAAAATAGCCTCGAACCTGGCTGCTTCGTTGCAGTGAATTGGTGGAAAGCTGCAAATATCTTTTTACCCGTAAGTCTTAATTTAAAAAAAGAAAACTAAATTTAAATTTAAAAATCCGGCTCTGGTGTTAGCATCCACACATGACAAAAATTTCAGAGACTTGAGTGTTATAATTTCGGTGTTATACGTGGTCAGGCATGCAGGTAGACATACATCTCTTATTATGTATATGTAGATAAGAAAATGATATAAATCAGTCTTAACGATAACTATAAACATTTAAGCAAATGCTGCTATGCTTAAACATGCACATATATTATGATGCATTACGATACATTAGAGATTTTATAATTTGGCATTAAGTGTGCTTCTTTATTACGTTAAATCACGATATACATAACACTCCCACGATGAATAAATCATAAAAAATCATCTTTCAAAATTTTAATCAAAAAATTCTTAACTATTTCAAAATGTGAGAGTCAAATTTTGTCAGAACATGTCTTTGAATCCTACATATTAAATTTATCGCCAAATAGAATTCAATTTTTGTTCCACATAATTATATTGAATTAGTTAGTACTAATGCAATAATAGTTTTTTCTCCGGTGTTTACATGCATTTTCACAAACTATCAATATATATTTCAAATTACTCCTTTAAAATTTAAATTTTAAATTAAGCATGTATCTTAAAATCTAAGAATCGAATTTTGGCAAAAACACTTTTTTGAATGCTGAATATTAAATTTATCAATAAATGGAATTAATTTTAGAAATCTATTTTTAGAATCTCTTTTTCGAAATCTATTTTTAATTTCATCTTACTTTATATATAAAAAAAAATAACAATAAATACAGCTAACTCAGAAATGCGTCATCATATTATAGGGGAAAATAAAATATAGAAGAGGAAAAATATTCTTACAGAAATTAGGAATTATACAAACATATCAATCATATAAAGAAATTTCTTGCTTTCGTGTAAAAATCGTATGTTTTAATTAAAAACATAGAAATTTTTCATAGAAAAAATATATCAGAACATCAACATACAAGATAGTATAATCTTCTACATCCAAGCAAAGAAAATTTTTAAATTTTTAAATTTTTGAACTTTTAAGTTTTTAATGAAAATCCGTGGAAAATAAAAATTATAAGTTTAATGAACATTTAAACGGATGCCATACATTCGGACATATCACGCATTAATACAATATTGATTTTTTCTCCTTTATTTACATGCATCTTCACAAACTATCAACATATATTAAAAGATATTTTTTCAAAATTTTAATTTTAAAATAAGAAAGCATCTTAAAATCTAAAAATCGAATTTTGATCAAAAGACTTTTTTGAATATTGGATATTAAATTTATCAATAAATGGAAGTCCATTTTTTATATTCTTCATGCTTTACTTAAAGATAAAATGAAACAATGTCGCTAGCTCAAAAATGCACTATTGTACAATAGGAGAAAATTGGGGATAATTGAATTTTGACAGTGCATGTCTTTGAATCTTAAATAATTCTAATAATTCATCTTAAATAAATCTTAATTTATTCCCAATGATAATTCAGTTTTTATTTGGCATGATTATATTGAGTTAGATAGTATTAAAACAATATTGATTTTTTCCCCGAAGTTTACATGCATCTTCACAAACTTTCAGTTCATCGCTGAAATATTCTTTCAAAATTTAAATTTTAAAATAAGCAAGTATCTTAAAATCTAAGAATCGAATTTCGGGAAAAACACTTTTTTTGAATACTGAATATTAAGTTTATCAATAAATGGAATTTTATTTTTAGATTCTTCTTACTTTACATAAAATGAAACTAAAAGAATACTGCAAGCTCAAATATGTTCCGTCATACTATAGGGGAAAATAAAATACTGTAGAGAAAAATACTCTTACAGAAATAAGGAATGATACAAACTTATCAGTCATATAAAAGAATTTTTTGTTTTCATTAATAAAATACATGCTTTAATTCAAAATTTCGAAATTTTTCAAAGAAAAATTTATCAAAACATCAACAAGCACGATGGTTTAACCTTATATTACGTCTACGGGAAGAAAATGTTTAAATTGGAAAAAAATTTTGAGCTTCCAAGTTTTTAATGAAAATCCGTGGAAAATAAAAATTGCAAATTTAATGGACATTTAAAATGGTTGCTGTATATTCCGGCATATCACGAGTGCCTCAAACAAGCACATTCAACCTTAAAAAAAATTATTTAATAAAATTTTCATTATTGTTGAGTCGTAATTATTTCACACTATTTATTTTAAAAAATTAAAAATTATTAAAAATCAAGTGATCTTTTGTTTTACTCCTTTTACTTTATTTTACTTTTGTTTATTTCTTTATTTCCATTTTTCTTCACCATTTTTTCAACACTTTTTCTTCTGCATATTCTCCTTTTAACTACCCCCCGCTTGTTGCACTCTCTGCTTTTTTTACCCCCTAACTTTCAGTTCATTTCTGACCTTGTCCCCACCCCCTTTTTTACAATCTGTAAGCATGTGTTACGTGTTTGCTTCAGCTGATGACAAGGCGCTGATGACAATGCTGACGTAACGCGTCCTGCATTACTTTTATTTTATGGTGATTTTTACAAAGATTTTTTTTTAATTATAACTATGTTGAGTTAGATTTAATTAATACAATATTGATTTTTTCTCCGATACATACGTGTATTAGTCGTTGAGCCAGAGGCCAAAATTAGGGCTTTTGGTTTCATCTCTGGGGACTTGATAATATATACCTTTTTGGATTCACAGTGATCCAAGGAGTTCATTTTATGATGATACTATGAAATTTGTGGTAGCTTAAAGACGCCATATTGAAAAGACTGACGTCATCTATCATACGGGGATACGTGTGATTAATTTTGCAAATATCATATAATTGAAGGCATTTCAATAAAAATATGGAAGAATACATATTGTTGTACATAAAACGTTATGCTGATTAATGGTTTGTTGCAATTTTGTTTTAACATAATGTTTAACATATAATCTAACATTATGTTTATTAACATTTTCAGTTGGATAAACAGTTTAAAAGACATTTTCAATAAAAGAAAACAGAAATATTGTTTTACATTTTAATGTATTTTATTTTCATGTGATAAGCCACAGCAGTTTAAGAAATAATTAATACCGGTGAAAAATATTGTATTTATACTCTCAAGAATTAGTAATTAACAGAAATCTTAATCTTCTTCACTACTATCATCATCAACTGACATTTCTGCACCCAAATTGCTTTCATCGTCATAGTTGGAACAGTTTTGATTTCTGCACATTCTTGTACATTTGAGTTTATTCAAAACACACACGCATGATGGCATGACACATGTTCTTGAACAAGAACATTACATCAATTCTAAAACAGCTTCAGGAGCAGGAGGACTGTCCGTCCACTGGACTTCTAGATAAGCTCTTCCTTCACTGTCTGTTCCAGAAATCCAACCATGATTATCTGGGGATGGCAGATCAAGATTAGCCTGTAGGCACTTCTTCCAAACCATAGCCTGGTAATTAGCTCTCATTATATGTAGGTAGAGAGTATTACGGCACGGCGGAAGGTGATGCGGCTCCACAGAACATTGTTTTGCAGAATAAATAGTATATCGTAACTCATTGATGTCAGAAAATTTGTGCTTTCCATAATAGATATG
This sequence comes from Maratus speculifer, assembly GCA_964019185.1. NCBI lineage: Eukaryota > Metazoa > Arthropoda > Arachnida > Araneae > Salticidae > Maratus > Maratus speculifer. Next base: position 200,776,706 of record OZ025301.1, read on the forward strand.
GCAAACATACGACTCCAGCTGTTTTTTTATTTCCTCAGATATATCAGCTTGAATACCAAGGGCACTTAAAGCATTTCGGAATTCAGCGTTTTGAATCATTATTTTGTATGCAGCAAAAGCACTTACTGTATCGCATCCTGATAATGAATGCATTCCAGGTAACGCATTACATACTTCTTTTCCTAGAAGTTCATGCAGCTCATTCATGTTGTAATATTTTATCCTGTCATTGGATCCACAATTTATAAATATTGAACCACTGTAGTTCTTCAGCTCATTTTCTAAAGCAAACAGTGTGATAATTGCCACATTAGTATCTAGCAAGCTAACAATAATATTTTTAAATCCAGATACTAGGGCATGATGTGCATGAAATAAAAGTCGCGTGTCCGCCTCTTCTTAGAAACATGTCAATTCTGTCGCTTCTTTTACTAGTTCTTTTGTGAAATTATAGCATTTTTCTTCACAGGTAACGTACATAACTCGCTTATTCAACTGTTTCAGATAATGAATATTTCGCCATTCTTGTGAAAAGAAATGTAAAAGTTCTTTCTTGTTTTCCTCGTTAGATAAAAACTGCTTCCATTTACGTATTGGGTGTCCAGGAGTTAAGTGTTTTATTTTTATAGCATCACCGACAGCTCGCCTTTTTCGTTCATCACTTTTTATTGATACTTCTCTGTATATATCAAATATAACATCTATTCGTTGAGAGGATGTAGATTCTTACATTATTTTAAAAATAGATTCTCTGCTACTTGTTAAAATGTTTGTAGCGATTGTGGTAACTTTTGAACAAAGCACATTCCGTCAATGATATTTACAACACCATCATTTGGAATTCTTTCAGCCTGCGCAAAGTTTTTTGTTATAACATCTATCAATTTTGATTTTGCTGTTTTTCGCATTGAACCGTCGGGTGTTGCTAAGGACCATGGGAGAGGCCCTAGAGGGTAAGAAAAGACAATTCTCATATCTAACTTTCTTCGTTTAGCAATAATTGTCATCTGAGCAAAAAGATTTCTTTCTGTCTTGACAACAAACTCTGATTTATTGACTTTTACACTTCGTTTCTTTCAAGTCAGAGAATGTCTTTTGCTTTTTTTTCTTTAGAGGTTTGAAAAATCCTTCTGGCTTTGAGTTTTCTGACAGATATTCTTTTTTGAAAGTTTGATAAGCTTCTTCACCCACTTCATGAGCCTTGATTATATCTTCGACAATTTCTCGATTTGGCACTGTTCCAGTTGATAATACTACCATGTCTAAATCTTGGAATGGATTTATCAATTCATCGATGATCAGGTTTTGTAAAGCTGAAATATCACGTTCATCTTTGTGAATCCTACTCAAAGAGAGATCTGGATGTGAAACGGATTTTTCTGATGGATTGACTTTGGTTCTTTCACGAATCATGTGAAGAAATGCTGCCCTCATATCAGAGTTTAAATAGTATCTCTCAACTGCGGCAGGTCTTTGGCTGAACTTAGTTGTACCTTTTGATCCCTGTGTGTCTTTATTTATTGTCTCCTCAATCGCCTGGTCCATGGGAATTCTGCCAAAAGGGTTTCGTTGTCCAATCTGCACATAAAACCCTCCTCTGATAAAAGAATCATATATGGAAGGATGATCAGTTTCTAATGCCAGCATATCAGCATAATTAACACTCAAATAACGTGCGTAGTTTAAATGATTGTATGCGAAGCACCAAGGTAGTATCTCCCTAACAGCCTGAAGAAGAGAATCCTATTACCCTCTCTGGTTGCCCGCACCAATGTAAGTAAGATGTCTACCATCTGTATATAAGACAACCACAGCAATGTGAGTTGTCCATTATTTTTCTGCAAATATTGCAAATATTTCTCAAACTCATCATATAATTTAGAAAATTCCATTGATGTCATGATTTTGGAGTAATCATCCGTTTTAGCAGTTGATATATCTTGAAACAATGTTTTAACTTCATCTTGAAAAACTTCAATATTAACATTGGATGCTCCTTCACGTTGTTCACTATTATGTTGCAGAAAATCATCCCAAAGTATTCTCATGAGTGTCTCATACAAAAGCTTGTGCGTGCAAAGCGCTCTGTTGTAATGTCTTCCTTGAATAATACTTGAGATAGAGCCTTCTGCTACCACTCCTGCTTCTAATAAAAGGTCTTGCAGTCCAGCATCACAAAAGCGCTTCCCAATGATGCCCATGAAATTGCAAATCAAATGAAAATTTGATCAATTGCTTTTTACCTCTAACGCAGAGCTTGATCCATTGTGACTGCTATAGAATCAATTTTTAACTTATTCTTTATTTCGAGTGAACGACACATAATTTCATAAACAGTAGAGATGTTTGTAGAAGGTGCATTGACTGTAGGTAAGTAACCAATATTATTTAATTTGATTTCACAATCTTTACGTATGGATATATTAAAACCTGTCCAGCTTGGCACGATTTGATGCTCGGGCTCTAGGCTCCTAAAATAATCCAAAGCAAATTCTTCTTCTTCAACTCATGATGTAATTGGTCGACAACAGGATCTTCTTTTTGAACAATCTTTGGACCAATTCTTTGTCCTCTGTTTATTTACGAATTTCAAAATTGTAGCTATATATAACAATCAATTATAACAGTCAATAATTTCTTTTAAAAATGACAAATATCCATTAGATAATAGCTTTTATACTTACTAAATTAATATCATGCGCAGCTAGAAAAACTTTCCGATCACAATATCATCCCGAGTGTTGCCACAATTGGCTGAATTTTTCACTTTTAAACTCCGAATTGTCACGAACAATTTTTTTAAGTTAGTTTTGTTTTCGAACCCTAAAAGAAATGTCGTAAATATATAAAAAAAAATTGCCATTCAAACTTTTCTGGTATCAATTTAATATGTCTAACTAAAAATTCAGCTAGATTCAAAAACGCTATTTATTGTGTACATTTTCTGGTGTAGCGTCTTTAAGCTACCCTGATATTGAAAGTATCATGGATAAATGTACTACTTATGTTGTGGTGAATCCAAAAATGTATGATTTACCAAGTCCCCAGAAATGAAACCACTCGACCCCCTGGCTCAACGACTATATATTCACAAACTATAAATCCAACTTAAAATATTCTTTTTCAAAATTTAAATTTTGAAATACATAAGTATCTTAAAGTCTAAGAATTGAATATTGAGAAAACACTTCTTTGAATCTTAATAAATATTTATTACCAAAAATAATTCAATTTTTATTACACATGATTATATTGAATAGGGTTGTATTAATACAATATCGATTTTTTTCCCGATGCATGTATGTATCTTCACAAACTATCAATGTATCATAAAAAATCACCTTCCAAAATTTAAATCTATAAAGTACTTTAGTTTCTTAAAACGTAAGAATCGAGTTTTAAGAAAACACCTCTGTAAAACCAAAATATTATATTCATCGTCAAACAGAACTTAATTTTTGTTATGCGTAATTATATTGAGTTTTAATGAATTAATACAATTTTGATTTTTTTTCCCATGTAGATAATGCATCTTCAAAAACTACCAATGTATCTTAAAAAATTCGTTTTCAATATTTAAATTTTCAAATACGCAAATTTCTTAAAATCTAAGAATCAAATTTTGCAACGAACACTTTTTTAAATCCTGAATATGAAATTTATCGAAAAACAGAATGCCATTTCTTAGATTTTTCATACTATACATAAAGAGAAAAAAAAAACAATGCCGCTAGCTCAAAAATGCACTATCATACTATGGGGAGAAATAAGATCCTTCAGGGAAAAATACTGTTTTAGAAATCAAGAAAGATACAGATATATAAATCAAATAAAAGGATTTCGTGTTTTTGTGAATAAAATACATGTTTTAATTCAAATATTGATTTTATTCAAAGCAATAATGCATCAAAACACCAAAAAAAAACATGGTGCAATCTTTTTTTCTATCCAAGAGAAAAAAGTATTAGAATTGCAAAAACTTTAACTTCAGTTTTTGTAAAAAATCCATGGAAAATAAAAGTATAGCATTTATGAGTACTTAAATGGCTGTCGTATATTCTAGCGGCTGAAACAAACGTATTCACTCTCAGAAATTTTATTTAATAAAATATTACTTATTGTTGCTTCTTAATTATTCCACTTATTACTTTATTAATATAAAATTTGTAGACTTTAATGCATTTATTTATTTATTTATTTATTGCCAGAACATTTATGGACAATCAAATGAAAGCTCGGTGAAATGAGTTAATGCAGTTTAGAAAAAAAGTAAAATATAGTTAAAAATCATAGCTTTGAAGTTTATAAAAAATAAAAAGCAAAGGATTAAGAAAAATTTATCTTTAATTTATTAAATCAAGACATTCATTCTAAAGATTCCGTAAGTAAAGATACAGGGCGATAAAAATGAAACTGGCGGTACTGAGAAGCTTGCAGCATCAATTCTAGTGAGCGGATAAAAAGAAGCTTTAAATCTGAGTTATGTAGATCATGGGTCATGGTTTTCGAAAAAAGAGTTTAAGTTTTCTTCACCACATAACGATTTAACTGTGCAATAAGAAAGGTAACCATTCAAAAATGGAATATAAACTGAATAGTATTTTTATTTACACACCTGTGTGCTCTATGTGCATACTTTGTCGATCCACAATATCCTGAAAGCTACCCACAATATGCTGATATCAACAGCCGCATGAGACATAGAAGGAAATGCTAGCTTTTAAGTCCACTTCATTAGTTTCAACACCCGATAAACAGAATCTTCGAGACCACCCCACATCCAGAAATCACAAGGATTTAGGCTGCGTGCACACACAAAGTTTTTCTGCGGTTTGCAGGCGGCGCGTCTGATGTTAACGAGCTTTCCAGTTGATCTTCAATCTAAGTGTAGGACGGGAATCTCTCCCTTCAGTAGAGTTTAAGATAGTGATCCCCTGACCATTGTATCTCCCCCGTTTTGTATTGTCAGTAAACCACAAGTGGGGAGTAACAAAAGCTAGTTCCAGGAAAAAAGTTTAACTTCAGAGCAGTTATGTTCGTCTAGACCTTTAGTTTTGGTGACCTTGATGGCCAGAAAATCAGGAATAAATCCGAAATTACACGTTTATAAGGGATGCTAACTTGAATCGCATTTTTTTACACACCTCTCCGTATGAGTAGTAATTCAGTCTTGCAGGAATATCGTGGTGGCCAAACAGCCTCTTTGCTTTATTGCCCGGACAACATTCTCAAGGAGTTTTCTGTATCGATTACTTGTAACTGTAGGCCTAAAATTCTCATTCATTGAGAATTCCTCAAAAATGTATGAACATAAAATGAAATTTGCCATAAATCCACACTATACCATGACGTATGGGGAATGTAGCGACTGTAGTAGCACGGCACGAGGATTGGTGAATTCCCATATGCATCAATTTTGTGTGTTCACGGCATCATCTAAGTGAAAATGTGACTTATTTGTCCTTAAGATATCCGATGGCCAGTATCCATTGACTTGCATCCTTGCAAGAAACGCAAGTTAAAATCAAGATAGGAAGAGTGATCTTGCGGTTTCAAGTGTTACACGAAACGCATCTTTTTAGGCTAAAGTTTCAGAAATGTGCATAAAATTACGCGAAAGGTTGCCCACAAGATGTCTAGTACTGTTGTTATTGAGCGATCACTTATGTACATATTTGAGGAGCTTGCAGATGCTACATCTGTTGCATTTGGCTGTCTTAATTTCATACGTGTCATCTTCTTTGAGCAACATCCAGAGAAAAATTTGCTTCAGAGTTTAAAGTCATGAATTTAACTGCATTATGGACATGGATTCCCTCCTTAAGGCCCCACACTAGGCACAGAAAGAGACCCGGATGATAATGTAAAGTCTATGGGGGAGTTCTTTTCAAATATCTCGCTCAAATTTTAATATTATTAGATGATTTTTTTGCACAAGATAGCTGAGAACGATTCACAACTGTGCCTAGTTTTTACTTTTTCGAATTTGCTTATATATTTTTTATATTACGGTAGTTTCAATTTCAGATCCGGTTTAAACCGGTTTCAAAAGTTAAAGTTTTTTTTTTTTTTTTTTTTTTTTTTTTTTTTTTTTTAATCTGAAACCAAAACTGAAAAAGTAAAAACTAGGCCGGTTGTAGATCGTCCTTATCTATCGACGACTATCTTGTGCAAAAAACTCATGTAAAAATATTGAAATTTGGGGGAAATATTTGAAACGAACGCTCCCATAGATTTTACATTATCATCCGGGTCTTTTTCTGTGCCTAGTGTTGCAACTTAAGTTTTTTATCCGCTGTTAAACACGAAGTGCTGTCGAAGCATCGCTCTCATTTTGACGGAAAAAAAAGTACAATAAATGCATTTTCCTTCTTGTTCATCGATCATGCTTACTACGGTGGAATGTTTTCTTTGAACCATACGTATCATTAGAAAAATCAGATTTGTTACTAATTTGCACTTGATATCAGAAGTACAGCATCAACTGGTGACGAAATTTCTAACCCTTATTAACGAAAATCTCGGCCGTATGGTGTACATAACATACTTTAAGTTTCATTCGGATCTCTTCAGTAGAAATCGAGTTGGAGATTCTGAGTACCATTTGTTTAATTTTAATCATCCTGTATAATATGTCTTTTACCTAAGTAATTCAATATGATGAGAAATAATGCAGTGAGTGTCCAATCCAAATGTAAAGATGGGAAATTAGCCAGACACCGATATGTAGTCCTCAATGATCCGTTCTTCACCTTAGTTCTAGACTTATGCAGATATTATTCTGTACTCAGCAATAGTAAATAACTAAATAGCATAAAAAATTTACATAATTTTAATTCGTTTTCTAAATTTAAAAAAAAATGCATTATCAATCTTACGAATATAGCTGATATTTTCACGCAAATTCAATTTAGAAAATCAGTAATGAATTCATTCTTTCAAAATTACGCTTGAAAGTTCCCAATATGAGATTTCTAACTAAAATTCTAAACGGTTTGAAATAAAAATCGCTTTAAAATAAAAATTACGTAAATTTTGAATAGTGCGTATTTTTTAATAGAATTTTCTAAATTTGAATATTTAAAATATCTTAATCTTATAGAGGACAGAATGAAAATTTTTGGCAGAGTAGAACATTTAAAAGTTCAACTCTCAGATAAAATACATTTTAATTTTTCTTTAATGTGAGATTAACCCAACATTTTTAAATGGTAAAATGCAGTGCTTTACTTGTCTTAGTGAAAATTGCAGTGAAAATATAGAACAACCTGCATGCAAACGAAACTCCAATGCACTGACTGCTACAGTTGGAAACAAGGGATGTGGTTTTAATTAAAACACTGGTTCCGTGCATATAAAAGAAAAAAACTCCTCTAAATCAAGTTACTCAAAACAAACTCTCTTTAAATGTCTCTTACCTTAATTAAAAAGGGTTTAATGTTTCATTTTTTTCATTCTCTGACTTTAATTTGGCATTTTAACTTAGACAGATAAATTAAAGGGAAAAATTTTAATGGATTGCTGTGATATAAAAATTATAAATTAGGTTAAAAAATCAATAGGATGGAAAAGACTTATAAAAACATTACTAAACTAATCGGATGTGCCAATTCTAAAACTTTCTTGTCTCCCATACATGTTAATGCTTCAAAATTTGCTATCACAGTGCAATATTAAATGACAGTCTATACCAATCATGAAGATTCTAAAAATATATGTTCATTGAACTTTCTGCATTTAAAAAGTGTAAGCATCTCATTTTTCAAACAAATCATTAATTTTGGCACCAATTTCTTAGATTTCTGCAACCAAAATTCCCGACCAAAAAAAACACAAAACCGACACTTGTTGGGTAGTATACACCCAAGCCTAATAAGTATCTATTTATTCTAAAGTGTGACAGAATATAAAATTTGATAAAATTTCCTGCTTTAACTTTTGAGAAATAGCTATCGTGAAAATCGTGAAAAATGCAGCATAGCATCATTAACTGTTATATGACAGACTCACAAACAGATATTTTCTTTAAAAAAAAAAAAAAAAAAAAAAAAAAAAAAACAGACAAAATATGTTTAAGACCTTTTAAAACGTATAAATCCATCGAAAACTGGAAGTTGAAATCTTTCACGAAAGTAATACTTTCTTCTGATAAAGATAGAAAGAAGTAAACGCCAGACAAGAGGAAGAACTTAGAACTTTTTGAAAGAATTGACTAAAACATGACTTGTTACCACATTTAAAGTCAAAACAATAATAAACAGAAATAAAGAAAGAGGAATATTGAATCGGGAAAGGCAAATAATAAATGAACTTCTTCAACCTATTTTTTCTATTATTTTTCAGATTTGCTTTACCTCTCACAATTCTATAACTTTTTTGTTGCTTGATGAAGAAAGAGTTTTGAAACGTATTCTTTTTTCCCCTTTTTATGGCATTTTTAAGAAGATGTTTCTATTGTTCATTTAGTCTACAAAATTTCCAGTTATTATGTAAGTTTTATTTCCAATCGCTGGTACCAGTAAATTTCTTCTATTATATTTAGTTGCAGAGTTAGTAGGAAGTGTTTACATTTTTTCCACAACTAGACATATACTCAAAAGTTTCAAGAAATATTTCCCCTGAAATTTTAATATGGGTTATCAATTGTCTTTATATTGGAATTAGTAGCTATTAAATGTCACTGTTAAATAAATATTACATTTTCAATGCAAATTTTTGAAGTTAAATTGTCATTATTTCAAAAATACTGGATTTACATTGTAAGTATTGACAGTGATATGGCGAATATTTACTTTTCAGCAATGTATTAGTATCAATATTTTCAAAATGTTCTACATATATCTATATTAGGATAGCATTTAAAAAAAATGCTAACTAAAGTATAGATAACATTGAAACAAATAATTTGTTTTGATTTTGCCCTTTGTGATTATTGCTATTATGGGCGCTTTATTTTAATTTTAGTTCATATGAACTGTAATTTTTTAACCGAGTGAAAAAAGTTCTCTATTGGCAGGGCCCTACTTATGCAGGGGCATGCCAGGCAATTGCCCCGGGGCCCCCCTCTTTAGGAGCTCCCATGAGAATAATTAGGATTTTCACTAAAAAGTACCAAATGATTAAAATTAGCCAAAAGGGATCAAAATTCATATATTTTCAAACATTCAGGAAAGTAAGAGTGCTCATCTTTCCTCTCTTTTCTTCCAGTACTCCATTCAACTATATGAAAAACAAACTACGTTAGAAAATTAATAATTAAAGTTTTATTATAATAAATTAATATTATATAATTTTCAAAAGAAATTCTTTACTAACGTTTCTTCGTTGTGTAGCAAGTTAAAACGATTAAATAAGACCAATTTGCGACATTTTCATTTAGTTATCTTATGCCATACATATATGAGAGAAAAAAAGTTTGCAAAGATATACCAATCTATCATTGTTTTTCTATAATTATCCCATTAGTATTTTTTCTTAAAGTTGTGACTATCTTTTTGTGATACCCTGTATAATGATGTGAACTGCAAGCGTAAAATTTATACATACATACAATAAGTGAAAATTCTATTGATAGACAGAAGGGCTGCCCCCAGAATGGTACTTGCTCTGGGGTCCCCCATAGCCTTAGTCGGGCTTTGTCTATTGGAATTTCATCATCACAAGACTTTGACTTGAGCTGCTAACGATCTTATAAACAAAATAGCCTAAACAAATCGGGTAGACATATTCACAACCATTTCGGAATGTCATCTGGCATAATATCTAAAAATGTTCAACAGAATAAACCGTAGGTAAAGAAACTCCAATTCTCCATTTAAGAAGCTATACGTAACTACTTCTCTATTATCCTGTCAACCACATTACATAAGAAAAACTATCACTAATTTATTATCCAAACCATAACACCCAATGAAAAAGGAAGAATGTTGCTATTGCATTAGAATCTCAAAAAACGTGCAAAAAATTCGGAAACTCCAACTCACTAAAATGTAAACTGTCAGTAACTTTCAATAAGTAAGAAAAATCATGTGTTAATCATTGAATATGAAACACTTTCCAACACTTCCTGAAATCTTTAACAAAAGTTTGTAATCCAGGGAAATAAAGTGCTACTGTCCATAGTCAAATTTTATTCCAATACTTTTGAACAGCCCTGTATTTGGTCTGTCGTTTGATATATATGTACTATATAAGGAGTGAATTTAGTTTTGCAATAAAACGTCTATCTGGTTAAAGGTTTTCTGTCAGCAATTTGTACTAAACGATATATATATATATATACTTTTTTTTTTTTTTTTTCAAAACGGAATTATGTATTTGTATAAATAAAGAAAATAATCTCTGAGGAAGAGCCTGGTTATAAGCTTAAAAGTACTAAGAGGTTTTTAAATAAAATTAACTATTAACATCTATATTTGACTATTTTAATCCCTTTTAAGTAAACATCAACATTTTAAAGTTCATATTATATATTTTGTGTTAAAAGCAAGGCAAAAATTTCATTCCGTCTTATATTTTTATATTTATAAAATATTACATGTACGTATAAAAGCTTAAAATGCTATTTCTTAACTTCGTTGATGCATTTATTTTAAAGTGATGATGTACATAATCATGCATATGGATGCTGGAATGCATTTTTAAAGTAATGTTTTTTCAAAATCTAATTTAAAAAAAAAATGTAAAGCTATTGACCTTTTGAAATCCAATTTTCAAGATGGCACACCATTTTCTTTTACAAATTAAATTCGGTGGCAAACACAGTTTATGCTAAATAAGAATAGAGTAAAATAACATAATTTTCTACAAAATACGCATCTTTTTTGTCTTACATAAAATAAATTTAGAAAAGAATCAGGTTACGCATAAACATTATATATCTAATGAACATGCTCACAATAAGATGAGAAAAGGTATTCAGTGTGCAACATTATAAAAATAAACCGTATAATTTTTTCTTATAGTTCTTAATCTTTTTCTGAGTGTCCCCTTAAAGTAATTATAAGTATTATATTCTTTATTTTTAATACCAAACATGCAGTGGTAAACCACAATCATATGGGAATTCGACCACAGTTATTGTGCGGTCAAACAATCTAGTCATAAATATTTTCTGATTTTTTTTTTTTTTATTACTTTTCAAAAAAATATTTTTATACTTTAAACATTATATTACTTTAATTTTTAAATGAGTATTTCTAGAGCGTAACGCGTAAAATTAATGAAGAACCTGAAAATAAATACTGGTTAAAAAGAATTCACATGTTTCCTGTGCATTTTTTATTTTTTTCTTAAAGTACTTTTGAAAATTCAATACTGAGTGAAATGCAATTTTATACATAAAGCATAAAATCACTGTTACTGAAAAAGAATAGCGTATGTATTTTAATTTAAAATATAGAGTTCGTAGAAATAATAGAAAACAAAGTCAGTATATATAGCTCTTTGTGGGAATTCAAATTCTCTGTTCAATTTTCTTTATGTGAATTTCAACGAAGAAATTTTAGAGACTGATTCCTTTATTTATTTTTGTTCATTTATTTTATTTTGTATTCACTTTATTTTATAGATTAAATTAGAAATGTATAAAATTTCGAAAAGATTGAATAACGAAATATTCAAGCTTTTATATAACAAAAGGTTATACATAAATTTGATTCCTTGAATATTACGATATGAACATATAGGGTTTGCCAACATTAATGAATTTCAGCAGAAATGTATATATCATAATAAATGTAAATTTACAATATTATACTAAAACATTTACAGCATTATAATAAAAAATACACATTTTTTATTAAATGATGTAAAAAACAACCACAATGAAGACAATATTAATACTATATATACCATATACCATATACCATATACCATACCTATATATACCATGGACTATATATACCATATAGCACCTAATGTAAAGTTCATTAACAAATTCCTAATTAATACCATATATTGCCGTATTCTACAAGCATTCGAGGCTGAGTCAAAAAAAAGCATAAACTATAAAATAAGAAAGCAAAATCATGCATCAAGCTTATGTTATGAAAAAATTTCCAAACATTTCCAGAATATTTTAACAAAACGTTACTGTCTAATAAATTAAAGTGCATTAATAAAATAATTAAGTAAACATTTTAGAAAACGTATAACGCATCTTAAAAGAAGATTTCAACAGTTACCGACCATAGCAAAAAGTTATTCCAATTCTTTTGTACAACTCTGTTTATGTTTTATAGACTTACACGGACTCTACATAGTAGGATCAAATTTAGTTTATTAAGAAAAAGCATAACATAATTGAATATTCACATTCAGCAATTTCTTCGAATAAGTGGAATGCTTAAATTCATGCTTAAATTCTTTTTAGAGCCCTGTTTATTACAAACATATTATTATACACTACACATTAAGCCGAAATTTAAATTGGTAAAAACATCTTAAAATTACTGAAATCAAACTTCCAAATATTCTTATCTATAGGCGACTATAAAACCAGCCCCACCAGTGGCCGCGAGGTTCTGACCTCTAAACTGGTAGACGGTAGGTGCTGGGTTTGAACCCAATCGCGACCGTCGGCCTAACCGTTCGGAGTTTTCCGTGATTTTCTTCGAACCTTGCGTAAATACGGGTTAGGTTCCCTTAGAAAGACCCCCACGGAGGGCATTCCATTCTATAGGGCCTATATCCTATAGTGTAGATAATTGGGCGACATAAATACAAACCAACAAGCGACTATAAAGCCATATTTTTTTGCACAGGTCTGTATTGGATTTTATTTATATGCTGCAATAATCTCTTAGAGTATTGTGTAAGACATATTTTATGTGTGCTTGTAAATTAACAATAAATGCCATGCATATCATATTCTGCTGGAAACATCTTAAATCCCAGCAATGTATATCAATTTTATCATGTTTTAAATGGTGCAACATAACTGAAATACGGTGCGAAGAGCTTTCCCGTATATACAATAGAATTTTTTTTGTCGGACCTTGTAAATAAACGTACCGTAAAATCCCATTAATCCGGCCTTCTCGATCAAACGCCTCCTTCCAACTCTATAAAAAATTTTAAATTTTCAAAAAATCCCGAGAAAGCCCAAAAAATTGCTGAAAAAACGCTAATTCCGACAAAGAATCACGAAAAATGACCGCAAATTTCTTGAAAAAATCACAAAAAATCATGAATTTCGCCGAAGTATCGCCAAAAAACTTCCATTTCGACGAAAGATTGCAGTATAAACGCGAATTATGTCAAAAAAATCTCTAAAAAAACACAAATTATGTCAAAAGACCGCGGAAAAATCGTGAATTTCTCAAAGGACCGCCAAAAAGAATACAAGTTTTGTCAAAAAAATTGTTAGAAAAACGCAAATATGTCGTATCTATAAATAAACGGTCAAAAAATCGCGAAAAAACGTAAACTCTGTCGAAAAAACGCAGAAAAAAGAAGAAATTCGAAAAAAAAGCCAAAAAAGCACGAAATCTATTAAAAAATCTTGAAAAAACGCACATTTCATCAGATTCATGATTCATTCATTTCTTCATGATTCAGCCCATTCTCAAAGGCAATTGAGAACGGTTTGAATCACAATGAATGAATCATGAATCTTTGATGAAATAAGCGTTTTTTTTCAGATTTTTTAATAGCTTTCATGCTTTTTTGGCTTTTTTTTACAAATTTTTCTTTTTTCTGAGTTTTTTCGACAGAATTTTTTAAGTATCGCTTCAAGTATCAAAATTCGTAATTCATTCAAAGATTCATGATTCGTTCTTTTCATTATGATTCATCCCGTGCTTATCCCCATAAAAAAACCCAATTTTTTCAAATATCGCGGAAAAATCCCGTGTAAGCGCCCCCCCTCTAATTATTTTACGATTTTTCGTCACGTTTGGGGGGGCGGATTAACGGTATTTTACGGTAAATGCTTTGTGGTGTCCACTATTTTTCGAAAGCAAGTGAAATTGTATCACTGCGTTCTCAACAATAGCTCGTAGCATATCATGAAGAATGTCACGGACATGCTGGCGTATCACATTTTCGATTTCTCCAAATTGTTTAGATTACTGTAATAAACAGTTCTTTTGCGATCACCAAATAAAAAAAAGTCACAAAGGTTGAGGTCTGATGACTTGGATGATCAAGAATCGGGCAGTTTCAGACTATAATGCATCTTAAGACGCAAGACTAGCCACTGAAAAAGACAGGATGGTAATGTTAAGTCTATGAGGGAGTTCTTTCCAAATATCTTGCTCAAATTTTAATATTTTTACATGATTTTTTTTGCATAGGATAGTTGAGGATGATTTACAACCGGGCTAGTTTTTACTTTTTCGATTTTGGTTATATATTTTTTATATTATGATAATTTCAGTTTCAGAACCGGTTCTAACCGGTTAAAAAAAATAACGTAATGTTTTTTTTTTTTTTTTTTTTTTTTTTTTTTTTTTTTAACTAAAATTGAAAAAGTAAAAACTAGCTCGGTTGTAGATCATCTTCAGCTATCCTATGTGTCGGACGCTCCTCTCAGTCTACAAAACTTTGAAGAATGTCCTAGGTAGTTTTAGCTGCCACCACCGATATTAATGGGTGATATCGGTCACCTGCTGTGAGGATTGGGTAAAATAACACTGACGCTGTTAATGAACTGAACTAACAGTTTATTTAAGATATAGATATGTACACAAGAAACAATATTTACAACTATCTACAATTACAACTCGGATATAGATGATCCGGTTCAACATTAAATTAACTACAATAAACGTTGGTTGTGTACCGTTCAGCTTACACTTTCTTCCTCACACTCAACGCACGTTAGATACGCTTTATCAGAGATTACTGCAGAATCTCAATACACAAGGGTACTAGGCCTCACTTCTCGGCCTATAACACTATCCACCGGGACGCCTTGTCCCACGCTCAAAATATACACTATCCAACAGGACCACAAATCCTGAGCGACCTATCGGTCTCAACGCCAAGCGAGAACTGTCCAACCTCTCAGTCCAGAGTTGACCTTGTCAGAGATCTTCCTTCCCCCAGCAGGGCCTCTTAGAGTTCCTCCATTGGTTCAATTCCGCATACCAACCTTGAGTCATGACATCTACTGTTTACACATCACTCCAATAGCTAGATGACAGCTGAGGCACGCCCCGTGGCCATCACCTTCATTCATCAACGAGTGCGTCATCTGCACACCTGTGTCAACATCTGTCATTCGTTATTATAGAAAAGAAAGAAAGGTATTTCGAAAGCTTCACGGATACACAACTAACAATACATAAAAATATTCAGATGAGGAAATGTTATTCCTTTCTAATTCAGGGCAGATGTCTTCTAGGAACCTGACACCCCCCACCTTAGCGGAAAATATGCCTCTTAGGGGCTAATTTTCCCCAAACATATAATAATATTACGGAAGAGTTCAATAGTCTCTTTGCAGATTTCTTCATTCTAAATATTACATAGGCATTTTCAGGTGTCTGAACATTCTCTACTGACATCTCTACTGAACCTTATACTAATACTACTATTGCATAAACAATACACATGCTAATTTACTATTATAAATACAAAACTTAAAAAAAATATTTACACACACACAAAAAAAAATTAGACATGTGATGACATCCTTTAAGGTTGTCTACTATTTTGACATTGATACTGATGGGCTAGTAACTGGTTGTTCTTCCCAGCTCTTTCTCTGTAGCCTCGAAATTGCATCAGCATTCAAATGTTGAACTCCGGGACGATGAGAAATGCTCAGGTTCCAGCGTTGCAAGGCTAAAGCCCACCTAGTGAGTTTGGGCGACCTTGGGGTTGTTTCCGTGAGAAATTTTAATGGATTATGATCGGTAATGACCTCAATTTGAGATCCATAAGTCCACTTTTCAAACTTCCGCAACCCGAAGAGAACACTCCAAGCCTCTTTCTCTATACTCGGCCAAGCACGCTGAGCCCCTGACAATTTCTGACTGGCAAAAGCTATAGGTTTAAACTGACCTTTTTCATCTTTTTGAGTAAGACAACATCCTACTGCAAGGTCGGAAGCATCGGCGTGAAGCTGATATTCCCGGCCTACGATAGGTGTAGCCAAACTCGTCACTTTACACAACTCATCTTTAAGAGTATTAAATGCTTTTTCTGCCCTTTCATCCCATGGTACCGTATTTTTGACATTTCTTTTGGTTAATTCGGTTAAAGGTATAGCTATCTCAGCATAATTTGGAATATAAGATCGGTAGAATCCCATTAATCCCAAAACTGATCTAACTTCCTTTTTAGTCTTTGGTCTCTTTAAGTCCCTTATTGCTCCGATTTTCTCCTCATCAGGTGCATGAGTTCCACCCCCAATAACATGCCCTAAAAACTTAGTCAATTTCTCTCCAAATTTACATTTGTCTAGTCTAATCGTAAAATTTCTATTTTTGAACTCTTCAATGACAGCCCTGACATGCTCACAATGCTCTTCCCAGGTATCGGAGAAAATGATGACATCATCAATATATGCTTCTGCATACCTCCGATGACCTTGGAGAACCTCATTCATGTCTTTTTGAAACGTAGCAGCAGCCCCTGATAATCCAAAAGGCATTGTACGCCACTGATAAGTTCCGTTATGCGTCGTAAAAGCTGTCAGAGGTTTACAATCCTCAGCCATTTTAATTTGCCAATAACCCCTCAATAAATCTATTGAAGATAAATATTTAGCCGCCCCTGCGGTATACATAATTTCTTGGGAATCTTTCATCGGGAAGGTGGGAACCTGCGTTACAGAATTTAAAGCTCTGTAATCAATACACATTCTGACAGTTGCATCTTTTTTCGCAACGCAAACAATTGGATGGCTAATTTCAGCATTCGACGGTTCGATTAGATTTAATTCTAATAACTCCTGAATCTGCCTATCCACTTCCTCTTTATAAGCTACCGGCACGCTATATAACTTTGGTTTTTTCCTTTCTACACCCGGTTTCAGATCAATACGATGTTCCCCTACTTCCGCTGGTCGTACAGGACCCATAAACACTTCTTTATTTTCCCTCAAAATGGACTTTAAATCTTTGACTTGACTATTAGATAGCCCTTTTATTTCAAACCTCTCAATATCCCGTTCTATCCCTTGATCCCGCTTCAAAATAGGAATTTCCCCAACTTCTCCAAATTCCTCATCACCTTCGAAAACAATATTAACTATATTACATTTAGCGATAAATTCTCTTATCTTATTTTGGTGTACATGCTTCCTACTCCCGTCGGCTAACTCAACAATAAACAAATGCTGGTTTCGTTTTTCTACAATAGTTGCCGGCCCTTGCCACCTAGAATATAACTTATTAGTCGAATCGGGGATTAACAGTATAACTTTATCGCCTACCTCAAACGTTTTTTCTTTTGACCTTAAATTATAATGATACGCCATTCTATTTTGTTGAACCTCAGACGACAATTTTGCCTCATTTGCGGCTCTTTCTAAGCGGTTCTTAAGTTTATCCAAGTACTCATGAATCGGCGTAGTATCTAACTGCGCTCCCTTATTTTCTCCTGCCCATGACGACTTAAGAATCGATAACGGACCCTCCGGCGCTCTACCATATAATAACTGGAAAGGTGCGATTCCCGTCGTAGAATTTGGGACTTCCCTATACGCCCATAATATAAATGGTATTTGTTCATGCCATTTTTTTCCTTCTTCCCTAATCGTATGATGTAGCATACGTTTAAGAGTCTGATTAAATCGTTCCACAAGTCCGTTGGACTGTGGATACTGTGGACTCGAAAATCTTGGACTAGCACCTAACCTTTTCTCAAATTCTTTCGTTAAGTCGGCAGTAAAATTGGTTCCATTGTCGCAGGCAGTTACATTAGGAATTCCTGTTCTCATAAATATTTGAAGTAACGCCTCACACGCGGTTTTAGCAGTTAAACTTTTTAGAGGGATCGCATCCGCCCATCTGGTATGCTGATCAATTAAAGTCAGTATATACCGATGCCCTTGTGAACTTTTAGGATCAATAGGCCCAATTAAATCAACATTAACAACCTGAAATGGAAGTTCCGGCCGCGACACTGGGGAAATAGGAGCTCTATCATTTACTTTAACCCCTCTAGTCAATTGGCACTCTAAACATGATTCACAAAACTGTTTAGCTTCTTTTGCCATTCCCTCCCAATAAAAAGAATACCTTATTCTCTGCAACGTTTTCTTGGCTGCATGATGCCCTCCAAATACCGATGAATGCGCTAATTTTAAGATTTCTTCCCTTCTTACCTTGGGTACTACTAATTGCGCTATAGTTTCGCCTAACAATTTCTCTTTATGATACAATAATCCGTTTACAATATAATAATCCCCTTTTTCCTTTTTAGCTAATTCCCAAGCTTTCTCTAATTCTTTACATTCCAACTGGGATTTCTTAAACATATATGAGTTACTAACAATAGATTCATTTTTTTCCTCCGTTTCAGTTTTTTCTGGATCCTGACTTTGTACATTTTGCGATCTCGCGTCTATTACGTAAACATTACAGCTATCGTTACGTACATCTTCCTTTTCATTCGAGTTATCAATAATAATTTCGGAACTTTTTAATTCTTCGGACTCTATCAATGGCTCCTCAAGATTGACACCTGCCAACTCATTAATCACCTCGGGATGTAAAATTACTTGCTCATTAATATTATCAGTTACTGCGCAAAGTACTTCCTGATGAATAATATTAGTTTGCCCGAATTGCGGAATAGCTAGCGGTAGTTTAACTAACGGTGATTTAACAGCTTCACCAAATAACCCTTGTAAATAAATACTACCCGCTCCCTTTAATTTCTCTTCCGGTACTAAATCTTTATGAACAACACTAATCTCACATCCAGAATCAACCAATCCCTTTGCTTTTTGCCCATTAACACTAACTTCAATTTTCTCAAGTTTATTTAATTTCTCACCAATAACATTAGTTTTCTGCTCGGCCTTTGCCGATATTCTAGCCACAATAGCCCCGTTAGGTAACTCTTGATTTTCTTTCACCATAATCTTATGAACACCTGCTTTCTGGTCTCGCCCTTTATTGCCATTATTAGTTCCCTCATTACCCACTTTATTACAAAAACGTTGGTAATGACCTCTCAAGCCACACTTAAAACATTTAGGCCCTGAAGCATCATTCGTCTTCTTAAACTTTGTTTTCCTATCCGGAAAAGAATTACACTCATTACCACCATTTTGCCTCCAACTACCACTAAATTTATTATCCTCCCTCGGTCTCATTTTTTCATTGTTTACATACTTATCTTTACCTTTAAAGCTTTTATGCGTAACCGCATAAGACTTATGTTTAGCATCAAAATAATTATCACACTCTTTAGCAATTTTAGGAGCTTCTAACCATTTACCCTGGTGAGTTAAACTAATATATGCTGCAGTATCCTCATCTAGCGTACTCATTAGCTTATCAGTAACTATTAACTGGTTGACCTTTTCATAAGTGTCCGCACCTCTAATTTTACAATAATTTTCCCACGTAGCTATTAAACGCGATACAAATAATACATGGGTTTCGTTCGGATTTCTCCTAGCTTTCCGGAAATTTTCTAAACATGCCTTCGGGGTTGGCTCATGTTCCCTTAGGACTAACTCCTTTAATTCCTCATAATTCTCCATTTGTTCCTTAGTGGTATAAATTAACAAATTATCCGCCTTATCTCCTAACATATTTAGTAGAATTTCGGCCTGCTGGTTTTCCGGTACATCTTTAGTTTGGAATGCCCTTTCTAAACTGTTGAAAAATAAATTCCATCCCTCAGTCCCTTCTGGTACTTTGATAGATAGAGTTTTAACACTTTTGATCAATTTTTCTATATTACTTTCATTATTAGATTCCCTAACATTAGAATTATTTGCCGAACCTTGAACCCTTAGTCTCTCCATTTCTAATTCATGTCCCATCCTCAATTTCTCCATTTCTAACTTTTCGCGTTTTTCTTCGCGCTCTAACCTTTCCTGTTTTTCTAACCTTTCGCGTTCTAATTTTTCCTGTTTTTCTTCACGCTCTAACCTTTCCTGTTTTTCTAACTTTTCGCGTTCTAATTTTTCTTGTTCTAATCGTTCTGCAACAATAGCGTCAGATAATTCCTTAATAACCCCCTCGTCATACTCATCACTGTCCATTATCTTTTTCTTAAGCTGAATTCTGGTACCATCTTCCGCGAATTCAACACCCAATTCTTCAGCTATCACCTGAAGATCAACCTTTTTTAGTTTCAATAAGAAAGCCATACCTTCACCGATTGTTATAACCACCCCACAAGAATAGTTAAACCTACCAACTTAATATTTCCTAAATTTCTAACTTAGTATAGATATTTCTCCACTTATTAAACTAATTAATACCATTTCAGATAATCCATGCATTTCATTTCTAATTAACCTACTGAATACTCTAATTTTTCTCAACCATTGATATCACACAATTTACTTCCAATAAAACAATAATTCGATTTGACTGCTATGCAATATAGATTCCACTATATACACTTAGATAACAACATACAACTTATATAATAATACTGATACGTTGAAATTGAATAGAAGTATTGATGTCAATCAAAAAATCCACATAAAGAAAAATTGAAACACATGCATACATAAATTTCTACAATTATCCTCATAAAATATTTTCGAACTCAATACTGGTTCTTACACTTAAAACAAGTATACTGAAAATCTTTACTTTTATTTTTACTCACTATGGCTCTCTTTTGAGCCTTTTTTTTTTCACTATGGCTCTCTTTTGGGCCTTTTTTTCACTATGGCTCTCTTTTGAGCCTTTTTTTTTCTATGGCGCTCTTTTGAGCCTTTTTTTTTTTTTTCCTCACTAGTATTGGCCAATTAAAATTTTCATTTGCTTAGAATTTTGATAATGCAACTCTTAAAATTTAAACAGTATTGCTTCATTTAACAATTACTTTAACAATAATTTAGATTTAATGCATTAATTTAGTTCACTAATATCATTATAAATAGCATATCATTATCATCTCCAATTATTATGACCTTTCTTTAAAACAATAGCAATATGGTTACTAATTCTTTACACCTATCTGAACACAATTATTTCATTGCACATAAATTACCTAGACAATTTACTTAAATTACTATTAATTATACAACAATACAATTTGGTTCGAGATGTCAGAAGAAATGAATGATCAAAACACCTTACCTTATACTTTCTTTGCTGGATTACTTTTCTAATCACAGATAGCTCCACGATGTAGCGGTAATATGGCACAACAGTTCAGTTTAGTTCTTTCTAATAAAGATACGCACAACAGTTTAGTACACACTAGACGATATGGCACGATACTTTATCACACCCTCGACGATCCGGCACGATACTTTAGCACATACTCGACGATACGGCACAACACTTTACACACATTCGACGCTACGGCACGACACTTTACACACATTCGACGATACGGCACAACACTTTAGCATAC
Organism: Maratus speculifer; assembly: GCA_964019185.1. Lineage (NCBI taxonomy): Eukaryota > Metazoa > Arthropoda > Arachnida > Araneae > Salticidae > Maratus > Maratus speculifer. The sequence continues at coordinate 200,798,216 of OZ025301.1, forward strand.
AATCGACGATCCGGCACGATGCTTTAGCACATACTCGACTATATGGCACGACCACACAAGAATTCCACTGGATACTCTGGCATTAACAGACTGCAACACGGCTCGCTGGTCACTGGTTTCAGGCGATTCTATCCCGACGCTGCCAACAATTTGTCGGACGCTCCTCTCAGTCCACAAAACTTTGAAGAATGTCCTAGGTAGTTTTAGCTGCCACCACCGATATTAATGGGTGATATCGGTCACCTGCTGTGAGGATTGGGTAAAATAACACTGACGCTGTTAATGAACTGAACTAACAGTTTATTTAAGATATAGATATGTACACAAGAAACAATATTTACAACTATCTACAATTACAACTCGGATATAGATGATCCGGTTCAACATTAAATTAACTACAATAAACGTTGGTTGTGTACCGTTCAGCTTACACTTTCTTCCTCACACTCAACGCACGTTAGATACGCTTTATCAGAGATTACTGCAGAATCTCAATACACAAGGGTACTAGGCCTCACTTCTCGGCCTATAACACTATCCACCGGGACGCCTTGTCCCACGCTCAAAATATACACTATCCAACAGGACCACAAATCCTGAGCGACCTATCGGTCTCAACGCCAAGCGAGAACTGTCCAACCTCTCAGTCCAGAGTTGACCTTGTCAGAGATCTTCCTTCCCCCAGCAGGGCCTCTTAGAGTTCCTCCATTGGTTCAATTCCGCATACCAACCTTGAGTCATGACATCTACTGTTTACACATCACTCCAATAGCTAGATGACAGCTGAGGCACGCCCCGTGGCCATCACCTTCATTCATCAACGAGTGCGTCATCTGCACACCTGTGTCAACATCTGTCATTCGTTATTATAGAAAAGAAAGAAAGGTATTTCGAAAGTTTCACGGATACACAACTGACAATACATAAAAATATTCAGATGAGGAAATGTTATTCCTTTCTAATTCAGGGCAGATGTCTTCTAGGAACCTGACACTATGCAAAACAAAATCATGCAAAAAATATTAAAATATGAGCGAGATATTTGAAAAGAACGCCCCCATAGACTTAACATAATCATATGGGTCTGGGATGAGAGCTCGTCCTGCTTAAAAATCATAGAGTTCAGGTATGATTAAACGTCTTAAGGTGCAACATCAGTCACAGAAAAAGGCCCGGATGTCAATCGGAAATGTAAAGTCTATGGGGGCGTTCTTTTCAAATATCTCGTTCAAATTTTAATACTTTTACTTTTTTTTTTTTTTTTTTTTTTTTTTTTTTTTTGCATAGCATAGCTGAGGACAATCCACAAACGGCCTAGATTTTACTTTTTAAATTTTGATCTCAGATTTTTTTTAAAAAATCTTTTATTAATTTTTTAGAGAACTCTTCAAACTTCTCATTTATTCACACATTCTTTCACATGCATAATACCCAATTTCTTCATTTACCAGCGAAACCTGAGTATAATTTTACATGAAGTATGAATTGACGATAAAAATAGATGTATATATATATATATATACATATATATATATATACATAATAAAGCATGTTTGAAAAGATTATTTTGCATCTCATGGAACTAGTTTATTCTAGTAAGGATATATTAAAGCAAATACAACAGGATTTCTTTATATAAATCTTGCTTAATAAGTTAAACATACTAAATTATACCATTTTTTTTTTCATTCACTTCAATCAGAAATCCGTTTAAAACAGAAAAAATTATGCACATATATTTATTTTTGTGTTGAAAAAAAATGGGATTCGAAATATTCTTTACACTTTAAGCAATATTTGCTACATATACATTACAATATTATTAAATTGGATTATCTAAAAGTCAATGCCAGTGATATCTGTAAACTGGATCGTTAATGGTGATATACTTTTACTAGATTTGCTGTCTTACCAACTTCTAAATGATTATGTAATTTGCCACAATCTAGACCAAATGTTGAAAAATATCATTCGATTGAATCAGAGGAAGCTGTTGCTGAGTTTAAAGATATGAAAAATTGACATAATCCAGGTGAAAACTTATTTTTTTCCCTCCTTTCGTCATAATCTGCCACCATTTTTTGTGTTGAAAATTTATGTATGATAGTATCATTAAACATTGTAGCAGGATAATAAGTAGAATCATTAATTTTAGAAACTATAACACCTGACAAGTAATCGGAATGATGTTCCAGCAACCATGTTTCTGCTGCGGCTTCTTGTTCTGCATTTAAATACTACTTTCTGAATTTGCGATCCATAACATTAGCTGACATTTGTAGTTTTGTATCGCTTGTTATTTTTTTCTTTTTTTAAATGATTCAAATACGGCTACAAGACATCATCAGAAGGTAAAAGATCTATCCATATTTCAACAGCTTGTTAAATACAAGTTCTATCTTTTTAAAGACTGTCCAGTGCATTTGCAACAACGGACAACTGATTTTTAAGATTTAAAACTTATTGATAAAGATTTGTATTGTTCAAAATTTTTAATACACTAATTGAAAACACTGCATTATGATGAAGAGCTTTTTCCAGTATTTATGATAATTTGCCCCGAATTCCTGTATAACAGTTTCATTGAACATTGAAGTAGGTTAATAAATGTTATAATTCATGTTAAAAGTTATAACAGTGCAAAGTATCAGAATGGTGTTGAAGTTTCAAGTGCCGCCTTTAGACATGCATTAAGAATTAAAGAACTTGGATGCATTTTAAAATACATTCATGAAAATCTTCTTTTTTTTACAGCTATTTTTTGTGTCATTTTGTCAGAGCTTAGATTTTCTTTTAATCTGGTTCTTTTGAAATACATTTAAATTGGCATTTATCTTTGTTTCTCATGCCTTACATTAAATAATGATGTAATTGTGAAAACACGAGAAATATTGAAAAAACCCACAAATAGTTTTTTTTAAATGGGTTCACCCGAAAAAAACAAGGCGGGATTTTTCAGGCTGAGCCCACTTTGGCGAACCCTGTAAAAAACCTTTAACTACACAGAAAAAAAAATATTTCGTAATAATAGATTTAAGAATATTAAATTATGTTATTTAAAGTATTAATAATAAAGAAACACTATTCTTAATGAGCCTTTGTTAATTTTTGTTACATAAAAACCCCATAATTGTACTGGAAAACAAAAATTCTTTTTTTACATTAATTAGTCTTAAAGATATTAAAATGTGTTAGTTCAAGCACTGGTAATAAATAAACAATATCCTGAGTAAACTAAAACAATTTTGTTTGTTACAAAAAAGACCCTAATTACAGGGGGAAAAAAGCATTTCATAAAATTAGACTTAAGAATACTTAATTATGTTATTCAAAACGCTAATAATAAAGAAACTTGTTTGTAACTAAAAGATCAAAAATGTAAAGAAAAATAAAAATATTTTTTAACATCTGAATTAAGGATATTAAATTCTGTTATTTAAAGCACTGATATTAAAAAATAAACAAATAAATAAACAAATAAACAAAAAAAGGTGTTTTTGTGTCCCCCCCCCCACTTTTTTTTATTTTTTAATAAAATGCACAGGAAAAGAAAAATATTTCTAAACATTAGACACCAAAAACGAAAAACAAAACTGAATAAGCATACCCACAAAAAAGAGAATAAAGCACAGATAATATTAGCATCTTAAGTCGTTCTAGGAAGTACATTAGCACAATCAATATTGTTAACTCAAATGAAATTTTATGCATAATATTACAGCAGAAAGTCTATCTCTTCAAAACCAAAACGTATAAGTTTTAATTTAAAATATAGGCTTTGTATAGATAACAAAAAACGAATTCTCGAGACCATTTAAGGGGAAATTCTATTCTCTGTGTATTCTTATTCATTTGAATTTTAGCTAAAGAAATTCTGCAGATGCATTTATTTATTTAGTTATTATTTATTTATTTATTTATTTTCATCCAATTTATTTTATAGAATAAATTACAATGCATCGAAATCTAAGAGTTTCAAATAACGAAAATAAGAGGTTTTATTTAATTTTTTAAAGATAAACATCATTTTAATTCATTTAATTTTAAGATATTAACAAACAACTTTTGCCGAATGTATTTTATGCCAGTATAGATATATGTATATTTACGAAATTATACTGATATAACAACATTTATTTTATTTTAATGATCATTTTCACTTTTTAATAGCATTTTTAATTACGTAAATACATAGCACCCATGTCGCCGTTCAATCTGTCCGTCTGTCCGTCTATCAGTCCATCCGTCCGTCTATCCGCATGTAAGAATGCAAAAACTACCCAACCGAATCGTTTGAAATTTAAAATACATAATTATTACACAATTTTGTCGCGTCATTTCAAATTTTATGAAAATTGTATTGCAATGTATTGGATGCACTGCAATTACAGGAAAAATCAAAAGTATTCCATAACATTGCGGTCAATGGAAAAAAATAGTTTCAAGTGCATTTTAATTTTGTTACACTCTTTCGAACATAATAAAATTCACATGCATCTATGAAATATATAGTAAAATATACATTCTGTACAATATGTGGTGCAAAGAATATTTTTTATTGATATAACAGGATCACGCAAAATATTCTAATGCATAATGGGATAGGAGGAAACATTGTTTCGGGCGCGTTTTAATTATTAGGTGTAGTAAGAAGTTTTAAAGCGAATTTTGTCTGGCGTTTAACACGAAATAATGCATCAATCAGCAGACCGCATTTATGTCATGTGATAAGAACTATTTTAGCGTTTTCAAATCGACGCAAAAGCTGGGAGAAAAGTGAAAGTAAGGTTGAAATTTTGAAGGTCAAAGATGTCATATGATAAGTCATTTATTCGTCACTGCATTCGATATGAATTTGAACATGAAAAAAGTGCTTCAAAAGCATATCAATCAATCTGTTCTGTTCTTGGAGAGGAAATTGTATCGAAAAATACATGCGAATTTTGGTTTCGGTGTTTTAAAGACGGCGATTTTGATGTTAGCAATCGAGAACGTAGCGGCGCTCCACTGAAGGCTAATCATGAGGATTTGCAATCTCTACTTGATGAAGATGCATCTCAGACACAAAAAGAAATTGCCGGAAAATTAGGGGTATCCCAAAAAACGATTTGTATTCGTTTACAGGCAATAGGAAAGATTCAGAAGGCAGGAAGATGGGTGCCACACGCATTGAGCCATAAAAACAAGGATGAGCGTGTCTTCAAGTGCATGAATCTGCTGAACAGGCAACCAAGAAAATCTTTCTTGTGGAAAATAGTGACGGGAGATAAAAAATTGATATATTATGACAATCCGAAACGTAAAAAATATTGGTTGAATCCTAGCGAGGCAGCAACATAAACCCCGAAATGATCCATTCACTGCAAAAAAATTCTCCGCTGCATCTGGTGGGATATGAAGGGTGTGCTCTCCTGGTATAAGTGTAACAGCTGAACGCTACAAGAGACAATTGCTTCAATTGAACCAGGAAATCGGACAAAAACGTCCATTTTCTGGAAAAGGTTTGCGCACCATGAAATTGCTCCATGACAATGCCAGGCCTCATGTTGCAAAATCAGTCAAGGACACGTTAGTAACTCTTGGCTGGAATGTTTTGGAACACCCGGCGTATAATCCCGACATAGCCCCTTCGGACTATCATTTGTTTTGGTCGATGCATAACGCATTGTCTTCTGTACACTTCCGGACAGTGGACGAAGTGCGAAATTAGGTTGATGACTTCATCATGTCAAAAGGCGACTTATTCTACACTGCTGGGATCCGTCAACTGCCCGAGCGATGGCAAAACGTGTTAGATAATGAAACGTTAGGCATTATATTGAAACGATGGCAAAACGTGTTAGAAAAATAATCTCCAACAAGAGATTATTTTGATGAATAAAGATATAATTCTCAGCTCTTAATTGTATATTCATTTCTCTGAAAAACGCTTTAAAACTTCTTACTACACCTAATATATTAAATTATTTCACAATTTATGAAACTGATATACGTTGCTGGAGTTTACTACAAGTTAATATCTGTATTATAGAAAGCATACAGTATTTACATTTAACACACAAAAGATTTCGGATACTGTACTGTGTCCGAAATACACTGTAAAAAAAAGGGGTCGATCTACTAAAAAAACTTTAGTAATCCTTGTAATTACTAAAAAATGTTTAGTAATCTTAGTCGGTTACTAGAAAATCTGTAAGAATTACTAGAAAAAAGTTAGCAACGAATAGAGTTAATAGTTTTATATCTTTAATAGCTATTACTAAAACTCACTTGGCATGGCCTCGATAGCATAGTGGTTATAGTAACGGACTCCAGGCTAAAAGGTCCCGGGTTCAATACTGGACAGCGCCAAGTACGCCCCGAATGTATGTAGTGTAAGTACTCTATAATAAAGGGGTTATGATTTTCCTGCTGGAGCTGCTCGCAATGTTTGGTGCTGCCATCTATTGCGTTTTTGCCGAAAATCTATCGCTTCAGAAGTCTAGATGCAGCTCGAAGGAAGCTCCTGCCCTTCGGACGCACGTAATTGTTATTAAAAATAATTTTGGAGCTATTACTAAAATTTGCTTGGTGGCTCATACTAAAAAATTTTAAGTTAGTTATACAAAATATTCTTTTGTTCAGTTTACAAAAGAAATGCTTGTTTCACTTGCAAAAAATAATTTTGTAAAGGTTACTAAAAAATTCTGTGGAATACAAATTTACTAAAAAATTTTTAGTAACCTCTTGAATTTTTTTTTACAGTGTACTGTATATTTAAAAAGTTTCTTATAGTACGAACGCACCATCATTTGCTACGTTTTACGTGCAATTTCAAACTTGTCATATATATTAATATATAAATGTTAAATACTTTTAAACATTCAATGCATTTCTGAATATAATTTCTTTAAAAATAAATTTCCATCGGAAGAAAATTAATATCTCTTTTTTCGCAAAAGAATAAACTCCTTTAACTAATATAATATATTGAAGGAAGTGATTTTAGTTTAACTTTGGAATCATAATAGCATCAACTTTTCTTTATTACAAAGATTTATCCTGACAATATCACAGATAAAACACAATTCAATGAAAGCTATTATAAAATGAGAAGTTTGATTGAAAGATAATCCGAAAATATTTTTGACTGTATTTAATAATATTTGATAACATTTGAACTTTCTCTTAAATAATGTATTCTTTATTATTGTTCTTCGAGGAAATTTAAATATTTTTTTATTTGTATAAATTGCGTCTGGAAAGGTATTTACATTATTTTGATTCTTATTATTTTTCAAGTCAAAAGTATTATGTCACATATAATACATTTGGTTACAAAGATCGTTTAATAAAATATATTTTTTTTATTTTAGATGCTTTTTAAAGAAGAAATTCATTTTAGATTTCATAGCGATTGATTTTTTTTTTTTTCAGCAAGAAAATCTTTAAGGACACATTGAACATAAAATGGTTCAATTTTTCCGGTTTATATTTATGGTGGGAAAGTTTTAAAACATATTTAAATGAGTGTGGTTATGTACAGGGTGATTCTAATTAAAGTCCGAGTTTCAAAACGCTCTAAAAAGCGAACCACTCGTTAGAATGGCATCAAAATTTAACAGCGTATTATTGAAGAAAGGAGAAAGAACATGAACCAAAAAAAAAAAGTTCCAAATTTGAGTGACAGATGGCGCTGTAAGCGTCAGTATATGTAAATTAAAATACCTGGCATGCGCACGACAATTTCAGGTGTTATAAAAGCGTTGGGTAAACGGCGTTTCTTCATTTCGCTTCTCAGACGTTGGCCATGAGTGTCTCAATGAAGGATCGTGCTCTGCTTGTAAAGCTTTGTTACAAGAGCGGTGATTCTGCACCAGTGGCTCTGCAGAAGTTCAGGACTCTCAAGGGTATGAAAAAAGGCGCTGGACCGATGATTGTCAGAGGTCTGGTGAAAATGATACACAAATTCGAAAATACAGGTTCGTTTGATGTGCAGTCTGGTAGAGGAAGGAAAAGATGTGATTCGGCGGTAGTTGAAGAAAAACCAATTAAAAACCGGTTAGATGGATGCTTTTTATGCAATTTTTGGCCTCATGACAATTAAAAACCGATTGGAGGGATGCTTTTTATGCGGTTTTTGGCCTCAGGACAATTAAAAACCGATTTTTCCCATCCGATGTGGTACGACCTTGCCGTGGTGGACGGGCTTACGTAACTAACAGTATCACACGCGTACAGTCATGCACACTGAACAATACAGTTGGTTTATATCGTGTAACTTACGCCTTAGCCGTTGTTTTACGATTTGTCCTTTGTAGTCGAAATTCTTACGCTTACAGCGCCACCTGTCGCTAAAATTTGGAACTTTTTTTGGTTCATGTTCTTTCTCCCTTCTTCAATAATACGCTGTTAAATTTTGACGCCATTCTAACGAGTGGTTCGCTTTTTAGAGCGTTTTGAAACTCGGACTTTAATTATAATCACCCTGTATATAATATTTTTCTTGAAATGTGCTTTTTATGCTTTGTTACACTTTTTTAAAACTTAATGTCAAGTGAAGAGTCAAAACTTTCAAAAATTGTATAACTAACATGTTTTTTTAAAAATATCTAATTTATAACTCTGAATGAAAAAAAAAAAATATGATAAACAATGAAAAGATATGTTCTTAAACATTTTAGGATTTCCAAAGTTTTTTAGCAAAGTATTTTTAGTTTTACTTATTTTAATCCAAACTGAAAATTGCTTCTTGTAATTTGAAATAGTATGTTTTCCAACACCACAATAAATTTTAAGGTGATATATTAAACAGTCTTTTTATGAAAAGTTTACGGAACAGACATATTGTTAAAAAGTTTTTATAGATATATGTAATAAGTTAATTAGTTCTTAAAAGCTAGTTTATGCATGAAATTAATTTCTTTTCATTTACATATAGACTATAATGTGTAGTTGCTGTATTTTTTTTTTCATTTCTATCTCTATTTTTAAATAATATATACGTAAATATATATAAATATACGTAAAGTTAAATACTTTTAAAAAACTTTTTTTTTTTTTTACTTGTCGAAATTGTCTACGTGCCGTTAGGATATTTAAGGGTTGAAAAATCCTTTTATCACCAGAATCGATGCAATAAGTATTTTCTTATAAGAACTAACGACTTTAGGTTGTAATATCTAATACTATAAACAAATTAAATGTTGCTGTGCAACGTACACTAATTCATAAAAAGGTGACATAAAATAAACATATGAATAAAACATATTTCAACGTTTCGGTTTATTCTTCAAAATCATCCCTAGGAAAAAAATTTATACTATTTTCCTGTCGATTTATACTTTATTTTTTTTCTGAAAATGGTTTAGATGAATACACCGAATTATTGAAATATGTTTTATCCAAATGTCAGAGATGCAAGCGCTGCGCCACAAATGTCTGATTTAAGCACTAAATATCGATAGTATTGTTCACCTTATTAAATCTAAGAAATTCTGTCATTAAATATGTAAAGGAATACTATTTAAATTTAGTAGTAGCAATGGACAATTTCTGGAGTAGCGCTTGCATCCCTGATATGTTTATTTTATCTCATCCTTTTATAAATAAGTGTACGTTTAATAGCAACATTTAATTTAATAAATTAAAGGACTATTATGCCTTGAAATTAATCACAAATATTAAAAATTATTTACTTAAATACGTATTTATGTATATAACAATTAAAAATACTTAAAAACCTTAATTCAAATCACACGCAACAAGTTTCGACCACACTGTGGTCTTTACTTGTAACTATTACTGTTATTGTTACAAGTAACAACAACGTATATAAAAGACGGTATTTCGAATGTTGTTGCTTCTCGCATTTCAATTTTAAAGGAGTCGTCCCTAAGGAAACACTATTTTTGTCTATTATTGTGCTGACGCCAACAAAATCAAAATTATATGGATTGAATTCAAAATCGGGTCGTAAAAGCAAAAGTGCATTTTCGAACAAGACCCACTCCGCATAAAACTCCTTGATTAGCATCAGTGCTAAGAGACGTCAATATCAACCTCAACAGAGCGCCTATCGCTCTCAGCACCCTCTATGAGAGCTATTTTTAACTAAATTTTCTGATTAATGTATAAGATTCTTACCATTTTTTAAATAAACACACCGCTGATTTCATGTTTCTATCTATTACCGTTTCCAAGTTATAGATTTTTAAAGTTAAGGGTCCTTTGTGAAACACCCTGTATAATCGATAGTTATGTATAAAAGAAAAACATGTAAAGATGCTTGATGAATGCTTTTAACGCACTGTCGAGATAATTATAACATCAATAACTTGACCTTTAATGATGAATTTTACTGCACAAGGCATTTTGTTTACCTCTTCTTATAATTCACTAATTTCACCTTCATTTGCATTGGGTTTTATAGGATGGGTTGCTGATGAGAAATTACATGCAATATTAGTGCAAAACTTCATCGTACCTATTTCACAAGCTTCGATGCTAAAGCTCTTCCTTTTCAAAAGACTAGTTTTATCTTTCACAAACTATATCGAAAAACTAATTTATGTACACTACATGGCCATTGATGACTGTCCACTTGCGATTTTAGAGATTTTCTTAAATTCTAGAAAAATACATAAGGAATTATCCTGAAACTCTAAGTATATAAACATAATAGTACAGGTCATATATTTCCATAAAGATTTTTTCCCGAAACTTTATAGGGGATCGTCTACAAATTAAAAAAGAAAGAATATTAGTAGGGGAAAAATGAGAGTCCGGCCTCAGGAGGAGGAGTGAGGAGCTGAGGAGGGAGGAGGGCTCCTCCTCCTCAAGCCTCCTCCTCACTCCTCCTCCTCAATCCTCCTCCTCATACCTCCTCCACAGCCCTCCTCCTCAATCCTCTACCTGACATCGTCTTGTAAGAGAAGGGGTTAAAAGGGGGGATTAAATTTTTTTTGTGAAATTTGAATATTTTATGCTATAAGAGAGGGGTAAAAGGGGGATAAATTTTTTAAGTATACTACAGTACGAGCGGTTCTTTTGACTGTTGATTAAGAGATGAATGATTCATATTAAATTAAAAATAGTAATTAATTAAAAAGTAGTTAAAAATAATGAGTGAAAAATAATGAAGGGACTTAGAATTTTTCGAGCGGTATTTTTTAGTCAAGTGTAGTACGTAGTAGAATTTAAGAAATGAATTATAGCAATTAACGATAATTAGTAATTAATTAAAAAGTAATTAAAAATATTGAGTAAAAATAATGAAGGTAATAATTAAAAATGATAATTAAAAATAATGAGTAAAAAATAATGAAGGGAATTTTTCGGGAAATTTTTTCGCCATATTGTAGTACGAAGGTGATTTTTTTATTTTAATGATTTAATTTGTAAACTTTAATTTTTTTTTTTTTTCCTCTATACTTTTTACGATGAGTTAAGCGGGTATTTTGGGGACACAGAATGTTTTTTTCTGTACTATCGTACGAGTTGTTTTTAATTTTAATGTGGAGGCTTAAAAATTTTCAGTTTGGTGTAATTTAAGAGTTTAGTTTTTGATTTTAAGCGGAAATTTTGGGGAGATTGATTTTTTTTTTCCACTGTGCTCTTACATGATGAATTAAGCGGGAATTTTGGGGGAAGTTATTATTTTACACTAATCATACACGAAGGATATTTTTTTTTTCGGGGGTTGATATTTTAATAAAGAACTAATTAAGAAAGGTGCATTCATGGTGAATTAATGAATTATTTTTTTAGGAGTAATTTTGTTAAGATTGAATTATTTTTCATTTTTTTGGAGTTTTAAGCGGAAATAAATTCTTAATAGGGGGACTGTAATTTTTTTTTTTTTCAATGAAATTGACATGCGCTTGTCGATCTAACCGTTCGGAATCTGTGATTTTCTTATAATCATGTGTGGATATTGACTTGGATATCTTAGAAAGACTTCCACCACCTTTATCTCTATCCAACATTATAAATAACACATGCTTGTAATGGGAATTTGGGAATAACAATTTTGAATATTTTTTTAATGAAGGAACTTTAAAATTATTTCGAGTACTATTTTTAGTTAACTATGTTATACACTTGATATTTTAGATTAGTTAAAAAATAACTTTAAAATTTTAATGAGAAAATATGTTTCAAAATGGGATTTTACGTACTAACATTTATTTGCGCTCGTTGACCTAACCGTTCGGAATCTGTGATTTTCCTGGAATCATGTGTGAATAACTGTTAGATTTCCTTAGAAAAGCTTGAATAAGCTTCAACCATCATAAATAACGCATGTCTGTAACGGGAATTTGAACTTAATTTTTTAAATATTCATTTTAATGAGGTGACTTGTAAGAAGTGGACATGTCTATTTAACTGATGAAGTGACTCATAAAATCTCAAAGTAATCCAAAACATATGTGATTTTTTTTCTTTTCTTCGTGATTTTTAACTGATAAGTCACAATAAAAATTATTTTTGCATGTGTGAAGTAATCACTTTCGACGATCTTTCTTACTTTTTAGTTACTAAATTACGGGTTTTAATGGCCCAATGGTTAACGTCGCGTGTTAAAAATGAGAAGTATGATCAGATGTTTGTGGTTTCGAAACCTGCGAGTAAAATTACCAAGAAAATGTTGTTACGTTAATACATCTTACCTGCAAATAACGCTTATCATCGAAAGGGCATAAGCTAATCTTATTCTGTGTTAACGTGTGCAGACGTTGTGCATCATAATTTTTCAAACTGTCGAAAAACTTCGGTTATAATATTGTGTTAATGAAAATTCAAATTATATACAACATAAACAGCTTCTCTATACTCTTCAGTGATGTGATCGTGATCACGTGTGCGTTTCGAATATAAAGAATGCTTTCAAATGTGACACAACTTTGTTTCTTGAAATGCCAATTCTTGCACGGGTATAAACTTTAAAGACTCTATATTTAATAACTTCTGTCCTAATATATCCTTCTCTCACACCATTTAAGTTAAAAACCGTTCAACACAAACTTTTCATCAATATACTAAATAATGATTGTTCAGAATAAACACCTATTTGATAAACACTAGTATATATAAAACATTGAAAATGAGAAGTTTGAATTGTATTGTGATTCATTTAATGAAATCGTGTGGTATACATTACATATTTCTCGATAAAGTTATGAAGAGAAAGCTAAATATTCAACTGTGATAGTCTTTCATTGAAAAAAAATTTAAGAAGACATGCTTAAAAATCATTAAATTTGGTTACTAAGTACATTGTAAGATATGAGTGTAAAGAGAGCATGTCCATTATTTGATATTTAATACTCAATTTTCTTTGTTGATTTGGAAACGCTTATAATCTTTTTGAAAACTTTAGTGTTATATTTTTACTAACATACATGCGAATGCTCAAGGGAAGAATTTTTATGAATGATTAAGTATTTCTTTTTATTATTGTGTGAATCATATATTTATATTTATTCATATCTTAATTATAAGTTTGTTGTTGTTGTTGTTTAATTTTTTTAAATGGTGTTTTAATTTTTTACGTAGTATAAATTTTATTTTATTCAGTATTTTTAATAAAATTATACCTATTATAATTAAATGTTAGTATTTTATATAAATAACTTTAAAATGTGAAGTTTAAATCATTGTTAAATGAATAATTTTAACGGTAATTAGTAAAGAAGGATCCAATAAACAATGAAATATATCAATAAATTTGGGTACTTATACTTGTTTTTATAACATATGAGAAGAAAAGATCATTCACCGTGATGACTCATCATGATTAAAGTTTGTAGTTATTCGAAATATTGCTTAATAATAATTTGGTGTTTCTTGAAAATTTTGAAAAGAATTCCTTTTTTATTTTATATATTTATTTTAATTATGAGAATTTTAATTAAACACTAATTAATTAGAAAAAATCATTTAAAAATTGTTAATTACACATTCATTACGAAAAATATTCTATTAAGTATTCAATAACATGTGTGTTTCTTGAAAATGTTGAAAATATTTTCTATTCTATTCTATTAATAAGATTTTAAAAAATTATATTCAGGATTTAATTAAATTCTTAATTATGACGTATTAAAAAAATTAAGTCTCTTTTTAATTGCATGTTATATTAATTATATTCGATATGAATAAACTCTTAATTTCAGATTTGAACCTGTCATTTTTACATATCTAGTGAGTCAACTTTCGGGAAAACCGTCAAAGATAAGAATATCTGGTTATCATACAGTATCCAACAGGCAAGCAACGATGCAGGTTGACGGTGGATAGCAGTTGGAATAAGCATATAACAGTCACTTTTAAGGTAAGAATACTTTTCAATGTGTCTCTCATTAATAGTTTTCATTTAATTTTTAATTACATAAGACATACATATTTTTCATTAATTGTTAATGAATATTTTTTACTTAATTTAAATTCATATTTTTTTTAATTACATAAGACATTTATATTTTTTACTTAATGTAAATTCATATTTTTTATTTATTTTTTTATTCATATTTCTTTTTATTTATTTACATAAGACATTCATATTTTTCATTTATTGTTAATGAATATTTTTTATTTACACAAGACATTCCGAGTTATCATTTATTGTTAATGAATATTTTTTAATTTTTAATTCATATTTTTCATTTAATTTTTAATTAATATTTTATTCATTGCTATTTTCTTATTTCATTACAAATGAGTATTTCTCAAGTTGTTTCGAATGAACAATTTTCATTTATTAATAATTCATTAATTTATAAAGTGTTATTTTAATTACATGAGAAATTAATATTTTTCATTAAGTTTTTAATCTATATTTAAATCAACACAATGTTTAATTAATATTTTATTAATGTTAATTGATATTTCTAATTTATTGTTAATTCATATTTTTCATTTAATATTTAATATTTATACATAATATTATACACCAAAGCATAAATGTTTAAAGTTTTATACGGATGTGTATTCCCATATTAATATTAAGTTTTAAATCAATGCAATGTTTAATAAATATTTTATTAATGTTAATGTTTTTCATTTATTGTTAATTGATATTTTTCATTTAATATTTAAAACATACATTATATTATACACAAAAGCGTAAGTATTTAAAGTTTTATATGAATGCGTGTTCCGTTTTTAACTAGATTTCATTTAAAAGATCACATACTCAACCTTATGTAATCATTTTAATCATAGGTTAGTTTAAGTTTTCAAATAGTTAAATCCGAAATGAATGTATTACACTCTTTATTTTGCTAACAAAGTATAAAAAAAAATTATTTTATTTCTCTTTAAAATAAATCGATGAGCGAAAAACAAAAAAAGCTTCTAATTTGATTTAAATAATTACATCTTAAATTTTCAAAAGATATTGCTCAAAAGGCGTTATTTTATTTCAAGTCAAATAATTTTAATTAGACATAGTACTCATTAAGATTAATTAAGATAACACATGAACCTCAGTTCCTAATTCAGAGATTCAACCCTTTCCGGAAAATGCTATCAGATAAGCAGATAAGAATGATTCATCAATGTTTACTCATATACTGGTACGAACTTTTTGAGAAAATAATTATTAAACTCTTCATCGATTCGGATTTCATTGATGTTAAGGTATATAAAATATTATTTTCAATACAGTTTTAAAAATATTTAAAAGCATTTTTCACAAATTATTTTAATCTGAAGATAAAATACAATGTTAAAAAGGTGTTTTTTCCTTGAAGGAAACGGTTACGTCCTTCATTTTTAAAATCAGGAATTCAATTAGATAGTAACACTTTTGTTGTAAAGTCTCATTAACAGGGTTTGAAATAGTTCCGCGTTACTGGTTATAAATATTATATGTTTTTAAATTAATGAAGATGAATTCATTTCGATAATAAATATAGTTTAATTTTTTTTAACCGACAAGTATTAAAACATTAAAAATAAGTTCCTTTTTTTCTTCGGAAAGTCAAAAATTCTATTAATATTAAAATTTATTTATTTGAAAATTGTTCTGCCAGGGAAAAATTACACATGTCAAAAGATATTTATGTTAAAAATCGCTTACACTTTCAGAAAGGAAAGGACATACAAAAATTACTTATATTAAACACATTGTTATGTTTAAAAATATGCACGAATTTTGAAAAAGGGGTGTCTGGTGAGGTACACTTTATTCTTTTTATTATTAAATTTCATTAAATATAATAGAAATAGTTTTCATCAACATTTATACAATCTCACACAAAAGAAATGCGAATACAGATTGCAAACTTCAACAATTAAAAATTAGTTCCCAAAAATCACAAGATTCTTTTAAGTTTCCCAATAAAAATTATTACCACTCAAAAGTTCTACAAATTGTTTTCAAAGTCACCTCATTAAAATGAATATTTAAAAAATTAAGTTCAAATTCCCGTTACAGACATGCGTTATTTATGATGGTTGAAGCTTATTCAGGCTTTTCTAAGGAAATCTAACAGTTATTCACACATGATTCGAGGAAAATCACAGATTCCGAACGGTTAGGTCAACGAGCGCAAATAAATGTTAGTACGTAAAATCCCATTTTGAAACATATTTTCTCATTCAAATTTTAAAGTTATTTTTTAACTAATCTAAAATATCAAAGATATAACATAGTTAACTAAAAATAGTACTCGAAATAATTTTAAAGTTCCTTCATTAAAAAAATATTCAAAATTGTTATTCCCAAATTCCCATTACCAGCATGTGTTATTTATGATGCTGGATAGAGATAAAGGTGGTGGAAGTCTTTCTAAGATATTCCAAGTCAATATCCACACATGATTATAAGAAAATCACAGATTCCGAACGGTTAGATCGACGAGCGCATGTCAATTTCATTGCAAAAAAAAAAAAAAAAAAAAAAAAAAAAAAAAAAAAAAAAAAAAAAAAAAAAAAATTAAAGTCCCCTTATTAAGCATTTATCTCCGCTTAAAACTCCAAAAAAATGAAAAAATAATTCAATCTTAACAAAATTACTCTTAAAAAAAAATTCATTAATTCACCATGAATGCACCTTTCTTAATTAGTTCTTTATTAAAATATCAACCCCCGAAAAAAAAAATATCCTTCGTGTATGATTAGCGTAAAATAATAATTTCCCCCAAAATTCCCGCTTAATTCATCATGTAAGAGCACAGTGGAAAAAAAAAATCAATCTCCCCAAAATTTCCGCTTAAAATCAAAAACCAAACTCTTAAATTACACCAAACTGAAAATTTTTAAGCCTCCACATTAATATTAAAAACAACTCGTACGATAGTACAGAAAAAACATTCTGTGTCCCCAAAATACCCGCTTAACTCATCATAAAAAGCATAGCGGGAAAAAAAAAAAAAATTAAAGTTCACAAATTAAATCCTTAAAATAAAAAAATCACCTTCGTACTACAATATGGTGAAAAAATTTCCCCGAAAAATTCCCTTCATTATTTTTTACTCATTATTTTTAATTATCATTTTTAATTATTACCTTCATTATTTTTACTCAATATTTTTAATTACTTTTTAATTAATTACTAATTATCGTTAATTGCTATTATTCATTTCTTAAATTCTACTACGTACTACACTTGACTAAAAAATACCGCTCGAAAAAAAGCATAAAATATTCAAATTTCACAAAAAAATTTAATCCCCCCTTTTAACCCCTTCTCTTACAAGACGATGTCAGGAAGAGGATTGAGGAGGAGGGCTGTGGAGGAGGTATGAGGAGGAGGAGTGAGGAGGAGACTTGAGGAGGAGGAGCCCTCCTCCCTCCTCAGCTCCTCACTCCTCCTCCTGAGGCCGGACTCTCATTTTTCCCCTACTAATATTTTTTGGATAACCCTGTCAAGACTAATGTAGCAAAAGCGCTCAAAGTGTAGATTATGATTAAGTGGCTTATTGTAATAAACTGTGTTAATTTTTATGCGAATAGCATGCATACTCGTAGAAACATTAAGGTTGTTATAAAGACAGTCCCAATATTTTCCAAGATGTTTGCTTATAATTTCTTAATATAAAATGATATTCTTTCCTGAAAATAAGACAAACAACATTGCACATAACACCCTGTAATCAGAATTAAAAAATAAGAAAAATTGTAAGAAAAATGAGTAGGTTTACTAAATAATTTTTCACTGCGCATGCGTCAACGATATCAAAATTTCATTTGCGTATTATGTTAGCTACATGTATAGAGCAACTTTTGTGAAAGTCGCAAAATCATAGCTTGAAAATTCTGATAATCGTCAATCGTCAATAGAATAAGTTGAAAATCCGTTATTCCAAAAATGAAGCAAAAACAAGAGGGGTTGTATCCATATATTCATTGATTAGTGTCAATATAGAATACACAATATGGGACGTACTACTACATTTGGATAAATTCCCTAATTTTTTTGCTTCATTTTGGGAACAACAAATTTTGTGCTTATTCTATAGACGATTACTTTCACAATTTTCAAGCTATGATTTTGAGATTTTCACAAAATTTGCTCTATACATTTAGCTAATTCCATATGCAAATGAAATTTTGATATCTTTGACGAATGCGGAGTGAAAAATTATTTAGTAAACCTACTCGTTTATCATACAATTTTTATTGTTTTTTAATTCTGATTACAGCGTATTGTGTGCCTGTGCAATATTATTTGTCATATTTTCAGAAAAGAATGTTACTTTATATTAAGAACTCTGCATATTATAAGCAAAAAACTTGGCAAAATTTGGGACTGTTTTTATAAAAACCTTAATTTCTCTACGGGTATACATGCTATCCGCATAAAAATGAACACAGTTTATTACAATATGCCACTTAATCATAATCTACAGTTTGAGCTTTTTTGCTACATTAGTTTTGACAGGGTTATCCAAAAGATATTCATTCTTTTTTAATTTGTTGACGGTCCCCTCTAAAATTTCGGGAAAAAAATCTTCACGGAAATGTATGACTTGTACTATTATACTTATACACTTAGAGTTTCGAGATAATTTCTCATGTATTTTTCTAGATATTTAAAAAAATGTCTAAAATCCCAAGTGGACGGTCATCAATGGCCATGTAGTGTATTAGTAGTAGGATGCGCCTTTGAATTAGCATTATTTTGCAACAAATTAAGAAGGGACTTTCAAGCACTTGTTTCCCGTTTTATGGAACATCTAGATAACGCATGATCAATAAAAATTTAAGTGCCTAGTCATTGGAAGAAACACCTTTGCGTTCTTTACGTCTTTAAATTCGGGAGTTTCAATAATTTAATATATATGTCTAACAGAAAAAATAATAATAATAAATCTGAGTTTTTCATTGCATATCTTTTTATTCATACACAATATAAAAATAAGATATCTGTAAAGTTACTCCATATAACCAGTGATTAGAGTCGATATAGTATACACAATATTGCACATACTACTATTGGATACAGCAGTTTTTTGCTTCCTTTTGCGAACAACGGATTTTAAGCATATTTTATTGACGATAATTTTCAGAATTTACAAGCTATGTTTTTGAGACTTTCTGAAATGTTGCTCTATTATATACATTTAGCTGACATATTATGCATATTATATTTTGATTGCATTCACACATACGCAATGAAACATTATTTAGTAAATCTGCTCATTTTCCATACATTTTTTTAAATTCTAATTACAAGGTATTGTGTGTAATTTTGTTACTCATATTTTCTGAAGAGTACCTTTTTTATATTAAGAAGTCTGCAAATTATAAGCAAAAAACTTGGCAAAAATTGCGACTGCTTTTATGAAATTTTTTTACAATAAAGTACTTAATCGTAATCTACATTTTGTATGCTTTTGCTGCATTATTTTTGACAGAGTTATCCAGAAAATAGTAGTTGACGGTTCTCTATGAGGTTTCTGGGAAAAAAAAATCTTCTCGAAAATATATCACCTGTACAGTTCAATTTACACACCTGGAGTTTCAGGCTAATTCTGTAGTATTTTCTATATATTTAACAAAATGTCTAAAATTGAAAGTGACCGATAACCTTTTGCCATATAGTATATCTGATCATACATTAATTGGACATTGGATTAGTTTTGTAAATTAAATTGCTTCTGAAAAAAAGTCACATTTGTTGTACATTTTTAAACCATCTATTTTTACTCAGTATTATAAAAAAAAATGGCATGACTAAAAATAGGCATCGAGCGCATAATAATGAAAACTTATGCAGAAAGACAAAAATATAAATGTATACCAATTAATCAAATAAATTTATAGAGGGTGTAATGTTTGGAAACCCACCACACCCATTTCTCACTAAAAGAATAACGCCTGAAGAACGTACCAACTCTTTTTTAGAAGCAGCTTAATATAAATATCAAGTGTATTAAAAAATTATTGTTATTAATAGGATGGCTACAACTGCCATGTTATACATTGAAATACTTCGCTGTAAAACTTGAAGTAAAGGAATCAGCAGGATATTTATGTACAATGAAGCGCTCCATTAACGAAGTTCTTATTTAACGAAGTTTTCTATTGAACGAAATTTTCTGCTGAAACATGACTTTGAACACTATTAGCATGCAAATTAATCTCCGTAAAACGAAAAATATATTCTACATAACGAAATTTGTTCTAATTTCGCGTGAATACAGGATTTCAAACGGAGAGGTTTCTGTTGCGACGAATGTATGAATTTATTTCGCGGATTGTATATAAGTGTATACAATCATTTAATCATTTCCATTCTTTTTGTTGTTAAACAAAACAATTTTTCCCACACTAGAAAAACACTTGCTGTCGCCACTCTTTCACACAAACATTCTGGCGCTGACCATGCCTTACTTAACAAAAGGTTATTCCTGTTTCACGAAAATGTTAAAGACGAACTGTTCGAATACGCAAAAATATTTAATGAAGAGGGTATTTTTTTAAATAAGTAACCTGTACAAAGTAATATTACAGACCTTTTTAAGTTAAGGATTCGCAATACCGAGAAAAAAAAAAAAAGAGAAAAAGTACGCTACACTTCAATTTTTGTTAACCTCTTTTGATTATGTGCTTTTTTTAGACATTATATTAATTAATTTTTTACTTTTTTACAAGAAGAAAGTATTGGATTCTTGAAAGTTTACGAAATCCGTTTTTCTATGTTTTTATACGTTTTAAGGGTCAGAGAATTCAAAAATATGTCTCTATGTGATTTCGGGAAAAAAATCTTCGCAAAAATATACGACCTGTACTATTCTATTTACACACGTGGTGTTTTAGGAGAATTACTTGTGTATTTTTCTGGATATTTAACAAAACATCTTAAATCACAAGTGACCGATCATTTTTTGCCATGTACAGTATGTTTTCTTACATTAATTGGTTATTGGACTTGTTTTGTAAATTAAATTGCTTCTGAAAAAAAGTCACATTTGTTATACATTTTTACATCATCTATCTTTACTCAGTATTATAAAAAAAAATGGCATGACTAAAAATAGACATGGACCGCAGAATAATGAAAACTTGTGCAAAAAGACAAAAATATAAATGTCTACCAATTAATCAAATAAATTTATAGAGGGTGTAATGTTTAGAAACCCGCCGCACCCATTTCTCACTAAAAGAATAATGCCTGAAGAACGTACCAACTCATTTTTAGAAGCAGCTTAATATAAATATCAAGTGTATTAAAAAATTATCGTTATTAATATGATGGCTACAGTTGCCATGTTATACATTGAAATACTTCGCTGTAAAACTTGAATTAAAGAAGCCAGCAGGATATTTATGTATAGTGGAGCTCCTCCTTAACGAATATCTTATTCAATGAAGTTTTCTACTTAACGAAATTTTCTGCTGGACCATGATTTTTAACACTATTACGCAGATCAATCTCCATATTACGAAAAATATATTCTACATAACGAAATTTATTCTAATTTCGTGTGAATACAGGATTTCAAACGGAGAGGTTTCTGTTGCGACGAATGTATGAATTTATTTCGCGGATTGTATATAAGTGTATACTATCATTTAATCATTTCCATTCTTTTTGTTGTTAAACAAAACAATTTTTCCCACACTAGAAAAACACTTGCTGTCGCCACTCTTTCACACAAACATTCTGGCGCTGACCATGTGGAGAAGCCTTACTTAACAAAAGGTTATTCCAGTTTCACGAAAATGTTAAAGACGAACTGTTCGAATACGCAAAAATATTTAATGAAGAGGGTATTTTTTTTTAATAAGTAACCTGTACAAAGTAATATTACAGACCTTTTTAAGTTAAGGATTCGCAATACCGAGAAAAAAAAAGAGAAAAAGTACGCTACACTTCAACTTTTGCTAACCTCTTTTGATTATGTGTTTTTTTTAGACATTATATTAATTAATTTTTTACTTTTTTACAAGAAGAAAGTATTGGATTCTTGAAAGTCTGGAGTTTTAGGAGGATTACTTGTGTATTTTTCTGGATATTTAACAAAACATCTTAAATCACAAGTGACCGATCATTTTTGCCATGTAAAGTATGTTTTCTTACATTAATTGGTTATTGGACTTGTTTTGTAAATTAAATTGCTTCTGAAAAAAAGTCACATTTGTTATACATTTTTACATCATCTATCTTTACTCAGTATTATAAAAAAAAAAAAATGGCATGACTAAAAATAGACATGGACCGCAGAATAATGAAAACTTGTGCAAAAAGACAAAAATATAAATGTCTACCAATTAATCAAATAAATTTATAGAGGGTGTAATGTTTGGAAACCCGCCGCACCCATTTCTCACTAAAAGAATAATGCCTGAAGAACGTACCAACTCATTTTTAGAAGCAGCTTAATATAAATATCAAGTGTATTAAAAAATTATCGTTATTAATATGATGGCTACAGTTGCCATGTTATACATTGAAATACTTCGCTGTAAAACTTGAATTAAAGAAGCCAGCAGGATATTTATGTATAGTGGAGCTCCTCCTTAACGAATATCTTATTCAATGAAGTTTTCTACTTAACGAAATTTTCTGCTGGACCATGATTTTTAACACTATTACGCAGAATAATCTCCATATTACGAAAAATATATTCTACATAACGAAGTTTGTTCTACATTCGTGTGAGTACAGGATTTCAAACGGAGAGGTTTTTGTTGCGATGAATGTATCGATTAATTTCGCGGATTGTATATAAGTGATATTACTTATTCATTTAATCATTTCCATTCTTTTTGGTGCTAAATAAATTAAATTTTCCCGCACTAGAAAAACACTCGCTATCGCCACTCTCTCATACAGGCATTCTGGCGCTGACCGTGGGCAGAACTCTTTCTTAACAAAAGGTTATTCCAGTTTCACGAAAATGTTAAAGCAGAACTGTTCGAATACGCAAAAATATTTAATGAAAATAGTAATTTTTTTTTTAAGTAACCTGTAGAAAGTAATATTACGGACCTTTTCGAGGATTAGGATTAAGGATTCGCAATACCCAGAAAAAATACGCTACGCTTCAGCTTTTGTTAACCGATTATGATTATGTGCTTCTTTTTAGACATTATATTAATTAATTTTTTACTTTCTTCTATATTAACAAGAAGAAAGTATTGGATTCGTGAAAGTTTTCGAAATCCGTTTTTCCATGTTTTAAGGATCAGATAACTCAAAAACATGTTTTTACAAAATGTCTGTCAATGAATCTGTGAGTCTGTTAGTCTATCAGTTTGTCTTGCGTGACAAAAGTTTTATGGGCGGTTTATCTCAAGAAATAATGCACGGAATTTCAAAAAACTTTAGATTGTGTTAGGCCTTGATATAAACTAGATCTGATTAGTTTTTGCTGTATATCACTCACAGGTGGCGCTGCTATGCTGCATTATGATAATTTCCTGAATAGCCATTTTTCAAGAACTGGTGCATACATTTTCATACAGCTTTATATTTAGTTAATACTTGATATAACATGTTGCTGATTAAGTTTCGGTGCAAATTTCTCAAAAGGTGGTGCTGCCATGGTGCAATATTCAAGATTATAGAAATAACTCTATCTCCAGAACTAATGCACGAAATTTTCTCAAACTTCAGATTCAGTTAGCCCATAATATAAATTAGTGTTGTTTAGTTTTTGGTGTAAATCGCCCTACACATGGGGCTTCTATGGTGCTTTTATCACAATTTCACGATAAATGTGTCTGAAAAACTAATGCATGGATTTTCATCAGTCTTTAGATTCAGTTAGTACATGAGGAAAAATTGATTCAGATTAATTTTTGATGTAGAATGTCACACCAAATAAATAATGATGTACAATAATGTAGAATTTTGTAAAATTCTCACTGAAAAACAAGCTTGTATATTCTAACTCTCCTTGGCAATAAGAAAAAAAATTAACATCAGGAGAAAAAATAAATAACGACACGGCTTTGGTATTAAAATTCTTCATGCAGTTCAACCACAAAACAAAATTGCATAAATAATTTTTTTTATGGGATTTTTTTTTTTTGTTTTGTTTTGTTTAGAGGAAATTGTGCGGGCTATAAAACACAAAGGCAAACAGAACAAGTTAATTTTTTTATAAAATAAATTAGTTAACCTCTTGAAAAGAGATGAGATATATTATATGTCGTTTAATTTTAATGATTCACACCAAACAATTGTAAATAAGTTTTATATTTTAACTTTAGAGGGAAAATGTTGCGAAATTGCTTTTTCTTATTTTAAAATAAAAATTTTCTATTATTCCGACGAAGATTTTCATTTCACAAACACAATCGCTTGACACTCAAAAGGTTAAATGTTTAGATATCTTTTTTCATGAACACCATGACACAAGCGTGCGTATTGAAATTTTTTTTTCGAATTCAATTAAAACAAAATAAGAAACAAACATCTCTATGCATAATTGTCAGAGATTTTTCTGTATTTAATAAATACTTTGATAAAAAGTTAATTAAATCCAATTGATTTTTTAAATCATCAGATTTTAAAATATTCACCTTTTATATAAACATTTTAATAACAATTTTAATTTTTCTTAAGAAAGGTGTTATAGTAAAAATACAATACATTGACATGTTTCGGAACCGTCAAATAAGTTCCATAGTCATAATATAAATAAAACAAAATTTCAAAATATTTCTCGGACAATACAAATGACACGCGACAATGAGATATAAATAACAAAAAACACGCGCTCTATTGCAAAAAATTAAATTAAAATATAGACCATGATCTAAAAACTTAACTAAAAATAAAAAAAATTTCAAACTATTTCACGGTCAATACAAATGACACGCGACAAAGAGATATAAAAAATACCAAAAAACACGCGCGCTATTGTAAAAAATTAAATTAAAATAAAAATAGACTATGATCGAAAGAAATTCCAACTTGGTTCATTCCATTCAAGCCCTCACGAGGAGTTTATTTATTTTGGTTAGAATTAATAAATAAATTCCTCTTGAGGGCTTGAATGGGATGAACCAAGTTGGAATTTCTTTTTATCATGGTCTATTTTTATTTTAATTTAATTTTTTGCAATAGAGCGCGTGTTTTTTGTTATTTATATCTCATTGTCGCGTGTCATTTGTATTGTCCGAGAAATATTTTGAAATTTTGTTTTATTTATATTATGACTATGGAACTTATTTGACGGTTCCGAAACATGTCAATGTATTTTATTTTTACTATAACACCTTTCTTAAGAAAAATTAAAATTGTTATTAAAATGTTAATAAATACTTGTTTCGATAAAAGATTAATTCTAATTTTAACAATACACCATATAATTATGAAGTTTTTAAACAATGGGATACTTGCAGAAAGTACTACAAGGTAACAAGGTGACAAGGAAACAAGTGAACAAGGTAGTGCACAATCGTCAAAATGAATCCGAATGAAACTAGTCGTGGGCGGCCACCGTAATACTTACCCATCATGGATATGTATACTATAGAATATGAAAATAAACACTTGTAAATATTTATAAAATGCATTGCAATTCCAAAATAAAATTTAAACATACATTAAAATTTTTTTTTATTATATAGTAATACTTTATTACGGAAATGTGGGTACTACTTGATTATCCCGTGGACCCATGTCAACAAATTATATAAATCACCAAAGAACTCACAAATTAAACAAATTGGCATATATATCTTTCTTCAGAACGAATATTTCGAGAATCCGAAAAAAATAGTTCCGGATAAATCGAGGTTATTGGCATTGAATAGGCTTCTTTCCATTATTATATACTAAATACACACCAAATTTCAAGTATCAATCTCAATTTTTTCGGGAGATAGGATGTTGAAAAACCGACAGACGAACGGCATTTTTTTTTTTTCCTAAAAATATGTTTTTCAGAATTCCAAGAGTCTTAAATGTGCAAATCCGCTTTTTTCCGATTTTTAAAACGATTGTAAGATTTACCAATGGAGTTATGAATAAAAAGGAGGAGACATATAGTGCATTGTCCATCAGTTGAGAGTGAAGTAACTGGGGTGGTTGTCATAAGATGGCTGCTTTTTTTTCTTTTAATCGGATTGAAAGTTTCTAATTACCGCATATAAAACTTCCACCAGAAAGCTTAAATAGAAAATGTCATCTTATTATAGCGCCTTATCGATTGATAAATTTCTCTCACAAATATGGTAAAAATTTTCTATTTATTTTCAAAGGTATCTTTTTTCCAGGTATTTTGTCTTGTTGTCACAATGTGGCGGAACTATTACCGATAAATTAAACTCTTACCAATAAAAAAGTAATATCGATTTTTGCCGTTATTTTTGACTGAAATTCCCGAATAATGAGGAAGCGGTTACAGTTGAAGCTTCACTATTTTAAGGATATGTCAGCTCCTCTTTCTTAATAGTTCCATGGATTTACCCTACACTACGTATGATGGGTAAGTAACAATATATGGGGTAAGATTAATGAGTAGCCGGTCTTGTTCCTTGGCCCATATTTGGTATGACCTGCTTTTTACAGCCAAAAACATACACAAAAAATTTGGTTCAATTCTACGTATATTTTCATGCACTTTTCGATAGTGCAATGGCGACATACGAACACACACACAGACACACACACGCGGACTAACAGACATATGCTAACACACAGACAGACATTTTGTAAAAACACGTTTCTAGAATCTCTGACCCCTAAAACGTGTAAATCCGTCAAAAAGCAGAAGTCGAAAAAAATTTCGATTACAATACTTTCTTCTACTGAAGATAGAAGAAAGTAAAAAACAGTTTTTTTATATCATGAAAGTATCATTTATGTACAAAACATTATACACGCCTTTGACTTTACATTGTACGTTTATAATCTTGCTTTAATAAATAATTCTGCTAAAAAATAAATATCTGTCGTGCATTTTTACGCCATCTATCTTCGCTATTTATACAAAAAATAAGCAAGATAAAGTCAGGCAAACAACTACATAGTTTAAAAAAAGTCTCCAAACGAGGATAAGCTACACGTCAAATCAATTAATCAAATTAATTTATAATAGGCGGCATGTTTGAATACTCACCACACCCTTTTCCCGCAAGAAGAAAGTGTCTAAAGAACGTTAAAAAGTTTTTTTAATAGGAAGTTAATAAATATCGACTTAATTACATTAAAAAGCTTTAGGAAAAAAGACTCTATAATTAACGAGCGAATAACCAAACATAGAAAATGTCGGGATTTTCTTAGATTTAACCATGTGGCTATTATTTCTTTGGTAGGGTATAGAATACGGGTGTTTCAATAGCGTGAAAGTAAAACGCGATAAAAAGGATCTACTTGAAGGAGAGACATGTGATTTGCAGAAAAATATTTTATCATACTAAGGGATTTTCTATGTCACCAACAAAAAATTAGTTCAAAATTATTACAATAGGGGGCACTAATGCAAAAAATCCTATGGAATAGTTCCATATTGCTCACACAATGCAAGCTTTGGATACAAAAATGCATACATGCAGTATTCTCTAACGTTTTTGTATCAAAATCTTATGTTGTGTGAGTAATATGGAACTATTCCATTGAATTATCTGCAGTAGCGCCCCCTATTGTTGCAATTTTGAATTAATTTTTTTGTTGGTGTCATACAAAATCACGTACCAATCTGACTATTTATCTGCAAACTCCAGGTCTACCAACAAATAGATTTTTTTTATTTTATTTATTTATTTATTTGTTTATTTATTTATTTATTTTGCATTTTACTTTTACAACGAACTTTTGAAACATCTGGTGCTCAAGACATTTTTGCCATAGCAATTGAATAAATATTTTCTGAGGTATAATTTCGTTACATTCTAGGTTTAGCTATACGTGCATACAAACTATATTCTACCCAATCAGATAACACAATGCATTTCTTTATCTTTCAGTTTCATAATACCACCATAATAAAACATGAATAATACGACATGCATTCCCACCATAAAACGCAGCTCAATCATCTGAAATGAACGAAAGGTTCACATATTACCATATCATATCATATCTCAGGACATCATTCGACCATGGAATCATTCCACATCGTTATGGCTAAACATGGATGCTACATTGCACCATATTTATTAATTAAAAATAAAAAGCTATGTGCACATATAAGCAGAAAATTATAGAAAAAATAAGAAGAAAATTCTAATTTCGAACTAGAAAGAAAAGAAAGATCATTGTGCGTTTTTTTTTTTTTTTTTTTAAATACATCTTAGAAAACAAGTTGAATTATTTTTATTAAACCTACGGAAATCAGTTTCCTAAACTTTAATTCCGTTACATTCGCTGTTTAAGCTTATGAAATAATTTAATTTTATTTATTTACTAGCTGTTCTGCCCGGCGTTGCCTGGGTTCATCAAAAAATAGCAAGAATTGCGAAAAAACTTTAAAAATCATAATAAAAACCTCGAAAAATTAAAAAAATTCTGCACGAATTTCGTCTAAACTTCGTTGAAAAGAGATGGGCTAGAAAATTGAAGTTGGATTATTTTTACTAATGTGGAAAAATTTTACAAATCGCGTAAAACATTAAAAATCTCATAAAAAAAATTCAAAAATTGTGTTTCAAAATTCGAATAAACTTTGAAGAAAAGAGATCAGAATTTAATAAATTCGGCCAAAAATTGAACCTCTAAAAAATCGAAGAGGGTCACGAAGAAACGTAAACATCGCTTTAAAAATGGCAAAATTTTCAAAAATCACGGAACTCAAAATTTATTGGATAAGTGTTTTGAATATAATTAATTTGATAATGAAAAAAGCATTGAAATACAAAAAAACTGCTAAAAAATCGCAATAAAAATCTTTAATCGCACAGGAGAAAGTTTATCATATTAGCGAAGAAATTAAAAACCGAATTCCTTTTCCGTATCTGAAAAAAATCGCCGTGAACTAAAAAAAAAAGCATACTGCATTAAAAATTGCTGTAAATCCAAATAAGAGAGCAAAACAATTACTGTAAAGGATAAAAGTTTAAAACCAAACTCTTATTAATCTACAAATTTAAAATCGAATTCCTTTAAAAAAATGTAAAAAAAAAAAAAAAAAAAAAAAAAAAAAAGACTGAGAAAGCCCAAAAAATGCATTGAAAATTGTAATGAAAGTCGTAAAACATTAAAAAATCCGTAGGGTAAAAATTCACTGTTATAATATAAAATATTGTAATCAAGAAATTAACCATATTAACCAAAAAAGTTGAAATCGAAATCGATTTCCGGATGTAAGAATATCGCCACGGAACTTGAAGAATGGCTAAAAATTAGATTGAAAATTGCATTAAAAATAGCTAAATATTTGGAAGTCAATGCTTAAAAAAATAATATTAAGGCACGGCGGGGGGGGGGGGGGGGGGGGGTATGATCGAAATCATTCATAAATTACAAAATGTAGGCTTGGAACGCCAAAATCATATTAAGAGATAAAAAATTGCATTCGAAACATAACTACATTAAACAAAATGTTTGATATCAAAATTGGTTTCTGAATGACAGAAAATCGCCAAGGAACTTAAAAAAATGGCTAAAAATGGTATCGAAAACTATATTAAAAATTGCTGAATATTTAAAAGTCATGGCTGTAAAAATTTAATATTCAGTCGAAAAAATTGTAATCGGAAATCGTTCATGAATAAGGAAAAGTCAACACGGAACACCTAAAATCCCCCAAACTAACTAAAAATTACATTGAATATCTCATTAGAAATTGGCAAAATTCATAAAAGCGTGGAGAACAAATTGTACTATTTATGCTAAAATTTAGAAACCGAAATTCTTTTACCGATGTCAACAACTGTCACAGAACTTGAAAAATCACTATAAAATAGATTAAAAATCAGTAAAATTAAAAAAATCCGGACAGATTTTGCCATAGTATGATAAACATTTATATTAAATTCCTGCGGACATAATTTACCATAATGGGAAAAAACATTGAAATCTGAACTCTTTCATTAGTTAAAAAATATCGACACAAAACTTGCTAAACATTTTATGAAAATACACAAAAAATCTGAATCATTGATGTCAAAATTTATTACATTAAGCTACAAATTATTTAAATTTTTTTTTTCCAATTGTGAAAAAATCTCGAAAACATCTAAAAATTGTATTCAAAAATTCATTACAAATCGTTTCAAATTTAAAAATAGCGGGAGACAACATTTACATTAATAGAGTAAAATAATGTAATCTGAATTATTTCTTAAATACGAATGAAAAAATCGGCGCAAAGCCTGAAAAATAATGAAAACATTGCTAAAAATTGCATTAAAAAATCACTAAATTTCAAAATTCGTAAATGAAGTGTAAATGTTTGAAATTAATTTTCTTTTCGAAATTTCAAAAAATAGCCGTGAGATTCAAAAAACCAATACAAAACCATTGAAAAAATTCATTAAAAATCGCTAAATGTAAATACATCCCGTGAATAAAAAAATATTCTAGTCGTGTAAAACGTAGCAACCATTCTTTTTTACATGAATTACAAAAAAATCGACGCAGAACACAAAATATATCAAAAATCACATTGTAAATCGATAAAATTAAAAAAAGGTAAATGGTGAAATTTACTATATTAGGCTAAAAGTTTGAAACCAAAATAATTTTTTAATTGTTAAAACACCACTGTGGTGGGGATCGAAAAAAATAGTACTAAATCGCATTAAAAAATTCATTAAAAGCGCATTGAAAAATGCACTAAATATCGCTAGTTATTTTTTAAATCGCAGTAATCAGAATTTCATCAAACGGATAAAACATTCTAATCGGAAATCTGAACTATTTGATTATCCGGTTGACCAAGAAACTATATGGGTCAAACCATAAGATTAAACTACAATAATGGCTGATCGTAAATTCCATATTCACTTGACATTAAACATGTTACATATGTTTGTTACGTCATCAAATGATTTTTATTTCTTATTTTTATATGTATTTGTATTAATGTTTTTTTAAATTATCTCTTCTATCATTATTTAACATAAAAATTACATCTATTTGCATAATTTGGCTTGTTTCACGATTGATACAATTTGGCGAAATTGGTCGACAGGATAATCACGTAGTAAAAGGATAGATAATAAAAAATCGACACGGAACACAACAATTCTTGAAAAATCGCGTTAAAAATCTCTAAAATTATATTATATTAAAAGTTTGAAATCAATTTTTACTTCCGAACATCAAAAAATTACCATAAAACTCGAAAAATTTCTCAAAAATGCATTGAAAAGTGCAATAAAAATCACTAATATTAAAAAATCACAGGGGTCAAGATTTACTCTAATAGGGTAAAACGTTGTAATTGGAAATATCTCATGAATGACAAAAATCCGACATCAAACGCAAAAAAATCTCGAAAAATCGCATTAAAATTAGCTGAAATTCATAATCTTAAAACCTAAAAGTTTTAAGCAAAATTCCTTTTACTAATGTCGAATAATAGCGGCAAAATTTACATTAAATAATTCACTAAAAATCCAAACATCATTGCACGAAATCCAAATAAATTATATTGAAAAGAGAACAAAATTCACTAATTTAGGTCGAAAGAATGAAACCGCTTTCCTTTTCGCTAATGTGGAAAAATCGCCTCGAAACCCTCTAAAATTCGCATATGAATTAAATTAAAAAAAAACTGAAAATCGGCCTTCATGGTGTAATATTTCATACATAACTTCGTGCAGCGATCGCTCCAGAGCATCGCCAGTACTTTAAAAATTTTAACATGCGTTATAAACTACCTTAAAGTGTAAAACAGATCTCCTTATTACATTTCCTAATTTTGTTCACACCCCTTCTTTCACGCACTCTGAAATGAGTCACACTATTCTTTGTTTACATTTTTATCATGTATTATAAACCATTTTAAAATTTGAAATAAATCACATTGTTATATTTCCAAATTTTAACAAAATCGCGTTCTGTTAGTTCCATTTTTCACCACCAGCTAGCGCACTCTATTCTTCAAAAACTTTATCAAAACGATACTCTGTTAAACAACCTATCAGGTGATATATTACTAGAGGGGGTAGCGGTCTTAAGCAAGAATTTAAGATATTTTATGAAATTGCTATTCGAAAATAGTGGTAACTAAATTTTTGACATTTTAGGTAAATTTCGCAAAAAAATACTACTTATTGCATTCTCAACAGCTCAAGATTTTGATAGAACAACTATGAAAAAAATAGATGTTACACGTAAAAAATCTTGAAAAAGCGTTAAAAATCACATTGAAAATCGCATTAAAAATCGTTAAAATGTAAAATTCGTAACAAACACAAAATTTAGGGCTAAAAGTTTGAAACGGTTTTCTTTTTAAAATGAGAAAAAACACTAAAAATCGCATTAAAAATTCGTTAAAAATTCAAAAATCGCTGTACAAATTGCAAATAAACTTTGCTGAAAGGAGAAAAAAAATTGCTATATTGAGTTAAAAGAATGAAACCGTATTTCTTTCACTAATGGGATAAAACTGCAAAAAGAACGCTAAAAATCGCCTAAAAAAATTATCAAAAAAATCTAATAAAAAAATTGAAAATCGGGCTTCAAGGTGCAAAACTACATGTATAAAAGTACCTTCCCTCCACATTTTGTAACTCTACGTACAACAGACTCTTCAGAACAGCGCTGACACACACACAAACTTGTCTCTTTATTATTATAGATTTAAAAAAATAGCGTTCCATTAGTTCCATTTTCCACCACCAGGTAGAGCATTCTATTCTTCAAAAACTTTATGAAAACCATACTCTGTTAAATAACCTATCAGGAGGTATATAACTCGAGGGGGTAGCGGTCTTAAGCAAGAATTTAAGATAGTTTATTAAATTGCTATTCGAAAATAGTGGTACCTAAATTTTTGACATTTTAGATAGATTTCACAAAAAAATACTACTTATTGCATTCTCAACAGCTCAACTTTTTGATAGAACAACTATGAAAAAAATAGATGCTAAAAGCAAAAATCTTTAGAAAACGTTAAAAATCGCATTGAAAATCGTTAAAATCTAAAAATCGTAACAAACAAAAAAATTTAGGGCATTAGGCTAAAAGTTTAAAACGATTTTCTTTTTATCAATCTCAAAAAATAGCCGCAAAATGAAAAAAAAACACTAAAAATCGCATTAAAATTTCGTTAAAAATTCAAAAATCGCTGTACAAATTCCGAATAAACTTTGTTGAAATGAGAAAAAAAAATTGCTATTTTGGGTTAAAAGAATGAAACCGTATTCCTTTCACTAATGGGATAAAACCGCAAAAATAACGCTAAAAATCGCCTAAAAAATTATTAAGAAAAATCTAAACAAAAAATCGAAAATCGGGCTTCGAGGGGCAAAACTACATGTAAAAAAGTACCTTCGCTCCAAATTTTGTAACTCTACGTGCAGCAGTCTCTTCAGAACAGCGCTCACAGACAAACATCCTTCTCTCTTTATTATTATAGATTTATTTTTGTGATCCTCTTTTGCTAGAGTTCAAAATGTGAAAAAGAGCTCTCATACAGGCAGGGCCGTGCTTAAGGGGGGGCGAGCCGGACATTTGCCCAGGGCCGCCAAAATTTGGGGCCGCAAAAAAGTTGGTGTTGCTTTTACATTTTACCAGTTTTTATGAAGAGTCTATTTGACTTGACAGGCGCAATCCGAGCCTGACAAGTTGGTTACAATTTATTTAAACTAAAACATTCGTAAAACTACTGAAAACACATTCTCAGACATTATCATTCATAGGAGTCCATATATTCCATTCTTTGCGTGGCCCTGTATATCATTTTATCCATATTCTAAAACTATTCCTTAGTAAACTGAATGCCAGTTTAGCATAAAAATGCATAACTTATTTAAAAATCACCTTTAAGTAATTTACGCTCATATTCAGTAATGTTTGCGATCTCTTTGGTATAGCCTTGTATATCAACTCTAGCATTTATACACTTTATATAATATGCACAGATTTAGAGAAACTTAAAAGCACATATCATAATTAAAATGCATTTTATCCATCCATCAGCCATCATCGGATACATATACAGTACGTCGGAAAGAATATACTATTCGAAACATTTTGTATGTCCCTGTAAATGCTGTGCACTTCGTATTATACATGGTTATATCGTATAACTTATGTTAAGTCTCAACGACGTATATGAATTTTAGTATGTATAAAATAATTTAATATAAATAAAATATGTCGCACACAATTCCCCTCTTTACCACTATGTAATGTAATTATTTTGCGTGGCCTTGTAAATGAATAACAGATTTTTTTTTCACCGCGTATTTTACAGAAAGCATATTTTAGTGCACGTCGTAAATGTATATAATTTGTAATGTATTTGACAGGGTGTAAAATCTTTAAAATTCATTTGAAACGATTTTTCCCCTTAGGCTATAACGTAACGGTACACCTTTGACTGTCCCTTTAAATAAACTAATCATGTTAGAACCTTCATTTGAAATAAAGTTCTGCTAGGGTAAACGTCAATAACGTCGACAATTTTCAGGGCAATCCAAGTTATTTACGGAAGTTAGAGTGCGGACAGACGGACAGGTAAACCGAAATCATAAATATTTTGGAACTTTGTTGGAAAGTATTAAAAAAGAGACTTTTTCATAATCATTTTAAATATAACATTTTAAATATGCCGTAATGTTCTTCTTTAAATGTGTTTCGCACGTATTATTAGGTTTAATGTTTCCTTTCTTTTTAATGTCAATTTGTATTAATAATATTTGTATATAATTAAATATATTTTTAAGTAGGACTTCTTCCCTCAAAGGGATTCATCGATTTAATTTGTGACAAGTGACGACACAGTTTTCTGACATAACTTCTCACAAATGCAGAAAATGAGCTACTTTTTAATTAATAAAATTAGTATACAAATTCAAAAATTGAAAATGAGCAAAATAAAAATATTAGAATTCAAAGTAGCACATATCAAATCATACATTTTTAGCTATTATGATAATTCTTTCAGTAATCCTTGTACAGTGTTAATATATATGAAACATATTTAGGCACTGTTGACCATTAATATAATGAAAAGAAATTTGCTGAGATTTTTTCTGTATAAAACATTTTTACTATTCCTTTAAAATCTGGTAAAATTAACACAAGATTCAAGGCATGGAGTCTTTAATCTTTTTCACTCTACTGAGCCCAACATAAACCAAACCTAATATAACTCCTGGTTTATAGTTTTTGAATTAATTTATTACATTTTATTTATTTGACCTTTTAACAATTTAGAAAGATAGACATTTCGAATATTTTTTGCTACTGAAACCCTCTGTTGATAGCATCCCGAACATAAAATATAGCTTATGTTTGTTATTTTTTAACAGGCTCCATCGCCACAAATTTACTTTTGGAATCGATTTGATACTTGTTGAGATTGTTTACAAATCGCCATTTAGAGCGTTTTTAGAACGCTTTTCGCTCATTTTCCTCTCTTTTAAATTTCGAATTTTTTAGGAAATGTTTTTGGGGACCATATTTATCTTATAAGTAACTACCATTCTAAATTTCATGTTTCTAAACCCTTCAGTAACACACAAATCGCATTTTTAGAGCGTTTGTTTGCTCCTGCACCTCTTTTGGAGTAACGACATCGACATAAGATATAGATTTTGTTAAAGAAAGGACTGTCACCATCATTTTGACATCATTATTTTTTTAATCGGTTCGTTATTTCCCGAGATTGCTTAAAAAAATTCAATTTAGAAAGTTTTTATATCGCATCTCGCGCATTTTTTACCCTTTTTAAATTTTATATTTTTTAGAAACTGTTCTTGAAAATCATTCATATTTTATAAGTAATTAAAATCCCAAAATTTATGTTTCTAGGTCCGTCAGTAACGCAAAAGTCACATTTTTTTAGAACTTTTTTTACTCCTGAAGCCCTTTTGAGAAGCGACACCTACATAAGATGTAGCCTATGTTGGAGCAAGGACTATCACCATCATTTTGACATCATTATTTTTTAATCAGTCCGAGATGGATTAAAAATTGCAATTTAGAACACTTTTCGCCCATTTTCACCGCTTTTAAATTTCGTATTTTTGGAAAACGCTCTTTGAGATCCTTTATACCTTATAAATAACAAACAAGCCAAACGTTATGTTTCTATGTCCTTCAGTAATACAACAGTTGCATCTTTAGAAAGTTTTTTGCTTCCTATGGGGTAATGACGCCAACATAAAATATAGTCAATGTTGGAACCAAGGACTGTCACCATCATCTTGAATCATTATTTTTTTAATCGGTTCGTTATGTCTCAAGATTGTTTAAAAATCGCTATTTTGCGCCTGTACTCCCTGGGTTAGTGGCATCGACATAAGATATAGCCTATATTTGAACAGGGAAGAACACCATCATGTTGGTACCATTACTTTTGAAATCGGTTCGGTAGTTCCAGAGATTAGTCCCTACATATAAACAAACTTTACCTCTTTATAATATAAGTGTATAGATTACGTGCTATTTATGATGCTAAAACCTACAAATTAAAATGAACTGTAATTTATCATGAAAAGCCAAAAAATAGTAAGCTAAAAGAATTATTATAAATACTGATATGCAAGTGAAATTTGATTCTTTTGGTAATAATTCTTAGGATATTTATTTTTTATTTATTTATTTATTTATTTTTTTTTTTTTTTTTTTTTGTGTTAAAAAGTTCATATTAATTTCACTCTTGTGATACATTTTGTAGGGTTTATAACATTTTATATCCGTTTAAAAAAATTCGCAAAAAAGGCCGCCAAAATATATTTTGCCCAGGGCCGCCAAAGTCCTAAGCACGGCCCTGCATACAGGCAGTAAAATTTGACTGTTTGAGTTTTCGAAAACAAAAGTAGCTTTGGAAAAGCCTCTCATAATCGCCCCGTAGTACACTACATGGCGGTCATTTGCGATTTTAGTCGTTTTGTTAAATATATATAAAAAAAAACACATGAGGAATTATCCTGAAATTCCAGGTGTGTAAACAGAATAGTACAAATCATAGATTTGTGTGAAGATTTTTTTTCCTGAAACCTCATAGGAGACCGCCAAAAAATTGAAAAAGAAAGTAAATATTTTGGGAGATCCTGTCAAAAATAATGAGAAAAAGAGTTCAAATTGTAGATTATGATTATGTGGCTTATTTTAATAAATTGATTTCATTTTTATCCTGATAGTATGCCTACTCGTAGAAAAAATTAAGATTTTCGTAAAAATAATTCCAAATTTTGCCAAATTTTTTCTTATAATTTACAAATTTCTTAATATAAAAAAATGTTCTTTTCAGAAAATATGACTAACAATATTATACACAATACCCTGAAGTCAGAGTTAAATTCTAAAAATTATCGTCGATATTTACTAAGCCCTAAATCCGTTGTTTCCAAAATGATACAAAAAAAAGGTGCTGTATCCATTAGATCCATTGATTAGTCTCAATATAGCATACACAATATTGCACTTACTACTATATTTGGATGCTGACAGTAAAATTGATTGAATCGAAGGCTTTTACAAACTCAAAAACTGATTTGGTATATTACCATTATCACCTCGACCAAATATGCTGACAGCAAAATTGATCGAATCTGGAGATTTTATTATCAAAAAAACAAAAACAAATTTAGTATGCTACCATTATCATCTCGACCAAGCAAGCTAACAGCAAAATTGATTGAATTTAGAGTTTTTATGAAAGAACAAACATATTTGGTATGCTACCACTATCACCACAAACAAGAAAGTTTGATAACAAAATTTGTTGTATAGCTTTTGTGAATATAAAAATTTGATTTCGTATGCTGACATTATCACCTAAATTAAGGAATCTGACAGAAAAATTGATTGAATTTAGAGAATTTATGTACATAAAAAAACAAATTTGGTATGCTACTATTATTATCTCTACCAAGAAAGTTAACAGCAAAATTGATTGAATACTAGAGCTCTTATGAACAAAAGGAAAAATGTAGATTTAGTATTCTACCATTGTCACCTCGACAAAGGAAGCTGACATCAAAATTGATTGAATTGACAGCTTTTACAAACAAAAGAAACTGATTTGGTATGCTAAATTTCACCTCAATCAAGGAAGTTGAGAGCAAAATTGATTGAATCTAGAGATTTTATGAACAAAAAGAAAAAAAATTGTATGCCTTTATTATTTTCACAAACAAGCAGATTAATAGCAAAAATGATTTAACCTAGAGCTTTTATGAACAAAGAAAAAAAAAAGAGAAGTGGTATTCCACCATTATCACTTTGAACAAGAAATTTGACAGCAAAATTGATTGAATCAAGAGCTTTTACAAACAAAAGAAACTGATTTGATATGTTACCATTATCGCCTCAACCAAGGAAGTTGACAACAACATTGATTTAATCTAGAGATTTTATTAACAAAAAAAAAAAAAAAAAAAATAAATAAATAAAAAAAATAAAAATAAAATAAAAAAATTTAAAAAAAATGTCATGCTACAATTATTATCTTGGTCAAGGAAGGTAACAGCGAAGTTGATTGAATTTCGAGCTTTTCCAAACAAAATAACAGATTTTGTATGCCAACATTATTACCTCAACCGAG
Organism: Maratus speculifer; assembly: GCA_964019185.1. NCBI lineage: Eukaryota > Metazoa > Arthropoda > Arachnida > Araneae > Salticidae > Maratus > Maratus speculifer. The sequence goes on from OZ025301.1 coordinate 200,837,275, forward strand.
GTAGCTTGACAGCAAAATTGATTGAATCGAGAGTTTTACAACCAAAAAAACTGATTTGATATGTAATCATAAATCACCTCGAAAAGGAAACTGACAGCAAAATTGATTGAATCTAAAAATTTTAATAACAAAAAAATGGCATGTTATTATTATTAATTCGGTCACGGAAGCTATTTGAGTTTTTATGAAGAAAAGAACATATTCGGTAAGCTACTACTCTCACCTCAACCAAGAAAGCTTGACATTAAAATGTATTGTATCTAGAGCTTTTATGAACAAAAAAACTGATTCGTTATACTGCCATTATCAGCTGAATTAAGAATGCTGACTGTAAAATTGATTGAATCTAAAAATTTTATAAACAAAACAAAAAAAAAAAACAAAAAAAAAACTAATTTGTTATGCTATCAATATAATCTCGACCAAGGAAGCTAACAACAAAATTGAATGAACCTAGAGATTTATGAACAAAAACAAAAAATATATAGACTTGGTATTCTACTATTATCACCTCGACCAAGGAAGTTGACAGGAAAATTGATTGAATCGAGAGATTTTACAAACAAAAAAAAGCTGATTTGGTATGCTACTATTATCACCTCAACCAAGAAGCTGGCAGCAAAATTGAATGATCTTAGAGATTTATGAACAAAAACAAAAATATATAGATTTGAGTTTCTACTATTATCACCCCGGCCAAGGAAGCTGACAGGAAAATGGATTGAATCGAGAACTTTTACAAACAAAAAAATTGATTTGGTATGCTTCTATTATCACCTCAACCAAGAAGCTGACAGCAAAATTGAATGAACCTAGAGATTTATGAACAAATATATTTATATAGATTTGGTATTCTACTATTATCACCTCGACCAAGGAAGCTGACAGGAACATTGATTGAATCGAGAGCTTTTACAAACAAAAAAACTGATTTCGTATGCTACTATTATCACCACAACCAAGAAGCTGATAGCAAAATTGATTGAATTTAGAGATTTTAGGAGCAAAAAAACAAATTTGGTGTGCTACCATTATCATCTCGACCAAGGAAGCTAACAGCAAAATTGACTTAACCTAGAGATTTATGAATAACAACAACAAATATATAGATTAATAGATTTGGTATTCTACCATTATCACCTCGATTAAGGAAGTTGACAGGAAAATTGATTGAATCGACAGTTTTTACAAACAAAAGAAAGTGATTTGGTATGCTACATTTTCACCTCAATCAAGGAAGTGACAGCAAAATTGATTGAATCTAGAGATTTTAGGAACAAAACGAAAAAAATAATATGCTACCATTATCATCACGAACAAGAAAGCTCCGTGCGCACATACAGACATTCTCTCCTTTCAGGTAACACAATGCATTATTTGGAAGCTTCTCTTTTCAACTCCACCATAATCCGCATCAGTCATGATTGGCCGATGGCTTGGTTCTACATAATTGTTTTTTGTTCTATATAGATTTCAATTAGATAACACAATGTATTTTTGTGAGCTTCTAATACAAATCCACCGAAATCTGCATCAAGTTATGATTCTTTGTTGACACTAAATTATTATGTAATTTTTATTTATTGAGCGCATACAACCGCCATGGGCTTGACATTAAATGGACGCTTATAAGCTCACGTCTAAACCTGAAGACAGGATAGACTCAAAGAAACATACAATGTTTCCGGTAATACCGCAAAGTGTGTGCAATTTAGCGAATGGGAGTTGAACCGGGTACACCTCTTATGCTCTCAAGCATTTAGCTAAGTGTTATCTTAACTCTCCGGTCACGGTGGGCCGTATTGTGTCACATAATTTTCTAATATGGGTTAAAATATTATAATCATTTATATGTGCTGCATCTATAAAAAATGTTTTTTTTTAATCCAAAGAAAGGTACATATAAATATATATACATATGCAAATAAGAATTTTCTTGAATATAAATCAAAAAATATACACATAGCTGCATATCATTTCAAAAATACATATTGGATAAAAAAAAAAAAAATTCGAATCCTCTTATTCTTACGAAAGATAGCTGAACAAATAATTCAGCTACATTCTCTGTTTTAGTTTCTGTTCGTGCGTACAAACAGACATTCTTTCCAATCAGATAATACAATGCATTTTTTGGGAAGCTTCTCCTTGCAACCCCACCATAATCCGCATCAGCCACGATTGCCCGACGGCTCATATCAAATCTCTCAGGAGGGGAGAACAAAAATGCCTCAGGGAGGTGAGCTGCACGCCACTTAAGCAATAAATTTATCCGGGAGGGAAAGGAGATGAAGGATTTATCTTGAAGTCGAGGTATCTACTTGAAATACCAGAATTAGCAGGAAGGATGTAGTCATTTGCCTAATATGTGCTTATGGGGTGTTACGTAATTTGAATAAAAAGGTTTTATTTTTGTTTTTCAGTATATGTTCTTTCCCCCACTCTGCCTGAATGAATGGAGATAGCTTGGATTTTTCTGCAGGTTTCCCATCTGAAATGTTTTTTTTTATTTATTTTGTAGTGAAACTGTGTCTTTATTTTCATTCAAGGGAAGGGTTTTTTGTTTTATGCATAATTTAGTTTATGCATAATTGTTAGCATCAAAATAATTTTCTGCTGGAAATTTTGGGACTGTAACTATTTTCAAAATTTAAACATTGTTTTATCCTATATTCAATCACCATTGTGTATTTCTCTCTCAAAAAAAAAAAAAAAAAGAGCATACTAGTGTGATGAGCCAATTCTAAAACTTTCTTATGTCTCAAAGATCTTAATATTTCCAAAAACAGTTGCAAATGTTAGTACTTCATTAGATTATTGTTAGTTCATTATTAATGTACTATTAGTTTGATACTATATCAATTTTGAATACGTCTTAAATTTCTGCTTCAGTCAAATCAGAGTAAAAGAACTGAGGTCTACTGGCTATGGTCAAAAAGATTATTTATGAAATTTGGTTCAGTTTTAATCTCAATTTCAAAAACTTTTTGATGATACGACAAAGAAAATGCTCAAAAATCGATATTACAGTACCTTTTTCTGGCGGGATATACCTGAATTCCATTGGAAAATGCTGTATGTAGTCTAAAACTTATATTTGAAATTGGGTTTAATTCTGTGCTTAACTTCTTATACTTTTCGATGAACATTGTACAAAAATGACTATAACAACGACCATTTCTGACGGAATATTCCACAAGGAACATGAATCTACAGAATATTGCCAAAAAACTACATATGAAATTTCGTTGAATTTTATGCATAACATAACTTTATAACCATTTTTTCATGATACAATAATGAAAGTGATTATCCACTATTGCAGAGTCGCATTCTGACAAAATATACTTAAATTGAACTGCCACCTGCTTTCCATAGCCAAAACATGTACATGAAATTTTGTTCAATTCCATGCATAACTTCGTTATATAATTTCGAATGATGCAGTAAAAGAAATAACACTCAAGTTGCTATTACAAAGCTTTCTTACTGCGATATATCACCAAATTAAATTGGAACAAACTGGCCTTAGATATAAACCTATCAAATAGATGTACCAGTAATGGATACTGGACACCCTTCAATGTTATTGGTATATTAAAAAAAATAGAAATTACGCTTTTATATTTTTTCATAACTCCCCCTTCCATATTTTATAGTCTTGCATTATTGTTGACACTCTTAATCAAACTAATCAAAAAGCAGAAAATAATGTTTCGAAGTTCCATGTTTTTCAGTGAAAATCTAATGAACATGCTAAGAATTAGCTTCATTTAATAAATTTATATATACTTAATTTTCTTGCAAATTTGCATATTTTTCTATTTTTAGTAATATAAAACTTTAAATTTCGTATACTATTAGCCATTTATAAAATTTAATTTTAATTTTAAAATTTTAAAAGAGTTGCCCATTACTACAATACTTAATTAGTCATTTTCCAGCAATGGACACCTTATGTAGACATTGCTAACAAGGCAATTTCAACAATATTTATAGTGCATAAAATATGTTGATTTATCTAAAAATCTAAATAATCAAATCTAACTTTTAAAAATTATATTTGCCGATATGTAACAACACCAGCATCTTTTATAAGTATAATACTTACATATAACTCCTTTAAAGTTATTTTATGCGGTTAATAAAAAATGCAAAACTTATATTATTTTTTTAATGCATTTAACTTTGTCTTGCATATTATATAAACTGGAAACTAAACTAATCAGGAAGCAGAAAATATTGTTTAAGGGTACTGTTAAAAAGGGACTCATAGGCCTTAATAACTTCATAAATCCTTCTTTAAATAAAACATTTAACTTACAGAAGTTCTTAAAAATCTGTTTTTCTGTCTTAAATCTTTGCTTTTTCATCTCTGACAAAAAAAAAAAAAAAAAAAAAAAAAAAAAAAAAAATGTAACATTAATTTATAGCAATCGTGAAATTAGTAAATCTGTAGATTAAGTACCCCTGGTGTTCATTCCCTCGGATTTCGAAAAACAACAGCGGATAAAAAATTGCAATAATGCATCCAATCGCAGTTAAAATTCATTCGATTTGATTTGATATTCTTTAAAAATATCTACAATTTTTTACGAATTTAGATTTAAAAATACAAGTTTGAAAACTAATTTCTTACTTTCATCACATTCAACTGAATTTTACTTTATTTGAACAAAACTCGGTTTTCTTCTCGGTTCCATTGAAACCATCTGGCAGACGGAAAACTAAAAAAAAAAAAAAAGTCTGTTCTATTAAATTAGTCTTGTAAAATTTCATCAAATGAAGTGAAATAAGCACGAAAGGTAAGTAAGGAATAAACAACCATTTCAACTCAGTATTTTTTCTTAAACATTCTCCAAAACTTACCTTCATTATTTTAATAACAATAATAATGCAATTTGAATACACAGTGAGATATATTTAGTGAGATATAATAGTGAGATATATTTTTCATGCATTTATGTAATTGTCAATGGTTAGGTGAATAATTTCGAGAATCGTACAAGCTAAAATTATTTTCTCATCTTTGGATAAAAATCTTCCATTAACATATGCTATAAATTTCATAATATTACACCAGAAAGTTGTTAAAAGGTAAGCTTTCATAATTATGTACATTCCACTTATACACTATACCGCTACATACTATAAAGAAAAGTATAATTTTAATACCTTAAAAAATAATTCATCTTGACAAATTACTAATATTTGTATGCTAAATGACATCGGAAAATCAATTCCATAGGTGAAAAAATTTTGTGCATTGTTTTATAACAGTTATGAGAATTTTCACATATATGTATTATCCATCTTTCGTCGCATTGTATTACAAATAAAATTGATGAATCCTATACAAACAACGATATTTTTATTCAAATTTTCTTCGTCAAATAAAATATACCAATTATCTACATCATTCTTATCTTCATATATTTTTCTTTTTTTATATAAATTAATCAAAGAGTCTCGCTAATTTTATTTACTATTCAAATATTCACTTATGTTACAATCCAATGCCAAGTCACGATGAGAAAGGAAAATGTCGGAGGATTATAATGAATCACTCAAGCAATAAATTTATCAAAAAGCTGTCAGATGTTCTTGGAATTCAAATGAGAATATTAAGTAGGAATGAAAAAAAAATCTAAGTAACTGACTAACATTATCTAACAATAAAAAGGTATACATTTTTTCATTTTGATGAAGGTATCTGAATGAAATTAATTCCATTTTTGTTTTTCTGATGTTTTTATGATATTTCAGCCATTCTGTGGTACATTTGGTAAAATATAGTGGATTAATTTTCCTTCTTTATCATTTTACTAACGGTAAAACTGAAAGAAAAGGAAGTACTCAGTAATGAATAAGTCTATGTACTCATATTGAATTGAGTATATTCAGATAGATTAAAAATAAACATATCGCTCACCCGAAAGAAAAAAAAAATGACACATTTTGAAGCAAATTTTACTATAGAGGCAGAAGAAATTTTGCATGATTTTTCTGTGGCGTGAAATTACAGTACTTGCATGCAGGAGTAAAAAGTGCATGAAAGTGTAAAGACATATGATGCGGTTTAGAGAGTTGGATAAATTTACTTCCACACACAATCCACCCTTTCTTTCTTTCTGACAGATAACCAGGCCCCTACGTGCTAGGTTTCCCCAGCTAAACAGATTTGATACCTGGTATCGAGTCGAGTGACCGCCTAATCGCCGCGTCACGGCAATGAATCTGTCGATCGCTTAGATCTTTAACCTAATAATATTGCCTACTGCTTAGTTTATCCGGTTGCTTAACACTTTGCTCTTGTTGTTTGGTACTTGCGGTCAGCGCCGAAACTAGCCTGCTTTGCGCCCGGGGCAAACATGGATTTTGGCGCCCCCCCCCCCCCCCGGCAATTTTATGAAGCAATTTAACTTATGCAGTAATTCTTTTTTTACAGTGTTGTATAATTGAAAAAAAAAAAACCTTTTAAAAGTAATAAAATTTAAGCAAGAAATTTTAAAAGTATGCTCTTATAGGTTTATTATTAGTTCACGGGTGTTTTCAGAAGAAACTGGAACATTAATGCTAAACCTGTGTCTGCGTTCTTATAGAATTGCTTGGTTGCATTTTAATGTATATATATTTGCTGAGGAGAGGGGGATTAGGATATTTGAAGTTAATCTCTAACCGGTATTGTGTTTGCTTTTTCTATTGTGGTTCCAGACATTTTTTTTTAATTCTAAAATTATTTTCACTTTCGATTCCACAAATAAAAATAACCTCATTAAAAAAAAAAAAAAAAAAAAAAAAAAAAAAAATCTGCAGCCAAAATTGAAAACACATAAACTAACACGTTAAAAATCAATCTCAGTTATCCTAAAGAAAAAAAAATTAAGTGTCCGCAAGAGATTTGAAAAAAAACGCTCACATAGATCTAACATTAGTTTGTGAGTATCTCCGCTTGATTAGCGTAGGCTCTAAATAACTCAAAAACTTCGGATTTTCTCCAGGAATAAATTTTAAATTCTGAAACCGTGAAATATCTCCATGTGCTGTCTATAGCTGTAGCCCGTTTCATCAAACTATCGATTATACTATTCTTCCTATTAACTGATGTGTTTTAAAGCTTTCTTAAACCTAACGCTAACTGTCAAACTTGTAACAGTGACTTACATTACTACTACATAAAATGCTTGAATCATTACTGAGACAACGACCACAATTAGAAATATTCTAGATCAGATTTTTATTATAGAAATTAAGATTTTTTTTAATAAATGTATTTGCTTAGGGCTCTCACTATTTTGCTTTTTCGAAAACTAGTAAAGTTTAATAAAAAATTCATGATAAGAAAAATGCCTTTCCTAGTAAGTTTCTACGAAAGTTATGAAAAAGATTTTTCTTTGAAGGAAAAAAAACTGGTGTTTAAAGTACGGGCCTAGAGAGAGAGAGAAAGCATGTATTTGCTAATGAAACATTTCAAAAACAAATTTGAAATTTAATGTAGATTATAAGATTAAGATCCTTATAAGATATTGAATAACGAAATTTCTGCTGTAATTGAAGAATTGACTAAAAAAAGAAAAAAAAAATGAATGTCACAAACATAATTTTAAAAACAAATGCAATTTTCTGAGCATGAATTTATATTCAAATTAAATTTATACATTTTTTGTATTTATTTTACATAAAATAGATAATAACATTTAAAATACATATACCTTTGAAATATGATGTTAAAACTTTACTTTTCGAGCTTTTTTTGCTGCAAATACATTGATTATTTCATTATAATCAATGGTTGACGCTCGCTCATGTTCGATTGCTATTATGCTTAAATTAGAAAGCCTCTGTTGCCCCATCGTACTTCTTAAATAAGTTTTAATTTGTTTTAATTTGCTAAAACTTCTTTCGCCGGAGGCAACGGAGACAGGAAGTGTTAGAAATATTTTCAATAAGATAGTTAGATTCGGATATATTTCTTCAAGTTTGTTTTGGTAAATTAATTTTAAAATTTCTCCTGTCTTGGCAGTTTTAAAATTTTTATCTACTGCCATTGCGTGGAACTTGAAACTTTCTATCTCTTCTGCAAATTCTTCTACGTTCAAATCTTCTCTATAAATGATCGCCAGCTCTTTAGCTTTTTCCTTAATATCATTAATATTCGATTTCTCAATTTCTTCGCCATTGATAAAGCTAAATTTAGTATTAATATTTTCGAGAGCTTGGAATCGCGTATTTAATTCTTTTACGATTCTATCGACAATTTCCAATAATGATTTTCTAAATAAATCTTCTCTGGAAAATTTTGTAATTTCATCTTCACAATCTTCATCAAACATTTTCTTTTTTTTCCTTTTTCTAACATCTTTAAAATTTGCAGGTAAATTGTTATCTTCAGCCATTGTTTGGGCCTGGGAAATTGCTTCCAAAACTATATTTTCCCTCGTGGATTTGAAGAAATTCAACAATCCATAAATGTGTTTTACAGATATATCATCTGTTAGATCCTGTTTTTGAAGAATTTTGTTTATGTTATCTATTTTCTTCAGAACTCTATTCCAAAAACATAGAAAAGCGATGAATTCATAATTATTGATATGTTTCTTCACACTCATTGCTTCAATTTTTACCTCTGGAATCGACAAAGAATTGTTAGCAAATTCATCCAATGCCATGTTAATTTTGTCAAAATGTTTGAAGACAACTTCAACAGCTTTAGCTTTCGCTGACCATCTCGTTTTGCTTTGAGATTTTAAAGTAATCGGTAAAAATTGTTTTAAAATGTCCCATCTTGCAGAGGAAGCGCTGAAAAATGAGTATACAGAATGTATAGCTCCAAAAAAATTTTGTGCTTCGATAGATACCTCTGCTGCATGAGTCCCAACTAAATTTAGTGAATGTGCAGCACATGGTACAAAATATGCCAATTCATTTTTGTTCAAAATTCGAGATTGGACTCCTTTATAAATCCCTGCCATATTCGCTCCATTGTCGTAAGACTGTCCTCTGCAATTATTAATGTTTAAACCATCAGATTCTAATTTTTGAAGTATTTCATCCATTAGGCCAAGTCCTGTTTTATCTTTAACGATGAAAAAGTCTATAAAACACTCATTAATTTTGGGACCTTTTTCGTCTACTGTGACATATCTAATTATTTGTGTCATCTGCTCATTTCGACTTATGTCAGGTGTGCAATCGAATATAAGTGAGAAGTACTTTGCTTCAATTACTTCTTTTAGAATTTCTCCTCTCACTTTTCCAGCAATTACTTCAAGAATTTCATCCTGAATTTTTGGGGAAAAATATGATATCTGTCCCTTTTTATGGCGTTCAATATGTTCACGCAGAGAACTTTTGTAATGGGAAATCAATTCGATGGTATTCAGAAATTTACCACTTCTGGGATCCCCAATATGCTTTTCTTTTCCCTCTGATCCTCGTAAGGGACTTGCTTCCTTCGCTAAATACAATATTGCATCAATGATGCATCTTAATACATCTCTCCAGTTGTTTTCCTCTTTAATTATTTGTTCTTGCATTTCTTTATCGATTCCACCGATTCCTAGACTGGTTTCGAGAGTCTTCCAGCTGCAAAAACAAAGTTTATGATTTTGAGAATTTTCATGACTTGGAATTTTTTCATTTAACTTTTTCCAGTTTCGAAAGCCATCTTCTTTGACTAAAGATGACAGATTAGCTTCACAGTTACTTACCGTCTGTAAAAAAAGCCTACAAGGTAAGCAAAATAATGCATTTTTCGATGAGCTATAAACTAACCATGACCTTTTTATTTTATTCCCATTGGGTAATTTTTTGAAGAACCATTCTTTCGTCAAACTTCGAGAATCTCTCATGCTTTGACTTAAATCAGGTTCTTCTTCTCTTCCTGTTCTCATCCTGATTATGAAACATCTTTGTGAATCGGATATTTGTGTTGGCCAGGTACCGGGGTCTAAAAAATCAAAATCATTATTTTCTTGTGACGCAGAAAATGTTACATTTCTCGAATCTTCTGTTTTTTCATTGTAATTTACCTCCTCAACTTCTGTCAAAATGAGTTTATTCTCGGATTCATCAGCACATCCTAAAATGCTGGCATTTGTTTCATTTTCACCTTCCTGTGATGCATTCGAAACATTTTCTAAAATTCTGGTGCATGTTTCTTTTTTGCCTTCCTCTGATGCATTACAAACATTTTCCATATTTCTGTTGTTTATTTCATTTTCAACTTCATCTGATGCATTCGAAATATTTTCTAAAATTCTGGTACATATTTCTTTTCTGCCTTTCTCTGATGCAGTACAAACATTTTCCAAAATTCTGTTGTTTATTTGATTTTCACTTCTCTTCGATCCGTTCAAATCATTTTCAAAAATATTTACATTTATTTCATTTTCATCTGTCTCCAATCCATCTAAAATGTTTTCCTCCTGAATTTGGAGATTCTCTTGAATGCGAGATAAGTTAATTGATTCTGTTTCAAAATTCGATGCTTGAGTAGTGTCAGTAATTCCATCTAAAAAGGCAGGAAGGAGAGGGAAGTGTTAAAAAAAAGAAGGGATAAAAATAAGTCATACTTACATATATACAGGGCCTGATTAATGCATGGGCCTCCAGGGCCTTGGCCCAGGGCCCAACAATTTCAGGATTGTTGCCCCACAAATTATGTGGCTGATTTTTTTCCCTTAATCAAATACTTTTCGAATAACATTGCATTATAAAATATGAAACATAAAATTTAAATATTCTGAATGATTCAATAAAAATTTTAGAACTTTAAACCTAGGCACTTTTCACCCAAACTACTTTGTCAACTCGTCAAATAAACCTTCTTTTTTGTGAAAGTTTCGCCCAAAATGGGTAGGTAGGGGGGGGGGCAACTTTTAACAGGCCCTGGACCCAACTTCAGCTTGATCGGGCTCTGCATATATATATATATATATATATATATATATTTCTAAGAAGTATCTACATTCAAATAGAAATTATAAATGATTAATACAGCATAATCTCCCCAATAAAACTTGTTTTGTTGAAATATTAAAATTTTTAAGTTCTGAAGCCGAAAAAGAAAAAAAAATTAAAAATAAGTGTGCAACACATTTTGAGAAAAGATTGCGTCCGATTCCTTCCGTCGGTATAAATAGGGAGCAAAAAATCAACATTTCTCGACGTCTTACAAATAATCTACGATCCCATCATAATATCTCTATAACACTTATATTAGGTAAGTAATAAGTAATATTTCCTCTCTGGAGACTTTTAGCAAAAATCACTAAGAAGTTCAGACAGACAGCGTCTCAATTTCAAGTAATGGATAATTTAACATTTTTACAAATGTTAATTATTTTTATAAATTAATTTATCTTAATTGATAATATTTAATTAAGCATTTTCAAACTTTCAAGCTGTATACTGTTACACTGTTTAAAAGGAAAGAAAAAGCGATTTTACGGAGCTTGTACTGGCAATTGAGACGCCATAGTACAATTCACTGTTTAATGGAAAAATTCCTATGAATTCCAGAAAATTTTCTAAAAAAAACGGAAAATTTTTCGTTGAAAAACAGTGAATTGTACTGGCGTTCTGATTGATACTATATCCGTAGAATAGCCCCCTTTTTTTTTTCTCTCTGTGTAATTTAAGTTAATTCTTTAGTATGTAATAGCAGTAAACAGTACATATTTGACTGTTCTAATTTATCATATTTACAAATGAATTTCGGTTTTGTTTTAAATTTGTTTTCAAATTTTACTCTTTAATTTTTTATACAAATACAAATTTATTTTCATATCAACATGCTTTAATAATATTATGTAAATTTTCAGACAGTCTAAGTCACGCTCTGAAAAGAAAAGGGAAACAATTTTGTCCACTTTCATAGAAAAAGTAGAGTACTTTTTAAAAATGATCTTCACTTATCATCTCACTGTGATCAAAGGTATACCGCATTTCATAGGTGCAGAAATCAGTTCCTCGGTTATTTGTAACATGAATGACTGAAATTTTCACGCATAGGATTTAAAATAATTTTACAAATGTGTAAAATAAATTTGTGATTATGATCAAAGCTGAAGCTCACCTGAGAAATCTTTCGACTGATAACAAATTATCACAAGATAAATATACATGGACGCGTAGAATGAAATATAAAAAAATATTATTAAAATTAGGTATAAAATTCAAAAGAAATAAGAAAAAGAAATAACCAAAGTTTTTAATCTTTAATTTCGTTAATACCTGTAATTATAACTATATATGTATTTATATATCTACCAATCATGAATCTAGGGAAAAAAATGACAGGAAAAAAAGTTATCGGAAAAAAAGTGACATAACTACAAAAGTGGAAAAAAAGGGACGCGGAAAAAAGTGACGAGGAAAAAAAGTGACAAGGTAAAAAAGTTACCGGATAAAAGGTGAGAAGGAATTGATTTTGAGGATTCATTGATTGAGTCATTGAGTATGATTGGGGTGATGGGGGGGAGGCTCTTAATTTAGGTAAATGGGTTTTTTATGCTGAATGAACTGTTTTGGTTCAATATTTGGATATATGTTCAGACTGAAAAGACGCTTGCCTGATTAGTTTTGGTAATGCATGAATACCCCCCCCCCCTAATCTGCCCTAAATTAGATAAATCGGTTTTTATGCAGAATTTTCCGATGTATTTCTAATTTTAAATATAGGTTCTTTCTGATAAGGTAAATCCCTGAATAGTTTTAAGTGTTTAATGGATAATAATAACATTATATATTACAATATATACAATATATATTTTTATATATAATAATTAAAATATTAAGTTAATAATTATAAATAAATATTATGATAAGTAAATTATGAAACCAATAGTTATTATTAAATAATAAATAATTTATAATAAGTTAAAAATGAATTAATAATACATAAATGTAAATAAAATATGTAATTAAATATAAATAAAATTATAAATAAATGTATAAACAAATATAATTAAATATGAAAAATTATGCTGATTATCAAAAATTCATTTAAAAAGTGATAATATTTTATTATCCGCCATTACTTACACTATTGTCATGTACCTCCATCAAACTCGCTACGTATCATTATAATAGTGCTAGTACATGACAATAGTGTCAGTAATAGCGGATAATAAAATATTAACTTTTTAAACAAATTCTTGTTAATGAGTCTAATTTTTAATACTTAATTTAGTTTATTTATACAATTATTTTTATTAATTTTCTATCACTTATATTACCATTTTAAAAATCAATACTTGTTAATGAAACTAATTTTGAATATTTAATTTTATTTATTTGTATATTTATAATAATTGATTCATTATGAATTAATAAAATATTATCAATTTTTAAACAATTCTTGCTGAGGAAATTAATTATTAATATTTTTTATATTTATTTATACATTCATTTTAATTGATTTACTAGAGTTAATAGAATTATTATCATTTTTTAAATAGATATTGCTAATCAGTATAACTTTTAATATTTAATTATATTTATACATTTATTTTTAATTTTTTTATATTTAATTTGCATTATTTATTAATAATAATAATAATTATTATTATTTATTATATTGTATATATTATATAAATGTAAAATTATAAAAAGAAACATTGATAGGTAATGTAATAATTATTATTATTATATAATATTTATTTTACATAATTGAAATTATTAAAAATCCTATTATAAAAAATAATTTTAAAAAATGTGTACATAAAATATAGATTCGGAGTTTGTAGACGGGCCGCCCCCCCCCCCCCACCACCACACACACACAAATTGTAGAGGAACAAAAAATAAATATTCATAAAATCTATTTATATAATTTAAGAGGAGTTATCCCTCTCCTTTATATTTAGCCATTAAACTTCATAAACGATTCACAGATTATATCAGAAAGAACCTACATCCAAAATACAAAATTTAAAGCAAAATCAATAATTTTGCATAAAAAACCCATTTATCAAATTTAAGGGGAAGATAATCGACCCTCTCCCCTTTTAATTTGCAAAAAAAACTCTATAAATAATTAGCGATACGCCTAATCACAATGAACCTATATCCAAAATTTGCAGCAAATAGTGCAATTCTGTGTAAAAAGCCATTTATTTAATATAAGAGGGGCTATCCCTCGTCCCTCTTTATACTCAGCCATTAAACCCTTAAAACTATTCAGGGAATCACCTTATAAGAAAGAACCTATGTTTTAAATTTTAATACCATTGGAAAATTCTGCATAAAAACTAATTTTTTTAATTTGAGCGGGGGGATAATCGCCCGTCTACTCCATTTATACATAGCAAAAAAAGAAAAAAATCTTAACTAATCACAGATAAGCCTTATAGTAATGAACGTATATCAAAAATTCGAAGCAAATCGGACAATTCTGCGTAAAAAGCTATTTATTTAATTTTAGAGAGATTATCCCCGTCCCCTCTCTATATTTACCGATTGAACCCTTAAAATTATTCAGCGATTTACTTTATCAGAAAGAACCTATATCCAAATTTTGAAATACATTTTGTAATTTTGCATAAAATACAATTTATCTAATTTAGGGGGGGGGGGATAATCATCACCCTTTTTTATCTATTTTATTATTTATAATATTTAACCCATTTATCTAATTTAGAGAGGATTGGGGGGAGGGGTGATCGTTCATTCCCATAACTATTCAGGCAAACATCTTTTTATTATGAACGTGCATTCAAAAATTTAACCAAAATGGTTAATTCAGCATGAAAAACCGATTTACCTAATTGATCAGCCTTCACCCTCCCCCCCCCCCCCCGATCAATGAATCTCCAAAATCTATTTCTTGTCACTTTTTTTCCGGTAACTTTTTTTCCGTGTCCCTTTTTTCCCGGTAATTTTTTTTTCCGTGTCACTTTTTTCCGCTTTTGTAGTTTGTGTCACTTTTTTTCCGGTCATTTTTTTTCCGTTTACCACCAATCATACCAGGTATTATAACAGTTTTAAAAAATGGGATTGTTTCTACGTGCTTTTCTTGAAAAAAAAAAATTAAAAAACTGGTATAAAGCATAAATAATACAGAAAATTATTAGTATTTAAGGTTTATTTTAAAAATCATGCTTAATTTCCTGACTGCAATTTATGTTGTTCCAAAAAAATCCATTGTAATAGGTTAATTTGGTGAGGGTCCCGATTATAGAAAACTCACATCAGTGATTTATGCTTAATATAAAAAGCACAAACTAGTGAAAATTTATTACAACAATTATGATTTTTGTTATTTTTAAAAGATATGCCTGCAGAAATAATCATTATTTAACTATCTAGTATCTATCGAAGACTTAAAAATTTGTTTTCACAACATATAAGGTAAAATCATATTAAATTTAATATTAAGCTATTAATTGATTTATTATTTTAAAAATCAATATTTTACAATTTTTTCAATATTAATATTTATGCATGTATACTTTTATATTATCACATATATATGTACTTTAACTTATCCATGTAATGTACGGGTACG
The DNA here is from genome assembly GCA_964019185.1 of Maratus speculifer. Taxonomy (NCBI): domain Eukaryota; kingdom Metazoa; phylum Arthropoda; class Arachnida; order Araneae; family Salticidae; genus Maratus; species Maratus speculifer. The sequence goes on from OZ025301.1 coordinate 200,852,786, forward strand.
GATAACACACTGCCAAGTTTGGATTTAAGACAAATCTGCAGTTTTTGTCAGAAATTAAAAGCGTACTTTCTGACTTATTTACAAAATAATTATTATTAATACAAACATAAAAATAAAATTGCAGTATATTTATTAAGCCCTATAAAGTAGAATATAGTTTTTGGGTTTTCTAAGAAACTCCAATTTCTGACATTTTTTAAAAATAACATCAAAGTTTATCTTTAGATTTCTGAATTCGAAGGCTGAAAATAGCAAGATGGATCTCTTAATAATCCGCTTTAAATCAAGCTACTTCGAATTAGGATAAAAGTTTTTAGGATATAATTTTTTTTCGATAGGTTATTAATTTACTAAAGTAAAGGTTATTTATTAACTATCAGGGTGGCGAGTGGTTAGATAAAAACACAATCAATATAGATGATAATAACCAGTATTTTGTTAAAGATAAATTCAGTTTATATTATCTCTTTACATTATTTCAAGTACTTTCTGTAAGAAATTACTGGTAGTTTTCTCTTTTCTTGACTGTGTTTTTCCCGGTTTTCCCTGACCACTCGCCATTAATTAATTTACAATTCTGTATTTTCTTACCTTCTGTTTCATTTTCGTCCTTCTGAAGCCAGACTTTCAGGAATTTAGAAGCATGATTTGCATCGACACATCTCTTCTTACGCAGTTTTCGATAAAAATTGCCGGATTTTTTATTCTTACTTTTGCGTGAGTCATTCATATTCATTCCTCATAAATTAAAAATAAAATAATAAAAACAACAAAATTCATCCAACGAGCACAATTCCATAAATGAAAATGACCAGATCAGAGCTAACCAAGCAGGGCCGGTGAGAGGGGGGGGGGGGGGCACAGGAGACAACTGCCCAGGGGCCCGGGTCCAAAGGGGTCCGGTTTCGAATGGAAAAATTACTGAAATTTCATAATGATCCTAATCTTAATTTGGTCGCTCTTTTTTCCCTTTACCAGCTGAAAAACATTTCCCAGAATAGTAATTAAAGTTTTCCAACGAAGTACAGAAAATCTCCCATTTAGACTTCCCCTAGAGTCCGGTAAAAGGTGTGATATAGTTGATAGTGTTACAAATATTCGGAAACTTCCTGTTTTCTCAGACCGCGGACCACCGTGCTTGCCTTTAGACAAAAAAGTGTCGTTCAATGCGACCCTCATATCTCATTCATTGCAACCCCGATGTCACATTGGGCATTGTATTGGTACTAAGGCGTTAATTGATACCAGGCTGTAGGTTTCGTTTAAGTAATTACTTTAGCTAAAATATTACTGTGCAAGTGACAGGGACATACACACTGGGTGATAGGCGATACAGTTGTATTCAGGACCTAGGCTGAAAAGAGCATTGTGAGGACCGATTTTGTGTTAAATACATGCATACATTATATACAGAATATATCTTAGGGCCCATCTCATCTTTTTTCCGAGCCCGTAGCTTTTTTCTTCTAAACCTGATGAGCAAACTTAAATTAAAACCATTAATATGAAAAAAAAAAGAAACAAAAGGAAAAAGGGAAAGAAAAATTTTGAAAACAGAAATACGTTAATATATTTTTATTACTATATTTTAAAATATCAAACTCACTTATAACTTCATTAGGTACGAGATTTAGTATACTAATAAAATATCAAACTCACTTATAACTTCATTAGGTACGAGATTTAGTATACTAAAAATTGTAAATAATATTCAAAATCCACTATCTTCTCTCAAAATTGCTAGTTCCTAGCCGACCTCTCTCAAAATCAGTATCAATGCAGGGGCATGCGGGGCAATTACTCCGGGCCCCCCCGGCTTGAGGGGGCCCCCTAAGGACAGATATAAATTTATGTTTTTCATTAAAAGAGTATCAAATAATAAAAAATGGCCAAAAGTGACCAATTTTTTTTTTTTTTTTTTTTTTTTTTTTTTTTTTTTTTTTTTTTAAAGGGGCTCTGTTTTCTTATCTCCTCTGTTTCCGTGCCCCTTAAGGGTGTATTTCGATCCAAACTGCTTATTTTCCAATTTATTTTTGCTCTCAAACAAGTTTCATGCTTCTACTTTTAAAAATGTGTCTGAAATTGTATCGGAAAATTTCGAGCTGTTGAAGGTGAAAAATCGTTTTTTCGGATACACCCTTAAGGACTCACATTTATCCTTATATTCCTGTAACTGAAAAAAAACTTGTGTTCTGTAGTTTCTTAAAGTTACTTTCTTCTGCTATTACATATATAGATGTGAAAAGTACTTGGTATGAAATTTATGAACGCATACAATAGGTATGAATTTATATTTTAGTCACTACAGTAAAATTTATGAAAAATTTTAAAACAGAAGCCGCCCCCCCCCTAATAATGTTTGCCCAAGGGCCCCCGACTGTCAAAGTCGGGCCCTGTGTATACCTGTAAAAGAGGACATACTCCCTATTAACCCATTTCTTTTGTGTATTCTGCAACCGCTGTATGGGCGAGGATTTTCTCTTTACCCCAACAAATGATGATACATTCATTTTTTTTTTTTTTTTTTTTTTTTTTTTTTTTTTTTTTAAATTACTAAATATCTTATTCTGCGTATTTTCAATTCTTTTGTTTTTAGTATTATGAGAAGTCATCCAAGTTCGCCTCCTGGTCGGATGAAAAAATCTTTTCGGGCAATAAAGGGGGGGGGGGGGTGCTTTACTGGCCATGACGCTCCGTGCAATATTTTTTACTATACCACTAGAAATGCTTATATATATATATATATATATATATATATATATATATATATATATATATATATATTAAGGGTGTATTTTGTTGACAAATTGTCTTACTTAGAAAGTACAGAAGGTGCCGTGATTGGCAATTCTTTGATAAATGCAGAAAATATTGCAAAAAAAGCAATCAAAAACGGCAATTTGAACCGATTTTTCCGAAGCGGGACATTTGTGGACAAAAAAAGGGTCATATTTAGAAAATAATTGTTTATAAATCAAATTCTAATGATTCGAGCGTAAAATGACACTATACAGCACCTTATACGTCTCTTCAGAAATGCTCTCAGCAGGTTTCATGTTTCTACTTTTAAAAATGTGTCTGAAATTATATCGGGAAATTTCGAGCTGTTGAGGGTGGAAAAGCGTTTTTTCGAATACATCCTTAAAGGATGTTTAGCAAAGAATTTTCTTTTGCTGCGCATTCCCCCTTCCGTTTGTTTTTATTGTCCTGGAAACCTGACTTCGTATGGTCCATGGGAAGATGAAAATAAAGAAAGGAAACACAACACTGCACAGGGGGGGGGGGGGGGGGGGAGGTGGAGCCTTTATGGAGTTTTTTTTATCTAATAGAAAAGTCGGGCGGAGTAGTCATTTGGTATTTATTCGTACACGACACAGTTCAAAGTTCAAAAAATAGACTAACCTTGAAATAAAATACGGTGGTGATTTTCCTATACAAAAAGAGAGACATAATAAAAGGCATGATACATTTGGAATAGGAGGAGAAAATAGCCTAAAAAACAGCTTTGTTTTTCTTATTCATTTGCAGTTTTGTTTTGTAGATGATTTTCTTTTTCGAATTTTTTTATCTATTTGCAAATTTTAATGCATTTTTGTTCAGGTTTCTTTTTAAATTTTCCGACTGCGCAAAACATAAAAAAAATATCGTACATATATGCATTCATCATACCAAACAAATCTTAATTTGGCGCCCCCTTCACCTTCTGTTCTGGTGGCGCCCGGGGCACGTGCCCCCTCTGCCCCCCCCCCTAGTTTCGGCCCTGCTTGCGGTTTTCTACACGTTATGATCTCGTAACTTAGAACCTTGATCACGTGACGAAAAGATCATCTGGCAAAGCACCTCCAGATGTATAATCCACGAATAGACAAATAGCATTAAAAAAAAATTGATTTTCCGTTTAACTACAATTACGAAACTTTTGGTTTAGCAATACACACCTGTGAGAGATCTATTAGTGGAATAAAATGTAAAATGAAATTTTACGAGATGTGTCACTTTTCTCGCTGGTAAGCGATATGCTTTCTCAATTTTGAAACATTATATGTAATCCAACTCAAACAAAATGGTAATTTTGTACTCTGTTACGATTTATTTCTTTCATGGCGGCATAAGAGCTATCTGTTATTCTAAAAATTAAATTATTTACAGTAATTTAAAATAATTTAAAAGTGCTTGCGAATAATAATCTTGTCATAAAAATATTCGATTTAAATATCTTGCTAATAATTTTTCTGTATTGTCTAATAAATAATCAATTAACCGTTTGTTGTTAATAATTTTGAGCAGGAAACAAATGTCAGTACATTTTTTGATTTAATTTGATGTTCAAGGGGGGAAGTACATTACGATTCCCATTCGAACACAACCATGAGATCAAGAAAATTGGTTTGACAATCTTTACCTATTGGAGTGATATACAGAATGTTCTGACTAAAAAACATTCTTAAGGGTGTATTGGGAAAAATATTTTTCCAGCCTCAACAGCTCAAAATTTTCTGATACATTTTCAGACTCATTTTTAAAAGTAGAAACATGAAACTTGTTGAGGTGATTTTTGAGGAGATGCTTAAGAAGCCGCCTGACTTCACTTTTAGCTCAAATTATTAGTATATCATTTATAAATAATTACTTTCTCAGTATGACCATTTTTTATCGTTCCCAGATCGCCCGCATCGGAAAATTTGGTTCAAAACGCCAACTTTGACAGTATTTTTTTTTTCAATATTTTCTGCATTTATTAAAAAATTGACAAGTACGGCACGTTGTATATTTTCTAAATAAAAGAATCTGCCAATTTCATGCATTTAAGAGCAAAAAAGAATTTAAAAATAAATCAGAAAATAAGCAGTTTTCATTGAAATACACCCTTAAAGAATGGATTTTACGGCAAATTCATTGGTGGTAATCCCGTCATGTGTTATATAGTTTGGCTGGGTGAGTTCGTTATCGTTATCTATCTGCCATTAAAAATGTAGCAAGTGAGCAATTTGTCTTGTTAAGTTTGAAGATTCATGTTAATCCTAGTTGCATATACGAGGGCAATTGGGAAAGTAATCTCCGTTTATGAATTTAAAAAAAAAACTAATGAAAGGAAACATGTTTTATTACTTAAGTATGAAAGACACGTTCTTCAGCTACTTCTCAACATGATTCCCGTATTAATTAAAACAATTATCATAACTGTAAATCAGCTTTGAAATTCCATTGTCACAGACTTCTGCCGCCGGCCTATTCAACTGCTATTATTTTTTAATTCAACTCGCACCACTCTTTCAAGCCAAAGAATTTTAACATATTTTTCTGTATAATTTGCTCATAAATGTACTAAAAAAAATGTTTTAAAAAATAGTGGCTAAAGTAAAATATTACGAGGGCAATTCGGAATTTGTCAATATGAATAAAAGAATATGTTAAAATTCTTAGGATTGAAAGAGTGGTGAGAGTTGAATTTAAAAACAATCGCAGTGGAATAGGCCGTCGGCATAAGTTTGTGACAATGGAATTTCAAAGCTGATTTACCATTATGATAATTGCTTTAATTATTACGGCAATTATTTTGAGAAGTAGCTGAAGAACGTGTCTTTCATACGTAAGTAGTAAAACATGTTTCTTTTCATTAGGTTTTTTTTTTTTTTTTTTTTTTTTTTTTTTTTTTTTTTTTAATTCATAAACGGAGGTTACTTTCCGAATTGCCTTCGTATTTGTGATATGTTTCCAAAAAGGTACAAATTTTGTAACCCTAGAGAATAGATGGAATCACACTTTTTCACAAACACAATAATAATCCATTCTTTCACATTTCAAATGAAAGTGTATGATGATTAACGGCAAAAACAAGAAAGCCGGTTACACAAAACAAGGCTTTTCTCTTGCAGTATATTCTGAGGTAACGCTGTTGTATTTTGATATCTATACTAATAAAAGAACAAAACGCTCTGTCTGTCTGTGTGTGTGTCTGTGTGTGTGTGTGTCTGCGATGGCTAGCAAAATCTACAGCACGTACGAAGCTCAAAATTTTTTTGAGAGTAGCCCAATGTCTCTCCTGATGCACCTGAAGCTCAGAATTTCAAAATTCTATTTATTAACTGAGTAATTAATTAAATTCGAAAGTTCACTCTCATAAAAAATCGCCTTTTTTTCGCTTTTTTTCCCTTTCATTTTCTTATGGTTGATTGGTTGGTTAAAATTTTCGCAGAAATAATTAAAAAAGCTGGAACAGACCTTTAAAATTCATAGACTGGCAAACTGTCAGTTTAAATGAAGATTTTTTTTAAATCACAGCTGCTGTACACCATGGAGAAAAAGATAGGTGGAGGCGAAGTAAACCAAAAAAAAAAAAAAAAGGTTTGCAATATTAAACCATTTATCGCTAAAATTTTAATGTCTCAAACAAAAGCACGAGGAAGGAATTTTGTATTAATAAAACGAATTGAAAGAAATGAATTACAGCTGAAGCATATTTTACGAAGAAATAGTAATTTTTTAAAATGGTTTTTTTTCTATTATATTATTTAGGTTAAAGTTACGTTAAAGTTAAATAGCATTTATGTTATGGTTAGAATAAGGATATGTTACAATAAAGTGAAGGCTAGGTTACATTTCTGTTATATTTAATTTACGGTAGGGTACTGTTAAGTCGCTGTTATGTTACAGACAGGTTCTGGTTACGGTACAAAAGTTTAGGGTTAGGAATTTATACACAGAGTGAACATTACGCAAGATTTGATTAAAAATAATACTTACTTTTGTTAAATAGCTCTGAAATTATAATACTATATACCAATCTTTTAGCTACCATCGTGTATCGATTTCATTCATGGTATAGTCGGATTTAAGAGTGATATAATTAGTTTGAAATTCAAAATATTTCACTTGGGATTTGTATTTGAAAATAACAATTAGTTAAGTGACTTAACAGTGATTTTTACGGGTAAATATCAACTTTTTAACACGAAATTCATGCAATCGTTGGATACATATTCCCTCCCGCGTTTTTCATTGCTCATTTTGAGTATTTTTAGAGCTTAATATTAGTTGTTGTTTTTAAAACCGATTTTTCACACAGTCAGTGGCTACGTATTTGCCGTATTTGCCTATACAGACAATGCATTTCTGCATGTAACGAGTTAATGATAAAATCATACAAATTTTAAGTTTGTTTAATATTGTTAATACGGACCCGGGCAACGCCGGGCGGGTCAGCTAGTCTCTTATATTTTTGCATTGTGTATATTGTTTTGGTATAGATGGTATTATTTTTAAGCATAAATATTAATTTCTGTGATTTTGTTTTTCGTTTCGTAAAATAAATGTATTCAAAAATATTTTTTAAACTTCATATTATGATTTAGTACAATTACTTTTGGGAAATTTAAAACAATTTATTATGTTCTATAAAATACTCTTAAGAATATTTTTGTCATATTTTCAAACTGTATTGTATAGTTACGTAATTTGAGATTTATTTTGTGTAAACAAATATTTTTTTTTAAGTTTACAAACAAATTTTATGTTTAAATTTTATTTATTAAAGTATTTTGTTAATCATGCAGAAAAATAACATGGAACATAAGAATAAAAGATTTTTTTCTTTAAAATAGGATATGCGTTCTATTTCTGTTTAAATATTTCAGTACATAGTGTGCATGTATTTATTAAACTATATTCACTTAGATACGCACTAAAAGCAGAATTCGACATTTAAGTATTTGCAAATGTATGTTTATATGACAAGTAGAAAATAATCACATTCTCCTGAAACAAATTAATTTTATACATAAATAAATTATAGATGTGCTTCTTTGTATATATCTGAATGCACAAAAGCTATTAAATACTTGGTGGATAAAATATTTCAACAAAAATAGAACAAATATTCTAAATTTAAAAAAAAAATGGTTTCAAGAAATAAAAGGTATTTATTATTCTACAAATAATTTTCATTGTCATAAAGTAAACTATACTAATATGTAATAATATAAGAAATAACTGTAGAAATTAATATTTTTTATATTAAAAGTAACAACGTTAAGTAACGCTAAAATAATACTTAGAATGTATGGAAAATGTATCATTGTAAAAGAATAGCGTAAAAACACTGCATCTTATGGTTCTAAGTTAGGAAAAAAGTCTTGTTTTGATGTGACGATAATTTTTTTCCAGTTTGTCATTTTCGAATTAAAAATAAAAGGACCAAATAAGCTACATAAGAATTACATTTGAAAAGAATTCAGAATTAAAAAATATGTACTCGAGGGATGGATGAATGGGGGATGGTAAGACTGAAGAAAAATATGGATTTTGGTGAAGTTTAGTAAAAGCAAAAATCTGCCAAAACATAGTATCTGACACAATAAAAGTAATTTTAAATATATATTTTAATCATTCGAAGTTTATCATTTACAGTAAACTAATAAGTAAAAGAGTAAAATTCTAAGTTTTTATTATTAAATATCATTCAGCTTTTTTAATAGTATTATATGCATGTTATATTCCAGTGAGTGAAATCTCTTCAATTTTTTTTTTTTTTCAGTCATGACATTTATATGTATTAAAACAAAAAACCTAGATAAAAAATTTAATTTTAATTTTAAAGAATCAATAGAATATCTAAAATTAATTCAAATAGACATTAAAAATATTTTGGAAAAAATTATCAAAGCTATTAAAATAATATTAAATATTAAATATTAAATATTAAATAATATTAAAATATGTTTAAAAAAATCAAGTAAAAAGTAATATTTTCTCAAAATAAAAGTGAAAACACTCCTTGGTATAGTGATTTAGTCAAAAGAAATTGACAAGAAAATCTTCCCAATAAGTGGTGCAGTCACGCGTTCTGCCTATTAATTTAGCCCAAAAAAGGCTGAAAACGGCATATCAGAAAGGAGTGAAAATAAACACACCGCAAGATAGATTAAATTCACTCCTATAGGATAAGTGCATTTTCAGAGTCAGAAAAGAGTGAAAAATAACTCCGTCTAAGTTAAAAACATTACATTTTTTAAGAGAGTAAAACAAATAAATTTAATTTCAAAACAATTATAAGAGGAAGTTAATAATTTTAATCAAATTAATAATGAATTAATATTTTATATAACTATTAATTAATAATAATGAATTAAATTGATAATAAAATTAAATTATGTAAATAAAATCCGAAATTCCAATTTTTTAAATTAAAATTTTAAAAAAAATGGCGAAAAAATGAGTAAAATTTTAAATTTCTAAAAACGAAAAGAATTGTTTAAATGAAATTTAAAATGCTGAATAATTATTAAATTGCAATATTTTTTTAAATAGAAAAAAAATTGAATTCCAAAAGATATGAATGCCAGTGATTATTTACTAAACACTTAAACTGGCAAAAAATATGAAATATATTTTAATTTAAAAAAATCAAAATATAAAATCATCGAGATCCAGAATCGAGGTTTGAACTAAGAACCTTCTGTTCATTACCGAGATGTTTTACACTCAATTTATGATGTCTACCCCAAAAACGCTGAAATTAAGGTTCTCTTCTAAAATATAAATATAAAAAATTAAAGGGTGAATTTGAAAAAATAAATTTAATTAAAATAATAGATTTTTCCGAAATTGTATTATTTGTCGTGTGACACGTTATATTTTAGCTGTAAGCACACAAAATTTGAAGTCTCTGACTTATACGGGTTTTGCGTACGGACTTTATGACGGAGAGATAGACACAGCGGTGAGTTGATTAGGGTTTCGTCAAATGATGAAATCTTTAAAATGGAGTTTTACAAAAATGTTTTTCATATTATGAACAAAAATTCGAAAAGTGATCAGTGACGTTATGACAATATAGGAAAATGTTACGGAATGTCTTTTTTTTTTTTTAATTATTTGTATGCATATTATTCATGCTAATATAACTTTTTCTTTAAAAATGGTTAAAAATCGTCAGTTAAGCATACACTATACGTCCAAAGGTGACCGGCCACTTTGATTTTGATGTTTTGTTAAATAACTAGAAAATTAAAATGTGAAAACTAAAGGAATTATCCTGAAATTCCAGGTGTTTAAACAGAATAGTACAAATAATACATCTCCGCGAAGATTTTTTTTCCCGATACACCATAGGGACCGTTACCAAATTGAAAAAGAAAGAATATTGGATAAACCCTGTTAAAAATAATGTAGCAAAAGAATTCAAACTGTAGATTATCATTAAGTGACTTATTGTAATAAACTGTACTCATTTTTATGAGGATAGCATGTATAGTTCTAGAAAAATTAAGGTTTTCATAAAAACAGTCCCAAATTTTGACAGTTCTTTTGTTTATAATTTGCAAAATTCTTAATATAAAAAATGTTCTTTTCAGAAGACATGACAAAAAATACTGTACACAATATCCTGTAATCAGAATTAAAAAATAATAAAAATTGTATGAAAAGCAGGTTTACTAAATAATTTTTCTCTGTGCATGCGTAAAAGAAATCAAAATAAAATTTGCATAATTTGTTAGCTAAATATATAGAGCATTTTTTGTGAAAGTCACAAAAACGTTGCTTGAAAGTTCTGAAAATGATCATCGATGGAATAAGCTCAAAATCCGTTATTTCCAAAAGGAAGCAAAAAAATTAGATACTGTATCCAAATACAGTAAGTAGTACGTGCTATATTATGTATTCTATATTGACACTAATCAATGGATAAATAGATATAGCTCTTCATTATTTTGCTTCATTTTGGGAATAACGGATTTCGAGATAATTCTATCGAGGACAATTTCACAGTTTTCACGCTATGTTTTTGAGACTTTCACAAAGGTTTCTCTATAAATTTAGCTAGCACATTAGGTAAATTATATTTTGGTTGCATTCATGCATGCGCAAGGAAGCATTAATTAATTAAACTGCTCATATTTCATCCAAATTTTATTATTTTTTAATTCCGATTATAGGGTATATTGTACAATGTCATTTGCCGTAATTTCTAAAAGGAACATTTCTTTGTGTTAAGAGCTCTGCCAATTATAAGCAAAAAACGTGGTGAAATTTGGGAATGTTTTTATTAAAACCTCAATTTTTTTACAAGTATGCATGCTATCCTTATAAAAATGAACACTGTTCATTACAATAAATAATAAAAAAATAATAAAAGCTATTTAATCATAATATACAGCTTGAAAGCTTTTGCTACATTAGTTTTGGCAGAGTTATCCACGAGATATTCGTTCTTTTTCAATTTCTTGGGTCTCTCTGGGTTATTTGTTGGGTTTGTCCTCTGTGCGGTTTCGGGAAAAAATCGTCACGGAAATGTGTACTATTATTTATTTTATGTATGATATTTACCTGTACTATTCCGTTTACACACCTGCAGTTTCAGGATAATTCCTCATGTATTTTTCTGGATATTTAACAAAACGTCAAAAATTGCAAGTGGCAGGCCACCTTTGACCATATAGTGTATTTTGCTATTAAATAATCTTCGAATTACTTACTTAACAAGGTATTCCAATAAACTTAATCATAAATATTCGTGTAATCTCTTTGTAAAGTGAATTTCTCCGTGTATTTCTAAATATTTCCTTATCTCAACTCCTTTCGGATTAACCAATCAAGATTCTCTTCCTGTAATTGGAGCATTAGTCCTAATTGTCTCCATTCATTCCGGTTCCAGAAAGCATTTGCAGCAAATCTTATCAAAATGAGAGTTGATCTCGTGAGAATCGTTCGAGGCGGACACATTAGGTTTTCCCGGAATGATCTCACCTCACTTAGACTAAAACTGGAAGCAAAAATACTTACCGGAGGAGTTGAATGTGGCGTTTGTTAAATCCACTATTCTATTGCGTTTAGAACCAAATGAGATTCATACAAGGATTTGATTTTTACAATTTCCTTATTAATGTTACAATTTGAACTAAGTCTATTACATAAATGTAAATTAAGCTGTTATAAATTTCAATATGCAGTATTTTAGCTATGGTATTAAATATATTGCTATGCGTTTTGATTATTTTAATTTGGATGTAATATTAATTTATTTATTGGTAAATAAATATTTTAAATTATATTTAAATATTATTTATAAATGCATACGCACCTTTGTATATATGTATATTAAAATGTGAAATCTCTATAGTGTGAGTGTGATGTTTTTCTTAAATTATTTCTTTCCTCCAAATTTCGATAAAAAACCATTTTTAATTAATTATTTATTTTATCATAGCATCTTCTGTTCCCTTCTTAATTTTCCCCCAATTAAAAAAAAAAAAAAAAAAAAAAAAAAAAAAAAAAAAAAAAGATAGTTAACATATGCTTTTTATCAATAAAACTGCTATCAGATAGATAAAATTTACTTATATTATTAAACATCCTCATTGAATATCAAATAAAACGCAGAAAAGGGGATTGATATGACTTAGATTTTTTGGTCTACAATTTATTCTCATTCCGTTAAACATTCATAAAAAATAAATCTTTGGTCTGCTAAGTTTTAGAGAATAACTTTCTCATTAGATTGTAAACATTTCCAGCACATGAGATTACATTGCCTCATTTTATATGACATTAATCACTTCATATGCTCTTTCGCCCCATCAGCGACTGAGAGGCTCTATTCTAGAAGCTGATAGACGAGAGATGCTGAGTTTGAACCCCATCGCGCCCATCGATCTAGTCTTTTGGATTTTTCCGTATTATTTTTAACCTTGGATTTCCTTGGAAACCAAATAATCTTGTGTGTCAAACCTTAAAACCAAATACTCTTGTGTGTCTCTTTAAATTAAGTATAAACGAAAGCACGGCATAATCTATAGAAGGCTTACAATACTTACATTCTTTTTACTTACTTACTGGAATACTTTTGCTTAATCTATAGAAATCTATAAGTATTACATCTATAATACTTATTTACTTCCATTATACTTTATTCTTTCACCAAGTTTCACCGATGCCTGTAAATGTCGTTTTACCATCCGTTGAGTTTGTGTGCAGTAAAATGCCGTTAGGTGAGGACGAGTAGAAGTTTGAGATCGAAAGTTTGTATTTGTAGGGGAACGTATAAACAGTTTTGAATTTAAATAGCCTGTAAAGATTTTAACACTATTCTACTGGTGTCAATTGACACATTTTGAGGTTTTAACTTCTGGCTATTAAAAATGGATAGGGGAGCATAGAAATGACATTTTAACGAAAGGTTATAATTTTATCGAAAGTTTCGATTTAATTTAGACATGTAAAATAAAGATTTTAAGTTATAGCTTTATCATTCGTACTCGCAAAAATGTTCAATTTATTTACATATGATCATTCCATCTTGCTTATTATAGAAAGGTGCGAAATAAAAAAAAGTCTAAAATTTACGAAAATAAACTAATAGCACTGTATTTTTGCACAAAAATGAAAAAAAGATCACTTAGTTAAAATCACGAAAATGAACTTATTGTACAATATTTTTGCACAAACGTGAAAAAAAAATCAAGTCAAAAATTCACGAAAATAAACTAATAGCGCAATATTTTGAACAAAAACATTAAAATCACTTGTTTAAAAATGAATTATGCCTGGAGTAAGGAAATTTTTATTCTCAATACACAGAATATTCTCAAATAATTAAACTAAAAATCAAACCAGTCCTAAAAGCTAAGAAATATTAATACAATATTATGTATATAAGTTGACTAATTTTTAATGCCTATTTTTTAAATATTGCGATGAAATGTTGTCTCAGTATTGAAGGGTTGAATGTTTTCTAATATTTGGTAAACATATTTACTTTTATAAAACCTATAAAAGCAATATTTGCACAATTTTTATTTTTCAGTCTTTTTTTTTAAATATTTCGATTGTAAATTTTATATTTAAGCAATATTATCCTTAAATTAGAAAACCTAAGTGAACGCCAATGTTGTTGAATATTGGCATATCATTGGTTTTATTCCCTTTACAATGGCTTTATATTGAAAAAATGATAACATTCTATGTTGGGACAATATTTAATTTCAAAGAATGCAATACTACATCAACATTTGCATGTTAATAGGAATATTCTAGTCATTATGAATCGAGAAAATTTTGATGCTCCATAGAAATAACAATTTTGCAGAGAATTTTTTTCCTCTGTTTGAAATTGTTGATTTTCGGCTTAGTCTATCTTTATACTAAAACCTTCAATTGTTTCATATTTCTGTTTCGTTTCTGTTTAAACATTAGCATTGCTATTAAAATAACTAAACATTGTTTAATTTTGATATACAAAATTTAAAAATTAAAAAATACAGTAATATTCATCAAATATACAAGTAAAAAATTACATAAATGCATATAAAATTAAAAATAGAAATGGTTTAGTTTAAATTTCAACCCTCCATTAATGCAATAATTTTTAAATGACCAGAAACTACACATCATATACACATTTAATACTTATAATTAAAGAAAATATGAAAAAACACATCATAGCATTATTGTGTATTCAAGTGGAATTACGCAGCATTCGTTAATCGGCGAAATTTTTTTACAAGTGAATCAACTGAATCAAATCTATGACGATAATATCAGATTGCGTTGGAATAAAGTTAAAAATAGAATTGATCTTGAAGGTTGATTTGCTCGTAAGTAATTTTCGCCGTTTAATGAATCCTGTGCAGTTCCATCTAAATGCACAGGAAAGCTTTGATATTGTTCTTTATATTTTCTTTGATTTTAACAACAGTCTAACCTCCCTGTGCGACCATCTCTCTTAAAAGACCACCTCCATGAACGACCATTTTTTCATGAAACCAAGTTTATTCCCATAAACTCAATATTATTTTTACCTCTATTCAATGACCATCCCAATTGAGCTTCCTCCATGAGCGACCAAATTTTTTTGAAGAAAATAAAACAACTCCGTCCTTTCTGAGTCATTTGAAGAACGTTTTATTTGAAAAATGATTTCGGAGAGCGCATTATTTATCAAACTTCTAAACTAAGTTTTTTTTTCTTTCGTATTCTAGTAATTTTTAAGTGTTTAATCCTTTTTGTGCCTTTTTAAGCAATGAATTTTACTCTAATGGTAAATTATGAATGACGGTCAATAAACTATCCTGTCAAATTCCGTTAGAAAACTGTCAGTGAAATAGATAAAGTAGTTATGAAATCGTCTTTAAATGTTTCCGCCCCAAAAAATAGCATTTATTTACTAAACTTTGAAAGTACTTGGAAAGTAAAATTATAAAAGATAAAATCTTAAAATCAAAGTAAACTCCAATGAATTCATTTTTTTAATTCTGCAGTAATTAACTTGTTTTGATACTTAAATTTTTATATTTTTTTCTTAATGTGAAAAATAAATTTTAGTAACATTTATTGTTACCTTTTTTCAACAATAAAAATCTAAATTTAAACATGGCCTCCATTAAGAAACAAATTCTTGGAGCCGCCAATTTTTATTGGAATGGATCCTTGTTGGTTTAGGGAGGTTTTACTGTATTAATAATTATTAACTGTAAACATGATATGTAGCTTCTGGTCATTTTAATATTATTGCACTGATGAGCGGCTGAAACTTAGTCAGCATGCATTTTTAAATTATGTATGTATTTATGTAATATTTTACTTGTATGTCTGTTGAATTGTAGTATATTTTTTAATTTTTAAATCAGCCTTACTAATTTGTGAACCTATATAATGAACATTAAATGTAGATTTTTCCTCTTAATTTTCAAAATAATCCTCTTAATTTCAAAATAAAATTTTCATTCATAAATAAAAGTAAAACTTCAAAAAATTGCAAAACTCTTTTGAATATATAGAGAAAAACCATCTTTTATAAAGAGAAACCATATCGTACACAGGATTTTCAAAAAGTCAAAACTAAATCAGAATTATTTAAATGAACTCACAAAGCGTTACATATCACCGAAAACAGAAATAACATGTAATGAAATTTTAAAGCTATGCTCAGAATGTGTACCATAAACTCTTCAGGCACAAATTAATATTCCGTAACCCCTCCAGCAGCTAAACGTCACAACGTTGTAAAAATACGCTTCATAAATTACGTCACATATTTTACGCTCTCATCCGACGCATTAATTTCTTGTCATCCCTCTTTGCAAGCGACTTCAAAGGGTTTAATGCTGCAGAACGTTTTATACAACTCCAGTTCCTTTCAAGTCTCCATAATGTGCAGCACATATGTTTAAATTCTTTAAGACTATGCGTGAAAAAACCCCGCACCCTCGCACGCAAATGCGAGAGAAGGAGACTCGATGACAGCTGTGTGAAATGTGGTGCTGCCAGGCCATAAACAACTCTTCTCGTTTCAATCTTTCTCTTCCCAGTTTTTACTCCGAAATATGAGAAATTAAACTAAGTTTACAATGTGCGCCATTTCAGCACTGTACTGTATTTTTGCATATTTATTGCGGATAATGTAAGCGATGTACTAGATATATGAAGGATTAAAATGATGTTTATATGATCTGTTTAAGGGAAGAAAAAAAACAGGATTTTCTAAAAGTATTTTAATACATCTAAAAAATCATTAAAAAGTAAAAATTAACAAGAATATGCACATACAGTTTTTCTTACTCTATAAAGAGGAACATTTTTATTGATTTGACCATTTCGAGCAGTTAGATTTTTAAAATTTTAGACGACCCTTTTAAAATAATTTTAATCATAAACATGAAAACATAATTTACTTGAAATAGAAAAATAATTTTCAATATATTTTCTGAAAGATGGAAAAATTACTTATTTTTACTCAAAAGTCTAAAGGAAATAGTTAAACCAACATAACAAAAATTATAAATTAAGCATGGAAACAATTTTTATATTGGCGGTTCATTTACTCGCAAAAACTTTTTTATAATTCCGTAAACCAAAAATTAAAATTCTTGTCTTTACCCGAACTGAGCCCCAGCATGCGAAATATAGAGACCGAGAGATTGCAGCATACAGAATTACTTAACCGAGTTCATGACTGAAATTCCAGATTTAGTTAAAAGTTGATTCGCTTATTAAAACGCAATCGGTCTGACAAGTCATAATTTGGTGGGAAATGCCTAAAAACCTGATTTTAGCGGATGATTCGTAGGTTTACCATTTTGTTTTTCTGTACCCAAAGTTATGAAAACATGGAGGAATGTGTACAGGAAAACCTGCAACTTCAAATTTACGAGTAAACCGCTAATGTCGGGTATTTAGATGTTTTCCATGAAGATCACGTAAGGCTTGGTGACGTCACTGCGACATCGTTTTGAAGTCATATTGTGACTTTGTGACCATCGATTGTCGATGTGAAGTCTCAGTGACTAAAATGTGAAGTCGTTATGGCCGTTTTAGAGCTTGTTTGTGAAGTCACACTGTGACCACTTTGTGAAGTCATGGTGTGACAAATTTGTGAAAAATGTGTCATTTGTGACTAGTTGACATTAACATTTGACGAAACTCTGACAAAAGCGATGATATTTAAATTGCCAGAAACATGTTTTTTAAAGTAAATAACATGTTTTAAAGAATATTTGTAATTTTCTAAAAAAAATTAAGAAAGAATTTTTAAGAAATTTTTCTCAGTCACAATATGACGTCACTGAGTGGTGGCATTTTCGTCACAGATGTGATGAGACCAAAGTGACTCACAGTGACGTCATTGTGACATCACTGCGACCATGCATGCTATAAGGGATATGACTTGTCAGATCAATCTCGTTTTAATATGCGAAACGATTTTTAATTTATTCAGGAATTTCAGCCGTGAATTTGATGAGGTGATTGTTTGTGCTTCTGCCTCCCGGTCTATAGTATCATTATGTCTTATCCGAGATGTAGATCGGGATTTTCATTGATATTCCTAACAATCAAAAGGTTGGCCTATAGTGCATCCCGAGTTCCAATATTTCAAACAAAAGGATTCAAAAGCCAATTTGTTGTGTTGCTTATAAAGATTCTTGAATGTTAGTTGTTGATCATAGTTTATTTGCGTGTGTGTTATTATGGCTTCTTTGAAACATACTTTGAGATAATCTATTCGAAATATAATCGCACTTTATAATACCGATTTTTACAGCTGTTTTTCCAATACCCACTAATGAAAGAGAAGATCGGACAAAATTTGAAATGATTCGATTTTGTTGTTGCTGCTGCACATTGTGATCATTGATTTGAAAAATGTTCTTTTAATTATGATTATAATACGACACTTATTATTTTTTTCATTCAAATAAAATAATCTATTTTTGAGTCATCATTAGTTTATCAGAAGGTTATAAAAACTTTTAAAACTGCAACTTTTAAAAAATATTTGTTTTTAAATTAGTGAAGAAACATCGTCTACTATATGAACATGCATAACTAAGCGCATCGGATGAACCAAAAGTAATAAAAAGTCGAAATTCAGTAAATTAAAAAATATACGATATGTTTTTTACAGACATGCACGAAAAAGCATTGGAATGTTTTTAATATTGGAAAAAATATTGCTAAAATTGCCCTCTAGGAACTCTGAAAGTGTTTCTGGTAACATTTAGAATCTTTAACTTGACACTTGTTGCAAAAATTTTCAACAAAGCTGGGCAGAGTATCATGCTATTGCTGATAATAAATTTTATTAATAACATGTGTTTTATTGAACATTTGTATTTTTGATACTTCCGAACTGCTATACTTCGCTGTGCACTGAAAATGAGTTGGACATCATTGTAATTGTCTTAAATAACAAGATAAAGTGCTTAGCCGCTTGTCTTACTATCCCAAGTCATCTCGCTTTCGGATGTATGATATTCAGATATATTATCCCGAGAAAAATCGGTCATAGCATAATCTGTCACTGCGATTTCTTTTATTACGTCTTTAATTGATCTGAAGCTAGAAAAAAAAGAGAAAATATTCTTAAATCTATATATATAAAAGAAAGTCTGGATTTTGTATTAATCACAGCATAAAAAAGTCTGCCGAAGCTATAATCTTGAAAATTGGGGTAAAAATACTTCTGATAACATCGAGTGCCACTAAGAAGGGATTTTCGAAAATTCCACCCCTAAGGGGGTTAAAAAAAGGAACGAACTTTTAAAAAATTCCTTAAAAATCGGCTTTTGTAGTTATTTTTCAACTGATAACATATTTTAGTGTATTTTTTCATGCTGAATCGAATGGTACCAAGGAAATTCCTTTAAGTTCAGTAGTTCGCCAGATACTTCACATTTTCCTGATTTGGAGGTGTCTTCGGCGCAAAAACCTGAAATTTTCATTCCTTATCTATATATATAAAAGAAAGTCTGGATTTCGTATTAATCACAGAACAAAAAAATCTGCCGAACCTAAAATGTTGAAAATTGGGGTAAAAATACTTCTGATAACATCGAGTGCCACTAAGAAGGGATTTTCGAAAATTCCACCCCTAAGGGGGTTAAAAAAAGGAACGAACTTTTAAAAAATTCCTTAAAAATCGGCTTTTGTAGTTATTTTTCAACTGATAACGTATTTTAGTGTATTTTTTCATGCTGAATCGAATGATACTAAGCAAATTCCTTTAAGTTTAGTAGTTTGCCAGATACTTCACATTTTCCTGATTTGGCGGTGTCTTCGGCGCAAAAACCTAAAATTTTCAATCCTTATCTATATATATAAAAGAAAGTCTGGATTTCGTATTAATCACAGAACAAAAAAATCTGCCGAACCTAAAATGTTGAAAATTGAAGTAAAAATACTTCTGATAACATCGAGTGCCGCTAAGAAGGGATTTTCGAAAATTCCACCCCTAAGGGGGTTAAAAAAAGGAACGAACTTTTAAAAAATTCCTTAAAAATCGGCTTTTGTAGTTATTTTTCAACTGATAACATATTTTAGAGTATTGTTTCATGCTGAATCGAATGGTACCAAGCAAATTCTTTTAAGTTTAGTAGTTCGCGAGATACTTCACATTTTCCTGATTTGGCGGTCTCTTCGGCGCAAAAACCTGAAATTTTCAATCCTTAACTATATATATAAAAGAAAGTCTGGATTTTGTATTAATCACAGCATAATAAAATCTGCCGAAGCTATAATCTTGAAAATTGGGGTAAAAATACTTCTGATAACATCGAGTGCCGCTAAGAAGGGATTTTCGAAAATTCCACCATTAAGGGGGTTAAAAAAAAGGAACGAACTTTTAAAAAATTCCTTAAAAATCGGCTTTTGTAGTTATTTTTCAACTGATAACATATTTTAGTGTATTTTTTCATGCTGAATCGAATGGTACCAAGGAAATTCCTTTAAGTTCAGTAGTTCGCCAGATACTTCACATTTTCCTGATTTGGAGGTGTCTTCGGCGCAAAAACCTGAAATTTTCAATCCTTATCTATACATATAAAAGAAAGTCTGGTTTTCGTATTAATCACAGAACAAAAAAATCTGCCGAACCTAAAATGTTGAAAATTGAAGTAAAAATACTTCTGATAACATCGAGTGAGGTAAGAAGGGATTTTCGAAAATTCCACCCCTAAGGGGGTTAAAAAAAGGAACGAACTTTTAAAAAATTCCTTAAAAATCGGCTTTTGTAGTTATTTTTCAACTGATAACATATTTTAGAGTATTGTTTCATGCTGAATCGAATGGTACCAAGCAAATTCTCTTAAGTTCAGTAGTTCGCGAGATACTTCACATTTTCCTGATTTGGTGGTGTCTTCGGCGCAAAAACCTGAAATTTTCAATCCTTAACTATATATACAAAAGAAAGTCTGGATTTTGTATTAATCACAGCATAAAAAAGTCTGCCGAAGCTATAATCTTGAAAATTGGGGTAAAAATACTTCTGATAACATCGAGTGCCACTAAGAAGGGATTTTCGAAAATTCCACCCCTAAGGGGGTTAAAAAAAGGAACGAACTTTTAAAAAATTCCTTAAAAATCGGCTTTTGTAGTTATTTTTCAACTGATAACATATTTTAGAGTATTGTTTCATGCTGAATCGAATGGTACCAAGCAAATTCTTTTAAGTTCAGTAGTTCGCGAGATACTTCACATTTTCCTGATTTGGTGGTGTCTTCGGCGCAAAAACCTGAAATTTTCAATCCTTAACTATATATATAAAAGAAAGTCTGGATTTTGTATTAATCACAGCATAAAAAAGTCTGCCGAAGCTATAATCTTGAAAATTGGGGTAAAAATACTTCTGATAACATCGAGTGCCACTAAGAAGGGATTTTCGAAAATTCCACCCCTAAGGGGGTTAAAAAAAGGAACGAACTTTTAAAAAATTCCTTAAAAATCGGCTTTTGTAGTTATTTTTCAACTGATAACATATTTTAGAGTATTGTTTCATGCTGAATCGAATGGTACCAAGCAAATTCTTTTAAGTTCAGTAGTTCGCGAGATACTTCACATTTTCCTGATTTGGTGGTGTCTTCGGCGCAAAAACCTGAAATTTTCAATCCTTAACTATATATATAAAAGAAAGTCTCGATTTTGTATTAATCACAGCATAATAAAATCTGCCGAAGCTATAATCTTGAAAATTGGGGTAAAAATACTTCTGATAACATCGAGTGCCGCTAAGAAGGGATTTTCGAAAATTCCACCCCTAAGGGGGTTAAAAAAAAGGAACGAACTTTAAAAAAAATCCTTAAAAATCGGCTTTTGTAGTTATTTTTCAACTGATAACGTATTTTAGTGTATTTTTTCATGCTGAATCGAATGATACTAAGCAAATTCCTTTAAGTTTAGTAGTTTGCCAGATACTTCACATTTTCCTGATTTGGCGGTGTCTTCGGCGCAAAAACCTAAAATTTTCAATCCTTATCTATATATATAAAAGAAAGTCTGGATTTTGTATTAATCACAGCATAAAAAAGTCTGCCGAAGCTATAATCTTGAAAATTGGGGTAAAAATACTTCTGATAACATCGAGTGCCACTAAGAAGGGATTTTCGAAAATTCCACCCCTAAGGGGGTTAAAAAAAGGAACGAACTTTTAAAAAATTCCTTAAAAATCGGCTTTTGTAGTTATTTTTCAACTGATAACGTATTTTAGTGTATTTTTTCATGCTGAATCGAATGATACTAAGCAAATTCCTTTAAGTTTAGTAGTTTGCCAGATACTTCACATTTTCCTGATTTGGCGGTGTCTTCGGCGCAAAAACCTAAAATTTTCAATCCTTATCTATATATATAAAAGAAAGTCTGGATTTCGTATTAATCACAGAACAAAAAAATCTGCCGAACCTAAAATGTTGAAAATTGAAGTAAAAATACTTCTGATAACATCGAGTGCCGCTAAGAAGGGATTTTCGAAAATTCCACCCCTAAGGGGGTTAAAAAAAGGAACGAACTTTTAAAAAAATCCTTAAAAATCGGCTTTTGTAGTTATTTTTCAACTGATAACATATTTTAGAGTATTGTTTCATGCTGAATCGAATGGTACCAAGCAAATTCTTTTAAGTTTAGTAGTTCGCGAGATACTTCACATTTTCCTGATTTGGCGGTGTCTTCGGCGCAAAAACCTGAAATTTTCAATCCTTAACTATATATATAAAAGAAAGTCTGGATTTTGTATTAATCACAGCATAATAAAATCTGCCGAAGCTATAATCTTGAAAATTGGGGTAAAAATACTTCTGATAACATCGAGTGCCGCTAAGAAGGGATTTTCGAAAATTCCACCCCTAAGGGGGTTAAAAAAAAGGAACGAACTTTTAAAAAATTCCTTAAAAATCGGCTTTTGTAGTTATTTTTCAACTGATAACATATTTTAGTGTATTTTTTCATGCTGAATCGAATGGTACCAAGGAAATTCCTTTAAGTTCAGTAGTTCGCCAGATACTTCACATTTTCCTGATTTGGAGGTGTCTTCGGCGCAAAAACCTGAAATTTTCAATCCTTATCTATACATATAAAAGAAAGTCTGGATTTCGTATTAATCACAGAACAAAAAAATCTGCCGAACCTAAAATGTTGAAAATTGAAGTAAAAATACTTCTGATAACATCGAGTGAGGTAAGAAGGGATTTTCGAAAATTCCACCCCTAAGGGGGTTAAAAAAAGGAACGAACTTTTAAAAAATTCCTTAAAAATCGGCTTTTGTAGTTATTTTTCAACTGATAACATATTTTAGAGTATTGTTTCATGCTGAATCGAATGGTACCAAGCAAATTCTTTTAAGTTCAGTAGTTCGCGAGATACTTCACATTTTCCTGATTTGGCGGTGTCTTCGGCGCAAAAACCTGAAATTTTCAATCCTTAACTATATATATAAAAGAAAGTCTGGATTTTGTATTAATCACAGCATAAAAAAGTCTGCCGAAGCTATAATCTTGAAAATTGGGGTAAAAATACTTCTGATAACATCGAGTGCCACTAAGAAGGGATTTTCGAAAATTCCACCCCTAAGGGGGTTAAAAAAAGGAACGAACTTTTAAAAAATTCCTTAAAAATCGGCTTTTGTAGTTATTTTTCAACTGATAACATATTTTAGAGTATTGTTTCATGCTGAATCGAATGGTACCAAGCAAATTCTTTTAAGTTCAGTAGTTCGCGAGATACTTCACATTTTCCTGATTTGGTGGTGTCTTCGGCGCAAAAACCTGAAATTTTCAATCCTTAACTATATATATAAAAGAAAGTCTCGATTTTGTATTAATCACAGCATAATAAAATCTGCCGAAGCTATAATCTTGAAAATTGGGGTAAAAATACTTCTGATAACATCGAGTGCCGCTAAGAAGGGATTTTCGAAAATTCCACCCCTAAGGGGGTTAAAAAAAAGGAACGAACTTAAAAAAAAATCCTTAAAAATCGGCTTTTGTAGTTATTTTTCAACTGATAACGTATTTTAGTGTATTTTTTCATGCTGAATCGAATGATACTAAGCAAATTCCTTTAAGTTTAGTAGTTTGCCAGATACTTCACATTTTCCTGATTTGGCGGTGTCTTCGGCGCAAAAACCTAAAATTTTCAATCCTTATCTATATATATAAAAGAAAGTCTGGATTTTGTATTAATCACAGCATAAAAAAGTCTGCCGAAGCTATAATCTTGAAAATTGGGGTAAAAATACTTCTGATAACATCGAGTGCCACTAAGAAGGGATTTTCGAAAATTCCACCCCTAAGGGGGTTAAAAAAAGGAACGAACTTTTAAAAAATTCCTTAAAAATCGGCTTTTGTAGTTATTTTTCAACTGATAACATATTTTAGTGTATTTTTTCATGCTGAATCGAATGGTACCAAGGAAATTCCTTTAAGTTCAGTAGTTCGCCAGATACTTCACATTTTCCTGATTTGGAGGTGTCTTCGGCGCAAAAACCTGAAATTTTCAATCCTTATCTATATATATAAAAGAAAGTCTGGATTTCGTATTAATCACAGAACAAAAAAATCTGCCGAACCTAAAATGTTGAAAATTGAAGTAAAAATACTTCTGATAACATCGAGTGCCGCTAAGAAGGGATTTTCGAAAATTCCATCCCTAAAGGGGTTAAAAAAAGGAACAAACTTTTAAAAAATTCCTTAAAAATCGGCTTTTGTAGTTATTTTTCAACTGATAACATATTTTAGAGTATTGTTTCATGCTGAATCGAATGGTACCAAGCAAATTCTTTTAAGTTTAGTAGTTCGCGAGATACTTCACATTTTCCTGATTTGGCGGTGTCTTCGGCGCAAAAACCTGAAATTTTCAATCCTTAACTATATATATAAAAGAAAGTCTGGATTTTGTATTAATCACAGCATAATAAAATCTGCCGAAGCTATAATCTTGAAAATTGGGGTAAAAATACTTCTGATAACATCGAGTGCCGCTAAGAAGGGATTTTCGAAAATTCCACCCCTAAGGGGGTTAAAAAAAAGGAACGAACTTTAAAAAAAATCCTTAAAAATCGGCTTTTGTAGTTATTTTTCAACTGATAACGTATTTTAGTGTATTTTTTCATGCTGAATCGAATGATACTAAGCAAATTCCTTTAAGTTTAGTAGTTTGCCAGATACTTCACATTTTCCTGATTTGGCGGTGTCTTCGGCGCAAAAACCTGAAATTTTCAATCCTTATCTATATATATAAAAGAAAGTCTGGATTTCGTATTAATCACAGCACAAAAATATCTATTGAACCTACAACTTTGAACGAGAGTTCTATAATCAGTTTAACATGATTATGTAAGCTATATTTAATTATCTCAATATATATATAACGCAAAGCGAAATTTCATTGCGGCCGCTTATAACTTAAGTTCTACAAGATAGATTTTAATGGATTTTACATTGTTAGATGTATAATTTTTCAGAAATTTTGTAACAAATGAAATATAGCATTCTACGTTGTTTAATTGAATACTTAGGAAATGTTTTTTTCGTATGAACCCAATTACAAAAGTTTGGCTTTATTTTAAAAGTTCCGCTGAATGAATTTTTATGTGGTTAAAAATGCTAACATGTGGTGCGCTACGTCATTCATTGGTGACTAACAGTGAACTTTTCGTTTAGATGACTGATTTTTCACCGATGACAGACAGTCTAAAGTACGATATAAAACTAAAAATTACTATGATATAAAAATTTCGTTTGATTCAAAGTTTCTTAAAAAAAAAAAAAAAAAAAAAAAAAAAAAAAAAAAAAAAAAACTGACCAGCGTAGCGGGCGAAGGCTGCTAGTCTATATATATAAAAGAAAGTCTGGATTTTGTATTAATCACAGCATAAAAAATTCTGCCGAAGCTATAATCTTGAAAATTGGGGTAAAAATACTTCTGATAACATCGAGTGCCACTAAGAAGGGATTTTCGAAAATTCCACCCCTAAGGGGGTTAAAAAAAGGAACGAACTTTTAAAAAATTCCTTAAAAATCGGCTTTTGTAGTTATTTTTCAACTAATAACATATTTTAGTGTATTTTTTCATGCTGAATCGAATGGTACCAAGGAAATTCCTTTAAGTTCAGTAGTTCGCCAGATACTTCACATTTTCCTGATTTGGAGGTGTCTTCGGCGCAAAAACCTGAAATTTTCAATCCTTATCTATATATATAAAAGAAAGTCTGGATTTCGTATTAATCACAGAACAAAAAAATCTGCCGAACCTAAAATGTTGAAAATTGGGGTAAAAATACTTCTGATAACATCGAGTGCCACTAAGAAGGGATTTTCGAAAATTCCACCCCTAAGGGGGTTAAAAAAAGGAACGAACTTTTAAAAAATTCCTTAAAAATCGGCTTTTGTAGTTATTTTTCAACTGATAACATATTTTAGTGTATTTTTTTATGCTGAATCGAATGGTACCAAGGAAATTCCTTTAAGTTCAGTAGTTCGCCAGATACTTCACATTTTCCTGATTTGGAGGTGTCTTCGGCGCAAAAACCTGAAATTTTCAATCCTTAACTATATATATAAAAGAAAGTCTCGATTTTGTATTAATCACAGCATAATAAAATCTGCCGAAGCTATAATCTTGAAAATTGGGGTAAAAATACTTCTGATAACATCGAGTGCCGCTAAGAAGGGATTTTCGAAAATTCCACCCCTAAGGGGGTTACAAAAAAGGAACGAACTTTAAAAAAAATCCTTAAAAATCGGCTTTTGTAGTTATTTTTCAACTGATAACGTATTTTAGTGTATTTTTTCATGCTGAATCGAATGATACTAAGCAAATTCCTTTAAGTTTAGTAGTTTGCCAGATACTTCACATTTTCCTGATTTGGCGGTGTCTTCGGCGCAAAAACCTAAAATTTTCAATCCTTATCTATATATATAAAAGAAAGTCTGGATTTCGTATTAATCACAGAACAAAAAAATCTGCCAAACCTAAAATGTTGAAAATTGAAGTAAAAATACTTCTGATAACATCGAGTGCCGCTAAGAAGGGATTTTCGAAAATTCCACCCCTAAGGGGGTTAAAAAAAGGAACGAACTTTTAAAAAATTCCTTAAAAATCGGCTTTTGTAGTTATTTTTCAACTGATAACATATTTTAGAGTATTGTTTCATGCTGAATCGAATGGTACCAAGCAAATTCTTTTAAGTTCAGTAGTTCGCGAGATACTTCACATTTTCCTGATTTGGCGGTGTCTTCGGCGCAAAAACCTGAAATTTTCAATCCTTAACTATATATATAAAAGAAAGTCTCGATTTTGTATTAATCACAGCATAATAAAATCTGCCGAAGCTATAATCTTGAAAATTGGGGTAAAAATACTTCTGATAACATCGAGTGCCGCTAAGAAGGGATTTTCGAAAATTCCACCCCTAAGGGGGTTACAAAAAAGGAACGAACTTTAAAAAAAATCCTTAAAAATCGGCTTTTGTAGTTATTTTTCAACTGATAACGTATTTTAGTGTATTTTTTCATGCTGAATCGAATGATACTAAGCAAATTCCTTTAAGTTTAGTAGTTTGCCAGATACTTCACATTTTCCTGATTTGGCGGTGTCTTCGGCGCAAAAACCTAAAATTTTCAATCCTTATCTATATATATAAAAGAAAGTCTGGATTTTGTATTAATCACAGCATAAAAAAGTCTGCCGAAGCTATAATCTTGAAAATTGGGGTAAAAATACTTCTGATAACATCGAGTGCCACTAAGAAGGGATTTTCGAAAATTCCACCCCTAAGGGGGTTAAAAAAAGGAACGAACTTTTAAAAAATTCCTTAAAAATCGGCTTTTGTAGTTATTTTTCAACTGAAAACATATTTTAGTGTATTTTTTCATGCTGAATCGAATGGTACCAAGGAAATTCTTTTAAGTTTAGTAGTTCGCGAGATACTTCACATTTTCCTGATTTGGCGGTGTCTTCGGCGCAAAAACCTGAAATTTTCAATCCTTAACTATATATATAAAAGAAAGTCTGGATTTTGTATTAATCACAGCATAATAAAATCTGCCGAAGCTAAAATGTTGAAAATTGGGGTAAAAATACTTCTGATAACATCGAGTGCCACTAAGAAGGGATTTTCGAAAATTCCACCCCTAAGGGGGTTAAAAAAAGGAACGAACTTTTAAAAAATTCCTTAAAAATCGGCTTTTGTAGTTATTTTTCAACTGATAACATATTTTAGTGTATTTTTTCATGCTGAATCGAATGGTACCAAGGAAATTCCTTTAAGTTCAGTAGTTCGCCAGATACTTCACATTTTCCTGATTTGGAGGTGTCTTCGGCGCAAAAACCTGAAATTTTCAATCCTTATCTATATATATAAAAGAAAGTCTGGATTTCGTATTAATCACAGAACAAAAAAATCTGCCGAACCTAAAATGTTGAAAATTGAAGTAAAAATACTTCTGATAACATCGAGTGCCGCTAAGAAGGGATTTTCGAAAATTCCACCCCTAAGGGGGTTAAAAAAAGGAACGAACTTTTAAAAAATTCCTTAAAAATCGCTTTTGTAGTTATTTTTCAACTGATAACATATTTTAGAGTATTGTTTCATGCTGAATCGAATGGTACCAAGCAAATTCTTTTAAGTTTAGTAGTTCGCGAGATACTTCACATTTTCCTGATTTGGCGGTGTCTTCGGCGCAAAAACCTGAAATTTTCAATCCTTAACTATATATATAAAAGAAAGTCTCGATTTTGTATTAATCACAGCATAATAAAATCTGCCGAAGCTATAATCTTGAAAATTGGGGTAAAAATACTTCTGATAACATCGAGTGCCGCTAAGAAGGGATTTTCGAAAATTCCACCCCTAAGGGGGTTAAAAAAAAGGAACGAACTTTAAAAAAAATCCTTAAAAATCGGCTTTTGTAGTTATTTTTCAACTGATAACGTATTTTAGTGTATTTTTTCATGCTGAATCGAATGATACTAAGCAAATTCCTTTAAGTTTAGTAGTTTGCCAGATACTTCACATTTTCCTGATTTGGCGGTGTCTTCGGCGCAAAAACCTAAAATTTTCAATCCTTATCTATATATATAAAAGAAAGTCTGGATTTTGTATTAATCACAGCATAAAAAAGTCTGCCGAAGCTATAATCTTGAAAATTGGGGTAAAAATACTTCTGATAACATCGAGTGCCACTAAGAAGGGATTTTCGAAAATTCCACCCCTAAGGGGGTTAAAAAAAGGAACGAACTTTTAAAAAATTCCTTAAAAATCGTCTTTTGTAGTTATTTTTCAACTGATAACATATTTTAGTGTATTTTTTCATGCTGAATCGAATGGTACCAAGGAAATTCTTTTAAGTTTAGTAGTTCGCGAGATACTTCACATTTTCCTGATTTGGCGGTGTCTTCGGCGCAAAAACCTGAAATTTTCAATCCTTAACTATATATATAAAAGAAAGTCTGGATTTTGTATTAATCACAGCATAATAAAATCTGCCGAAGCTAAAATGTTGAAAATTGGGGTAAAAATACTTCTGATAACATCGAGTGCCGCTAAGAAGGGATTTTCGAAAATTCCACCCCTAAGGGGGTTAAAAAAAGGAACGAACTTTTAAAAAATTCCTTAAAAATCGGCTTTTGTAGTTATTTTTCAACTGATAACGTATTTTAGTGTATTTTTTCATGCTGAATCGAATGATACTAAGCAAATTCCTTTAAGTTTAGTAGTTTGCCAGATACTTCACATTTTCCTGATTTGGCGGTGTCTTCGGCGCAAAAACCTAAAATTTTCAATCCTTATCTATATATATAAAAGAAAGTCTGGATTTTGTATTAATCACAGCATAAAAAAGTCTGCCGAAGCTATAATCTTGAAAATTGGGGTAAAAATTCTTCTGATAACATCGAGTGCCACTAAGAAGGGATTTTCGAAAATTCCACCCCTAAGGGGGTTAAAAAAAGGAACGAACTTTTAAAAAATTCCTTAAAAATCGGCTTTTGTAGTTATTTTTCAACTGATAACATATTTTAGTGTATTTTTTCATGCTGAATCGAATGGTACCAAGGAAATTCTTTTAAGTTTAGTAGTTCGCGAGATACTTCACATTTTCCTGATTTGGCGGTGTCTTCGGCGCAAAAACCTGAAATTTTCAATCCTTAACTATATATATAAAAGAAAGTCTGGATTTTGTATTAATCACAGCATAATAAAATCTGCCGAAGCTAAAATGTTGAAAATTGGGGTAAAAATACTTCTGATAACATCGAGTGCCACTAAGAAGGGATTTTCGAAAATTCCACCCCTAAGGGGGTTAAAAAAAGGAACGAACTTTTAAAAAATTTTTAAAAATCGGCTTTTGTAGTTATTTTTCAACTGATAACATATTTTAGTGTATTTTTTCATGCTGAATCGAATGGTACCAAGGAAATTCCTTTAAGTTCAGTAGTTCGCCAGATACTTCACATTTTCCTGATTTGGAGGTGTCTTCGGCGCAAAAACCTGAAATTTTCAATCCTTATCTATATATATAAAAGAAAGTCTGGATTTCGTATTAATCACAGAACAAAAAAATCTGCCGAACCTAAAATGTTGAAAATTGAAGTAAAAATACTTCTGATAACATCGAGTGCCGCTAAGAAGGGATTTTCGAAAATTCCACCCCTAAGGGGGTTAAAAAAAGGAACGAACTTTTAAAAAATTCCTTAAAAATCGCTTTTGTAGTTATTTTTCAACTGATAACATATTTTAGAGTATTGTTTCATGCTGAATCGAATGGTACCAAGCAAATTCTTTTAAGTTTAGTAGTTCGCGAGATACTTCACATTTTTCTGATTTGGCGGTGTCTTCGGCGCAAAAACCTGAAATTTTCAATCCTTAACTATATATATAAAAGAAAGTCTCGATTTTGTATTAATCACAGCATAATAAAATCTGCCGAAGCTATAATCTTGAAAATTGGGGTAAAAATACTTCTGATAACATCGAGTGCCGCTAAGAAGGGATTTTCGAAAATTCCACCCCTAAGGGGGTTAAAAAAAAGGAACGAACTTTAAAAAAAATCCTTAAAAATCGGCTTTTGTAGTTATTTTTCAACTGATAACGTATTTTAGTGTATTTTTTCATGCTGAATCGAATGATACTAAGCAAATTCCTTTAAGTTTAGTAGTTTGCCAGATACTTCACATTTTCCTGATTTGGCGGTGTCTTCGGCGCAAAAACCTAAAATTTTCAATCCTTATCTATATATATAAAAGAAAGTCTGGATTTTGTATTAATCACAGCATAAAAAAGTCTGCCGAAGCTATAATCTTGAAAATTGGGGTAAAAATACTTCTGATAACATCGAGTGCCACTAAGAAGGGATTTTCGAAAATTCCACCCCTAAGGGGGTTAAAAAAAGGAACGAACTTTAAGAAAATTCCTTAAAAATCGGCTTTTGCAGTTATTTTTCAACTGATAACATATTTTAGTGTATTTTTTCATGCTGAATCGAATGGTACCAAGGAAATTCCTTTAAGTTCAGTAGTTCGCCAGATACTTCACATTTTCCTGATTTGGAGGTGTCTTCGGCGCAAAAACCTGAAATTTTCAATCCTTATCTATATATATAAAAGAAAGTCTGGATTTCGTATTAATCACAGCACAAAAATATCTATTGAACCTACAACTTTGAACGAGAGTTCTATAATCAGTTTAACATGATTATGTAAGCTATATTTAATTATCTCAATATATATATAACGCAAAGCGAAATTTCATTGCGGCCGCTTATAACTTAAGTTCTACAAGATAGATTTTAATGGATTTTACATTGTTAGATGTATAATTTTTCAGAAATTTTGTAACAAATGAAATATAGCATTCTACGTTGTTTAATTGAATACTTAGGAAATGTTTTTTTCGTATGAACCCAATTACAAAAGTTTGGCTTTATTTTAAAAGTTCCGCTGAATGAATTTTTATGTGGTTAAAAATGCTAACATGTGGTGCGCTACGTCATTCATTGGTGACTAACAGTGAACTTTTCGTTTAGATGACTGATTTTTCACCGATGACAGACAGTCTAAAGTACGATATAAAACTAAAAATTACTATGATATAAAAATTTCGTTTGATTCAAAGTTTCTTAAAAAAAAAAAAAAAAAAAAACTGACCAGCGTAGCGGGCGAAGGCTGCTAGTATTATAATAAAACATATGCTTGATTAAATTATACATATAATACTTCATTAGCAGTTTTCCAAGTTTTGTGATATGAAATGCACACGATAAAAAGAATAGTGTAATTAGAAAAATTTTAAATTTCAAAGCAGAAAATTGCAACAAAATTTGATTGTTTTTTTTTTTTTAAGTTTTTTTAACCATTTGAAAAATGGTTGTTGCTTTCGGTCTACAGATATCTAGACACATCTGAATCTGTGTGATACGAATTTTATTCGTTTTCTGAGTGGTCCATGTATAATGTACAGAAATGGATTAATTCTGTTGTCACGACGACAAAAAAGTGCTAAAAACTACAGAAAAATTAATAACTAAAAACAAATTGAGGTACACCTTTCAAACAAATTGTATTTAAAAATACGCTTTTTTTTAAATGGACGGTGTAAAAATTGGAAATGCGCAATGTTTCGAAGTTTAAAAATTTGCAGTACCGAAAAGTGTAAAACTGAAGTTTCATTTAAAATTTGTTTATTATTGATCCAGGAATATTAATGTTTAATCCATGACTTACACAATAAATGACTCTATTATTACCTAAGCCACGTTTTGATCATCATAAAATTTATGTTAATTTTTATTTTTTTTTAAATATAGAATTTATTTATAAGTCGATTTAAATTATTAAAATTTTGAAAATATTATTTTACAAAAGGTTCGTGTAATTTATTAAATTACATTATTTATTTATTTATTTATTTTCAAATAAATTGGTAAGAGAAGCGATTAATGCATATTACATAAAAACAAATTTTCAAAACCTGGCATTTACAACAAATTATAACCTTAAATTTTCAACATCAGACGTCATTTTTTGAATATATTGAACCTATACTGCCCATTATCAATTTGTTTTACTGCTGTAACTTTCAAGTTTGTAATATAAACATATAGTTAAAGCATTTTCATGTACAGTTCTAAATCCACTAACTCTTAGCTTTAAAAAGAAAAGCACAACAAAGTAGCCCCAAAGATGCACTTTGTAAAATTAAGGCATTGCAGTTACCAATTCGTTTCCACCGTTATTTTTATCCTGCAGCATGCTTTCAAGAAAACTCATCTTCAGAAACGAGAGTGCCGATCAAATATGGCGCAGCAGCAACTTTAGTATTGGAGCTCGATTGTGTTCCTTTTATGTAAAACGCAGAGCTATCTCGCCCCATTAATATTGAAGCTATCTGCACTCTGGAGCATTGCATTCTTCCGACAGAATAGAGATCGAAGGAACAAAAGGGTTTCTTTTCAGCTTCCTGTCATTTCATACTCGATGACTTTGGCTTGAAAAGACCACTTTAGCATATGCTTGGTTTTCTTAGTCAAAATGCTAGCAATATTTTTGCATAAAATAGTTGCAGAAATCTCAGATTTAGCTTTTTAAAGAGGAGTATTTGTCAGAGCCATTTATTTTATGTTAAAATGTTCGATATTATCTGTTTAAAATGCAAAGTGTTAAGGTTGTGAAAAAAATAGAAAATGCAATTTTAGAAAGACTGTGTTATGTATATCGGTTCTTTCGGACTTTTGATCAAGTTTTACTCTTTAACTAATCAATAAGAAGAAACTGTGGTCAAATACTAGAAAAGTAGTATTAGAAAAATAGATTCATCATGAAACATTGATACTAAAATTGTTGTTAACTTTCAGTACTTTTATTAATCATTCGAAAAATGATTGTTTCTGTCAGTCGAGTATAGAGAGATCTCAAGCATATCTAAAATCTTGCGAAGTCCGTATTTTATTCGTTTTCTGATTGGTTCATGATTAATGTCTAGAAAGGGAATATTTCTGTTGCCACTATGACAAAAAAATATTATTAAAAAACAAACTGCATCTAAAAATATGTTTTTTCCCCTACATGACGTTGTAAAAATATAAAATATGTGATGTTTCGCAGTTAAAAAATTTGCAGTATCGAAAATTTTAAAACTAAAATTTCATTTAAAATTAGTTTATGCTTGATCCAGGAATATTAATTTTTAATTTATAGCGTGTGCAATGTATGACTGTTATTACATAACTAATGTTTTGATCATCATAAAAATGATGTTTATTATTGTGTGTTTTTTAAATATAGATCTTATTTATAAGTCTAAAATTTTAATCTTTCAAAATTTGAAAATGCCATTTTTCCAAATAATTCGTATAATTTGTTAAATTAAGTTACTTATTTATTTATTTACTTACTTACTTTTAAATTAATTGCTAAAGGAAGCAGTTAAAGCATATTACGCAAAAACAAATTTTCAAAACCTGACATTCACAACAAACTATAATGTTAAATTTTCAACATCAGATGTCTTTTTTTTGCCTATATTGAATTTTTACTGCCCATTATTATTTTTTTTTTTTTACAATTTTAGCTTTAAAGTTTGTAATATAAACACATAGTTAAAGCGTTTTCACGTCAAGTTCTAAATCCAACTTTTATTTTTAAAATGGAAACCGCAACAAATCTAGTTCCAAAGATGAAAATTTATAAAATTAAGGCACCGTGGTTATCAATTTTTTTCTACCGTTATTTCCATTCTGCTTTCAAGAGAAAACCCATCAGAAGCCGATCAAATATGGCGCAGCAGTAACTTTAGTATTCGGAGCACGATTGTGTTCCTTTCAAGTAAAACGCAGAATCATCTCACCCCATTAATCTCGGAGCTATCTGCATTCTGGAGAATTGCATTCTTCCGACAGAATAGAGAGATCAAAGGAAAAAAAGGGTTTCTTTTCAGCTTCATGCACATTTCGAACTCTATGACTTTGGCCCAAAAAGACCATTTTAGTAGTTGCTTGGTTTTTCTTAGACGAAATTCTAGCAGTTGTTTTGCATAAAATCTTTCCTGAAATCACAGATTTAGCTTTTCAGAGAAGAGTATTTTCCACTGCCATTTATTTTGAGTTAAAATGCTTGTTATTATATATTTAAAATGAAAAGTGTAAAACTTTTGAGAAAAATAGAAAATGCAATTTTAGAAAGACTTTTTCAGGTATGCAGGTTCTTACGGACTCTCGATCATGTTTTAGAGTTTAACTAATCCGCAAGATTAAACTATAGTTAGATACAACAAAAATAGTATTAAAAAATTCCTCATGAAACATTGAGACTAAAATCTTTTTTTAAATTTCAGTTTTTTTGTTAACCATTTGGAAAACAGTTATTTCTGTCGGTCGAAAATAGAGCTATCTCAAGCATATCTGAAATCTTCTGATGTCCGAATTTTATACGTTTTCTGATTGGTTCATGCTTAATGTCCAGAAATAAAATACTTCTGTTGCCACGATGACAAAAAAGTATTAAAAACTAGAAAAAATTAATGACTCAAAAATAAATTGAGATATAGTTTCAAACATATTGCATTGAAAAGTACATTTTTTCCATAAACGACAGTGAAAAAACTGAAAATGTGCAATGTTTTGAAGTTTAAACATTTGCAGTACCGAAAAGTGTAAAACTTAAATTTTATTTAAGGTTTGTTTTTGTTTGGTCCAAGAATATCAATGTTCAATCCATGGCGTACTCAATATAGAACTCTGCTATTACGTAAGCGAGGTTTCGATCATCATAAAAATTATGTTTATTATTATTATTTTAAATATGAATTTATTTATAAGTCTAAAATTTTAGTCTTTAAAAATTGAAACTATCCTTTCAAAGTGGTTCATGTAATTTGTTAAATTACATTATTTACTCATTTATTTACTTATTTATTCTGAAATAAATTGGTAAGGAAAGTGGTTAATGCATATTACACAAAAAACAAATTTTTAAAACCTAACATTCACAACAAATTATAACCTTAAATTTTCGACATCAGACGTCATTTTTTACGCATATAATTTTTTTACTGCCCATTATCAATTTCTTTACTATTCTAACTTTCAAGTTTCTAATATAAACATATAGTAAAAGCATTTTCACATACTGTTCTAAATCCACCAACTCTTATCTTTTAAAAGAAAACCACAACAAATCTAGCCAGAAATATGCACAATTGTAAAATTAAGTAACCGCTGTTATCAATTCTTTCTATCGTTATTTCCATTCTGCTCCATGCTCTCAAGAGAAAACCCATTTTCAGAAACAAAAGCGCCGATCAAATATGGCGTATCAGCAACTTTAGTATTCTGAGCTCGATTGTGTTACTTTCAAGAAAAACGCAGAACCATCTCCCCATTAATCTTGGAGCTCTCATGAAAGTTAGATGCATAGTTTAATTACTGGGACAATCAATATCATTCAGTTACATTACACTAAATGGGAAAAATACTTCCAAGCGCATTTTAATGCTGTTACACTCTTTCTAACATAATAAAATTGATATGCATATCCTTATATATATTATAAATGTGAAAGTGTGTCCGAAAATTGGAATGAACTTGGCCTCAAAACGGATGGTTTAATGTCTTTGAATTTTTGTATATAGATAGATTATTGGCTTGAAATGAACATAGGCTAATTTTTATTTATTTTATTCAAATATTTTTCTTAATAATTCAAAATTTCACTATTTTTCATACAGAATAAATTGAAAAATTTTCCATAATATTTAATCATCTTTCTTTTTTCGTTGCCAAAAAATAAAAAAACCGGAATAATTATTTATCTTCTGTAATTAATTTTCAACTGAAATATTTTCACGTGATAAAACAAAATGAATTAAATAAATGGACCCTATTCTGTGTTTCGGTTCGAGGTTAAAAACCGCAATTTTACCAACTGTGACGTCAGAGGAATACTGTTTTTCTTCTTATATCAGGCAGACGATTATGTAAAATTTCTTTTACACTTAGAAGACTTCACAAGAATATAACTTCACACTTTACAAGAAGATAAATATTTTAGTAGTTTTTCCAAATATTAATCCGTAATCAAAATGAACCTTTTTTTTCCTTTCAGTTCGAAGCTATACAATTTAATTTTTTACCAATTGTGACGTCACAGGACTACTTTCCATTAAGAATTTTAAACTTATCAATATAACGTCATATCTGAAACAAAGTATAAGTTTTCAAGTTTTCATTTTAATAACACAATGTAATTTAGAATAAATGCTAAAAAGAGACGACTGTGACGTCACATATTAAAAATAAAATAAATATACTCTGATGTTGTAATGAAATGAGATTGAATTATGATATCAAAAGTTATTATTTAAAGAAAATTAAGTTTATCGTCTGAGCGTGGTTAGTATAAATATTTAATTTTAAAATGAAATAAGTTTTTTAAAGATTAAGTATTAAATGATTAGAAAATGTTAATAATTTATACATATCGTAAATAACGTAATGATCAATGAAAAATACTTTTTACCATTCTTAGAAAGTAAGAAAAACTCAACTAATAACTAAAAAAATATTTTTTTGTGTGTAAATTCTTAAAATTGTTCAATTCTTCAAATATAAATAAAAATCACTTTAAAAATGTACTATCGGGCTTAAAATCTAAAGATTTAATGTAATTGTGAGAAAATACATTCCCTCAGTCAATATCTCAATTTCGCATAATGCGCTCGAAGTGTGCTGGAAACAGGTTTGTAAATGGATATTAATTCCAATTTTTTTTAGCTCTTAAAAAGTAAAAATATCTTGTCACTTTTAAGAATATTTTTTTACAATAAATTTCTATAAATTTTTATGGTATGCAAAACATATATGTACAAATTATACAAAAACTAGCGGCCCGCTCTTGCTTTGCTTCGAGTACTCCCGTGTCAATACTGACACCGCAAATTGTTACTACCACTTCATCCTATTAAATTCAACTACTAAAACCATTACTCTCCTTTTAAGTAGTCGGGTAAAAAGTAGCCTGTATGTTAATCTAAGGTGCCAGATAACTCCATACAAAGTTTCATAAAAATCGATCCATCCGTTATTACGTTATAGATGGTGTAACTAACACGACTTTGTTTTACGAATATAGATTACAGCAGTCCTCCCAGGCTTTGTACGGGTATTAAAAAAAATTCAAGTTATAAATTTTTACACACATGCTCATACTCTCTTCTTTGTGGATGGAGTTATTAAAAAAGTGTAAACTTATAAAAGAAAATTCGGATATTAGTATTATTTTTTATTTATTTGTAATTCATACACTACATTTTTAGTTATTTACTTTTAACATTTTTACCTATTTATTTTATTTTTACAACAATTACAGGATGTCTTTATACACAATAAATCTTGTAGGGTTCAGCCTGCGTTTGCAATGTATAAGCGGAAAAAATGAAATTATTTACGACATCACATTAAAAACCTCAAAAATAACAGTATTTCTCCACTATTTAATGGATGTTATTATACATATAAACCTTCCTCTTGAATCATTCTATCTATTAAAAAAAACCGCATCAAAATCCGTTGGGTAGTTTTAAAGATTTAAGCGAACATAGGGATATAGGGACAGAAAAAGCGACTTTGTTTTATACTATGTAGTGATGCCACCTAAAACAGTTTTGAAGTAGATTTTTCCTAACACTGTTTTTTTTTTTTTTTCGTTTTACGGAAACTACCTCCATTTTGACACTTTCTAACATGGTCTAAAAGTGTTTACGACTTCAGCCTGTCTGTATACCGGATGCCGAGTGCCTGGGGTCTGCCGTCTGTTTGTCCGTGTTTCAACTTGAGTAAATATAGTAGGATTCATACGAAAATAACTTACGTTATTGAGTTTTGCCATAGCATGTGCGGCATTGAAAATGCGCCAGGTAGCAATTATAGCTGAATCACAGGAGCACTCATAAGGAGACTTTACGTTATGGTTTAAGGAGGAAAAATCATTTCTGGTGTATTTTGATAATGTTACATAATTTTAAATGTAATGAAATTTACATGCATTTTTAAGGTTCACAAGAACATGGTTACCATTGAATATGTTAAGTGTAGTACTTATAGTGTGCGTACAGGGAGCTCAAAAATATTCCAATATATAATGGTCTGTGAAGAAGAACCATTTGCAGCGCATTTTAATAATGTTATTTTATTAAGGTTATTTTAATAATATTGAAATTGATATCAGTTTCTGAAATGCACTAAAACAGGATTTCTATAGAAAATGGGCTGAAAAGATTTAACATTCATTTACAAGATCACAGAAAAATGTTCGGTAATATAATAGTCCACGGGGAAAAATATTCTCAGCGTACTTTAATTGCGTTGCACTATTTCAAACATGATGAAATTAATATACTGAGATTAATCAATACAATGATAAATACTGAAATTTACTACAATATGCTTGCAGTTAAGTATGATTTGCATCACATTTTTTGTTCATTTACACAGACGCATAAAAGATTTTGGACCTGTGTCCAGATCTCAGATATTGTATCCAAAGTATGGTCTATTGGAAAAGAATGCTGAAGAGCTTTTACAATTATCGTATGTATTTTAAGGAAAACTAATGCATCCTGAAGTTCAGCTACATTTAGTATAATAAGAGATGTTTGTAGAATTTGAATAAATCATGTATCGGACTACACAATAAACTGGATATATGGTCACCTGTGCAATAGCGATTCCCGGAAATATGAATTCAATAATTTTAATCGGGTTTTTTGCTTGAATAATTTAAGCTAAATATGCGGTCGTATAAATATTTGCACGTAGTATACAGGACTGTAAAAAAGAATCCAAGTAAGTTTCTGTCTATTATTAGAAATTGCTAAAGGTGAATTTTAATCTTCGTTACACTTTTTCTAACTAAGCAAAATTTTAACATTGTATTTAGAATATTTACAAACACATAGATCATATACACAGCTGAAGAAAAGAATGGGCCGGCGAAGTTATGTATTATGGAAATGTTGGATTTTTTTTTTTATTATCTAGGTTTAACATATGATTTTTGTTTCTTTGATATGGAATTCTGAAATACACTACAACATGATTTGTGTACAATTGGGGTGCGTTACAGTTGTTCTACAGTATAAGTGGTTGCAATTTCATTTTCGCGATTGCTCATATTATCTAACACATTTCCATTTTATTTGACCGAGTTCTTTAAGTCCCCCATAAAAAAACTACTGCATAGCCTCCTATAAGATATGTGTTATATATTTTTTAAATTATTATTAATGAAACGTTTTGTTTAACTAAAGCGTTTATCTTTTTTTTAATGCTACGTGAACGACGTCACGGGTAACAGCTAGTATTGAATATATACTAAAATATACATTCTGTACAATTTTTGAGACAAATAACATTTGTTTTTTATTTACAGAGCCACATAAAAATGTCCCATTAGATAATGCTACGGGGAAAACATTGTTTGGGACGTGTTTTAATTACATTAAACTATTTCTTATTTTGTGAAATTAATATACATTGGTAAGGTTTAATAAAAGTTACTTTCTGTATAATAGCGAGTAGATAGTATTTACAGGGAAACACAAAGATTTTGACTAATATACTGTATCTGAAATACTGTACATTTTTACACCAATATCTAAATATTATTTAAAATTCGTTATAATACGAAAGTACATCAATTGCTATTATTTGGCATGCAACTATCGACTTGTTTTTTACTACTGTAGCTTTCAAGTTCGTATGTAATATAAATATACAGTTAAAGTGTATTCATGTACAGTTTTAAATCCACTAACTCTTAGGTTTTAAAACAAAACAACAACAAGTCTAGCCCCAAATATGCACATTTGTAAAATTAGAGGCACCGTGGTTATATATTCTTTTCTATAGTTATTTCCATTCTACTTCCTGCTTTCAAGAGAAAACCCATCTTTAGAAAAGAGAGTGCCGATCAAATATGGCGCAACAGTAACTTTAGTATTCGGAGCTCGATTGTGTTCCTTTCAAGTAAAACGCAGAGCCATCTCGCCCCATTAATCTCGGAGCTATCTGCATTCTGGAGCATATTGCATTCTTCCGACAGAATAGGGAGATCGAAGGAACAAAAGGGTTTCTTTTCAGCTTCCTGTCATTTCAGACTCGATGACTTTGGCCTGAAAAGACCACTTTAGCAGATGGTTGGTTTCTTTTAGTTGAAATGCTAGGAGTTGTTTTGCATAAAATCGTTCCAGAAATCTCAGATTTAGCTTTTTAAAAAAGAGTATTTACCAGAGCTATTTATTTTGTGTTAAAATGTTCGTTATTTTATATTTAAATAGAAAGTGTTATCTGTTAAGCTGAGGAGAAAAATAGAATTGATACGATTTTAGGTAGACTACTTTATTTGATCGTATGCAAGTTTTTACGGACTTTTAATGAAGTTTTACAATTTCATTAATCAGCAAGAAGAAACTGCAGTGAAATACAAAAAAAGTAGCATTAGAAAAATAGATTCATCATGAAATTAATGATTTTAGTATCATGCTACTGCTGATCATCAATTTTATTAACCCCTTAGCGACGGGAGTCTTTCATGAAATTTCTTATGTTTTATCAGCGGTTTTAAAAAACAGAAATTTAATATATTAATAAAATTATTTTGTAACCTTCAGTTATTTTATTACCATTTGGAAAATTGTTGTTTCTGTCAATCGAGAATAGAGATATCTCGAGTATATCTGAAAGGTTCGGATCTGAAACTGTTTTAGTAAATTTTGATTTTATACGTTTTAAGATTGGCCCATTTTCAAGTCCACAAATGGAATACTTCTGTTTCCACGATGACATAAAAAATATTAAAAATTATAAACAAAAAATAATAATTAAAAAAAAATTCAGATACAGCTTTCAAGCAAATTTCATTTAAAAGTACATTTTTTCCCCATACAAAGGCGCAAAAATTAAAAATGTGCCATGTTAAGAAGTTTAAAAGTTCTCGGTACTGAAAATTTTATAACCGAAATTTTATTTAAAATTTGTTTATTATTGGTCTAACAATCCATTCTTTTCTACCGTTATTTCCATTCTGCTCCAAGTTTTCAAGAGAAAACTCATCTTCAAAAACAAGACCGCCGATCAAATATGACGTAGCAGTAAATTTACTTTTCGGAGATCGAATGTTTTCCTTTCAAGTAAAACGCAGAAGCATCTCGCCCCATTAATCTCGGATCTGCATTCTGGAACGTTGCATTCTTCCGATAGACTAGAGAGATCGAAGGAACAAAAGAGTTTCTTTTCAGCTTTCTGTCATTTCAGACTCGCTGACTTTGGTCTGAAAAGACTACTTTAGCAGATGCTTGGTGTTTCTTAGTGGAAATGCTAGCAATTGTTTTTCATAAAATCGTGCCTCAGATTTAGTTTTTTTTTTAAATAGTGTTTGCCAATACTATTTATTTTGTGTTAAAATGTTCGTTATTTTATGTTTGAAATGCGAAGTTTTAATCTTGTGAAAAAAATAGAAAATGCATAAATGCCATCCTGCGACTTTTTAGATGCTTTCGTAATAATGTAAATACGTAGCAGCTATAGTATTCGTTCAGTCCATCCATCTATTCAACTGTCTTTTCTGTCCGTCTATCCGCATATAACTAAGCAAATTCTACCCAACCGAATCGTTTAAAATTTAAAACATATAATTGTTTCATAATCTTGTCGAGTCATTTTAAATTTTATGAATATCGTATTACTAGCTTAGTTACAGGGACAATCAAAAGTATTCAGTAACATAACGCCCAATGCCCCCCCCCCCCCAAAAAAAAAAAAAAAGTTTCAAGTACATTTTAACTCTATTACTCTCCTTGAAATATAATAAAATTGATATGCACCTATAAAGTATAAAAATATACATTCTGTACAAAATGCAGCGCAACGAATATTTGTTATTAATTTACAGGGCCACACAATAGTATTTTTGCAACATAATGATACAGGCGAAACATTAATAAGGGTGTGTTTTAATTATATCAAACTATTTCACATTTTATGAAATTGATATACGTTAGTGAGGTTTATTAAAATTTACTTCCTGCATAATAGAAACAATATAGTACTTACAAGGACAAAAAAAGTTTCGGATACTATACTGTGTGCGAAGTACTGTATACTTTAACACCAAGATCTGATTATTTTTTAATTGCGTTGTATTAGAGATGCATCTCATTTGCTACGTTTGACATGCAATTTCTGATTTACTTTTTACTACTGTAGCTTTCAAGCTTATGAAATATAGTTGAACTTTTTTTATGTACAGTTCTAAATCCAATGTTATTTATTAAAAGAAAACTACAACAAACCTAGCCCGAAAGATGCACATTTGTAAAATTAAGACACCGCGGTTATCAGTTCTTTTCTAAAGTGATTTCCATTCTGCCACAGTGCCACATGCTTTAGAGAGAAAAGCGATCTTGAGAAACAAGAGCACCGATCAAATATGACGCAGCAGTAACTTTAGTATTCGGAACTCGATTGTGTTCCTTTCAAGTAAAACGCAGAACCATCTCGTCACATTAATCTCGGAGCTATCTGCATTCTGGAGCATTGCATTCTTCCGACAAGACAAAATAGAGAGATCGAAGAAAAAAAAAGGGTTTCTTTTCAGCTTCCTGTCATTTCAGACTGGATGACTTAGGCCTGAAACTACCACTTTAGCAGATTCTTTGGTTTTTCTTAGTCGAAATGCTAGCAGTTGTTTTGCATAAAATCGTTGCAGAAATCTCAGACTTAGCTTTTTAAAGAAGAGTATTTTTCTAGTGCTATTTATTTTGTTTTAAAATGTTCGTTATTTTATGTTTAAAATACAAAGTTTTAAGTTTGTGAAAAAAATAGAAAGACTATTTTATTTGGTCGTACGCAGATTCTTACGGACTTTTGATCAAGTTTTACAATTTTACTAATCATCAAGAAGAAATTAGTGTCAAATATAACAAAAGTAGTATTAGAAAAATAGATTCATCATGAAAGTTTGATACTAAAATCGTCTTTTAACCTTCAGTTCTTTTATAAACCATTTAGAAAATGGTTGTTTGTGTCTATCGAGAATCGAGATACCTCAAGTATGTCTGAAAACTTGTGATGTTCGGATTTTATACGTTTTCTGATTGGTCCATGTCTCATGTCCAGAAATGGATACTTTTGTTGCCACGATGACAAAAAAATAATAAAAGCTACAAAAAAATTGATGACTCAAAAATAAATTGATTGTAGCTCTCAAACAAATTGAATTGAACAGTAATTTTTTTTTCTATACGGCATTGAAAAAATAGAAAATATGCGATGTTTCGAAGTTTAAACATTTTCAGTACCAAAAGTTGTAAAACTGAAATTTCATATAAAATTTGTTTATGGTTGATCCAGAAATATTAGTTTAATCCATGGCGTACTTAATAAATGATTTTGGTAT
The DNA here is from genome assembly GCA_964019185.1 of Maratus speculifer. NCBI lineage: Eukaryota > Metazoa > Arthropoda > Arachnida > Araneae > Salticidae > Maratus > Maratus speculifer. Next base: position 200,896,991 of record OZ025301.1, read on the forward strand.
TAAGTAAACCACGTTCTGAATATCATTAAAATGTTATTTATTATTATTTTATTTAAATATAGAATTTATTTATAAGTCTAAAATTTTTGTTTAAAAAATTTTTTAAATATTTTTCCAAATGTTTCGTATAATTTGTTAAATTACATTATTTTTTTTCTTTATTTACCTATTTATTTTCACAGAAATTACGTAGGAAAGGGGTTAATGCATATTATATAAAAAGAAATTTTCAAAACCTAACTTTCACAACAAATTATAAGCTTAAATTTTCAACATCAGACGTCATTTTTTACCTATATTTATATTTTACTGAACATTATCTCTTTTTTTTACCATTCCATCTTTCAGTTTGTAATATAAATTTATAGTTAAAGCGTTTTCACTTACAGCTCTAAATCCAATAACTGTTAGCTTTTAAAAGAAAATCACAACAAATCTAGCCCCAAAGCTGCACATTAGTAAAATAAAGCCACAACGGTTATCACATCTTTTCTACCGTTATTTTCATTCTGCTCCAGGTTTTCAAGATAAAACCCATCTTCAGAAACAAGACCACCAATCAAAAATGGCGCAGCAGTAACTTTAGTATTCGGAGCTGGAATGTGTTCCTTTCAAGTAAAACGCAGAACCATCTCGCCCCATTAATCTCGGAGCTATCTGCATTCTGGAGAATTGCATTCTTTCGGCAGAATAGAGAGATCGAAGGAACAAAAGGGTTTATTTTCAGCTTCCTGTCATTTCAGACTCGATGACTTTGGCCTGAAAAGACCACTTTAGCAGATGCTTGTTTTTCCTTAGTCGAAATGCTAGCAATAGTTTTGCATAAAATCGTTCCAGAAATCTCAGATTTAGCGTTGTAAAAAAGAGTATTTGCGAATGTTATTTATTTTGTGTTAAAATGTTTGTTATTTTATGTTTAAAATTAAAAGTATTAAGCTTAAGAAAAAAATAGAATTAATGCAAATTTAAAAAGGCTATTTTTTTATTCGCATGCAGGTTTTTACGGACTTTTGATCAAGTTTTACAGCTTAACTAATCAGCGAGAAGAAACTGTTGTCAAATACAACAAAAGTAACATTAGAAAAATAGATTCATCATAAAACATTGATATTAAAATTGTTTTATAACCTTCAGTTATTTTATTAAACATTTGAAAAATGGTTGTTTCTATCAGTCGGGCATACAGATATCCCCAGCACTTTTGAAATCTTGTGGTGTCCGGATTTCATTCGTTTTTTCATTGGTCCATGTTTAATACCAATATTTCTGCTGCCACGATGACAAAAAAGTATTAAAAACAACAAAAAAAATAATAACTCAAAAATAAATTTCGATACAGCTTTTAAACCAATTGCATTTAAAAGTGCATTTTCCTCTTATACAACGGTGTAAAAATTGAAAATATGCGATATTTAGAAGTTTAAAAATTTGCAATACTGAAAACTGCGACAAATTTAACAAAATTTTTTTTATGGTTGGTCTAGGAATATTAATGCTTAATCTATGACATATGGAGTATGTGACTCTGATATTATGTAAACCACTTTTTGATCATCATAAAAATAATGCTTATGATTGTTATTATTTTAAATATAGAATTTATTTATAAGCCTAAAACTTTATCCTTTGAAAATATCATTTTCCAAATAGTCATTGGAATTTTTTTAATTAAATTATTTTTTTTCTATTTTTAATTAAATTTACCCCCTGATGCTGGCATTTTCTGTGGCTTTGATTGATGCTAAAGGAAAGTGGTAATAATCAATGCATTACCCCTTTATGTCCGGATTTAATGAAAATTTTCTCTTCTAACTTATTTTCAGTGAATTTTTGAAATCACATTTGAAGATTTACACAATCATTTATAAATTTCAGAAGAATTTTGCTAATTAAAGCTAATTAATTAAATTTCACTCAGATATTTTCCAATTCCCTGACTTTTAAGCAAAAGGACAAAATTGTATTGTTTTTATTTATGTAATTTGTTAAAAATGGTTTAAAAATATGTTTTTCCAAAAGATATATATATTATTACATATAGGCATGCAAGCCTTGAGATTATTACGCATAAAATAATTTTTCACACTGAGTTTTATCTGTATAAATTAAACTGATTTAAATATTTCTTTTGTTGAGTGAAACCTACAGCTTAGTGAACGGATATATCAGTTCGCGGTGGTGAGGAGATAAAAAAATATAAACCTTTATAAAAACCTTAATTTTTCTACGAGTTTGCATGCTATCCACATAAAAATGAACACAGTTTATTACAATAAGCCACTTAATCATAATCTGCAGGTTTAACGCTTTTTCTACATAAATTTTGACAGAGTTATCCAAAAGATCTTTGTTCTTTTTCACTTTATTGACGGTCCCCTATTGGATTTTGGGGGGAAAATATTCGCTGAAATATATGACCTCTACTATTCTGTTTACACACTTAAAATTTCAGAATAATTTCTCATATAATTTTCTAGATATTTAATAAAACGAATAAAACCGCAAACAGCCAGTTATCTTTCGCGATATAGTGTATTTTGTTAAAATTTTTACTATTTTCTGTTTTAAATACAAAATATTAAGCTTGTGGATTATTGTTATGTTCACGAGAAAAACGGAATGATTGTATGTAAAGACAATTTTATTTGGCTATGCACCCAATAGTGTGATGTTATAAAAGAAAACTTTCTAAAACAAGCCTTGTTTTCATATACGTAAATCACTAAAACATTACGCAGTTCCGACAGCGATCGAAAACACAAAAGGATTTATTCTTAAATTCCTATCATTTTAATTTCGATTACCTAGGCTTTAAAAGATTATTTAAAAAGATAATTGGTTTACTTGATCGAAATATTGACAGACGTTTTGCATAAAATTCTTTTGGAAATTTCATTTGTAATCTTTATTAAGAACATTACTTATCAATGCTATTTTATGTTAAAATGTTTGGTGTTTCATGGATAACATACAACAAGATTTAAAAAATATATATACGCATAGATAGGGAGGCTGCAGCACAGACAATCCCATCATCGAGTTCATGGGTGAAAATCTAAGATTAATTAAATCTTGATTCCCTAACTCAATCAGTCTGCCAAGTTATATCTTGGTGAAGAACATCGAAAGGCATTATTTTAGCGGTTGACTCCAAGGTTTACAATTGTGTTTTCCTTCACACTTTTCGATGAAACCAAGAGATCCTGCTTCCATTTCACTACGCTTTCATTCTCCTAATGGGTGCAGAAAAGTACAATGATAAACCTACGATTGGACCGTTAAAATCATTTTTTAATGCGTTTTCCACCAAGATGGGACTTGGCAAACCGATTGCGGCTTGAGATGCGAATCGACTCTTTTAAAAAGTCAACCACAAAATAACTCAAGTTGAGCCGAAATCCACTCATTGAAAGGCAGCTTCTCGAAAAGATCTGAAATAACTCGAGTGAAAGAGTTGTTTATAAGCAATTTAAATCAAGTTGAGCTATTTAAATAACCAATTTAAATCAAGAAGATTTAATCGTTTGAAAAACAATTCATTTATGATCGAAAAAGTTACAGCTCTTTTCTGAGAAGCCAAATCAACTCTTTCATTTTAAGAATGGAGATTTAACTAATCCTAGATTTTCATCCGTGAACTCGATGAGGGGATTGTCTGTGCTGCCACCTCCCGATCTAAAATTACTTTCTTTAAGAAGTGGCATACTTTTTTTCAGGTGTAAGTCACTAGAGATAATGGTTAAAACCGAATGAAGCTTTGAGCAAAGGATATTCATTAGAAAGTGTAATTGAAAGATCGAAAACATAATTCAAGTGAGGCAGAGAATTTCGATCACAAAACGTAATATCAGGATTATCTTGGGTAGAGCAAGTGTAGGTGAGAGTTTCAAAACGATCCCTTTAAACGCCTTATGATCACTAGAAAAAGGTATAAACTAATCAGATAGATAGAATTGTACAAAATGTTCATAAACAACTTTCGTGAATACTGCATTCATAAAAAAAACCCCACGAAATCTCAGATTTAGATTTTTAAATAAGTGAATTCACCAATGCTATTTATATAGCGTTAAAATATTTGTTCCTATCCATCATCCATTTTTTTTTCATGATAGTAGCTTTCAAATTTGTAATATAAACATATAATTAAAGTATTTTCACATACAGTTTTAAATCCGTTAAGCATTATCTTTAAAAAAACTATCTCTAAGTTTACACATTTTGAAATATAAAATTAAGGCAATATCAATTCGTTTCTACCGTCATTTCCATTCAACTCCATGATTTCAAGGGGAAAAAACCCTCTACAAAACAAGAACGTCGATCAAATATGGACCAGCAGTAACTTTAGTATTCGGAGCTCGATTGTGTTCCTTTCAAATAAAATACAGAATTATATGGAAGCAGGACGTTTCGGTCTCGCCATTTCGGTCCTGCCATTTCGGTCCCGCCGTTTCTGTCCTGAGACGTTTCAGTCCCGAGACATTTCGGTCCCGAGAGACTTCGGTCCCTAGCCATTTCGGTCCCAAGACATTTCGGTCCCTAGCCGTTTCGGTCCCAAGACATTTCGGTCCCTAACCATTTCGGTCCCAAGACATTTCGGCCCCTTCTCCTGCAAACTTAAATTTTGTGAAATAAGACATAATTTTATAGGGAACATTGCAGAGTTTTTAAACCGAAAGGCCATAAAATTTAAGTATAATGTGATTATAAGTGCCAGAAAATCTCACACACGTATAACTCTTATCCAAAATATTATAATTCACACAAATTTTGTATGGTAATCCTAATGATAATTGGTAATCCTAATTCTCAAAACAGTTAGTAATTTTAATATAAAAATCAAATTAATATTTTATTAAATATATTTATTAATTATAACATGATTAATTTACATAATGAATTTTATTTTAAAATAAACTCAATACATAATCCATTTTATTTTCAATACATCAATATACTTTCCAGTAGTTCTAAGCTGAAATTTATCTTTTACTTGTTTATTTATTGTATACTAGCTGTTCTGCCCGGCGTTGCCCGGGTTCATAAAAAAAAACAAGAATTCCGAAAAAACTTTAAAAATCATAATAAAAACCTCGAAAAATTTAAAAAATGCTGCACGAATTTCGTCTGAACTTCGTTGAAAAGAGATGGGCTAGAAAATTGAAGTTGGATTATTTTTACTAATATGGAAAAATCTTACAAATCGCAAAAAACATTAAAAATCTCATAAAAATATAAAACAAAATTCAAAAATTGTGTTTTTTCCAAATTCGAATAAACTTTGAAGAAAAGAGATCAGAATTTAATAAATTCGGCCAAAAATTGAACCTCTAAAAAATCGAAGCGGGTCGCGAAGAAACGTAAACATCGCCTTAAAAATGGCAAAATTTTCAAAAATAACGGAACTCAAAATTTACGCTACTTAGATAAATGTTTTGAATCTAATTAATTTGATAATGTAAAAAGCCTTGAAATACGAAAAAAACTGCTAAAAAATCGCAATAAAAATCTTTAATCGCACAGGAGAAAATTTATCATATTAGAGAAGAAATTAAAAACCGAATTCCTTTTCCGTATCTGAAAAAAATCGCCGTGAACTCAAAAAAAAAAAAAAAAAAAAAAACATATTGCATTAAAAATTGCTGTAGATCAAAATAAGAGAGCAAAACAATTACCGTAAAGGATAAAATTTTGGAACCAAACACTTATTAGTCTAGAAATTTAAAATCGAATTCCTTTAAAAAATGTTAAAAAAAAAAAGACTGAGAAAGCCCAAAAATTGCATTGAAAATTGTAATGAAAGTCATAAAACATTAAAAAATCCCTAGGGTAAAAATTCACTGTTATAATATAAAATATTGTAATCAAGAAATTAACCATATTAACCAAAAATTTTGAAATCGAAATCGATTTTCGGATGTAAAAAAATCGCCACGAAACATGAAGAATGGCTAAAAATTACATTGAAAATTGCATTAAAAATAGCTAAATATTTGGAAGTCAATGCTTAAAAAAATAATATTAAGGCAGGGCGGGGGGGGGGGGTTATGATCGAAATCATTCATAAATTACAAAATGTAGGCATGGAACGCCTTAGGCACGCCACACACCTATGAGACATTGAGCGAAAAAACATGAGACATGCAACAATTTCATCCTCATAACAAAAGAAAAACCGGTTTGACTGCGTCATGTTGCACGATTTTTGACGCATGTCTCCCTAGTGTGTGGCGTGCCTAAATCATATTAAGAGATAAAACATTGCATTCGAAACATAACTACATTAAACAAAATGTTTGATATCAAAATTGGTTTCTGAATGGCAGAAAATCGCCAAGGAACTTAAAAAAATGGCTAAAAATCGTATCGAAAACTATATTAAAAATCGCTGAATATTTAAAAGTCATGGCTGTAAAAAATTAACATTCAGTCGAAAATATTGTAATCGGAAATCGTTCATGAATAAGGAAAAGTCAACACGGAACACCTAAAATCCCCCAAACTAACTAAAATTTACACTGAATATCGCATTAGAAATTGGCAAAATTCATAAAAGCGTGGAGAAGAAATTGTACTATTTATGCTAAAAGTTAGAAACCGAAATTCTTTTACCGATGTCAACAACTGTCACAGAACTTGAAAAATCACTATAAAACAGATTAAAAATCAGTAGAATTCAAAAATCCGGACAAAATTTGCCATAGTAAGATAAACATTTATATTAAATTCCTGCGGACATAATTTACCATAATGAGACAAAACATTGAAATCTGAACTCTTTCATTATTTAAAAAATATCGACACAAAACTTGCTAAACATTTTATGAAAAATACGCAAAAAATCTGAATCATTGATGTCAAAATTTACTACATTAAAAGCTACAAATTATTTAAAAATTTCTTTTCCAATTGTGAAAAAATCGCCGTGGACTCGAAAACATCTAAAAATTGTATTCAAAAATTCATTACAAATCGTTCCAAATTGAAAAATAGCGGGGACAACATTTACATTAATAGAGTAAAGTAGTGTAATCTAAATTATTTCATAAATGAGCATGAAAAAATTGGCGCAAAGCGTGAGAAATAATGAAAACATTGCTAAAAATTGCATTAAAAAATCACTAAACTTCAAAATTCGTAAATGAAGTGTAAATGTTTGAAATTAATTTCCTTTTCGAAATTTCAAAAAATAGCGGTGAGATTCAAAAAACCAATACAAAACCATTGAAAAAATCATTAAAAATCGCTAAATGTAAATACTTCCCGTGAATAAAAAAATATTCTAGTCGTATAAAACGTAGCAACCATTCTTTTTTACATGAATTACAAAAAAATCGACGCAGAACACAAAATATATCAAAAATCACATTGAAAATCGACAAAATTAAAAAAAGGTAAATGGTGAAATTTACTATATTAGGCTAAAAGTTTGAAACCAAAATAATTTTTTAATTGTTAAAACACCACTGTGGTGGGGATCGAAAAAAATAGTACTAAATCGCATTATAAGTTCATTAAAAACGCATTGAAAAATGCACTAAATATCGCTAGTTATTTTTTAAATCGCAGTAATCAGAATTTCATCAAACGGATAAAACATTCTAATAGGAAATCTCAACTATTTGATTATCCGGTTGACCAAGAAACTATCTGGGTCAAACCATACGATTAAACTACAATAATGACGGATCGTAAATTCCATAGTCACTTGACATTAACAGAGCTGCCAACTTCTACGCCTATTTAAATCTTATGAACATGTTTCGAACCACAAAAATGTTTTAGTAAAATGTATAGCAAATATATGCAGTGTTATGCATTACAGTACATATTCTTAATTATTTACTAAAATTTCTGTTTCTGATATGTTTATTTGACTGTAAATAGGCGTAGTAGTTGGCAGCCATGCATTAAACATGTTATATATGTTTGTTACGTCATCAAGTGGTTTTTACTTCTTATTTTTATATGTATTTGTATTAATGTTTTTCTAAATTATCTCTTCTTTCATTATTTAACATAAAAATTGCATCTATTTGCATAATTTGGCTTGTTTCACGATTGATATAATTTGGCGAAATTGGTCGACAGGATAATCACGTAGTAAAAGGAAATCCTTTATAGATAATAAAAAATCGACACGGAACACAACAATTCTTGAAAAATCGCGTTAAAAATCTCTAAAATTTTATTATATTAAAAGTTTGAAATCAATTTTTACTTCCGAATATCAAAAAATCACCATAAAACTCGAAAAGTTTCTAAAAATTGCATTGAAAAATGCATTAAAAATCACTAATATTAAAAAATCACAGGGGTCATAATTTACTCTAATAGGGTAAAACGTTGTAATTGGAAATATCTCATGAATGACAAAATTCCGACATCAAACGCAAAAAAAACTGGAAAAATCGCATTAAAATTAGCTGAAATTCATAAATCTTAACCGCTAAAATGTAATACATCAGCCTGAAAGTTTTAAGCAAAATTCCAGTTACTAATGTCGAATAATAGCGGCAAAATTTACATTAAATAATTCACTAAAAATCCAAACATTGTTGCACGAAATCCAAATAAATTATATTGAAAAGAGAACAAAATTCCCTAATTTAGGTCGAAAGAATGAAACCGCTTTCCTTTTCGCTAATGTGGAAAAATCGCCTCGAAACCCATTAAAATACGCATATGAATTAAACTAAAAAAATTGAAAATCGGCCTTCAAGGTGTAAAATTTCATACATAACTTCGTGCAGCGGTCTCTCCAGAGCATCGCCAGTACTTTAAAAATTTTAACATGCGTTATAAACTACCTTAAAGTGTAAAACAGATCTCCTTATTACATTTCCTAATTTTGTTCGCGCCCCCCCTTTCACGCACCCTGAAATGTGTCACACCATTCTTTGTTTGCATTTTTTATCATGTATTATAAATCATTTTAAAATTTAAAATAAATCACATTGTTATATTTCCAAATTTAAAAAAAATCGCGTTCTGTTAGTTCCATTTTTCACCACCAGCTAGCGCACTCTATTCTTCAAAAACTTTATCAAAACGATACTCTGTTAAACAACCTATCAGGTGATATATAACTCGAGGGGGTAGCTGTCTTAAGCAAGAATTTAAGATAGTTTATGAAATTGCTATTCGAAAATAGTGGTAACTAAATTTTTGACATTTTAGGTAAACTTCGCAAAAAAAAAAAAAAAAAAAAAAAAAAAAAAAAAAAAAAAAAAAATACTACTTGTTGCATTCTCAACAGCTCAAGATTTTGATAGAACAACTATGAAAAAAAATAGATGCTAGACGCAAAAAATCTTGAATAAGCGTTAAAAATCACATTGAAAATTGCATTAAAAATCGTTAAAATCTAAAATTCGTAACAAACACAAAATTTAGGGCTAAAAGTTTGAAACGGTTTTCCTTTTATCAATCTCAAAAAAAAAAAAAAAAAAAAAAACGCAAAATGAGAAAAAACATTAAAAATCCCATTAAAAAGTCGTTAAAAATTCAAAAATCGCTGTACAAATTCCGAATAAACTTTGCTGAAAAGAGAAAAAAATTGCTATATTGGGTTAAAAGAATGAAACCGTATTTCTTTCACTAATGGGATAAAACTGCAAAAAAACGCTAAAAATCGCATAAAAAAATAATCGAAAAAATCTAATCAAAAAATTGAAAATCGGGCTTCGACGTGCAAAACTACATGTATAAAAGTACCTTCTCTCCACATTTTGTAACTCTACGTACAGCAGACTCTTCAGAACAGCGCTGACACACACACATAAACTTGTCTCTTTATTATTATAGATTTAACAAAATCGCGTTCTGTTAGTTCCATTTTCCACCACCAGGTAGAGCACTCTATTCTTCAAAAACTTCATCAAAACCATAGTCTGTTAAATAACCTATCAGGTGATATATAACTCGAGGGGGTAGCTGTCTTAAGCAAGAATTTAAGATAGTTTATGAAATTGCTATTCGAAAATAGTGGTACCTAAATTTTTGACATTTTAGGTAGATTTCACAAAAAAATACTACTTATTGCATTCTAAACAGCTCAAGTTTTTGATAGAACAACTGTGAAAAAAATAGATGTTAAACGCAAAAAATCTTGAAAAAGCGTTAAAAATCGCATTGAAAATCGCATTAAAAACCGTTAAAATTTAAAAATCGTAACAGACATAAAATTTAGGACATTAGGCTAAAAGTTTGAAAAGATTTTCTTTTTATCAATCTCAAAAAACAGACGTAAAATGAGAGAAAACACTAAAAATCGCATTAAAAATCGTTAAAAATTCAAAAATTGCTGTACAAATTCCGAATAAACTTTGTTGAAAAGAGAAAAAAAAATGCTATTTTGTGTTAAAAGAATGAAACCTTATTCCTTTAACTAATGGGATAAAACCGCAAAAAGAACGCTAAAAATCGCCTAAAAAATTAAGGTACCCTGGGGTAATAACGCCACGTTAAGGTTCTACCAACTTTCACGGCTTAGTTTTAGATTGTATTTTTCAAACAAATATAGGATCTGATACAGCAACTCATTGACTATCTATATAAAATGAAATAATTTAACAGATATGTATTCATAAAATGTAATGGCGTTTTTTCTTGACCCATGCTATTTGGCGTTATTACCCACCTATATGGGTAACAACGCCATGCAAACAAAACTATGAAATAAGATGGAATAATTGCATGTAGATAGCCCAATTCTAAAATTACAAACTCTACAAACTTAGAAATTGACAAAGTGCATTCTAAGATATTGAAAATGCTCAATTTTTGTGAAAGTGTAAGAAATATAAAGGTGTGGTGTGGGAGGGGGGGGATGAGGCAAATGAATATCAGACAGTGAGTTTCTTTTTGCTTAAAAAGGACCGTTTAAAAAGAAATATGAGAAACATTGCACAGTTTTAACTGTGTTTATTTGAATCAGTATTTAGGATGTAGCTCGGCCACTGTAGGCAATCAACCGGGGTATTAATGTCAAGGATTGGCGTTATTACCCCGGTATAGTTATTGCGCAGTACATTTTAAATTACAAATTATTTCGAGAAGATATTCAAAATCTTCAACAACATGTTAAAAGTACATGAAATGCACTACAAATTTATGTAATTAACAAAGTATTTCCGGATAAAAAGATAGTCTTCACATATACAAAACGTATCTCGCAAATTTTAGATCAAGCGTTAATTTTGGTTGTTTGTAAAAACAATAAGACCTAAAAATGAAACAAATTAACTTGAAGCTGTTTTTTGCGATTTATATGACTCAAAACCCTTCTGCGCAGAGCACATGGGTGTAATTTACCTGATTATTTCATAATTATGCAAAATATAAGCACTTGGCGTTATTACCCCGCCTGGCGTTATTACCCCAGGGTACCTTATTTAAAAAAATCTAAACAAAAAATCAAAAATCGGGCTTCGAGGTGCAAAACTACATGTATAAAAGTACCTTCCCTCCAAATTTTGTAACTCTACGTGCAGCAGTCTCTTCAGAACAGCGCTGACAGACAAACATCCTTCTCTCTTTATTATTATAGAAGAAGATAGATTTAAAACTACAGCAATTTAAAACAATTAGTATAATTAAAAATAAAACTAAAATACGAATTATTATTACTTTTTCTGGGAAAGTAAGAGTGAAAAGGTAATAAAAATAAATAAATAAATAAAAACTTGGTTTTGTCACTTAAAAATTGAAAATAAAATTATTTAAAATATTATTATATTACATTTTAATACATTTTATTAAATTATGTATTATATTTTATATACAATATTCATATTATTATATTTATGTATAATATTTATATTATTATATTATTATATTTTGAAATATTATTATATAAATTTTATGTAAATAAAAAAAAAAAAAAAAAATCATCTTATTAGAAAGAAATAGACCCAGTTTCAATAAAATTAACTCACAAAAACTGTCTTAATGGGGTGAGAAGACGTTAAAAAATGCAATCAATATTATTAAATATTAAATAATTGCATTTAATAATATTAAATATTATTAAATGCAATCTATTATTATTTTTTTTTAAAGTGGCGGAGGCAAGTTTCTAAAAACAATTTTTTTTCATAGCATACCCAGTTACGAAATCACTATTGCTTTCGCAATGTTAATAATGGAAAGTAACTTATGAAAACAAATTTATAAGATGCAACTTTGTATTATAGAAATAATAATAAAAATAAAAAAATCGATCTTCAATAAATATATCTCATTTCTGAATTATCAAAGGAGAGGATGTAAATGGGTGATTTGAGGAAATATGTATATGTTACAGGCCAAACCCGATTTTAGGCCAAACTAGATTTGCCTAGGCCAAACTAGTCTATCCTAACGCCCATCGGATAAACTAGTTTTTCCTAGGCCAAACCGGTTTATCCTAACGCCCTTCGGATAAACTAGTTTTTCCTAGACCAAACTAGTCTATCTATCCTAAGGCCCATAGGACAAACTAGTTTGACCTAACTCTTATAGGATAAACTAGTTTAGGTTGCTATTTATTGATCTGAACTAGTTTATCCTAGGCCGATCTAATTTATCCTAGGCCAATTCAATTTGGCGTGATTTTATTTGATTCAATGACCGCCTCAGCGCCAAAATTCTAGTTTGTCCTAGGCTGATCTAGTTTATCCTAGGCCAGTGTAATTTTACGTGTTTTTAGCTCATGGGCGTCTAAGCCAAAGAAAAAATGGGCTCACAAGGTCTGCATGTATGTATGTACGCATGTATGTACGTATGTGCGTACGTATGTACGTACGTATGTACGTAACGCGATAACTCTTGATAGAAATAATGTAATTTGACATGTTTTTATCTCGTCAGCTATTTAAGACTGAGAACTAATGTGCCCGTGGGTTCTGTATTTATGTATGTACGTAAGTACGTAACGCAATAATTTTTGATAGAAATACTCGATTTGTATCAAACTTTCAACATAGGTTTATTCTTATGAGGAGCTTTTCTGATTAATTTTGGGAGGTCATTGGAGAAGAATAAGGGGGTAGGGGGCGAGAGGCTGATTCGCCCCTTCCCTTAATTGAAATAAATGGATTTCTATGGATTATTAGCATATTTTATTCAAATTTTAGATATAGGAGTATTCTGTTGAAGCGCCTTCATTAGTTGTGGGTGTCAATTGTTTAAGTATAAAGGGAGGGGAGAATAGGGGTAACGCCCCATAATTTATGTAAATGCTTTTTTCACGCAGAATTTACTGATTTACTTCAAATTTTAGAGATAGATTCATTCTGGTAAGGCGTTTCCCTAATTGGTTTTGGGGATTAATTGAATAAGAACAAAGGGAAGAACAGGGGAATCCCGCCTAATTTTGTTAAATGGGTTTTTCATGCAGAATTAACCAATTTCCTGCAAATCTTAGATTTGTTCATTCTGATAAAGCGTTTCACTGATTAATTTTGGTGGTTCTTTGGTTTTTGGTCTGAACCAACAATTCATTTCCTTCCTTAAAATATATAAATTTGTTATAATACAGAATTATCCAATTTGCTTAAAATTTTGGACATGAATTCATTTGATCAGGTGCTTCTTTAATAATTTTAGGTCTTTTCTTATGGTTATGTATAATGGGTTAGTGGACGATTTATCGCCTTCCTTAAATTAGATAAATGGGTTTTTATGCAGTATTATCTGATTTGCCGTAAATTTTGAATATAGTTTATAGTTTTTTCTTTAAAAGGCGAATCCCTGAATTGTTTTGAGGGTTTAATGATTAAGTATAAAGGGAGGAATGTGGGATTACCCTCTCTAAATCAGATGGTTTTTTGAGCAGAATTATCTGATTTGTTTCAAATTTTGGATAATTGTTTAATTTTATAACGCGTATCTGTGATTAGTTTTGGGGGTTGAATGGTTAAATATAAGTGGGGGAAATGGGAACAAGTAATCCAACTTACTTATTTTTCGAGGGTGTTATTCTATAAAAAAAAGGCTGAAATACACAATGACTGTAAACACCCTGTGAATGCAAAGCCATCAGTTTAATTGGGCAATATTTTCTTTAATATTGATCCCGATTACTGCTCCATTGCTAACCTTGTGTAAAGTGGTTTTGTCATCACCATTATAATGTATTTTATTCGATGCGTTGTAGAATACTGTTAGAGGTTTGCACGGGCCAGAATTTCGAGTTCCGGGCCCCGCCTTTCCCGAAGGAAAGTTTTTTTTGCCGTGACCCTGTGTAAAAATTAAAAGTTCAGCCCGAGCCCTGCCTCTACAAAAATATGTGAAAAAAGACTCAGTCCCACTCAATCTGGCCCTACTCAAATTCTGCCAAAAATTCAGATTTTACTTAACATACAATTAGGATTCCTTTAAAAAATACTGCATACATACATATTGGATAAATTTACAATGTATTTTTTAATTACGAGATGTTCACAGAATGAAAAATACACAATATATTATTGATTACTTAATTTCATAGACCTTTAAATATTGAAATGGGGATTCATTAAATAATTAATGTAGTTTAGAACAAAAGAAAAAAGAGTTATAAAGATCATAAGTAAACTGTTCAGTAAAAAGTAAATTTGTGAATATGTTTCTCTGTCATTCCTTAAGACTTTTCTCAAATCCAAAAGAGCTACATTCTAACAAATTTAAGAATTAATTCATTCCCGGAAAGGCATAAGATTAACAGGCATTCTCACTCAGAAAATATGTAATCGAATGGCGTTAACCATTTTTTCCATAAAAGCGATGTACCTTTGAGAAAATACTATTAAAGCTACGTTTTGAATCGAATTTTCGGTTACGACTTCACGGAAAAGTAAAACTTGACGCCGTGACAAGAATAGCTTATATGTCGACAAGAAATTAATTTCTAAAAAATGGAAAACGCTGTTCGATATGCAATAATAATAATAATAATAATAAATGCAAGCCTGATCTCAGTTGGCACGAGTCTGCAGGAAAAAAAAAAAAAACATGTAAAATGCATTATGTCTTTAGGGTGGACATGTGAAATTCCTGTATTGATGTTATAAGCAATTACTCTTGACACACATTTATACTTATTCTAGTGAAACACATGTTTTTTACCGGCCAAACCCGATTTCGAGCCAAATTAGATTAGCCTAGGCCAAACTATTTTATCCTAACGCCAATTATATAAATTAGATTTCCTACGCCAAACTTGTTTATCTATATGCCCGTAGGAAAAACTAGTTTTACTAGGTTAAGAGGGAAATACGTCATTTTCCCTTCATACTTTACCATTAAATCCTCAAAACTATTCAGGGAATTGCCTTATCTGAAAGAACCTATAAGCAAAATTTGAAGCAAATCCGTAATTTCTGCGTTAAAAACCATTTATCTAAAGTATGGGGGAGTACCTACATTGCCCTTTCTTTAACACTTAAATAATAAACATCCACAACTAATCCCGGAGGCGCCTTGTCAGAATAATTCTATATCTAACATTTTAAATGAAAACTGATAATTCTGCATGATAAATGCATTTCTCTAAATTAACGGTGCGAGATTAGATTTCCGTTCGCTCCCTTTATTCTTATTCAGTGATTTCCCAAAACTAATCAGAAAAGTATCTTATCAGAAGGAACCTACATCCAAAATTTGAAGCTAATCGGATATTTATATCAAGAGTTATAGCGTTACGTACATTCGTACATACATACGTACATACATGCGTACGTACATACATACAGAACCTGTGAGTCCTTTATTTCGCTGGCTTTGACGCCCGTGAGCTAAAAACACGGATAATTACATTGGCCTAGGACAAACTAGATCAGCCTAGGAGAAACTAGAATGTTGGCGCTGAGGCAGTCATTGAATTCAATAAAATCACGCCAAATTGAATTGGCCTAGGATAAACTAGTTCAGACCAATAAACAGCAGGCTGAACTAGTTTATCCTATAAGAGTTAGGCCAAACTAGTTTGGCCTAGGAAAAACTAGTTTGTCCTATGGGCCTTAGGATAGACTAGTTTGGCCTAGGAAAAACTAGTCTATCCAATGAGCGTTAGGATAAACCGGTTTGGCCTAGGAAAAACTAGTTTATCCGATGGGCGTTAGAATAGACCGGTTTGGCCTAGGAAAAACTAGTTTATCCGATGGGCGTTAGGATAGACTAGTTTGGCCTAAAATCGGGTTTGGCCTGTAACATATATATTATAACTTTTAACTGTTTAATTGGATTATTAAAGACATTTTCTATCAAACTAATTGGATGGGGGAGAAAATAAGCACAGTTTTTTATTACTTAATTAATGCTGATTTAAAGGTTCTAAAAAAAGTACGTAAACAGCCAAAAAAATATTTATGGCAGTTGATATAAAATACTTTTTAGTTTATATGGTTTATAGAAGTTTATATAAAATACTGATACTAATAATTAATTATAAAATTTAAAATATTTATTCTGATTAAAAATAACACTATTAAAAGCAAAAGACAATATCCTCTAAATTTATATCACATTGTTTAATCAAATAAAATTTTTAGATCGCTATGATTTCATTGTCACGAGTTATAAAAGTTTAAATTTATCAGACTCTTATATTCAACTTTTTATAAAACTTGGGGAGGAGGGAGGGGGATTAAAAAAATTAAAAAAAGGCCCGAATAATATTGAACTTATACCATTTGGCAGACCCACAACAATTAGAATTCGACTTATAAGATAGCGAGCAAAGAAATAATAAGGGACTGAAATGGCTAAGGACGGAAATTGCAAGGGACCAAAGTTGCTGGGGACCGAATAGTCTCGGGACCGAATTGTCTCGGGATCAAAATGTCTCGGGACCGAAATGTCTTGAGACCGAATTGTCTCGGGACCGAAATGTCTCGGGACTGAAACGGAGGAACCGAAATGGCGGGACCGAAGTGGCGGGACCGAAGTGGCGGGACCGAAATGTCGTGTACTCGAATTATATAGCCCAATCAATCTCGAACCTATCTTCATTCTGGAGCATTCTATTCTTCCGACAGAATAGAGAGATCAAAGGAACAAATGGTTTTCTTTACAGTTTCCTATCATTTCAGACTCGATGACTCTAGCCTTTAAAAAAAAAAAAAAAAAAAAAAAAAAAAAAAAACACTTTAGCAGATGCATGGTTTTTCTTGATCAAAATGCTAGCAGTTGTTTTGCATAAAATAGTTCCTGAAATCTCTGATTTAGCTTTTAAAAGAAGAAGATTTGCCAATGCTATTTATTTTGCGTTAAAATGTTTGTTACTGCCCGTTATTCCTTTTTTTCCCTTCTGTAACTTTCAAGTTTGTAATGTAAACATATAGTTAAAACGTTTTCGCATACAGTTTTATACCCATTAACTCTTGCTATCTCCTTGGAAGGGCCATATGGAGCCGCTTTGCTCTCATTCAAGGAACTATTTAGGTTTCATTCCCGTTGAATCTTAGCTTAAAAAACACAATAAATCTAACGGTAAGCATGCACATTTCGAAATATAAAATTAAGGTACTGTGATTATCAATTCTTTTCTACCGTTCGTTATTTCCATTCTCCTCCATACTTTTAAGAGAAATGCCCATTATCAGAAGCAAGAGTGCCGATCAAATATGGCGCAGCAGTAACTTTAGTATTCGGAGCTCGATTGTGTTCCTTTCAAGTAAAACGCAGAACCATCTCGCCCCATTAATCTCATAGCTATCTACATTCTGGAGCATTGCATTCTTCCGACATGACAAAATAGAGAGATCGAAGAAAAAAAGGGTTTCCTTTCAGCTTCCTGTCATTTTAGTCTGGATGACTTAGAAGACCACTTTAGCAGATGCTTGGTTTTTCTTGGTCGACATAATCCTGGCAGTTATTTTGCCAAAAAATAGCTTTTGTTATTTCACGTATAGCATCTTTAAAGAACGCTATTTGTCAGTTCAATTTTATGTTTAAATGTTTTCCCTTTTACGTTCTAAATGCAAAGTATTCAGCTTAGTGCATTGTTTCTAACGAAAAAAATTAGAATTAATACAATTTAATCAAGACTTTTATTTGGTTATCATCTATTGGCGCGACGCCTTAAAATAAGACTTTTTACTAAAAGAGAATTCAAATTTTTGTTTTCTAAAAATACTAGGCACTTTTAATTGAATTTCTAGATGGATGGAATAAAAGATTTTTTTCTGACTCGATTACTAAGGTCTCGAAAATTCCCTTTAGTAAATTGCTTGATACTTCTTGATTGAAGCGCTTAAAACTGTTTTGCATAAAATCGTATTTGTAATACTTTTATTTTAGATTACTATTCTCGAGTGTCATTTGATTCAAAATGCAAAATGTTAAATTAAGCTTGTGAATTTTTCCCGTGAGAAAAGTAGAATTAATAGAATTTAATAAATGTTATTTTATTTGGTCATAAATCCAATAGTCGGATGACTTTTATAAATATTTTCTAAGAAAAAATTATTCAAGTTTTCATTTTCTGTTGTTATTGAGTTGCTAAGCGGAATAAGTGACAAGTTTTTATTTTTGACTGGATGACTCTGGCCTGAAATGATAATATTTGCCTAGTATTTTTGGTCGAAATGTTTGCTGTTGTTTTGCATAGAACCCTTATTATGTCAGCCCTTTTTTAAGAACAGCATTTTACAGTCCGATTTCGTCACAAAGCATGGAACTTGTGAATTGTGGCTCGCGAGGAAACTGGGAGAATTGCAATCTTGTAAAGATAATTTTATTTGGCTACATACTCAAAGATTTTGTGCCGCAAAAGCAGATTTTTTCATTCAAGTAAAGATTTTTTAAATTTACAATTTTACACTACAATTTTGGATGCAGCATTTTAAAAATTCTATTCACCAGTAATATTTTATGTTACAAAGTGCAAAACTGGGGACTTGCTATTAGCCAAGAACAGATGAGTAAGCAAGTGCATAAAAATACTTTTTATATGGTCATGCAACCATCGATGAGATGTTTTCACATATGAGATATCGCTCACTCGCAAGAAAAGTGACGCAACTCGCAAAAATTCATTTTGCATTTTATTCCACTAATAGGTCTATCATAGGTGTGTCTTGCTACACAAAAAGATTCTTTACTGTAGGTAAACGGAAAATCTCTTTATTACGCTATTTATCCATTCGTGACCACAGAAGATGGACGGATTATGAGGGGAGGTAAATTTATGCATCCTCCAAACCTTGTCGTAAGTCTTCACTTTTAAGGGTGTATTCGAAAAAACGCTTTTCCACCTTCAACAGCTGGAAATTTTCTAATACAATTCCAGATATATTTTTAAAATTAGAAACATGAAACTCTCTGAAGTGATTCTTGATGACACGTATAAGGTGCCGTGTGAGGTTATTTTACGCTCAATTCACTAGAATTTGAATAATAAACAATTACCTTATTAGTATGACCCTTTTTTTCTTTCCCAAATCTTCCGCTTGGGAAAAATCGGTTCGAAATGCCGTTTTTGATTGCTTTTTTTGCAGTATTTTCTGCATTTATCAAAGAATCAACAATCACGGCACCTTGTGAACTTTCTAAATAAGAGATTTTGAAAGTTTGGTGTATTTGAGAGCAATAATGAATTCAAAAATAAATCGGAAAATAAGCAGTTTGAATCGAAATACACACTTAAGGGTTTTATGTTTTCATGCATGTTTTTATTCCTGCATGCAGAGCTAAGTGCTATAATTTCATGTTAAAGTGAAACCATGTACATTTTCTTTTGTTTCTCCTGCGAAATTTACTTTCGTCAAAATGTTTAATTTTTCTTGAGCTTGAGCGATATTTTCATGATTCAAATTATACTTCTCAAGAAAAGCGATGTAAATTATCATTTTCATATAAGTAAATTTCTAAAATCATTGCACGCAAGACTGAAGTAACAAAAGATTTCTATTCAACTTTGTGCCATTTCACAATAAATTTTTTTGATTGGAGATTGATACTAGCACTTTAGAGGATACTTGCTTTTATTTTATTTTGAAATGGTCACAGTTTTGTTGTATAAAACCGTTATAGAAATTTCAAATGTAGCTTTTTTAAAAACTCTATTCACTAATTGTCTTTTCGTTACCGAATGCAAAACCCGAGACTACTATTCGTTAGGAAAATATGAATGCGAGTGCTTAACAATCGTTTTACTTACCCATCATACGTAGTATAGGGTAAGTCTTGCAATCGTTTTAAAGGCGAAAATTTTTTTTGACGGATTTACACATTTTAGACACTGGATATTTCGAAAAAATATTTTTAGAAAAAAAATTTTGCTGTCTGTCTGTCTGTCTGTAAACGCTTTATCTCCCGAACAAATTGAGATAAAGACTTGAAATTCTGTATGTACTTAGTATGTAAGAATGGGACGAAGCCTATTTAATATCAGTAACCTCGATTATCCGGAACTATTTTTTTCGGACTCTCGAAAAATTCGTCCTGATGAAAGGTATATAAGAATTTTCGAAATGCTTTATTTTAAGGAGTGATCGTAAAAGACAATAAAATAATACAAATTTTGCATAAAGAACGAAGTCGATCGGATTATTAGTTTCCGAGATATTTGTAATTCTGTTTTCCACATTCTTCGATTTTTCATGACCCCGTATTTCATTCAATTTCAATTCAAAGATATATTTTAATTGGAAATGAGACACTTAATTCGACGCAGTAAACTGTTAGCTAATAAGATTATTATTTTTGGGGAGTTATAAGGATGTTTCTTTTTCGCAATTCGGTACTACTTGAGTAGTTTGGCGTGTTGTATAATTTGTAGAAATAGATTCATCAGCAACTCGTTAATAGAGCATTGATATGTTAAATATTTAAATACACGTTTAAATTTTGTTTTGGAATTGCAATGCATTTTATAACTAGTTTACAAATGTTTTATTTTCATATATTATATATGCATATATATATACGATGGGTAAGTATTACGGTGGTCCCCAACGACTAGTTTATATCGTTATGCAATCATAGATGAGATGTTTTCGCTTACGAGACCTTTTCATGTTTCAGAGTAGACCGCTCAATAAAAGCGATGCGAATTGTCATTTTCATGTAAATAAATTTCTAAAAGCGCTGCACGCAAGAATGAAGTAACAAAAGATTTTCGATTCAGCTTTGTGCCATTTCAAAATCAATAGTCTTAAACTACTACTTTAGAGGATACATGCATTTATTTTATTTCCAAATGTTTACAGCTATACTGTATAAAATCGTTCTAGAAATTTTACATGTAGCTTTTTATAAAACACTATTCGATTGTAGTTTTTATGTTACAAAATGCAAAACTCGGAACTTACTGTTCGCCAGGAAAGTTTGAGTGCGAGTATATATGTATATATATATATATATATATCCAATATGTAAAACAATCAACAATAAACAATACAAATTCATGTGAATTGCGCCGAAACGCTGCATTAAAACACATAAATTAAAAATATAATTTCAAATTTATCAATTTAGCAAGAACCAGCACACCCCCCCTCACAAAACAAAACTAAACTCCCTTAAAATTAAAAATTCAACAATCAAGATACAAAAACAATAGGCTGCCAGCCTCGTCAGCGATGGGTTTTATTAGACAAAAGCAGCCGGACATTCGAGTTTACAAAAACAAAATATATTTAAGTTCCAGTGGGTTTCGGCCAGAGCGGTGAATAGCAAAAAATCAGATGTTAAATACGCGATGGCTATAATTCACGCGCTCCCCCACCGGACTCTACGCCACATTAGTAAACGAATGTCTCACCTGGAACATTGTAAACGATGCAAAAATATGTTCTCTGAATAAAGACCACATCCCCAACTTAGCTGCAATGCCACAACTCAAAACAAATTAAACAGAACAAAGTAGAAATCGTATTCCAAACCAATCCAAAAACATTTCTTTGTTCTGTTTAATTTATTTTGAGTTGTGGCGTTGCAGCTAAGTTGGGGATGTGATTTTTATTCAGAGAACATATTTTTGCATCGTTTACAATGTTCCAGGTGAGACATTAATGTGGCGTAGGGTCCGGTGGGGGAGCGCGTGAATTATAGCCATCGAGTGTTTAACATCTGATTTTTTGCTATTCACCGCTCTGGCCGAAACCCACTGCCACTTAAATATATTTTGTTTTTGTAAACTCGAATGTCCGGCTGTTTTTGTCTAATAAAACCCATCGCTGACGAGGCTGGCAGCCTATTGTTTTTGTATCTTGATTGTTAAATTTTTAATTTTAAGGGAGTTTAGTTTTGTTTTGTGAGGGGGGTGTGCTGGTTCTTGCTAAATTGATAAATTTGAAATTATATATATATATATATATATATATATATATATATATATATATATATATATATATATATATATATATATATATATATATATATATATATATACATATATATATATATATATCCTCATACAACCATCGGTGAGATTTTTTGGCACATGAAATGTTTACATGTTTCAGAGGATTCTTCTCAAGAAAAACGATATGAATTATCATTTTCGTGTAATAAAATTTCTAAAAGCATTACACGCAAGATTGAAGTAACAAAAGATTTTCTAGTCATCTTTGTGCTATTTCAAAATCAATGATTGGAGTTTTAAAATACCACTTTAAAAGATACTTGATTTTATTTTATTTTGAAATTTTTACAGTTTTTTTTCCTCTTGTATAATGCTGCTCTGAAAATTTTAGATCTAATTTTTTTAAAAACTCGATTCGCCAACAGTTTTTACATTACAAAATGCAAAAATTGGGACTTACTATTCGCCAGGAAAATACGAATACGTACATAAAAATAATTTTTATATCGCCGTGCAACCATCGATGAGATGTTTCCGTAAAATTTCGCTAGAAAAGCGATACGAATTGTCATTTACATGTAAGTAAATTTCTAAGAGCCTTGCACACGAAACTGAAGCAACAAAAACATTTTTGTTCAGTTTTGTGCCATCTCAAACTCAATGACTGAATCTTAAACTATCACTTAAAAGGATACTTGCTTTTTATTGTATTTTTAAATGTTTTCAGCTTTTTTGTATAAAACTGTTATAGAAATTTTAGATGTAGCTTTTTTCAACTCTATTGGTTATTTTTTACAGCAATGATTCCTCCCATTTAGGGACAAAAATTCCATAAAATACTTTTAGGCAAATTAAGCTCACTAAAGATAAAATTTCATGTCGTTATTGAATTGTTTATAGTTTCTGGTTAATAAAAGCGTAGAGCCATGAAAAATTATCTCGACTGACTTCTAAATCTCATTCAGTTTATAAATAAGGTATTTGTACCCTATATGGACAGGGCTCTCAATATGGACACCCCTAGTATTTTTAAAGGTAATAATTTTGATAGAGAGATGGCTAAACATTTTCGCGAAGAAAAGCAGTTGAAAAGATAATTAAGTCTAGAAAGTGTAAAAAAGCGCGCTGTTCGCCATTTAGGAGGAAACTTGTTATTTAGAGATGTGCTGATCTTAATTACTTGTAAGCTTAAATTCCTATTAGATATGGTAAAATTACATTAAATGTTGAAAAGTGGACTATTTTAGAAAGCTAATAAAACATATTTTCGATTGCTATTGCAAATTTTGCTTGAAATAATTTTCCTTATTCATTTGGTACAAGATATAGTAAAATTACGCCCGGTTCCCAATATGGACAGCTTATGTCTCCATCGACTACATCTGTAAGAAAGAAGAAAATTCAACGTTGCCAAGCAATAACTTGAAAAGTCATCAAAGTGGTAAAATCTTTGTTCAACAAGATGCTATCTGAACAATCCCCCAAA
Organism: Maratus speculifer; assembly: GCA_964019185.1. Taxonomy (NCBI): domain Eukaryota; kingdom Metazoa; phylum Arthropoda; class Arachnida; order Araneae; family Salticidae; genus Maratus; species Maratus speculifer. Next base: position 200,920,753 of record OZ025301.1, read on the forward strand.
AACCTTCCTCCAAAAAACTCTTGCAGAAAAATAAAAAGAAGCCCCCTCCCCCAGTGGGATATCTGTTGGCGAAATCGTAGGTACCAATGGTATGACTTCCTCAACAAAGGAGAGCTGGTACTGCTTCTTTTGCAGTATTGATGCTTTTTCAAATATGCGGCCATGCATCACATGTGGCAGATATGTTCATGAGGATTATGTGGGACTTACTGCTCATGGTGAAAAAGTTTCTATTTGTCCATGCTGTGAGCACTGAGTAATAACAGATGTAAATTCGCAGACAGATGCAATGAAGCTAAGCAAAACCAACAATATTACTTCATAATATTTAATAGTAACTAAGGGGCTTTGCATGGGTCTTCGAAGGGTAAAAACCAAGAATTCCTCCCCTTTTCTAAAATGCATGTTCTGAAGATATTTACTGTCCCCCTTCCTCTTCTAAATACATTAAGATACAATTTTTTTATTCCCTTTCCTCTAAAATCCCTTGGAAAAGTGGCTCTTCCATACACACTGTGTAGAAAGTCAATAAGGAAACACCTGTCCATAATAGGGACAGGTAGTTCCTTATATGGACACTTGTAAACATTTTTTTTGTTTTTGTCATTTAACTTAAACCAGAATAATTACAAGGTCGCTCATTTTAATAATGATAATCAATAGTCCAACGATAGTGGTCACATATTTTTGGAGTCCTATGACTTGTACTATGGGTGAAAACAATACATTTTCCTTAGGGTGTCCATATTGGGTACAGGTACCTTATTTAACTTATCATAAAAGAAAATTTTCCACATAAATATATACAGGCAGGAAATATTTGTAAAATTATACAAAAAGTCTTTCACTTCATTTTTTTTTAGACAATAAAGATTTTGCAAAACAATCTACATGAGTAATGCAGATGATCATCTGCATTTTATGGAAACGATTCTGAACCTTCTTTATTTGGGATAAACACCATATTTTCGTGCTGATTTGATTTCATTGAATAACTCAATTCTTTTTCGACGTTTCTTTCTAGCATGAATTTTCTACAACAGAAGAAACTTTTTTAACACAACAATGTTCATTTTATCTCATTTCTCTTTTCATTAAAGTTCTTTTTCTGTAAATGATATAGTTTCCCCTTTATTCTCTTCTACAAACCATATTCCGAATTTTTTTAAAGAAAGCTCTAAGCAGTTTTAATTTTTTTTCAATACTGGATGTTTTCCTCAGGATTCAATTATATTTTCTTCAGACAGAAATCAACTGACTAGTAATTTAATATCACTCAATATCATATGCATGTGAATTTCTGTACTACTTTGCTATCAATGTAAAACGTATTAATCTGCATCTAAAATCTAGAATGACTCAAAGGAGTAAAAGATCTCCTAAAAAAATCTACAGTGGCTCACATTTGTTTTTGAATATTAGTGTTTTTCGAACTTATAAAAACATTATCTAAATATTAAAGGATCTACTTAATTTTTTTTAATGCATAAATTTTATTTTTCCCATAATAACACCTACACATTGCGATAAAAATAAATTCAAAACTTTTTTTTTTTCAAAAATTTAATTTACCGAGAAAATGCTAAAAACAATGTCACATAAATAATTGGACATTTAAAATGTTTACTAAATTTTTTGTTGTTTGTTTGAATAATAAATGGAAATATAGATCAATCTTCTGCACATTGAAACTACTACTAGTTCATGTAAATTTGTTTAAATTTTTATATTTGAAGTGAATATGGTTGGACGCTACAAAGTTACAAAAAATTCCATTCGTAATTTAATCATAGAGCATTTAAATATGGTAAAATCATAAAAGATATCGCAAAACTTGTTAAAGTAAGTCATTCAACTGTTTTTGTTTTTATAAAATGACTAGCAGCCTTCGCCCGCTACGCTGGTCAGTTTTTTTTAAAGAAACTTTGAATCAAACGAAATTTTTATATCATAGTAATTTTTAGTTTTATATCGTATTTTAGACTGTCTGTCATCGGTGAAAAGTCAGTCATCTAAACGGAAAGTTCAGTGTTAGTCACCAATGAATGACGTAGCGCTCAACATGTTAACAATTTTAATCACATAAAAATTCATTCAGCGGAACCTTTAAATTAAAGCCAACCTTTTGTAATTGTGTTCATCTGATTTAAAACATCTCCATAAGTATTCAATTAAACAACGTAGAATGCTATATTTCACTTGTTACAAAATTTCTGAATAATTATCCAACTAACAATGCAAGTTCCATTAAAATCCATCTAGTAGAACTTAAGTTATAAGCGTCCGGAGTGAAATTTCACTTTGCGTTTTATATATATTGAGATAATTAAATGTAGCTTACATAATCACGTTAACTGATTATAGAACTCACTTTCAAAATTTTAGGTTCAATAGATTTTTTTGTACGATAATTAATACGAAATCCAGACTTTCTTTTATATATATAGGTTGAAAATTACCGCTTTTTTGCGCCGAAGACATCGCCAAATCAAAAAAATATATGGTATCTCACGAACTACTGAACTTAAAAGAATTTGCTTAATATCATTCGATGCAGCATGAAAAAATACACTAAAATATGGTATCAGTTAAAAAAATAACTACAAAATCTTATCTATATACATAAGGATTGAAAATTTCAGGTTTTTGCGCCGAAGTCATCGCCAAATTAGGAAAATATGAAGTAGCTCACGAACTACTGGATTTAAAAGAATTTACTTAGTAACATTCGATTCAGCATGAGAAAATACACTAAAATATGTTATCAGATGAAAAATAACTTCAAAAGCTCATTTTTCAGGAATTTTTTAAAAGTTCGTTCTTTTTTTTTACCCCCCTTAGGGGTGGAATTTTCGAAAATCCCTTCTTAGAGGCACTCGATGTTATTAGAAGTATTTTTACCCTAATTTTCAAGATTTTTGGTTCGGTAGATTTTTTTGTGCTGTGATTAATACGAAATCCAAACTTTCTTTTATATATATAGATTATTTATTTAAATTAAGATCCGCCTCTGGTGACCAATTTGGTCTCCCTTAAATTTATGCTAAGCTTTGAAATATTTTACTTTTATTCATAATTTTATTTACTTGTGTAGTTTTACTAAATCTGCAGATTATGATAGAGAAATGAACAAATCTAAGCGATAAAGGCAACATTTGGGGGAATATTCTGTTAATATTTTGTTCTGGTTGGCGCGATTAGCGAAGAAATCCCAAAATAGCGCCGAAAAACCATTTTTCATTTGTTAATTTAATGAAAAAAAGTGTTTTGAAAAAGATATTAAACGAATCCCTGTGTGCGATTGCCAATCACACTTACCCACTTTTTTTTTTCCTTTTTTTATACTACTTTGCTATCCCGTCAACCAATTTCGCCAAATTATACAAATCGCCAAACTAATAGCCCAATTATACATATTGACGTAATTTTTATTTTAAATAACGAAAAAAACAAATAATTAGTAGAATATTAAGAAAAATATTAATAAAAAGTCGAAATAAAAACCATTTATATTAATGACATTTTAAACACGTGAATCGTATTTAATGTCATTGAATGCGACATTCACGATCATCCATTATTAGCATTTAATCTGATAGTTTGGGGATAATTTTTTGGTCGACGGGATAACCTAGTAGTACCTTTTTTTATTAGAATGAATGATAAATTAATTGCAAATATTTTTTCATGACAATGATTTTTCCTTCACATTCAAAAAATTTCTTTTTAGTGATGGTAAAATAACTGCAGATGAAAAAGATATAATAGTAAGGCTAAAACTCAGATTTAATGACTGCTTGGCATATGACTTGGCGGAGGCTCAATAAGTACGCTAATTCCAGATAGAGTGTAAAGAAACAATTGGTACCATTTGATTATTCCATCGATCAATTTCGCCAAATTATACAAATGGATATAATTTTTATTTTAAATAACCAAAGAATTAAAAAATTACTAAAATATTAATAGAAATAGAGATAAAACATCGGATTAAAATTAGTTGACGACGTAACAATTATGCAAAACATATTTAATGTCAAAAGAATGTGATATTTACGATCATCCATTATTGACATTTAAACTTATACTTTGGCGACAGTTTTTTGGTCGATGGGAGATCAATATTGCCAAATAATGTAAACAAATTATATAAACAATAATATTGCCAATAATATTTAGGTGCAGATGTCATCTACGGATCACGTTGGCACGATTACAACAAAATTGCGATTTTATGCCTCACGTGGTAATCCAGTAATAGTCGTTTATTTGTCAGTAAACTATTTCATTATTTTTCTTTTCTATTTTAAAATTATACAAATTGTTTTGTTCCATAATTACTAAGACTTAATTTATTTATTATTACTATTTCAGATTACATTTTCTTGGCAACGGGAAAGAAAAATGGTTATTTTTTATCGGAAAAATTTTAATTGGTTCTGTATGAAAAATAATGAAATTTTGAATTATTAAGAAAAATATTTGTATAAATCAATTAAAAATTAGCCTATGTTCACCGGAAATAGTGTAGCTTTCCAACGGTGAAAGAATTTTTCAAATCCGTCAAGTAGTTTCGGAGCCTATTCAATTCAAACAAACAAACAATCAAATCTTTCCTCTTTATAATATTAGTATAGATGGGAACTACACCCAACTGTTGAGAAAGCATTCAAGTCGGGAGCTCCTCATAAGTTAACTTTCAGGAATCGAAGGTTTATTAGGCTTAAAATCAAGAAAAACCTAAGAATTAGCGCAACGAAACTTACAGCAGAATTAGAAAACAGTTTTGCCATAAAAGTAAACCATGAAACGAACTTTTTTTGTGATAGACCAAAAATGACGTTGGTAGTATAAATTTGGCGCCAACTAAATTCCCGTGCCCGGAGCAATCGCCTCTTTCGCACGGTGCTGTCTGCTAAGATTCATGAATTTCAGCGATTTTTCGAGATTTTTTGCACTTGATGTCGAATTTTCGTCATTTATGAAATATTTCCAATTACAATGTTTTATTAGAATAAATTTTTAACCCTACTATTTTTTAATATTAGTGATTTTTTATGCATTTTTCAAAGAGATTTTTAGCGGTTTTTATTTATTTATTTATTTATTTTTAAGTTCTATGGTAATTTTTGATATTCGAAAATAAAAATTGATCATTAAACTTTTAATAGTATGTGATTTTAGAGATTTTTAATGCATTTTTTAAAAGATTTTTCGCGTGCCTCGTCGCTTTTTTATCATCCATAAAAGATTTCCGTGTAATACTTGGTTATGCAGTCGATCAATTTCGCTAAATTATATAAATCATCAAACGACTCGCCAAACTATGCAAATTGATGTAACTTTTATGTTAAATAATGAAAGGACAAATAAATTAGAAAAACATTAATAAAATACAAATAAAACAACGAAGTAAAAATCACTTGATGACGTAACAAACATGTGTAACGCGTTTAATGTCAAGTGAATGTGACATTTACGATCAGCCATTATTGCCGTTTAATCTTATAGTTTGGAAATTAGTTTCTTGACCGGCCGGATTATCAAATAGTACAGATTTCTGATTAGAATGCTTTATCCATTTGAGAAAATTCTGATTACTGCGATTTTAAAATTAACTAGCGATTTTTAGTGCGTTTTTCAGTGCGTTTTTAATGCAGTTTTCAATGCTATTTTTAATTAACTTTTTAATGCGATTAATATTTTTTTCGATCTCCACAGTGATGTTTAAACAATTAAAAAAAGAATTTGGTTTCAATTTTTTAGACTAATTTAGTAAATTTCACCATCCACATTTTTTAAATTTTGTCTATTTTCAATGCGATTTTTGGATACATTTTGTGTTCGGTCGACTTTTTTGTAATGCATGAAAAATGTGATTGCTATGTTTTTCCCAATTACAATAAATTTTTATTCTTGGTATGCATTTACATTAAGCGATTTTTTATGATTTTTTCAATGATTTTTTTAGTGGTTTTTAGAATTTTATGGCTATTTTTTGAAATTTGTAAAAAGAATTTAACTTCAAATTTTTATCCTTACTCTTTTAAAAAAATTTTGTCTTTACAGATTTTGAAATTTAGCAATTTTTAATGCGATTTTTAGCAATTTTTTTATTATATTTTACATTTTGCGTCAATTTTTTGCCATTCATGAAAGTTTCTCAATTGCAATGTTTTACCCTTATATACCCTAGCCTAATGTAGTTGATTTTTCCATATATCTATAATTAATGCAATTTTTCGAGATTTTCTATGCTTCGCGCCGATGTTTTATCATTAGTAAATAATTTCCGATTACAATGTTTTACCCAAATACAGAGTAAACTAGCTTTCCTTGGCGATCAGATTGGTTTCCCTTGAATGTAAACTAACCATTAAATCATATTTCTTTTACTCATAATTTCTTTTAATTGCTTAATTTTTTGCTAAATTTGAAGATTCTGCCAGAGAAATAGACACAAGATGTCATATACGCACCACATTGGTGCGATTGCAACAAAATAGCAATTATATGCGCTTCACATGGTAACCCGGCTATTGTTTATTAATAAATTGCTTATTTATTAATAAACTGTTTGTTTATTTTTATTTTCTTTTTTAAAATGATATAAATTGTTTTACTCTATAATTATTAACTAAGCTTTTTTTATTTATGATTATTCCCTTTTAAAATAATAGAAATTAATTAAAAAATATGCACGTAACTGGTTTTCGCCAAATTGGCGCCAGAAAAATTGCGCGTCAATGTGGTGCCTATATGACATCTGTGCTGACATCTGTGACATTTAGCCATTTGTTTAGTTCCTTGGCGATTTTTTGCCATTCGGAAACCTATTTCGATTTCAAACTTTTTGCCTAATATAGTTATTTTTCGATTGCACTGTTTTAGCATTTAATAGGATTTTTGGCGTTCATCAGATCGTGGTTTACCTATATCAGATTCAAAAATCCAACAGAATGCCTTAAAGTTAAATGCAAAATTTCCCAATGGTGATCCAGATTTTACTATCAGCAAAAATGGTTAAATGGATGGGAAAATCGGCATGGTGTGCGACAACTTACTGTGATGGGTGAGAGCTTGTCCAGTGACAAAAACGAAGCTGAAAAATTTAAAAGGGAATTTGAAAATTTTATTGAAATTGAAGAATTATCGGCAGATCAGATCTACAATGCCGATGAATAAGGACTATTCTACCACGTGTTGTCAAATAAAACTTTAGCCAAAAATTAGAAGAATCAGTTAAAGGAATCCACTAAAAAGAGCAAGGACTGCCTCACTATAATGGCTTGTAGCAATGTATCATGAAGGCACAAATTCCTCTTCTTTTAATCGGATAATCCAAAAATCTCCGTGAACTAAAAAACATAAATCAGGAGACTTTACCTGTAGTTTACCGTTCCAGAAGAGTGCTTGGATGGCGAGCGAAATTTTTAAAGAGTGGTTCTTTGTCTATTTTGTTCCGGGAGTTACAAAATATTTAAAACCATGTAACTTACCAGTCACAGCTTTCCTCTTAATTGATAATGCCCCGACACATCCCGAAGAAAATGAAATGACAAAAGGAAACATAACGGCGAAGTTTTTCCCACCTAATGTGACAGCACTATGAAAGCCAATGGACCAAGAGATTCTTCAAAACATTAAGAAAGTTTACAAACAACAAATGGTGAATGAGATTTAATAAGATATGGAGAACATGGAGTGATAAAGATTTTCAAATCAATCAATATAAAGAAAATAATCTATATGATTGCTGAATCAAGGGATCAGGTTGCTGAGAGTACTCTCCGAAAGTCGTGGAAGAATTTATGGCCTGCAAATTGTGATATCTCGGATAATAAGACAGAAAATGACCTTTTGTTGTGAAAAGGGACTTTTTCTGTGAAATTCAGAAAAAAAATATATCCGTGAATTTAAAAAAAATTTTTTAACAGTGCATAAATATAAAATGATTTTGAATAAATTCGTAAAACAAAGTCATTTTTATATTACGTTCAAACAAAAAACGCCATTTCTAATAGCTCTGAATTTACAAGCCAAAGCCTTGTAAAAATGAAAAGCTTTTGGAAAGTAATAGAATGTGCGCATTTTTATTCGAAAAGAATTGAACTTACATTGTAAATTTAATTTATTATTTGAAATATTGTATTTAATAATATTAATACTATAATTGTTTTTTAGATTTACACTGAAGTTAAATTTATTTTTTCTCAAAAGAATCAATGCAATTCAGAAGCAACACATCGGGTTTCCACAAAACTAATAAATAAAATTCCACTCGTTTCATAGCCCACCAGTGGCTGAGAGCTTCTGCTCTCGAAATTAGTAGACAGCAGGTGCTGAGTTCGAACCCAATCGCGGCCGTCGGAGTAATCGTTCGGAGTTTTCCGTGGTTTTTTTTCGAACTTTGGATTTCTTTCTTTTTTTTTTTTTTTTTTTTTGAAAAAATACAGATTAGGTCCCTTTAGAAATACTCCCCTCACACATACACACACAAACAGAGGGTACCATTTCCTTAAGGCCTATATCTCTCGTGATAATAACTTGCCGTCACAAATACAACCAACCAACAAACCACTCGTGCCATAAAATTTAGTTTTGTCTCGAAAATTCCACTTGTGTTTATGTGTGCTTATTTGCTCAATGGAAGTGCGTAAGATGTTATCTCTTCAGGTACACAGACAAGTGCGTAAATGTAGTAAAATGTAATCCCAAATCGGCAAGTGTAAATAGTTTTATTTTGCCATATTACACAAAAATCTGCGTATTTTCCATTTTATTCAGAAAAAAATATATAAGCAAAATCTATAGCTGCTGAAAAATTGTCAAATAACGATATTTTGATTATTTGTTTAAGGACGCTCTATCGATATTCCGACGATTTTTTTTAAACATATAACCATATATATAGTAATAAAAAGGAAATTCTGTATATATATATTTTTTTTCAGATTTTTCGGAGTATGTTCGTTGACCTTCCTGTCGTATCACCTTCCTTTTAGTCATATACTTTTTTCAGAAAAAAGAGTCAAAACGTGGAATAAACATCCTGTATTTAAACAAATATCTATAAAAACACTTGGGGCATTTTTCCCCCGCAAAGAAATTTGCATAAAATGCTTTACAGAAGCAAAAAATAAGAAAAACGACAACCGTTTACGCCGAAAGAACTTTGGAAAGTTGCCGAAGAGGAATGTGATAAAACTGGTATTTTTATGTTAAATAAAAATGTCTATTCACTAGAAAAATTGTTAGAAACTTTGAAAAAAAAAATCGAAGCTAAATCGACATGGAAATATGGTGTTTATTTCAAATAAAAAGGAATCAAAATCTTTCCCATACCTATAAAACTTAAACGATCATCTGTATTATTTGAATGAAATCTAAATTATTTACAAGAGAGAATGTTGTTAAAAGCTGTTCTTTTTATTTTACAAAAATATTTCTTACATAAGAATAATTTGTTTCATAATTGCAGAATTTTTTTATTAAGGTAAGTAAAATACACACAAATTAAAAGAATAGTCGGAATTACTCGATGGAACTAAACCGGTACAAAAATGTGGTGTTTATTCCAAGGAAAAAATGATGAAAATCACTTACCATAAAATGCTGAGAATTATTTCGGATACTTATATGTATTGTTTTACGAAATCTTCAGTGCCTTCATAAAAGAAAATAGAGGGAAAAAAGTAATTAGATCATTTAATATTTAAACACTTATGTGTGAAATTAGATAGAGTTTTTTCAAAGAACTTTGTTGTGTGGTTTATAAAACGCACTGATGGGAATACACACATTCGGTTACAGTCCAAGAACTGGCTGCACGAAACCCTATGTCATCGAGGGCAAGAAAAACCCTTCATTGTATGGAAGATAGTAATAGAGGAATCTAATGATCCATGTCTGCTGGAAGAGAAAGTGGTGCATCAGCCAAAAATTAATGCCACTAGTGGTTGACTCGTATGTTTAGCATCGTGTTTGTCTTGCCATCAAAAGTATGAAAACACGGAAAACTGGGTGCAAGAAAACACAATCAGTGTTGAATTCAGGGGGTGGCTCGGGGGGGACATTCTCTCCCTTAGCAATGAAATGTCTCCCCCGGAAAATTTGAGATTTTCGGTTTCCAGTGGTCAAAAACTTCAAATCCCCCCCCCCCCCCCGGGAACTCTGTAATGTCCTCCCGAAGCCACAGAAGTCCCTCCCGGAGAAAAGTGTCTGAATTCAACACTGAACACAATGGTAAGTCTACGAGCCAACTACTAGCGGTAATAATTTTTGGCTTATGCACAATTTCACTTCCGGCAGACATAGATCATTAGATTCCCCTATAACTACTCTTCTGTAAAATATAGGGTTTTCTGCTGTCAGCTCTTGGACTATTATATAGGAGGAACTTTTGTATGCTGCCGAAGAGGAATGGAATTAAGTTGATATTTTTGTGTGAAAAAAAGTCTATTCTCGCGAAAAATTTATGAAAAAGATTTGGAGCTATGCAATGAAATAGAATTTGCACAAAAACATGTTGTACCCCCAGTAAAAAGGATTCAAAAACGAATGTCTGCATTACTCATGTAGATTTGTTCTATGAAATCTTTATTATCCGGAAAAGAAGAGAAAATCTATATTTTCATTTATGTTTATTACATAAAAATATTTATATAAATGTTGGTGTAAGTTGAAATTTTTAGGAACTCAAGTAACTAAAATATTTATCATTTATGATCATTAAATGTTTATCATGGATTGGCGAAAGAATTAAAATTATTCCAAGAATTCAAATCGGCCGAGCAATGGGTATACAAATCCACTTATATTGAAGGAACTTTTTTAAGCTGGCAGACAGGAATAGAATTAAATTGAAATTTTTGTGTTCAAAAAATATCTACTCTCGGGAAAAATTCACGAAAAAGATTTGGAGCTATGCAATGATATAGAATCGGCACAAAATCTTGTTGAAACTCAAGTAAAGAGGATTCAAAACCTTTTCCATAAAATGCAAATGATTGTCCACATTACTTACGTAGCTGTTTTTATGAAATCTTTATTGTTGGCAACAGAAAGGAAAATCTACATTTACATTTATATCTATTACATAAAGATAATTTTTTTTTTTTTTTTTTTTTTTTTTTTTTTTTTGTATGTATGTATTGGTGTAAGATAAAATTTTTAGAAACTGAAGTAACTAAAATATTTATCGATTTTTTGATATAACGATCATTAAATATTTATCATCGATTGACGAGAGGGTTAGAATTATTCTATGAATTTAAATCGGCCAAGCAAAGGGTACACGCATCCACTTATATTGAAGGAAATTTTGAAATCTGCCGAAAAGAAATGGGATGAAATTGACATTTTAGATGCTCAAAAAATGTCTACTCACGTGGAAAAATTCATGAAAAGGGTTGGGGAGCTATTGAATAAAATAGAATCTGCACGAAAATATGATGTTTATGCCAAGTAAAGAAGAATCGGAATCGTTTGCATAAAACGCATACGATTGCCTGCATTACTCATGTAGATTTGTTTTATGAAATTTTTATTGTCTGCAAAAGAAAGGAAAATTTATCTTTACGTTTATGTTTAAAATACCTTTAAATACATTTAATATGCTTTTTTATGTGTATTTTGGAGGAAGTTAAAATTTTTTGGGACTGAAAACAAAATATTTTATAATTAACGAAAATTAACGAAAATTATTTTATGATTTCAAATTGGCAAAAAAATACGGTATTTAACATTAGTGTATAGGGATTTTAATTGTTTCCGTAAAGAAGTATATTCTACTTTTATCAAAAAACTGCACAATACGTCACATTATATAATTTCTAAATAAGAGGATATGCCATTTGGATGCGTTTAAAATCAAAAGTGTATTTAAAAATGAGTCAGAATATAAGCAGTTTGGATTTGAGGTTTTCTCTCCAACTCCTATGTTTGTGTAATTTATTTTTAGCATAAGAATTGGTCCTATGAAAAACTTGTTAATTAAAAGTTGTAGATATTATTGAGAAAATGTAAAATAAATTTAATTAGATTTGATAGCTTAAGAACTGACTAAGTTATGAATTGTTTTCTTCACCCCCCCCCCCCCCTTTTTCTTTTCGTTTTTAATTTGTTTTCATCTGTAAAAGTCGGTCCTTTCAAAAACTTGTAAATACCAAAGTTTTAGATAATTTTGACAGCATTTATAAAAAAATGAGATGGGTTTGATATTATTAGAATTGACGAAGTTATGAATTTTTTTCTTCCAAAAACCCTGTTTTCTTCGCCCTTTGAGCCCATTTTTAACTTTGTCAAAAATCTGTCATGCATAAACTTTTGGCCCAGTTTTTAGAAGTAATATAAACTTTAAACTGATTCGATATCTATTTTAATTAAGAAATTATGGCGCTTTTTCGGTTTTCATAAAACCCTCCCTATTTTCACCCCCCTGGTCCGATTTTGCCCATTAACGAACTCGACCGAGATTTTATGTTTCAGTTTGGAGTAGATTGGAGCAGAATTATAGAAGTTATCTTGTCCAGAAGAAAGTGATAGATATGTATATGGTAGTTTTAGAGTCTAGAGGTCATGATCGGCGTAGATATGCAAGAATTTTTCAAAAATCCCTACATAGGAGCGACCGCAATCGATAGTAATTCATACAAAATCTACAAATGAAAAAAAAAAAAAAATACGCAAATAAAATACATTATTATTATTTTTATTTAAAATCAGAACTATTCAATGAAATTAAAATGATACAAACATATTGTATTTATTTCAAGAAAGAAAAGTCGAACTCACTGCCATAAAATGAAAAAAAAAGAAAAAAATCATATTCTTTATTTATGTAGATTGTTTTACAAACTTTTAATGTCTAGAGGGGGGAAAAAAGAGGATGAACTTTTTGTTTTACAAAGTTTTTTCTATTCTTTCAAGAGAATAAGTGTGAATGCAAGTAACACAGAGAGTTTCGTTTAATATGTCTTTTAAAACAGTTTATCTTTAAAATAATTAATCAAAACTTTCAATTGATGATTTTTTAAATCTTACGTAAATATTAGCATCATTATATTTAATTTTTAAATAATTAAAAAAAATAGTCAAATAAAAAATATTCTCATAAAAGTATTTAAATACTTTTTTTTATATTTTTAAATTCCCCAATTTTGCAAATTTAGCGAAGGTATAAATGAAAAATTGTATTTTTAAAAACAAAAAGCTGTTTAAAACATATTACAATTCTAAATAATTCAGTAGAAGTCCTTATTAATTCTTCCCCTTTGCAAAAACTTTCTACATGGCACAAAAAAAAAAAAAAAAAAAAAAAAAAAAAAACCTTGCATTAAAATTTGAAATAAAAAAGAAAATAAATACCTTTTAGTTCCTCAATAACACATATAGATAACATGAAAAAATGCATAAGAAATGCATTATTTAAAAAAATTGGCAGTACAAAAAAAGTGGAATTTAATATTTATTTTTCTGACATTATCAGTTTTTAAAAGTTTAATTCTTTTTATTAGGGGTTTCTCCTTAATTTTTTTAACCGACACATATTACTTCACAGTTTTGAAAAGAAATTAATTACAAATTTATGTAGAAAAATCTCCAATGATTTTCCTGTTTTAAAATGTTTATTCTTTCTCTCTCTTTCTTTTTTTTCCTGGAGGGGGGTGCGGCGGACGAATGCGCATTATTTCGCAAATTTACTTTATAAAATAAATTCCGCAAAAAAGTGCAAATTTAAGTTTGAAAATTCCAACTTAAATTGGCGCGATTTAATCTCGCAACTCTCTACATTTAAACCCATTGATCTTACCAACTAAGCTATAAGTTCTACGAATGATTTAGAAATTTAGATTATTTAATGTCGAAGAAATGGTCGAATTATAAAAACTTTAATAATATAAGACTTTTTCAAAATTTTATAATATTTGGTATGATAGCGCCGGGGGGGGGGGGGGGGTTGTATTCAACTTTATGTAAAAAAAGAAAAAGAGGTCTTTTGAGTACAAATTTGTGACGGACGACGACAGACCAAGAAATGAGACTAAAGATCTCTGACACCTTGGAGTTATTCCAGATTTTAGATGCATATTAAAGAGTTTTACATTGATAGTAAAACAGTCCAGAAATTCGCATGTACATGATATTGAGGATCTTAAATCACTATTCAAATGATTTCTGTCTAAAGAAAATATAACTTAATAATTATTAAACATCCAATATTGAAATAAAAAATTTTTAAGACTGCTTGGAGCTTTTTTCAAAAGAAAATGTGAATGTGATTTATTGAAAAGAACAGTTGGGGGAACTATACCCTTTTATTTAAAAAGAAATTTTGAAGAAAGACGAAGGAAATAAAATGGATGTTTTTGTGTAATAAAGTTTCGTACTTTTGGAACAGTCATGCTTGGTAGAAAAAAAGGTGAGTTATTCAACAAAATCAAATCATGAAAGTAAAATGATTATCCCAAGTAAATAAGGGTCAAAATTGTTTCTATAAAATGCAGACGATCATCTTGTATTTCTCATATAGATTGTTTCAAGAAATCTTTGGCACCTTGGTTTATTATAGACTAGCTAATCTACCCGGCGTTGCTCGAGTTTGTCAAAAAACAGCAACAATTGTGAAAAAAAACTTTAAAATCAAAATAAAAATCTCGAAATACTTAAAAATTGTTACACGAATTTCGTTTAACGTTCATCGAAAAGAGAAGGGCTAGAAAATTGAAACTGGATGTTTTTTAATGTGGAAAAATCTTACAAAATTGCGAAAGCATTAAAAAGTTTATAAAAATATAAAACAAAATTCAAAAAATGTATTTCGAAATTTGAATAAACTTAGAGGAAGAGAGGACAGAATTTACTACATTCGGTCGAAAATATAACGTCTAAAAATCGAAGCAAATCGCGAAAAACCGTAAACATTGCATGAAAAATGGCAAAAATTTCAAAAATCACGAAACTAAATATTTACTCTATTTGGATAAAAGTTTTGAATCTAATTAGTGTAATAAAATGGCAAGCAGTGAAATGCGAATAAAAAATTTAAAAAATCGCAGTAAAAACCTTCAATGTAGCAAAAATTGCACACGAGAAATTTTTTCATATTAGAAAGAAGTTTAAAACCGAATACCTTTTCCGTATAAAAAAAAATCGCCGTGAACTCAAACAAACAAAAAAAGCTAAAACATTGCATTAAAAATTGCTGGAGATCAAAATAGGAGAGAAAAACAATTACCATAAAGACTAAAAGTTTGAAACCAAATTCCTGTTTGGCTAGAATTTTGAAATCGAATTCCTTTGAAAAATGTCAAAAAATGTGAAATCCCGAAAATTGCACTGAAAATAGTATTAAAAATCGCTAGGGTAAAAAAATTACTGTTAAAAGATAAAATACTGCAATAAAAAAATTAACTATATTAAACAAAATGTTTGAAATCGAAATCAATTTCCGAATGTCAAAGAATCACTAAGAAACTTGAAGAATGGCTAAAAATCACATTGAAAATTGCATTAAAAATCGCTAAATATTTGGAAGTCAATGTCTAAAAAACTAATATGAAAGGGGGGGGGGTTATAATCAGAAATTATTCATGAATAACAAAATGTTGAACGCCGAAAATGCGATAACATCAAAGAGTTTAAATAAGAAAGCTTAAGGTATTTTTCCGAAAAAATTTCAGAAAAAGTTTTTTTTAATTCAAAATAAGACGATGAAACAAGTTAATGTTATGGAAATTAGCGATATTTCCAATCTTTTCTCAAACTTAAAAAAAAAACCAAACCGATCCGGATTAACGGGATCCGAATCAGCCGGGTTCTACTGTATTTTTGGTAAATTAATGTACTTAGTATATCCCCATTATTAAATCAAACTCAAGGAGTGTTTTATACAATTTCATTTTTCTTAATTATTCAGTTTATTTATTGATATTTTGCGGAAAGCAAACAGCTTCTTAATTTTTAAATCTAAAAAGTGCTTCATATTTAACATGTTTTTTCTGTTAAAAAAAAAAAATCTCTTAAAATTGGTCAAAAAGTCAGTTTTTCTTTTTTATTACTTAATGAAATTCTGTTTGTGAAGATTGTGACGCCTCATTTTTACTCATATGGTAAATTTATATCGCGGGATATTGCAAGTTTTTTAATGCGCTCAGCGCAATTACGCACACAAATTAAAACTTTAAAAGTCTTTTTCTCCATGTGCATATTTTCTTAACTTTGATATTTTCAAAATGTTAAGCTTTTTCTGAGACAGTATTTAAACATTTTTTGTACATGTTCTTAGTTATATATAGGATAAATCTGCGTATAAAATTAGCCCAGTTTTTTTTTTTTTTTTTTTTTTTTTTTTTTTTTTTTTTTTTTTTTTTGTTGTTGTTGTTGTTGTTTTTAAATAAAAGTATATGATAAGGCATTAGATTTCATCATTTTACACTATATGTATCAGTTAAAAATAACAAATGCAATGTTAGACGTATTGAAAAGTCCACAGCGCGTTCTTGTACACCTTCTTGTCACATCTAAAAATCTTTTTAAAAAACTGGGCAAAGATGTCAATTTTTTTTAAAAAATCATAGGGTTTTAAAAAAATGTAAATATTTATAAACTTATTAAAATTTTTAATTAAATATGATTATTTTTTTTTCTTCAAAATATGCTTTAAAATGAACATTGAAATCCAGCGAGTTCACCATTTGAACCATGTTTTTAAATATTAACAAAATTGTTGAAAAGGCAAACTGTCCTTTTTAAAATGACAATAGACATTTAAAATCGCGAAATTTGACAAAGAAATAATTTTTTCCTTTTTTTTTTCGAGAATTTTGAAACTAGATGCTCAAATCTATCTGATGTAAAAAGAATTTTTCAATTTTGAAGCACCTTCGTTGAGATATAAGCTTTTATATTTGAAAACACTGTTTATATTTAAGCAATTTGTTTTACTTAAAATGCTGTTTTCTCAAAATTCAAATTTTTGTACATTTCTAATTTTTGAAAAGATCCATACATATTCCTAACTATCAGTTTCTTTAAAAATTTATACTTTATATTTTCTATACAATAATAAATAAATGTTAGCGTAAAAAGTTGCATTTTAGGAATATTTTATTGTTTAAATTTATGTAATTATGAATATATATATAGCTGCTTTCTTGGAAAAATGAAGCATAATTACCAAAATATTTTTTTTTTTCTACTTACATATTGTGAATTTTACAATTCACGCCAACTTCCATCGCAATGCATAAAAATTATCTCATAAATAAATATTGTAGTATTTTCTGTAAAAGAAATACGCATGGACAATTTTTAAATATGACAATTTTTCTTTACTTAGAAAATTTAAAAATTGAATAATTTTAAAACTTTTTATTATTTTATCGCCAAATTTTGGATATAACTGTCTGAGCATGCCAATAACACGTCTGCCAATTTTCAAATGAATCCATTGAAAAAAGAGGGATTTAGCTTTTAATTTCCATTGTTTCTTTAAAGAATATATTTCACTATAATTTGTAAAATTCATTCTGAAAATCCAATTCTATTTATGGGTATCATATATATTATTAAATTAATATATAATCGAATAGCTATGTGTTTAACATTAGCAAATTATTTAATTTTTATTCACAAAGTCTAATGCTGCTTTGCGCATTTTCATTGTGTATTATATGGATTTCTACTTTGTAGTCATTTGATACCCTTCTTTAAGGATTTCCATTTGATTGCTACTTGTTTTTCATCACTCTGATTTTTTATGGTTGCTATTATATTACTGTCATATTGAAATTTATTATTCTATTAATTTATTTATATAACGAGTTATTCCACATATTGATGTTGATTTGTAGTATTATCTAATGGTTCTATATATTCGATATAGAACATATATATATATTCGATTATATATATATATATATATATTACTCCCCTCCCAAGAAAAAAATATCACAAAGGGAAAATAAATTTCATCAACATATTTTATTTCACTCTTAATGGCATATAATATTACAAATCAAGCAGTTAATATCTTTTTCGCCAATCTCGAATGTCAAATGATAGATACATGATGAGGAATAAAATGATAAATTACAGAATACGTACTTTCTATGACCATTAATATAACATTTTTTAAAGTGATGCAATCAATATATGCACATGTAAGAATAAAAAAATAATGTACAACTTTCATAAATATATAATTACAATGACTGTGATCATAAAATAGCAAGATATCAAGTTATTTTTAACATTTAATATTTCTTTCTATCACATCAAATACCTAATAGCGTAGCAAATCTGTAAATAGCACAGTTTATTTTAAGGTATCTGTACACATTTAACACTACGACATGGTCAAATGATCCATTCAAAACTCTATGGCAATTATTTATTAAATTTTTAATGCAACATTGCGATAGTCGAAAAGTTAAAATTTGACTTTTTTTTACATCAAAATACTTTTTCAATATTTATTCACCTGGTATTTATTTATTTCGCTAATTACTATATGTAACTTGACTTGCATATTGCAATAGGTCATCTGGCAGGTGCAGTATGTCCAACTTATTTGATAATCTTCTCCACACTAATTCCAAACAACAATCTTTCCCATTTTTAATTGCATGCTTCTGAGATTACATAAATCGAAGATTACTATTTTGAAATAGTGGTGGCAAAACTCAAAAAGTTAGAAGACAAGCATTCGCAAAATTTTTCTTACGCATAAAAACAGGTTTGCATATTGTTTATTTCTAAATTGAACACTAAATGAGGATTTTTTCCCCCTCTTCTTTTAATAAATTGAATAAGTAAAACTAATATCATTACAAATGACCAAAATTGTTTTATGCACATACCTGATCGTACTCAATATCACGTTTTTGTTATACATCTATACACTATAAAAAAATTTTAATTTTGCAGAATAAATCTGGTAGCCTTGGGTGCTAGTGTTATATTGTTTAATAAACACTAATATACCGTCGTATAAAGGAATCAAACAGTATATTACTGCTTAATGGCAAATTATTTGCTAATTTTTCGCTTTATAACTGTGATTTTACAGTTTTAACCCTTCATGCCACCAAATTAAGAATTTTTTTAAATTTCATCGTATAAAATATTTTTTTTTTCAAACTGTGTTAAAAGATTTATACAACCGTTTAATGAATTTTAGAAGGATTTTGTCTATTAAAATTAATAAATTTATAAGTTAGGTGTATAAAGATTTTGTGTAATATTTATAACTCCACAAAAATCTCATTTAAAATATTTTTTTAAATATTTTTTAGAATTACAAAATATAATTAATAAAATACTCTTTCAATAAAGATATTTCAGAACTGAAGCTTTTCTCCAATTGCCATAGTGCAAAAAATATTTTTCATTAATTTACAGGGCCACACAAAAAGTATTTTATTAAATAATGATATAGAAGGAACATTGTTTGGAGAGTGCTTTAATTATATTAAACTATTTCTCATTTTATGAATATGATATACATTTTTTGAGGTTGACTACAAGTTTCTTCCTGTATAACAGAAATCAGCTAGTATTTACAGGGATACACAAAAGATTTCGGATACCATGTGGTATCCGAAGTACTGATCATTATTACACGAAGATCTAGCTATTTTTAAAACGTCGTTATAGTATCGACGCACTTCATTTACTACATTTAACGTGATATTTCCGACATATGTTTTAATTATTCTTTCTATTTCTGTAGCTATTTTATTTCTTCAATAAATCATAATACCGAAAACCGGTATATTTATGCTTATACGGGTATTATATATTATACGATTCTAAGCACACTTTAAACATAAAATGCAATTATAATAAAATTATTTCAAATTTCGTATGGATATTGGTAAGTTATTTATTGGAGGAAACATCAATGCTTAGAATTATATATCAAAAAAAAAAAAAAAAAAATTATCATCTAAGACATAATATCGAAATTCATAATTTCTTAGTAAATTTTAAACATTTTTTCAGCAATCTGCACTGTTATTAGTACAACATTTAATAAATAAATAAATAAATAAATAGAATCATAGTCTAATCATAAAATTGTGAGTATCACAGCGAAGTTCATTTTTTGAAAATGTGATTAATTATTTCTTTCATCTTTCAGCCTACTTTCTTAACTTTGGATGTTTCCGAGTTAGAGTTCGAGTCGTTAGTTTTCGAGTTATTTAGAGTTCAAAGATTCTCCCAACTTTATTAGTTTTTTGCATTTTAATACGCGTTTCTAAGCATACTTTTAACATAAAATATAATTATAATAAAGGAAATAATTTTACATTTCAGAGGCTGTTCAGATACCTTAATTGAAGTTAGATGCTTTTTTTTAAATTTATTTATTATACTTTTAAACGTGATTATATTCATAACAAAGTGATAACATGAATAATTATTCTTTTAAAGCTTCAGATATGTAGAAATATGCAGATATGTAGATAGTTTTAAACGGAAAGTTTTTTAATATTGCCACTATTTTTACCATCATCATTATTCTTATATATTGTCGATATAACTAAATATTCAAAAAATCACATTTTGCTATGCACAAGTTCATGACAATGAAACGGAGAAGTGATGCTACAAGACTGTAATGGTGGAATTAACGTAACATTCTCTTTTAATTTTGTTGATAGGAACATCTCTGAAGCAACTCTTATTAATATATATTTTTGATAATCTGCTTTTTCGATTACAACAAAACTGAGTTCATTAACACGACAACTACGAATTCAAATTAATCCTGTGCGCAAGAATACCTACATTCTTGTAAAGGCAGCTTTTTTTATTGTTATGAAAAATTGGAATCCTATAATATTCGGATTCCTATTAATCCTACCGGCAGGATTTTTATAGTTTACAGCAAAATGAAATCCTATCATATGTGACAGTTATGATTTTGTGTGACAATTTTGCAACCATATTTTTCAAACATGACAAATATGAATTCAATTTTTTTTCGATAATGCCTACAATTTTGTAAGACAGCTTATTATTATTATTATTATTATTATTGTTATGTGAAAAAAAGAATCCGGTAATACTCTGTAGTATTTGTGGCTTTCTGTCAATGCTGATATAGAACTAAAATAAATTCTTTTCTACGACTTTTTCAGTTATGGCAAAACAGAATTCTATAAGTGACAGTTATGAGTTTAATATGACAATTTGAAACCAATTAATATAATCGGCTTTTTTGATAATAGCAAAATAGAGCTCAACACTACATGATACGTATGGATTCGTACATTTATTTTATTTTTTTTTTTTTTCGCGAGAATGACTGCATTTTTATAAGGAAACTTATTAAAGAAAAAAAAATGGAATTCGATTATTATGTGGCATTTGTGGATGGATCTTTATTAACCCTATTAAAAGGATTGAAAGATTAATTCTTTTCGTCGACTTTTTCTCGATTATGGCAAAACAAAATCCTATAATAAGTGACAGTTATGAATTTTGCCATAACAATTTTGAAGCCAATTAAAATAAACCAGGCTAAGTATTTATTAATCCACATTCTTGTCAACAGACATTTTTTTATTACAGTGTGATTACAATTTCTAATAATCTCTAATGACAAAATTACGAGAATTTACTTAAATCTATATAAGATTTTTTTTTTCACATGTGTAAAAACTACGTAAAACTTTATTATATATTTCCTTACTCTTCAATGAATCTAAATATACATATACACACACACACATTTTTTTTTCAGGAATTTCCAAATAATTAAAAAATAAGTGTAAGTTTTAAATATATATTGGTAGAATTTTTTTAAATGAATGAACAATTTTTGCAATAAATGTATATATAAGGATATATATGGAAATATTTTTCTAATAAATAACTGAATATTTTCATTGATTTAAATTTGAATAAAACTTTAGACTGTACAAAAACTTTAATTCTTGATTTAAAAACACAAATTTTGAGAAAAAGAGGCATGTGAATACAGAAGCATATATCTTTTGAATAACAAATTATTCATGTGAATATGAATGTATAATTTTTGTAATAAATGCATATAAAGATATGCGTGAAATATTAAAAAAAAAAAAATTGTTCATTTCCACTGATTTAATTTTGAATAAAATTTTAAATAGTACAGAGAAAAAAAAAACAACAACAACAAAAAAAAAACTAACTCAAATTTTTAGTAATTCACGATTTAAAATCGAATTTTGAATGAAAGAGTCATGTAAACATAAAAGCATAAATACTAAAAAATTCTAGCATTTAGATTCAATGAAACTAATTTAAACTGACATTTAAAAAAAAAAAAAATGAAACACATCAGTGAACAAGTTTTATTTATTTTATATGTATATGATGAATTTGCATTGCTTTAACTTGTGCTTACTTTGTTATTATCAGTTTACTGAAAAGAAATTATTTTTCTTTAAAAAAAAAATAAACTAAATAAAAAAAAATCATTTATTTATTTTATCATTAACTTATTTGAATTTTTAAATAAACCCAACCTTTACAAATACTTTTTTGTCAATCAAATATATTTTTTTGGACAAAAATATACATAAGGATACAAGCAGCTTTTCAAAGGCAAATAATGGAAATTTTTAGAATTTTGTTTCATTAAAAATTTTGTAAATCAAAATAGAGATAAATCATCAAAACTTGTTTATTCTATCTAATATAATAAACAATCATTCGTTTAAAAATAAAAAAAAAAGCTTACATTATTTTTTAAACAAAATATTTCGATATGAATGGAATATCATAGAAATAAACTGGTCATATAAAAATTGTAGAAATACACTTGTTTAAATTATATATTAATAACAGGATTTGCGATTTTATTCATATATAAACTAGGACTTCCCTCAGAGGGATTAGTCTGAGCGATGTTGCTGAGAATACACATTTAATAACTTGCGACAAGTAAAGAAAATGAGATGTTACCTTTAATTGGTCATTCATTGTGATAAAATATGATGAAAATAAGCATATTGAATCATAGAATTACAAAATCTTACATATAAAGTTGCATATACTATTTTTATAAAAGGGAAAGCAAACCATATATGGATATAAAATTGCAAATATGCAAAATGTTAAAAGTAATACAGAAAATAAAACATCAAATTTTCCTACATTGGAAATATAACTTTTTGAAATGATGTCATGAGCATAAACAGAAGTTCCGCGCCGATTTGAGAAACTATAAATAACATAAACTATTATGTTTGAAGAGAATGGGGTGTATTTTATATGGTGTGAGATCCGTCTGAATAGTTTATATTGTTGAACATCTGTTTTCCATGGATGCCATGAGGTTGTCGATAACAATTAAGGAATCCTTTTTTAAGAATTTGTCCTAAACGAGCATTTACATCTTATAAGTTACTGTGATGCCAAAGTTCTAGTTTCTAACCTCAACAGTATCCTAGAAATTGCAATATTCTCAAGAAATTGGGTTTAAAACTTTTTCTAGAAAAAAAAATGTTTAATTTAAGAATTTAAATTGTCGAATGTTTTAGATATCGTTCATAACGAGAATATTATATCTTAAACGTTGCCACAAAAAAAATTCTTAGTCATATCAACATTAAAGAATTCTCAATTTTAGAATATTTTTGCTCGTGCATTGATGTTGATTATTGTTCCTACGCAAAATATAGTATATTTTGCAGCAAACATGGTTACCAACATTTTTTGCCCACATTATTTTTTAAATCGGCTAGGTACTCCCAATGATAACGAAAAACACACAAATGTTATTGCTTTATAGCATAGAAATATAGAATCAAAAGCTATTTATCTTCTATTATATACATAAATTATCAATTAGTGCTAGCAGATGCATTTTTAAATATACATAGATCAATATAATGCTTCATTTTTCTTTTCTTAGTATTTCTTAATATTCATTTTTCATTTATTTGTATTATTCAGTAAAAAACTCACTTTCTTAAGCCCGAATTACATCAAACTCTTTATAAAATCGCCAAAGTCCATATAACAGCGAAGTATTGTGAAGAGTATTAAATACAAGGTAGTAAGACACTTAGCCAAGCGCAGATAATAAATCGCTAAATATTGTTCTTTTCGCCCTCTCTCGAAATGGATTTTTTCCGTACATTTAAAAAACACGATTTTGAGTCATCTTATTTAAAATTCAAACAAATAAATAAGAAGAAGCAGTAATAGCATAAGTCAAAACATTTTATTTCAACATCAAGGAATTGTATCGTAGTTACACATGTGGAAAAAAGCTGCTTTTGGCTAAAAAACGTAGTCTCCGCTAAATTTGAATCCGATTAAAAAAAGTACCGTGATTAATTAAAATGTTATAGGCAGAGCTGCCAAGTCTCCGGCATTTTGGATACCGGTATTTTAATACAGAAAATGTTTTATTAAATTGGAACATTCTGCAGATTTAAAAAATAACTTTTCCTATAAGAAAATTCTGCTATGCAATAAGCGGGAGCTTGGCATCTCTGTATAGGAATATTTCGTAATCTACTTTTTAACCTTAAAAAAAGCAACGACCCTTTTTCGGGTACAAAAAGTATTGCTAATTGTTCCATTTTGCATACAAGGTACCGATTGTAATATTGATACATCTATGGTGATAAATTTTTAATAATTTTTCAAATCCCATTTATTTTATTAAAAATATAAATCTTTTATTCATTTAGTTTAAAGTAAATGGTTTTAAACTAATTTCATAATACTTTTGAAATATCACTTTTCATTGGCCATTTTTTAAAGCATTTAGAAAACGGTTGTTGTTTTCAGTCAAATATAGACTTTGGTCTGTCCGCATTTCATTTTATTATTATTATTATTTATAAATGGTGGAGAAATATTAATACTTAATCCATAACGTACATAATATATGACTCTGTTATTACATAAGTCACCTTTTTATCATCATAAAAATTATGCTTTTACTGATTTTTATTAACTCAATAGAAAAAATTTTGTGCTTTGAGCAATAGATGTCCGCATTTCATTTATTTATTTATTTAAACAAAATTCTTTGCATTTAGAAGAATTTTTATTTAAGTAGGAAATCCAAATGTCGCTGTTAATAAAGAAGAAAGTTACAAAAAAAGTTACAAAACGAGTAGACGCATATTATCAAAGATGGAAAAACAACGAATCCAAAAAAGACGTCGTATGAAATATCATCTTTTAAAGCAAAAAAACGAGGTCTGATTATCGAACCTACTGATTACTAAATGTGCATTACATTAAAAAAATTTAAATTAAATATAAATACTGAAAATATTAATTTTTTTCTTTTGTGCAGTTTTGGCAACGAAAGGTGCGCTAAAATGCAAAAAGATATAAGCGGCTATGAAAACACACTTGGTAAACGTTCATGCTCAGTTTTACAAATAAATATGGCACATTTATGCCCTATACACACCAAGATACCTAACTGGTGCCAAATTGGCGTTCAGTTGCCTAACATAGTTATCATATGAATGTTATAATAAATTGTTCTAAAAATATTATCATTTATTGGTTGTTTTTTCTTTTTTTTAATAACAGAAAATGTTTCGTTTATTCCTTTTTTTTATTTTGAAACAAATAAATAACTTGTTATTATAGCATGCTATATGTATCTGGTAATCAGAACGATGTTTTCGCCTAACTGGCATAAAAAATCTCACCAAACCCGGTGCTTATATCTCTAGTATATTATCTCAAGAATTTTATTTGTGTATACTATAATTGTTTTTACATGCAACTTACTTCTTCTTGCATATAAAAATAGATAAGTGGCTCCTTTATGCAGTATAAATTGTATAAATCTTTAAAAAATAACCCCCGTTGCCCCTTTTTGGATAGAATTAAAAAAAAATCAATGTCTAATTCCAGTATTGCTCCCAGGTATGCATACATATTCCAAATTTCAAAGTTGTATGCCAACAGGAAATGGATGAAAAATGGGAAAAGATGTCACATATGCACCAGGGTACATAATTGGCGTCAAAATGGCATTATTTTACCTGAGATGTTAACCCGGCTTTATTTATTTATTATTTGTTTATTTACTCATAAAATGTTTATTTACTTTCATTTCCTTTCTTTAATTATATAAAATATTTGTTTTTATAGTTATTAATTATTATTATTATTTTATTTACTGTAAGTTCTTTTTGATAATAGAAAATAATTTAAAAATATGTATGTAAGCGTTATTTGAAAACGCAGTTTTCGCCAAATGGGCTTTGAAAAAAAATGCGCCATGTCTGATGCGCATGTGGCATCCGTGCCGAAAAATTAGTGACCAGAATTGACTTCCACACACAAACAAAATATAAGTTAGAAGAAAACATGCAATAAAAATAAATATAAAGGGAAAATGATGTCATAAAAGAAACTTTTTATTTAAAAACGTAATTGTTTCTAATTTTCACACGCGAAATATATAAAATATTCTTTTAGCTATCAAAAAATGCTATTAAGTTTTTATGACATTTTTTTAATATAAAAAAATAACAGTTTTATTTTCCTGCATGATTAAATTTTAAAATGTTTCATTGCATTCAATATTTCTGAGTGCGTAAATGATTACTATTTACTCCATGTACTGATTCGGTTATCAACGAAAATATCCAGCTTGTGAAAATCACGCACACCAAATTTCTGTGACGCATGCAAATAAATTGTGCTTTTTTTATCAGTTTTTTTAATATAACTTTTAAACTATTTGGAATTAATTTTTAAAAGTAGGTGCATTCACCAGATTACCTTCATAGGTACCTTCTGGTACAAACAGAATCGAAATCCGACAAGTACTTTTTGAGATTTGCTTGACGAAAGAATTTTTTTGAATTTTAATATCGTTACGTATCTCTGAGTATAAAGACTTCGCTTCGCTCAGACAATAAATCAAAAGAATAGATTTTTTTTAATTTAAATCTGATTTTTTAAAATTTAAATTAGAATTTTTTTCAAATCTCATACAGCATTATTGTTTTATAACTTTGCTTATAATATTTAAAATAAAAATTATACACACACATGCATACGTTCCACCAATATATATTAATATCATACAATTTACAAAAATAATTAAATGGTAGCATTTTAGGATATGGAAAAATCTTTAATACACAAAATGCATTCAAAACATTCATCAATGTTAAAAATTAATTTTACCTAAGCGTTTTACCTGAGCATTTAAGTTAAAATAAAAATAACTATAAGACTAAGTTTTTAAACAAATTTAGAAACAAACTAAGATGTTAATTTTTGTTTTGTTAAAGTGCTGATACAGAAAAATGAGTTTAGCAACCTTATCAATCAACTCCTAATTTTCAAATGAACCAAATGAAAAGCAGAAACATTCCACTTTTAGAATAAGGAACATATAGCTCACTAGCAAGAAAAATGACACATCTTGTTAAAAAAAAAAAAAAAAAAAAGACATTTTACGTTTTATTTCACTAATAGGTGCATATATTGATCACAGGTGAGTCTCGTTATACAAAGTTTCATAAGTGTAGTTATATGAGAAATCATTTTATTATGCTCTATGTTCATTTGTGACCAAAGAAGGGTGGTGGAATATGCGTGGAGGTATAATTATCTAACTCTCCAAACCTCATCCAAAATCCTCTTTTTTAAAGGTTTTATGCAGGTCTTTATTACTGAATGCCGAGCTAAGTGATATAATTTCATGTTACAGTAAAATCATGCAAATTTTCTTTTGACTATTCTGTGAATTTTACTTTTATCGAGATGTGTCACTTTTGTTGCGGGTGATCGATATATCCTTCCTATATGTATGGTTCCACTAAAGTAGACGAAGCTATTGTAGTAAAAAACTAGATCATGAATTCTATAAGTTTTTTAGCATTGTCCTTTTCGATAACAGTAAAAGGTACCTTCCAACATTCTAAAGTACAAAGATCCACTATATTAGATTCAAACAAAAATTCATTGAACTGTTCAGATTTTGCTCAAACTTTAAAATAATAAGTAACACCGAAGAAAACAGAAAAAGTCACCCAACTTTATTTTACCTCAACTTGAAAATATTTTTTTATATACTAACAAATAAATATTCCAATATATAGTATACCTGCTTAGATTTCCTTACTGTACCACGATTATTTTATAATTTGATTCAAATGAAATTTGAAAAAAATTCTTTTCCAAACTTCACAAGTACTACTTCAATTTTTACCAAGATTAAGATTTATCTTTCTAAAAGCTGTTTAATTATCTGCATTATATAAAACTAAATTACATTAAAATATAATAGTTTGTTTACAGCTTGAATTCATTCTAAATTTTAAAAGAAAAATTGATTTTAATCATGATTAAAATCAAGTAATCCTGATTGATAAAAGAAATTTGTGTGTTTTTTGGCAATGGATAGAAAAATAAATCGCATAAAGAAATCTTTAATTTTGGATAAGGATTACGTTTTTAAACTTGTTTCACTTTATACAATGATTTTTTTACATTAGTCAAAACAATCAGATTTCAATCTTTTAGCCCAATATAGCATTTTTTACCATCTTTTCAATAAACTTTATATGAGCTTCATACAGCAATATTTAAATCTTACGTATTTCTTTCTCTTTATTAAATAGTGAAGCACAGTAGTGTGGTGGTCAGCATGCCAATCTGTCACGCTACAGCTCACAAATTTATCTCGCAGCTGGGAAAGATTGGCTTAACCTTTCAGCCCTCTGGCGTCAATAAAATGAGTACCAAACTTGTATAAGACCTAAACAGCTGACTGGGAAACATGCTATATAGTATCTCGAAATTCAGTGTCTAATAAACAGAGTTGAGCACTGTAGGCCCTGATCCTTCGTGATTGTAAACCCACAGGTTTATTATTATTATATGGTATCAATACATAAACATTTGTCATCCAACAATTAATTTTATATCCACGATTAGAAGATGCTTCCAGGAGTCACCTAAGAAAATAATATTGAAGGAAGACTGAATAGATTTTTCTCCACAAACTTATAAATAAAATCCATTTTGAAATTGGAAGTCCTGTCTTTTAAATGAAGAAAGATGACTTTTCTAAAGTTATGCCTTCTAGAAGAAAATCATTGAAATGTTAAAATTTAAAAGAAATTGGGCTTGGATATTTTATTATTTACTTTTTCAAAAATATGCTTAATTGTTCATTTTGATTATATATATATATATATATTCTAATTTTGTTCTTTTAACGAATGAACATTTTAATGAAATTTTTTTGGAACTATCAAAATTTTCTTATTAGATATTTTTCTTTTCTACAAACCTTTTGTTGGATGGTTTGAGTTTACTTTTAATTTTCAGTCATTAGTCAGGCTTACTTTTTCTTGGCAGATCTGACAGGGCTCAGGCAGGCTCACACACCAATATACCATAAAAGAGGATAAGACAATATGTTTCAATAAAATTGTTTTTTTTCCTCTTCAAATTCAGAAAAACATTATCATAAGAAATGAAGGAAAATTGTCTCTCTTCAAACCTCAAAGTAATATACCTTTTTAAAACCTAGAAAAGAAAGAATTGTACCTTTGAAACATATTGGATCAGTTTCTTTTTACTGTCTATTTAAGAAGTTTATTCATTGGTACTGCGTTTCATGCCAATGCTTAAGAATTTATTTTGTAAATTGAGCTCTAAAAGTGATTTATTGCAATAGATGGCATTGTTTTGTGTCAATGATTTAACTTATAAACATCGATGGTTTTATCAAGTTGTGATTCAATTAATCAGTGGATATTATACATACATATAAATATAAATTGAACATGTTATGAGAGTATACAGCTTTATTTCAGCAAATTATTTTTGTAATACCTAAAGCTGTCAAGTATAAATATTAATACTGCAAACTTTAAAATCTTAACACCATAACCATTTTTTTTTCTAAGGCTGTATTAAAATTTAATACCTTAAATTTACAAGCCCTACAATTCCAAATTGATCAATTACTTATAAAAATTTTTATCATTACATTCAGCACGTTTACTTTATGATATAAACTTCCTTCTACATCAAATAAACATGCTCCATGTAAAATAGTGTCTTTATTTGCAGTAACTGCGATATATAGCAAATACATTTCTACTAAAGTGAGCTTCTTACAAAATACTCATATGTTGAAAAAAAATATATATATTAAAATTTAAAATTTAGAACTTAAATAAGATTATTTTAGCAATTATAAATGAATTGGAAGCAAGTTAGTTTACTGAAGTTCATTCATGACAGCATTAAATTATAAAATCATTTTTTATCATTATTATTACAGATGATTACCAGCGTTAATTTGAGATAACTTATTTTCTATTTAGATTCTACATTGCAATAATAAGCTAAATAATATTGCAGTCACTTAAAATAAATATTTTGATACACACCCATACAATAAAAAAAAAGGCAATACATATTTGTTTTACTCACAAAGCAGCAAGTACAGTGCAGCATCGTTTATACGATGCCGAAGTGACTATGGAAAAACGTCGTATAAACGATAACGACGTATAATCGATTTTCACTTCCAAAACTAGAATTAATTTTGTTTTCACTTACTTTTAATGTTTAACGTGATGGTATGTATGAATTTTTAAATCAAACAAACCAAAATGAACAAATAATCTTAAAAACAAGGGGGAGTGATTAGAAAGCAATTTAAATATGTGTACCTTTATTCATATTTCACCGAAGGTTCCTCATTTGCAGTACATCATTTTCTTTCCATTTAAAGTTAAAGATCAAAAACCCGTGTGGCCAACTAAAATTCGCCAATACTGATAACAATTAGAAGGATAGTCTATTTGCAACTTTAAACAGGTCGGGAAAGCTGACCATCCCCGAAAAAAGAATGACCCCTCCCAGTGTAATCTGTTACACATATGCTGATTTTTCAGACTAATTGAAGACCAGTGCACATTTTTATAATGTGGATGTGGAGTGCATTTAAACACGCTCTTTGGTGTCATTCATAGCTGCCAACTTCCTCTTGTTAGTAAAATACACAAGAAAGAAAGGAAAAAAAAAAACCTATACAAAATAGAAAAATCGACGTATAATCGATTTTGAGCGTCGTTAAAAGATATATTTTTACATTAAAATGAATAGGAATGAATCGGGACCACATTAAAATGTCGTATAAATGTAAACGTCGTATAAGTGATTGTCGTATAAACGATGCTTTACTGTACATGTATCCTTGTATCCTGTTTTTAATGGGATATTTCCACTACTTTAGATAACTTCAATAATTTTTTATTCGTCTCATGATTGCCAAGATCACTCATTTGAGCATTCAATAGGCAATCAGAAATTAAAATTTTTAATGTGTCGCTGTTTAAAAAAAAAATTAAAAAAAAAAACAGACTACTTGATTATGTGAAAAGAAAAGTATATTATACTCATGATGATTGGTTAATTTTTATCAGACTATAAAAATGACAAGCATATCCTTTTTAAAATTCTATACAGGACTATCACCAAGAAAATAAGTGATAAAATCAAAGCATCTGTTCAAACGTTATGAGTAGATATTACATTAAAATAATATACAAACATAGTATAAATTAGCTTTGTTAAAAAGAAATTTAAAAATTCTTTTAATGGAAAAATTAGATATAAATTGGAAAACTTTCATTGTTTAATTTAAAAATATTAAACAATTTCTCTTAAGCATTTTAAAGATAATATCAAGTGATAAATAAAAAGCAACCAAAAGTTAAACAAAAACAAAACGAAAATCTTTATTCAATATTTCAAAAATAAAATTACAGGCAAAATATAAAAAAAGGATCTTTGAATAAGGTCAAAAAAGAAATCACAAAATAAGGAAATTTACAAAATGTTTATGAGTAAACATTCAACTGAAAGCAAAATCAACAGATATTAAGAATAAAAGTTATCACATTTTGTCTTATATATTTCAAATTTAAATAATGTACATAATGTTATGCAAGCTATACAGAATTGTAATAATACTGAAAAGTAATCTCAAATAATATGTAGTAGGTCTATCTTATCAGCTAAACTTTTATATTGGAAAGTTAGATTTGTTTGAAATAGTGCTGCCATCTATTGGTAGAAAATTGTCGATCTTTATATTTTAAACTAAAAAGTAAGAAGTTGACACAAATATAAATATTATTGAATGTATATGTAGAAAAAGTAATTTTATAAAATATGTATGGTACCATATTATGCAAAAAATTCTGTGGTCAATAAAAATTATTAAAACACAGTTAGGGAAGTAAACAACAAAGCAGTCAGAATAGTTCAAAGTCATAATATGAGAGCTTATTTTTTAAAATTTCATGGGGTGGGGGTGGGGGAGGGATCAGAATGCACAGTTATCAATAAATAAGGATTTAAATATTTTTTAACAATAATATTTAACATCCAATAATTAACAGAAAAAAAGTGGAGGTACATGTAAACAATGTCAATTTCACTAAATTAATATCAGATAAAAATCATTTGAAAATTGTTATAAATGATAGGAATTAATATATCATTAATATATCATTAATCGAACATGTTTGAAACTTGTTTCTTCTTCACAATTTTTCTTATTCCAACAAGATTTTTTTCTTACAATCAATCGATAAAAATTATGTTTAATAAATGTAATATGTTAATTAATGAAATGGACATTGCTCATATGTGACTCATACCTCCCCCCCCTCATTATATACATATCAAATTTTCAGGTTAATTCAGGATACTTCACATTTTCAGGTTAAAGGCTAATTTAAACTAAAACTATAAAACAAGTTTAGAAAAATATAACTGGGAATCTCTTTTAAAATTTTACTATTATTCAATGTATTATTTATTCTGATAAATGTAGGTAAACCTTTTTACAAGCAGTTCATTCCTAATATAATCTGTTTCAGTTTTAACAACCAAATATGCAATTAAATAATCTGAAGAAAACAATAAATACCCCCCCCCCCCCCTGAAAAAAAGAAACAACTTTAAAAATAAGGGACTTTTTTTTCCCAAAAGGCCTTGTACATTCCTCATTAATATGGCATTAGTAGGAAATTTTTGCATTTATTCGTATATCATACAACATTTTATTAAGGTTGTAGAACACTTGAAAAAAAAAAAAAAAAAAAAAAAAAAATGACAAAGCTAATGTTTGAAAAAAAAAAAAAAAGTCAAGTACAGATTATGAGACATTTTCAAACACATTCAGGATATTACAACAAAACTTCTCCATTTAATGAAGAGAACGATGATACTTAAGTAAACAATTTGAAAAACACATAATGCATCTGAAAACCAAATTTCGGCCAATACTATCACAATAGCAAAAGTATTCAACTTTTTTTGTGAAGCCCTGTTTGATTCATAGATCTGCATATATACTACATAGTAAGCTAAAATTTTATTCAATTAGGAATGAGATAACCCAGCTGAAAATCCTATTCAGCAACTTTCATCACTCAATGAAATTTTTTTTGTGCAACCCTGTTTATAATCTATAAAATTTATTCATAACAAGTAACATTCAAAATATTATTTTTAATTAAAAATGCATACCGTACATAAAAATTCATTTTCATTGATAATCTCTCATGGACAATACCGTCAATTCTTTTGTGTGTCCTTGTAAATGAATGATAAGTGCTATACACACCATATTTCACAATAAACATCTCCTTCCGCTCAGTGATGTACATGTAATGATGTAATTTCAATATAGTTGAAATAACGTAATATTATTAAAATACATTGCAAACTTTTAATGAAAATTTTATTTTACTTAAGAAAGGTGTTATAATTAAAAGTAAATGACATTGACATGTTTCGAATCCGTCTAATAAGATCCATAATCATAATAAAAATTTTATTATGATTATGGATCTTATTAGACGGATCCGAAACATGTCAATGTCATTTATTTTTAATTATTATAATACCTTTCTTAAGTAAAATAAAATTTTTATTAAAATGTTTATATAAAAAGGTGAATCTTTAAAATCTGGTGATTTAAAAAATCTATTGGATTTAATAAACTTTTTATCATACATTGCAAACTTTTTCTCTATAGACCATAATATAATCGAATTCTTTTGAATGTTCCTGTAAATGAGCTATAAATACTACACACTTCATTATCATATGCAAACATGCCACAGTAATTAATCCTCAATAAAATATATCAATTACATAGCAATCTTAGGATATTTACCCAAGTTAGAGCATAGCCAGAGAGATAAATAAACGTAATTCATAAATACTTTTCAACTATGTTGTAAAATGTTAAAAACAAAAATTTCTTATAATAAAATCTACAGACAATTTTCACTTATTCTACATTTAAAAAAAATTAAAATATGCTTCTAATAAAATTGTGAGCTACATGAAAAACAATCACTAAAATAATTTAAAATGTAAACAAATACTAAAAAAATAAATAATCATCATATACAAATAAATATAATTAATATTTATTTAAACTAAACTTATTATCTGATAATTTAATTGCAAATGGACAAATTTTTTTGTGAATGACCACCGATTACATGTAAAGTTGAAGCAAAGCATTCATATTACACATATAAGTATGTTTTGTCAAACAGCTTATGTTGTTTTAGCTTTACATTGAAAAACAGAATTTCACTAACCTCTAGTGAACAGGTTAGTTTAAAATGGAAGAAAGACCTATTTTGCACTAAAAATAGATCAACAAATACTGAATTTTTAAAAATTTTATACTTATTACTAAACAAACATACAAGGTTTAAAAACATTAAAGTAATAATAATAGTCACTGAATAGTTTTGGAGGATAATTTGAAATTTTGATAATATACAAGCATTTTTTATCATGTTTAGATCCAAGAGCAGAACAAAAGCAAATTTGTAAAAGTCATTTCTAACTCAATATTCAGTAAGAAAACACTTCTGCCTATTTTTGAACATTTATTGTTGTACAATACAACATCACAAGGGGATAAAAATAAAATATGCATAATCAAAGACAGTGAATGGACACTTGCCAAATAGCAGGCAGAAATCAAGATAAAATGAAATGATAGAGAATGACCTAATAATGAACATTCTTGAAATTTCCAGAAGTTGTGAAACAAAATGTGCTTGCTTAAATTTAGATTTTTTTTTCCTTTCCTTTTTTAAACCACAGAACATGGGGGCAGTAAGAAGATCTTATTTCCTTAATTTGAACAAAATTCTGAAAATATGGGAGGAGGGGATGGACACAGTCTAATATGAAATGTGTGAGAATTATCTTAAGGTGGGAAAATATAATTTTTTAATTAGTTTAATTTTTTTTTTATTTAATTTTTAATTTTTTTAATTTTTTTTATTTGTTGAAAATAATGTAACTGATACATGTACTGATACACTGCTCCGTGTGAACATGGATTTCAACCACAAATCATATTCCACATTAACCCAAGGAAATATTTATTAGATGACCTTATGGCGAGATTGACTACAATGATGGCTCTATTGGTTGAAACATCAGGAAACTAAATAAAACTGTGATGGAGAAATAATTAGCAATGCTAAACTCAGGCATACACCTATAAAAGATGATTTCATTTAAAATAACTGCAAATAAAATTTTTATAAGTATCCTTTGATCAATTCTCTTTTTAATAAAATAAATTATGAAAGCCAGTTTAAAAAATGTCTTTCTGTCACTTATTTATAGCAAGTAGGTTTTAATATCTGGCTAGACTTATTAGCTATTTTAGCAGGCATATTTTTACTTTGTTATACCTATGCACAGTTCTCTGAGGATTGTTTTACAATACAGCCTTATGATGTTATCACGCATAAAAGAGTTAAGAAAAAATAAAATAAACATGAATTATTTTATTATGATAAAAAAAAAAGTTACAATAAAAATTTGTTCAGGATTGGAATAAAGCTAAATTTATACTGGACTAATGACATTTACTAATGGCACATGTTTTTTTGCCTTAAAGTCCAATGATAAATTTATACTTAATATTTGCAAAATAAAAATCATGAAAATTAACTTTGATCTTAAATTCAAGATAAAAATTAAAAGACACTGACATTTTACATTAATGTTAAAGACATTCATCAATGATGTAAATTTAATATTTTTGCAACTAATGATGTTGGATATGTTACATTATGTTACACAATAAATTAATAAATACAATTTTTCTCTCTAAAAATAATATACATTTTTTTAAAAATGTGAAAATCATTTATGTACAATAAATTTCTATGACATTGTTAATATACATTTTAAAATACAATTCAACATAACAATCACATTCTAAAACCAAAGACTAAATAATTCAGAAAATTTTGAGCAAAGTATCATTTTCTTATTTCCAGCAAGAAAATACAGTTTTAAACACCTTTATAGAAAAATTTAAAATACGAAAAACTATTTAATAACCAACAAAATTAAACTTTAATGTGTGCATCATATTACTTTGCTCATAACCTTTTTGGCTTTTAAGCGAGTAATTAATAATGGTTAATAATTGACATTTTGTGAAAATACCACATGTAGTAAAAATTTATAATTGATAACAAATGAGATAAAAAGAAGAATTGGAATACAGTTTTCTTAATAATTAAAAATTTTAGATTATTTATTTGATTGTTTAATTTATATATTCTTCATATTTTTTTATATACAGGGTTTTTCTAACAAAATTCAATGACTTCAGCTTAGATTACATCAGTATTCACATTAAATGGCACTAGTTACACATTCAGATGACATATATATATATCATTTATACTGAAATTACATTAGTACAAAATGATTATAGAACTGAAATTATTGCATTAGATTGATTACATAGGTCTGTGAAATACTTTATTCCATACACCATTTCAGGTGTTTCTGATGTTCTTCAGTACATCAAGTTCAAAAATACCAAACTTATATTGCTATCATGTACAGTTTTCTATTGAAAAGAGGATAAAGATCCTGAAAAATTGCATAGATCTAAAAAATTTATTGCTAAAATGTAGAAGAAGAATACTGATCTGCAGAGCTTGATTCCAAGCATTTTGTAGAACTGGTCATATCCATTTAAACTTGGTGGATATTTATTTTTTCTTCATTTATACTTTGTATAAATTTACATCTTAATGCTTACAAATAAAGAAATCAATGATTAATTTTATAAATATAGTTTCTTTTTGGAAATTTCAATATTCTTGTCTAAATATTGTAAATAAAAATTAAATAAGATTAATTGGATAAGAATTAATTGTTTTTTATACTTAATGTTTAAGAGATTATTTGCTTGCCTTTTGAAGAATTGATTGAATGGAGGTTTGATTTTCAACTGCCTCTTCAATAAGAAATATACATTTTTTAAAAAGAATTAGTTTCTAAAACAAAAAGACATTTAAAATTTAACATAGGAATAATAAAATAAAATATATATTTCAAACTATTAAAAAAAGAGAATTAAGCGATATATGATATATACCTGAAATAAAATTAAAAAATAAAAGAAATCCCTATTGGTAAATTTATTTTTAAGAATTAAAGTTGTTTGTTTACATTCATACATGCAGTGTAAATTAGATGATTGGCAAATTACAGGTAAGCAAAACACTGCTGTACTAAAATATACACTGAATTCTATAAATTACTTACTTTCACACTTATCATATAGTCAAAATTTTCTTTATAATATCTCATATACACTTTTTTTAAACATATCTTGTGCTATATTTGTTGTTGGTTCATATGCAGCAATCAGCAATAATTTACTAAACAGACAGAAAATAGCAATTTGTGCTAAAATTATACCCAATAGAACGTTTTGAATATTCCTCCCATCCCACCAGAAAAAAAAAAGTCACAAATCTATGTTACATATAAATTAATGAATGAAAAAAATATTTGTCAATTACTTACTAAAAATAATGTTTCTAATATTTACTACATTTACTACACTATATGATCTAGAATTGTGAGAAAACTTTTTCAGGGAATTTTATAAAAATAATGATTATGAGAATAGAAACTGCATTGATAAACAAACAAAAATTTAGAAATTTCTTGATTTATCTTGAAATATTAATTGAGTAACAATCAATTAATATTCAGCATCTTATACAGATATGAATGATTATGTTTATAAACTATAAACAATATTCTTCATCTATACACAATCTACATTGTTGTTACTCTTAAAAGGCATTTTCTTTTATGATGCATATTTAGTCATGTATATTGTGTATTATACATCTAATGTTCACAGTTCATATCATACAATGATTT
The DNA here is from genome assembly GCA_964019185.1 of Maratus speculifer. NCBI lineage: Eukaryota > Metazoa > Arthropoda > Arachnida > Araneae > Salticidae > Maratus > Maratus speculifer. Next base: position 200,959,033 of record OZ025301.1, read on the forward strand.
AATTTGCAATAAAAAATTTTCAGATATACACATATATAAATTTAAATTATAAATACTGTTTGATACAGTAGTGATGCTTTGAATACATATGACCAGAAATGAAGTTCATATACAAGTAATCATGGAGATTGAATAGTAGAAGGAGAACAGAAAAGATAGGCTTTTCCCAACAGAACTTAAACCCAAAGTATTGCCCGGTGCATGGCGTGGCGCTAGTGATGCTAGACTGACTTTCAATCACATGACCTACTGTGCTAGTCTCTCGACGAGTCTGCTAGCAGGATGTAGGGGGCGCCAGATTTCACCTTCTCCCAAACCGCAGGAAATGCCACCCAGACTCTGAAAAACTAGTGGCAAAAGTCAAAGCACCGTCTTTGTTCTCCTACTACTATTTCTATCTTCATGAAGTAATGCATATTTAAAAAATATGACACATATTGCAAATTTTTTTTTTTCACTTTTTCTTATTTTACAAAGCATATCTTCAATTCAAACTTAAGTATTTATTTAATTATTATTACTATTTCATAATCCCTTTTAAGTAAAGCACTGTCAATGTTACTATTCCTCAAAGTTACTACACTACATTACGTGCAACAAGTCTAAAATAACACTACATTTTATGCTTATAAAATTTATTTGGATGAACTAGCATTACCACATCAATTACTATTTATATTGCTAAAACAGTTATGTTTCGTTTGAATGTTTTTGCCATTAGCATAAGAAAAAACCAAAAAACTGCACCAGTTGTGGACAGAAAAGTTTTAAAATATTTAAGTGAAAAAAAATGTTTAAGAGTTTATCTATAAAGCATAACCCAATGGCATGGAAAAGACTTGAAAATAGTTCTCTAGTATACCACAATGTTAAGCTCTCAGAAGTGAAATCTAAAAAACTAAATGATAGCAATAAATCTATAGGTTTTTTTTTTTATGAAATTATGCTGAGTTTTTCTAATCATACTTATTGTCATCTCCAATATTTACTTTTGAATTCTGTTAAATAAATGAAATTCAAAAGATATGAATGAAATCAGACTTATAAAAAGAAAAAATGTTTCGTTTATTCATTATTATCACAAAGATAATAAAACAATGATTTTTCAAAAAATACAGTTTTAAAGATTTTAAACTTTGTGCATTGCATTGAAGATAAGTTGCAAAACCAGGGCTGAAACTAGTCTTTCTTGCACCCGGGGAAAACATAGATTTTGGCGCCACCTCCTCCTCCACAAAATATAGATAGAAAGAGAATTGTACTAATTTTCTTATAGAAGACTTATTTTAAGGTTCAAGACATGTAATAATAAAATATACAATACTGAACTATTTAATCTGCTTTGTCAAACATTAATTCATTAAAATTTTGCAAATGGAATAAAAAAAAAAATGTTCTGTTTTATACAGAATCCTTATACCACATTGTTCTTTTATTCTTCTATGCTTTGGCATACCCCAGATAGGATAATTTTAATAATGCAATGCCAAAAAAAGACATGTGAAAAATCAACACAAAGAATATTTATTTGGTGCCTCTTCATTATGGCGATAGTGAGGATTACAAGGAGAGCACTACAGTTCAGATGAATGAATATTTATAAAACAGGAGAAAAAATTGAAGTTTTTCAAATTTTAAATTTAGTGTACTAGAAGAAAAAAAGTACTGGAGTAGTAATTTGAAGGTAGAAATTTTTTTAAGTGAAGGGGTGGGGGGGGAGGGGGAGGAACAGGAATTCACTGAGGTGCAGAAAATTTGTAACCCTTGAATTTATAGATCCTGACTTTACAAATGTGTCTTTCAAAGTGAGATATAGAAAATAGAGGACACACAATGAACCAATTTCAAAAATCAATATATGGCACAGAAAAGTATGCGTCAATGAAAAGAAAAAGTGCTTCAATCATTGATAGCTTTAAAAACAAATTAGATTTTGGAAAAACTACAGCTCTTAACACCGAATTAACAAAAACATTAGACAAACAAGAAATATGAATGTAAAAAGTGCACCAGCTGCAATTTAAAAAATAAATAACCAACAAAGCTTACATTAAATATAAAATAAAAGTTATGTTTATATTCACGTAAATTGCTATGTTCTTTATTTCCATTTAACTAGATTCTTGATATATTTATAAAAAGATAGAGTACTTGAGGTACTTTAATTCTTCAAAAAGTATGCAAGACATGAAAGGCTGAAAACAATAGTTTTACATCAGTTTCAATATTTTGTCCAATATTATTTTATTTTCTTTTATTTGAAGGAAATACCCACCATTCAAGAGTCTCAAAATGCACTAAAGTACATGATATCAATCTCAAAATAATAAATATTGAATATTTCCTTGAAAAAAATATAAATAAAATCAATAAAATTAGAAAATAGAATCCAATGTTGCACAGTCACATTAAGCCATACCATTGAATTCCATAACACAGTGTACTTTATAATAATTGAAGACAAGAATTAGTATAAATATTTAATTGCTACAATTTCTCTAAAACTATGCAATAATTCTTTTATAATTAAACTGAACTTTTTGTAGGTTGGGAGAGGGGGAGGAATAAAAAGAGAAATAGACTTGGGAAAAAAATGTTTTCCTTAAATAAAACTTCTGCATATATTACCAATTCAAATATGTCTATGGCGAAAAAAAAAAAAAAAAAAAAAAACATAAGTTCTACAACTGCTGAGCTCTGATATTTATAAATAATCACAATTGTTTTTGGAATAATTTAAAAATCTTTAATGATTAATTGTGAAATAGTAAAATTGTATTTATAAGCAATACAGTGTCACTAATTCAAAGCTATATACATAATTATACTTTACAAAAACTAACAAAATAGATAACATTCAAATAAAGCTCATACATTAAAAAAATAAGTACTGTCTGTGAGCATAAAAGATCCATAACAATGCATACAGAAGCCTCATCAGATCTTATATTTTAACATTAACTATTTCTGCGATAACATTCACTTAAAATGAAATTTCTTTAAAGAACAAAAATTAATAAGGTTTGTTCTTGGCCTATATATAATTAATACATATGTGTATAGATTTACATATATAAATTAGAGAGCAAGAAAGATTTTAAATTAATTTAATTCTTTTTCTTTTTTAATAAACATTGCTCGTTAGGGCTAGTTGAGCTCAAACCAATTAGGCCTCCCCACCTGGCTGAATTTGTATTTTTAAATTCTAAACTATATTTATTAAATTATAATGTGCTTTCTTCCAAAAATTTAGGGCAAAAAAGTGGAATGCAAATTTAGAATTTTATATTGATTAGCTTAATTTTCATGAAAAAATAAATAAATAAATAAAAAATAAATTGAGCTGATTCGAAATTTTTGTGCATTAAAAAAGTATTTCGTGACATTTCTCACTTGAATGTACTGTTCTTAAAGTATACAGTTTGAAAAACAATAAATTCAATTTTAATCTCACATTTTTTTTAGCACTAAAGATCTTACAATAATTTTAAGTAAATTATTAAATGTAACTTATTTTAACTAAGATTTGTAATTAAATTGTTATTTAATTTAAATTATTAAATTATAATTGCTTATAAATTATTAAAAAAACATTTTTATATTAATTAAATTGATAAACAATCATTATTGAAAAAGATGTGATTGTTTATTATTTTATTTTTTAAAAGTGTAATATTGATGAAACTAATACTTTAAAGACAAACATTTTCTGATTCATTATCATGTATCTTAATTCCTACACACTTTCCAATACATTGTAAATTTTTGTGCCTCTGCATATGTTCATTATAACATGGAGCTATTATATTTGCATCAAAAGAATGCCTTTGATAAACTCAGGAGGTAAACTGACAGTTTTGGTAATCTGTTAATTTCTTCTTACTTTTGCATATTTTATTGGAACCTTATTTTTTATACTACTATAATTATTACTTTCATTGTTGCAGCAAACCAAGTTTTATTCTTACATTGTTATACTGAATATTAATAAATAAATAAAAAATATGCTCAGAAAATACTTTTTAAGGAACAAAATACAGTTAAATTACAATTCTTTAGTTTTATTTCAAAGTATTTTTTTTATTTCCGTTCCATAGACAAAAGATGGAAACTGTGAGATATTTAGAATCTAAGATATATTTGAAATCAAACTGGAAGAGGCTGCAACATCTAATGTTAATTTTGAGCTTCAAGTTACTGACCAGAAGACCAAAATGTTAGTACTTTCCATAAGAAATATTTCTATTTATTAATTGAAAATTTGGAATAACTGTATTATACAGATTTTTATATAGGTTATTATCCTACATATTCAAAAGCTATATTAAAAAAATTAAAACATTCTACAATTAAAAAAAGTTTGAAATAAAATAAATAAATAGTTAAAAAATTCAAAGTTGCTAAATGATTTAATTTTATTATCAATACAAATAAACTTGCCTTGTTAATATAAAAATAATAAAATTAACAGAATTCAATGAAACAACAATAAGAAATACTTAAATGTTTCATAGGACAAACATAAACCTTATATATCTTTGCCCTTTTTATGATAAACATTCTATAAATGTTCCTTTGTACAAACAACACATACATATATTAAATGCAAAATATATTTCACAAACTATGCACCTATAGATGCGTTGTGAAAAGAAACATTTACAGCTCTTTTTCTCATAATATGAGTAGCTTATTTAGAATAAAGAATTCTCTTTATTTTATATCTATTTCTATAATATAATCTTTTTTTTCTAATTTACAGTTGACATTTATCATAAATTTCAGTCTAAATAATTCATGTTTCAAAATAAAATATACAGGTATTAAAAAAATGCTTACATACACATTTTGTTATTAAATTTATGTAAAAACAGAGCCAATGAAGCAAGCTTTTAAGAATGTATTATGAATTATTACACAAAATGATTACTTTAGAACTATTGAATGAAATTATGTTCATTTTTACATGCCATAGTGATGACTGATGGAAGCATGTTAGTAAAAAAGGTACAGTTAATGAATATATAAATATATATATACACTGGTGTCCAAAATTTAAGCATAATTGGTAATTAAGTAATTATTTTTAAGTAATGAAAGAAATATGAATCGGAATGTGCTGAAACTCCAGGTGTGTAAACAAAATAGTACGCGTCACATATTTTCGAGAAGAGTTTTACCCGAAATCGAACAGAGGACCGTCAACAAATTGAAAAAGAACAAAGATCTTTTGGATAACCCTGTCAAAACTAATGTAGCAAAAGCGTTCAAACTGCACATTATGATTAATTGGCTTATTGTAATGTACTGTGTTTATTTTTACAAGGATAGCATGTATACTCGTAGAGAAATTAAGGTTTTTATAAAAACAGTCCTAAGTTTTTTGCTTATAATTTGCAGAGTTCTTAATATAAAATAGTGTTCTTTTTTGAAAAAATGACAAACATCATTGTACACAATACCCTGTCATCAGAATTAAAAAATAATAAAAATTGTATGACAAATGAGCAGGTTTACTAAATAATTTTTTACTGCGCATGCGTGAACGCTATTAAAATTTCATTTGCATATTATGTTAGTTAAATGTATAGAGCAACTTTTGTGAAAGTCTCAAAAACATAGCTTAAAAATTCTGAAAATTATCGTTGATAGAATGAGATCAAAATCCTTTATTCCCTAAATGAAGCAAAAAGATGAGGGGCTGTATCCATATTCCATTGTTTAGTGCCTACACAATATTGCACGTGCAACTATATTTAGGTAAAAACCCTGATTTTTTTGCTTCCTTTAGGAATAACGGATTTTGAGTTGATTCTATAGGCTCCCATTTTCAGAATTTTCAAGCTATGTTTTTGAAACTTTTACAGAAGTTGCTCTATACATTTAGCTAACACAATATGCAAATGACATTTTGATATCGTTGACGCATGCGCAATGAAAAATTATTTACTAAACATACTCATTTTTCATACAATTTTTATTATTTTTAAATTCTAATGACAGGGTATTGTGAACAATGATGTTTGTCATATTTTCAGAAAAGAACATTATTTTATAATACGAACTCTGCAAATTATAAGCAAAAAACTTGGAAAAATTTAGGACTGTTTTTATAAAAACCTTAATTTCTCTACGAGTATACATGCTATCCTTGTAAAAATAAACACAGTACATTACAATAAGCCAATTAATCATAATGTGCAGTTTGAACGCTTTTGCTACATTAGTTTTGACAGGGTTATCCAAAAGATCTTTGTTCTTTTTCAATTTGTTGACGGTCCTCTGTTCGATTTCGGGGAAAACACTTCGCGAAAATATGTGACGCGTACTATTTTGTTTACACACCTGGAGTTTCAGCACATTCCGATTCATATTTCTTTCATTACTTAAAAATAATTACTTAATTACCAATTATGCTTAAATTTTGGACACCAGTGTATATATGCACTAAAACGGCATGCAAAAGCTATACCATTAAAATTTCATGATACTAATATTAATATAACACTAAAAATTATGATTTTTTTTTAATTATAATTTTATTATACCAAAACTTCAGTAATGAACCCTTTACTGCATGATGTATCTTATCAGACACATGTAAATAAATGCTATATACAGGATGTGCCACACTTTTGTTAACATTTTACTAACTGATAAAAAATTAAACTGCCATATCAGAGTGCAGCTTGCACTATAAGACTTGTCCAACTGGGACATTTTCTTGCAGCAAAAGAAAAAAAAAATAGCTTAAAATTTCCATGAACTACAAAATTGCCAACTATTTGCTAAGTTGTATGAAGCATAACCATACCCTAATTGGATAATTTCCAAGACTTGATCTTGATATCATTAAAATAGTTTTAATCCGAACTTTGATACACATACAAAGAAGTTCACTTAATGATGTATTGAATTTGTTGGTTTTGAGGCTTTTAGCTTTTTAACTTTTATAGTTTTTAACTGTTTTATCTAATGTCTTATTTATGTCTGTAACTAAACTTCATGGTATACATATCAAAATTCAATGTTAAAACAACATTTTAAGACAGTCCAACAGTTTATCTTTTATTTTTTTTCCCCTCTTGCAACAATAAATCAAACTCTTTGATGAGTCTTATGTGCAAAGTGCGCTCTAATAGAAGAATTTTAAGATATGAATGGACGTATGAAATATCCTGTATTTATTTATGTGCCAAGTATTTACATAAAATGAACTTTGTATCATATCAGGAGTACATCTTCAGACATGCTAGAAGACAATTATTTTTATTTGATGACATTATAAATTACTGCATTTTGTTTTACAAAACATATCAAATATCAAAGATTAAAAACATTAAAAAAAAAAAAAAAATCAAAATTGATAAGAATTTTAAGCTTTTAACTTTGTATCCGGTCAATACATGATAAATTTCAGTGGATTTTGTGCCCACTCAACAAATAAATGACATTTTGTGCCACATAGAGCACAAATGAAAAACTAAATTTTGATTTAAAAACTGAAGAAATACTTTAAAAATATTTTATCTTTTCTACATCACTAAGAATATGAAAAAACATTTTTTATGAGAGAAAAATCATGCAGTATAGAGTTAAAATGAAATAAAAATAAATATATATATATTTTTAATGTGTATAAAACTATTGCTTGTGAATCTTATAATATGAAAGTTGGGAATAAAAAACAGGAAGAATTTAGAGTAAACTGTTTTGTATCAGGGAAACTTCCATAAAGCAATCTTCAAATGTACTTCTTTAGTATATGGATCTGATATTGGTTTATGGTTTTAAAGGAATTACAAGCTGCCATTTTCTTTACCAGATGCTTTCTCACAAGTGACATGTTGCTTGTTATACCTCCATATCCAGTTCCTTTCCCAAAATCCTTTATTTTTTTCTTTAGTTTTCTCGTTAATTAAATTTTCGGTAACTGAATCTGAAATTAGGTCCACAGGAATTTTACTAATGCCATTTGATAGAGGAGTTGTAGCAGGAATACGTAAATTGTCACTAATGTAGATCTCAGCCCATACAGGACAATGCTCACTCACACGGCCACCCCATTTCCAACCATCAGGGATAGCCAGATGATTAAGGCCTTCACATATGACACCACTATGACCTAAATAAAAGAAAATTGCATTATTCTTTGAAGCAGATAAACTAAAGATTTATTTACCCTTTATAAGATTTAAATTTTAAGTAGATATTTTAGCTATATACAGGGTATCCAGTAAATAAGAGCTTGATTTCAAAATAAAGATCAATAGAATTATGCAGTAAACGCTTTATTTATAAGGTAACCTGTAAAAATGTTATACAAAAGTTTTGAACAGTGAACATTTTGAAAAGATTATGTTCTTATTGCAAAGAATGCTTGACATTTTTCTTGTTTTAGATTGCTTGCAGAGAATGTGTTTTTCGGCATACAGTGCCATATTTAAACGATTTTTGGAATTAAGTTTTGAAGTTTCTGAAATTCCAAAAATTTAGGTCTAAAAACTGTTAAAATATGGCACTATACGCTGAAAAACACACTCTCTGGAAGCAATCTAAAACTAAAATAAAATGTCAAGTCAAGCATTCTTTGCAATCAGAACATAATCTTTTCAAAATATTCACTGTTCGAAATTTCTGTATAACATTTTTACAGCTTACCTAATAAACAAACCGTTTATCACATACTTCTATTAATCTTTGTTTGAGAAATTTGAGAAATTCTTAAATAGGAAGGGAGGGATATCAGGGTATTATATGCTGGACACCCTGTGTAAAATCAGTATCATTTTTGAGTACTTTGTGTATATGCAAGAACTCATAGAACAAGAGGTGGCAACACAGACAATCAACTCATCGAGATCATGGATGAAAATCTAGGATGATTAGTTAAATCTCAACTTTCATATTAAAATGCAATTGATCTGCCAAGTTATATCTTGATGGAAAACACCTAAAAACCTGATTTTAATGGTTGACTCGTAGTTTTTCCATTGTGTTTCCCAAAAGTGCACCCAAAAGTATAAAAACACGGAGGAAAAAATATAAAAACATAGAAGACAGAGCAGGAAAATATAATGGTAAACCTATGAGTCAACTGCTAAAATCAGATTTTTAGGTGTTTTTCACCAAAATATGACTTTGCAGACCAATTGCATTTTAATATGTGAATCAAGATTTTCAACCATGAACTTGATAAGATGATTGTCTCAGTTGCTGCCTGCTGGTCTATCTGATCAGGAGATTCAATAGTAAGTTCAAGATATGTATGTCGCATTTTATTAAAGACAAGCAAACAATGAAATATTTCCATGGGGTGACGCGATATAAGAGAAAAGGAATGTTCTATACCTTTATAGCAGTGCAGTAATAAATAATGGTGTAATAATGGCAACAAATTATGGTATGTGATGATTTGTAAAGTTAATGATTAAAGCAAGAGCTGAAAAATTTCTGGAACAGAATAAATTTGAGAAAATAATTAAGAAAACTATGACTAATAGAGTAAAACCAAATGGGTAAAAATAAAATGCATGCTCATTATCTATATCATATTTAAGGGAATAAATGTACGTCATAGATATATTTCAATGTTCAGCCAGTTCTGTCACATTAAAAGTTCATTTTTATGAGCTGCAAAAAATATTAACAATTTATTTAAATAGAAGTCGTCAACTTCTATTTTATTTTATAAATTTTTTTATCAAGTTCATATGAGAAAAACCTTTCACATATAAAGCTGCAGAAACTGGCATAGTTAAGATTTTTTTTTTCATGTGAAGAAATTCATAACATTTGAGAAATATAATTTTCTTGATACATGTAGGTCACATTTCAGCCATAAAATTTAGTTCTGTGTAATATGTAGAAATGACACACACATTTAGAAATGCTAATTGATTTAATTTTTTTTTTCTTATATAAGCAACCTTGCCACTTACAAGAGTGAGCAGTGCTAATCTGAATATCATGCAGGTAGCTCAATTGTTGGGAATATGTGTGCAAGGCCAACAACCATAATTCATATCCAGGCCTGGATATTTTTTCAATTGGTTGGTTTCATGCTTTATGAAAAATTGAGCAATTATAAATTCAATTGAGTTTACATACATATATATACATGTCATATTTTAATGAGATGACAGAATTCACTGCAATTCATTTTATTAACTTTTACTTAAATAAAAATATATGGCAAGCACATTCCATGGCTGCCAACAAGATGGACTTCTGACCTGAAATTTCCCATTTTCATAGGGTTGTCAGTTGAAAGGGTCATGTGGTGTTATTGATTTAACAATAAAAATGAGTTAACTGGTTACCCTGCCAAACTTGAGATTATTAGTCATTGGGTCTGTATCCGAATTGAGGGACAATTCATTAAAAATCTAATTAATAGATCAACTCTTTATAATTTTCTTACATATATACATGTGTATATTGTAGCTAACTTGCCCGGCATTGCTTGGATATGTCAAAAGACAGCATAAATTGCGATAAAGCTTTGAAAAATCTCAAAAAATTAAAAAATTGTTGCATTAATTTCAAATAAAATTCATTGAAATTAGGAAAAAATACATATATATATTATATTGTATTAAAAGATTGAAACTGGATTCTTGTTACTAACATGTAAAAATCATAGTAAACCATGAAAACACACTAAAATTCATATAAAAAATTCTTGAAAAAATCTAAAATTACTGTACAGAATCGGTAAAACTTAATTGAAAAGAGTGCAAAATTTTCTGTATTACATCAAAAATTGAATTTTAAAAATTTGTAGCAAATTGCGGTGAAACTTAAAAATCCTATTAAAATTGTAAAAATTACAAAACCATAAAAGAAAAATTTACTATTGGATAAAATTCAAAAATATTGAATGTTCAAATTAACGAACAATAAACCATAAAACATGGAAAAACGCTAAAAAAATCATTATAAAAAGTGTTTAACAAGCAAAAAAAAGTCCTAGGAGAAAATTTAGATTAAGATAAAAGTTTGAAAACAAATTAATTTTCCATATCTCAAAATATCACTGTGAACGCGAAAAAAAAAGTAAATAGTGCAAACTGAACATGTTCATAAATAACAAAAAGTTAACGCAAATCATAAAGAATTTCAAAAATCTCTAAATATTACATTAAAATTGACTAAAATTAAAATTTCGTAAAGGCCAAAATCTAATACATTAAGGTAAAATTTCAAAATTGAATTCCTTTTACCTGAGGAAAAAAAAATTGATGCGGTATTTATACAATTGCTAAAAATTGCATAGAAAATATTAAAAACACATAATATAAAAAAATCACAGGGATCAAAATTTACCATAATAGGGTAAAATACTGTTATTGGATATATTTTATAAATTACAAAAAATCAATGTAGATGGCAAAAAGGAAAAAAAACTGCACTGAAATTTGCATTAAAAATAGCTAGACAGCAAAATTTACTTTTTTTTTTTTTTCAAATATCAAAAATTACTGTGGGATTCAAAAATGCTAAAAAGTAGCTTACCAGTAAATAGTTTTCTAATATGACAACTTGACCAGATATGACTCTCCTCATTCCACTTCACATCATTGGCTGCATCGACGGGAAGTAAATGAGAATATCCCTGACTATTGAGAACTTCAAATACTAAAAAGAAAAGCATGAAATTACCTTTGTAAAGCTGAATTTAAATATATGAAAGATAAACACAAACACTTAAAAGAAAAAAAAACTATAAACTAAAAATTCAACAGCAAATATGAAAAATAATCAAGTGAGAGTTTTTCTTTTTCTTGCACACAAACAGTTATATTCACTAAATTTATTGATTATTGAATGCACTATTTTGACTTTCAATAATTGTTTCAAAAAAACATTGACAATTTATCCCAATGATTGACCTAATTAAAAAAAATCTTTGTACAAAGTTTAAACTTCCCATTATGCCAAGTGTGCTTTGAAAGATCATTGTGAAGTTGCAACAAAGCTTTGAATTGTGTCTCATTTTTCTAAGTAGGTTTTTAAATAATATCTCAGCTCATCACCAATATTTTTTTCCAAATATCATTATCAACAATTCTTTGATGATTCTGCATTAATAGGTATCATCGGTACCCTTTAATTACCCTGCAGAGTAAAGTTGTGTGTAATGGAAAAATGCGATTTTCCCAAAATTATATGACCTAGGATGATCACTAGAGTCATTCTGCAAAGTTTAACTAAATTCCTACAAATTTAATTGTTTCAAAATTTTGAGTTTCAGTAAATTCTTAAATAGGAAGGGAAGGATTTTTTCAAAGTATATTTTTAACAGTATCTCTGAAAATATAATACCTACATTTAAAACAAAAATATTTTTGAATATGATGTTTGAGTTTTAGACTTTCCAAATGATAACCTACATGATATACAATTTTAAGTAACTTAATTAGTCTCCCTTAAATTTTTCCAAAAAATATTTGTAAATAGCTAATAATCTATAAAGAGTGACTCAACAGGCATTATAACTCGGCCAAATTTGAGCTTACCATATTCTGTACTTTTTGAGAAAAACAGCTGTGACAGATGGACAGAGACAAGAATGATCTTAAAAAGGTTATTTTTTTATGTGTAGAACCCTATAAAACACATTTATTAAAATTTAATTTTATCATAATGCATTTATAAGTGCATTATGATATGCACTCCTCTATGTCTCCTCTTTTAACTTTTTAAAAACCAACCATTTGGAAACCGATATTGGTTCAAGTGGAGCATATTTTTTCTATTTCCAAATTTCTCAGGCTTCATGATAAGTCTTTAAATTTGAAGTGTGACAGTTTTTTTTTTTTTGGATTGCTTTTCCATTTTTTTTTTTTTTTTTTTTTATCATTTATTAGCTATCCCTCAAATTGTTGGAAAGACTGTTTTTTGTACAAATATATTTTAATCCTAACACGGTTATGTAATTAAAATTAGTAGATTGTAATTTTAATGTCATTTATTAAATATTCCAAAAAAGATTTCCATTGAGAGATATATTTAAAAAAAAAAAAAAATGTTGATAACAAATAAAATGTAGTCTATGCTATAAATTTGAAGAAATATGATTTATTATAATACTAATAAATTTAACACAAAAATTTTCCCAAATTCTAATCATTGATACAACTTTCCTTATTGCCTTTGTACTGTAATTTGTGTTTGAAATTGTTCAATATATTCCTAGACTTCAGCATAGTACACACCATACCATCGCGTTAACATAACCACAAATAGCAGAAGATGCTTCTGTGATAAGCTTCCCTTTACTCTCTACTGCTTGACTATGGCAAGGAAAAGTCATAATATTCCAAAGAAAAACAGCTCCCTAGTAGGTCCTCAGATGATGTACATCTTGTGAGTGGCGATTCTAGTAACTTACAGCTTTGCCAATTTATAAATTCCGAATAGTTTCTTGCATTGAAATTCATGGTTAGGGTGGCAAAAGATAAGATTTTTAATTTATTGGAAGGTCACGAATATTTTTCTTTTTTGAAATTTCCTTAAAGTCATCCCGTGAATCAGTCACGAAAAAATACAATCTGGTATTCTGTCAAAGAGCTCAGAAACAATTAGTCATTATCTTCAGTTAGTTGCTAAAAAAAATTGCTAATTTCATTAAGAGTTCAGAAAATAATTGTGAATTTCATCAAAAGATGGCACAAAACTGCTGATAGATTTGTCAATCTCTTCAGATAAACTATTGTGAATTTTGAAAATGACTGCATAAAAAAGAAATTTATTTCCGTTAATTGATCACAGAAGAAAATTAATTTCATAGAAGGACTGCAGTAGAAAACACTTAATTTCATCAAGATACCAAGGGAAGAAAAAGCAAATTTCATCGAAAGATCAGTTAAAAAACTGAAAATTTTATGGAAAGTAAACCTACATTTCCTCGACAGATCATGGTAAAAATTGTAAAATTCATGAAGGTATATAGTAAAAAATGCAAATTTCATGAAAAGTTTCCAGTAAAAAGTGCGGATTTAAACAAAAAATCATGATAGAAAAATATTAATCATGACGGTAGAAAAAAGAAAAAAATCTGAATATCTTAAAATGATTGAAAAAAAAAAATCACAAATTTTGTCAACCTACTGCATTGGATTAGAATATTGGAATCAGGCTTCTTTATATATATGTTGAAGAGAAAAAAAATGAGAAGATATTCTAAAGATCATATAAAAGTTTTCAGAAGAAAAAAAAAATACTGTACATTGAGTCAAAAGATGAAGCCTTATTCTTTTTGAAATGTCAAAAAATAATTGTGAAACATGAATAAACAACTTCCAGATTAGTTTTAATTGTATGTGCTACGATTTTTCATTTTCAAATGTTGGCAAGTTTGGATTATTTTATGATGATAAACTGCAACAGGATTTATTCACTAGGGAATGCAATATTGTATAAATCAGGAAATACAGTGAAATTAAAGTGAAAAAAATTAGCAATGCTAAAATCATACATTATACATATAAAATGATTTCATTTCAAATAATTGCAAATAAAATTTATATTATAGAATAAGTAACTTATTAAAAAATATACTATGAAAGTTATTTAATGGAATATATTTGAAATATAGCTAGTACTGTTTTGCAACTGGCTGGTAGAGAATTAAGACTTATCAGCCACATTGGTTGGTAGAAAATTTACTTTTTCATTAAACCTATTAGCAGTATTGAAATTATGTACTCATCTACTGCTCTTTCTGTTTTGACTTTAATCACATTTTCATTTATTTCAATCTATATGCTTTTTTACATTTTATTATTTTATTTACATTATGATTAAGTAATATGAATATGTTTGGTTACTATTGAAGTAAAAAGTTTCCAACACTGATTAGTATACAATATTAATTTGTCAAATGTGTATATGAACACTGAAAAATAATAATTTTCGTAGCATCATAATTTACAGGTCCAAATTGTAGGTAGTATGATTTTTTTTATAGCAGTTGGCAGGTCTGGATAACCATATTTCTGCAATTAATTGTGAAACGCGATTTAAAGATGAAAAGCCATGTTGTGTAGATAAGAATTTTAAATATAAAATTAATAAGTTTCATAATATTCAGGAAAAACTCGAAATATCGGCAATTTTTCTAGAAAATAATGATTTAAAAAATAGTTTTTTTTTCTAAGTGCACCACAAGATGTGCTACATGTTTTAATCTTGAAATTAATCTAAAATTTTTAATCTTTTATCCAACATCTGTTTTAATCTTGACTTTAACTGTTTTCCCCTCTTCCATTCCAGAACTTTTTTTCAGGAAAAGTAAAGAGCAATAAAACTTCCTTACTACTTCCACACTCATTAAAAGAAACATCTAAATCAGCAGAATAGTTTTTAATTCATAACTCTTGGGTATTTTACGAATTTATAAATATATCATTTTTTACAATAGTTGGTATGGATAAAATTTTATCAATCATGCCTAGATTTCTAAATATACATTTAGTGAGGGTTATTGCTCTGACTGCAATTGTAATTTTCATTGACTGATAGATACATCACAGACAAGTAGGAAAATCATTTAACTATAAAAATGTAAGTTGTGATACAATAAAGAAATATCAGAAAAATAGTCCTTGTAAGGAATTTTCCATATATTTATAAGGCAACAAAGTTTTTTTCAAATGTCACCTCTTTTCCTAAGAGCAAAACACACCTTACACAGAGTAAAATACTTTCGTATTACAGTAGGGAAACACAAGCACTTTATTAACACTTGGTAATAGTGCCACAAAATTTAGTATTGTAATAGAAAAAGGGATATGAAAATGACATTTGAATTGCATTCTAATGTTTAACAATCAGAAACAAGTGAAAATATGATTTGCAATAAGGCAAGTATTTTAATTACAAAATACATGTAAAATCAACACAAATATAAGTAGGATTCAAATTTTACAATTAAGATATATTTACTTTTTTGGAGAAGGAGGTGGGATAAGAACTGGTGTTATGAAGTTAACAGTAAATTTGCTCTACTAACTCCAAAATTACTTTGCTTATTAAAACAAAAAATACTTAAAAATTTGATACTAAACAAAATAGATGTTTCTATTTATATACATATATATCTATACTAATAAAATAACAAAATGCTCTGTGTGTGCATTTGCGATTGTTAGCGGAAATTATGGTACATACGAGGTTCAAATTTTTTGTGAAGATTGTCCAAGGCCTTTTCTTATGTACCTGACCCTCAAAATTTTAAAATTCTAATAATTAGTTGAGAAATTAATTAAAATTCCTAAATTTGAAGAAAGGGAAAGTACTCATAATTCAATAAGAGCATAGATTTTTATCAAACTGCAGAATATTCCTTCAAAAACTCAAAGAAAAGGAAAAGGGTTAATGTAAATAGAGGGTTGCCAGGGTGATGAATGTACTAGGCTTTTTTATAAAGGGCTGTATTTTAAATTCTTCTTGGCCTAAAAACTCAAAATTTAGACAGCTACATGCAGAAAAAATTTCTAAAATACAAATTGGTATGAAACAATCAATATGATACAGCAGGGCTGTCCAACCTTTTCGTAAGCAGGGGCGCACCTCAGCTCTTGTTCCTCCGTAAAGGGCGCCATTATATTATATGCTTCAAAACATGAGGCATTATTATCTCGCAGTATTAATAACGCACGTCTTATATAAAACTAATATATCTTACAGTAGTCGACAAAAGGTCCTTACAATTCTGGAGCTATGCGTAAAAACAATCTTCAGAATAAATAAATAAATAAATAAACAAAAATTTTAGTAAATTTCGAACTATATAATTTTTTAGGAGAGGTTTATCTCAGAAATGTTTGTACGGGAAGGTGTGATTAACTTTAATCACCCCATAACAGTAAAAAAAATATGGAAATCAAACTTATTGTTATATTGCTTTAATATAAGAAATTAAAAATTAGCTTATAAAAAGTTTAAAAATAAAGGCAGGAGGCATGATAATGACCAATCTATAGGTGGTTACAGAGAAATAGTCTGGAAGTGCTTTCATAGATGGAAATCATTCCACACTATTTTATGAATTTTTCTGAATAAACTGAAAAAAATTACTTAAATTTTCAAAAGTTAGGGAGAAAAATCGATCCCTTTATCACCGATATAACACAATCAATGGGCCAATGTAAAAAAACTGCACTTTCATTCGCATATTTTTTCAAAAAGCGAAATGAAGCAAAAACTTTTTTTTTTTAATGATTTTAAAGAAAACACTCTTTATAAATGAACTTACCTTCTAAAAAGATAGAAACAAAAAACTTTCCAAGGGGCGCCAAGAAAATCTGCAAAGGGCGCCAAGAAAATCTGCAAAGGGCGCCATGGCGTCTGCCGTGTTAGACAGCCCTGTGATACAGTTTCAAAAATCAAATTCATACTGGAATAAGCATAATGAATATATCGAAGTCTGAATTAAATTTTTGTAGATGTTGCATATTGTTTGTTTCTTGCTGATTTGTATTTTAGAAAATATTCTTGATTATAGTTTTAAAGATTAAATCAAAACATCATGCGTTATTAATTTGTTTCATCCATGATTCATTCATTTTTATTTTACATCATCTTCAAATTTATGAATAAAGTATGTATTGGATAGCAACATCTATAATTTTGTTTAATATTAGATATTACAAAATCTTAGGTTATTAAAAAATTAATTAAAGAATGCAAATAATGTTTTTATGAAGTTTCTGATTACTTAAAATTTAGTAAATATTTAAATGCAACCCCCCCCCCCCCCTCAAAAAAAAAGTTTTTATCAATAATTAAGTGACCTAAATTACTAGTGTACATTTTAATTAAGCAGCAAAAATATAAATTTAAAAACTCTAAAATAAAATTTTTATTTAAACTATTAATATTAATAAAACATACTAGTATGACCAGGAGGCAAGATGAAATCTCCAGCTAAAAAGACATTCTTCTTTCCTGAAAAAAGAAAAAGAATTCAAAATTACCATAGTGTAATAATTATTATTAAAAAAGAAACATTATAAATAAAAATTATCCAAATTGAAAAAAAAAAATCAATAATTTTACTTTTATTTAATAATTTTATTTATTTATTGTCATAGTAAAAGATTCTACCTTTAAATAACTATTTTATTTATTTAAAAAATTATTTCATTATTTAAATTATTTTATTCTTTAAGAAAATTAAATAATTTTTTTTAATTTATAGGTTTTGCTTCTAATATCTTTATGATACATCTTCTCAATTCTGATATTTAAAAGGCGTCTTCCAGTCCCAACTGCTTATTTTTTTATTTATTTTTAAATTCGTTTTTGCTCTCAAACACATCAAACTGGCACATTCACTTATTTAGAAACTACATAATGTGCCATACTGGTAAATTTTTTTTATATAAAAAAAAAAAAAAAAAAAAAAATGCTGTTAAAGTTGGCATTTTGAGCCGATTTCCTAAACAGGAGATCTAGGAATGAAAAAAAGGTCACACTGAAAAAATTATTTATACTGTATTCTGCCACATTACCCAATATGCCAGAAAAATCAAGGTACACCAGCATGCCAGAAAAACTCTTGTCTACCGGCATGCTGTAAAATATAGAGTTTCACTACGGGAGTATGGACTGCTAATTTATTTTGGTTTATTGGGCAAAATCTTTCATTTTAAGGGAAAAAAAAACCCCACAAATACTTATTGATCCCTCTCTATACATATGTATATATTCATTTATATTTAAGTGAATATTAGATTTTATTTACTTTATTATCAAGTAAAATTTTCATGTATGAAGTTTCTACTAAATTAAACAGCTGCTTCAATACATGGTAAGCACATATTTCTGTCTTTATATACCTCGATAATTATTATATTTTTTTCTTATCATATATATAATATGAATATTTCTGTTTATGCAATAGTTTATGAGATGTTCTATTTCTGCATTGTAAACATCAGATAAGTGCTGAGGAGAAAGCCTACTGTGAAATGGTATGAGACACACGAAGCATGTTTGTATTCTCTTGAGTGGGTCATTCCAAAAATAAAGCACCCTTTGGTGTCCCGATACTTTGCATTGCTATATTTTCTAAAATTTTGTTTCAAAATTAAATTGAAATATTGGAAAAGATATTTTAAAGATATTTTTCTTTAATACAATTTTTAAATCTGAGATAAATTCCATTTATTGTTATTCAAATAACTTTCATAATAATTGTGTCCTGTAAAAAGCCATGTCCCAAGAACAATTTTTGCTTTTTAAACCCTATTTTTTTAACTATATGTATCGTTTAAGTTATCTTTCAGGATATTTTTTATGTCTTTGTGGTCTTTATATTATCCCTATATACTTTAAATATTTTTTGTAAATATTTTTTTCATTTCATAAGAAAAATTCCTGTGTCCCTTAATTTTTGTCCACTGTGTTACCGCCACCTTTTTCTTCCAATTAAAATAAGAATTTGCAACCTAAATGTTGTTAACAGTAGTCATTCATGTACTTTTAGAGTTAGCATTCATCCTAGGTAGTCATTTTCCTCATTTGTTAAGTTTTGAAGAATATTATCTAAGTAAAGGTGATTTTTGAAGGTGGGTGTGTTTTTTGTGTGCCCCTGTGTTACTATTGATTTATTTCGATTAATTATTAATTTTCTAGTTTATTGGCATTTAAATTGTAAGTCTTAGTTAAAAGAAAATATTCCATCTAACTTTACATTATTTCTATGAAAATAGTAATACATAGGTGATAATTTATTTCATTTTGTCTCCTGTGTTACTAGTCCCCCGTGTTACCATGATTTTGGTTGATATGGTGTTAAGGGACAAAAAACCTAAGTTTAAAAATGAAATGCAACAGAATATCTCGTTTTTTAATGCATTTGTCGGTCTGTATCAGAAATACATTTTTTATTAATACATAAGTACACTGTTAAGATTGTTAAATTTTTTATGTTCAATTAGGATGTCCCCTTTGTTACTTTATTGTCCCCTGTGTTACTGACATTTCCTTTATCAGAACAAAGGAAAAAAAATTTCTTATGAATCATTTTTATAATATGCACTGGCTAATATGTATAAATAAGTTTTACTATAATTTTATTATATTAGAGTAATTTTTACCAAGTTATATAAAGTTTTATACAGAGAGAATACAAAAAAGAATAACATAGGGGACATAATATGCCTATATCATGAAAAAATATGTACATAAACCAAAAACTATATGGCACTGAAAAAGAGCATTTATATCAAAGTGTTAATATTGTAAAAGTAATTCTTTATTTTAATAAGAAAAAATGAGAAGATTATTTTAAATATGGTAACACAGGGGACATTTTCCAGCCACTGTGTCTGTGTTTCTAAGTGTAGTGATAAATATTTTTTAAAAAGTGTGCTGCTGATATTCAATTTCTACTCTTAAATATGTATACAACCCTCTCAATGATATTTTTATTTTATTTTAAATGAAAAAAATTTTGAAAAAAAAAAAAAATTCTCAAAAGGGATTTTTATTTTTGGAATGACCCGAGTATGTTAAATAATTGGAAAATTGAGGACAAACTCTATATTATGCTTCTCCTTCTCAACAGAAATCACTGCTGCTTAGTACAACTAATGAATTTCATTCCTTTCTGTTTCCGAAGATCCTCACTTTTTACGGCGTACCAGGAAAGACCAGGGGTTCATATTCAAATAGCTGGTCTCCCTTGAATTTTAAGGCATGCAGGATAATGCAGGGGAATAAGGTAAATCAAATTCTAATGACTTCAGTGAAAAATGAAATCACGCGGCATTTAATACATCTCTTCAAATTTCACATCAGCATGTTTTTACTTTTAAAAATGAATCTGAAAATACATCAGAAAATTGCAAGCTGTTAAGGGTGGAAAAATATTTTTTCGAAAATTACTTTGGATTTTCAAAACTTTTTGATGCATTTAAATTGATTAGCATGACAAAATTCTCTGTTATTTAATTATTTTTATGATGCATAAAAATAAGAGTAGTAATTATTTATTAGAATCTTCATCATGATTAAAATTTTTTATAACTGATTAGGATTTTTGTTGGCAAAAATTACTTTGAATTTTCAAAACTTTTTGATGCATTTAAAATTATTAGCATGACAAAATTCTGTTTTATTTAATTAAATTTATGATGCATAAAAATAAGAGTAATAATTATTATTATTTATTAAAATTTCCATCATGGTTAAAAATTTTTATAACTGATTAAGATTTTTTTTTCAGTACAGTCAAAACATACTTTTTACATAAAATATGTGAGGAATATGAATTAATGAAGTGGGTTATAATTCAGCGTTAGATAATCAAAATTCTATTGTAGATATTTTGAAAGAGAAACTTGTTTCAAAAACTCCAAAATTACATAATGATCTACTATATTATTATGAGAGTAGCCAACAGAATTTAGATAAGCAGACAAATTAAGTCATAACATTTTTGGGATAGTTTTCAAAATTTGGATATGCATGTTGTTCCAGAGAAAATGGCAGAAAATTCAAACACATATTAATAAGTTAAAGTTGAATTTGAGCTATCTGTTACATAAAGAAGATTATATTAAATAATTCTAACATTAAAAAAAGAACTTTTTTTTTTAAATATATGCTTTTATTTTTGCAAATACAACATTTAAACATTCAAATGGAGTAGTATGGTGCAAATTTCAGCATGTGAAATGTTTAGGGTTTAAATTTTAAAACTCCTTAAATCATACAAATAAAAACAAAATAATGTATAATTAGTGATTATAAAAATAATAAAAACTTCTAAAGGTGCAAAATAACATTTTTTTGGGGGGGGGGGCGGGAGGGGGGGTTAATGATTAAAAAGGGAATAAGTTCAGAATATCTATGATATCTATGAGTTATATTAACAATAATGACAATTATAATGTAAGATCACAGTATACAAAACTACAAACATTGAGAAAATATAGATGCGAAAAAATTTCATCACTCATAACAATGATTTTTGAAATAGAAATTAATAAAAAATGAAATAATGAAACGTACATACCTCGTAGTTGTACATCATCCTTCAAAGATTGTAAAAAGGGGGGAAATAACTTAGCAACGTAACTTTCAGAAATTAAGTTCACATTAATGACTATGAAATTTGTTTTTTCAATCTGCAAAAATTTAAAGTATATATTATAGTATATAAAGTAGCATATTCATCATATGATTAAAAAATAATAGTGAAAGATTAATTATTTCAACAAATGAAAATGATATAAAAGATACTTTATACAAACAATGTAATCAAAGATGTTTTCTTAAACTACAGTTGTGACAAAAAAAAGTACATCAAAAGTAGTTACTTTAAGAGAAAAAAAAATAAGTTTCTCAAGTAAAAGTTTATTCCCCAAAATAGTCACAAAATACTGGCTTACTATATTTCAAAATACAAAGAGTACAAAATATGTATACTGTATTTACTCGTGTATAACGCGCACCCCTACTTTACAAGAAAAAAAATGAAGATTTAAAAAAATCTTGCATATAACGTGCACCGTAAATTTGATATGCGAATTAATGAATGACTAAACGAATTTTAGTAAAGAAAGTCGATAAAAACATTAATCAGGTCAAAAACAAGGCAAAAATACATTTTTAGACTTTGGGTAGGGAGTGAATGACGGGGGACAGGAGTGAATGACAGTAGTGAGAATTGCTAATTAGCGTTTATATCATGTCAATGTATAAAAAAGTGCAAGGCGTGAAATAAAGATGCAGTAATACTTCAATTAAATAAGATTTTCCGAGCAATTATCTGTTCTTTGAATACATTTCTTGATTCATATATATATCATGTGATTACATCTAGCAGTAAAAAAATTAATCCATATATAATGTGCACCAAGGAGTTTTTCCCTACTTTTTTGAAAAAAAGTGTGCATTATACACGAGTAAATACAGTATATTTTCTTAATACAGAATTAAAGAAATAAATTTAATCACACAACCAGCAAGTTTCTAACAAAATATTAGTAACTGATATCACAGATATTAAAAAATTAATAGAATAAAAGATAAAGCTTAATGTGATTGCAACAAAAAAAGTTATCCTTGAGATGCTTGTTGAAAACAAAACTTTATTAGCAAACCGTTATAATTTTGAATGCCTTCTTGTATTTTCCTGTGAGAATTCTGCTATAACTATCACATCTAAGAACACATTTTTTTAATAAAGATCTTCCGAGTTTTTTTTAAAATGGAATTGGTGCATTGATTCTTAAAGTAAGATGAATTGCTGAATAATAGAAACAGCTATGACAACAAAACTGATGGGCTGCAATGCTTCTTTAAGAATGTATTAAGATAACTGCTTTTGAAAATTTGTATTCAATAAATTACTTCTATTAATATGTATTAGATATACGGTGTCTATGTGTAAATGTACACAAGGGGCATCCAGAAAGCAAGTCCCATCTGCAATTTACCCTGCAATTGTTTGGTAATTACAAGAAAGCACATATACACTAACAAGATAACCACTTTTAGTGTTGCTCACACCTAGCATTGAGACCGGTGCATTTTGTAGCCCTATACATAAAAGTTAGAGAAACGATTAATTTTTTTTTTTTTTTTTTTTTGAAAATCATGTTTTATGCATTTTTTTTTATTTTAAATTTTTTATTATTAGGTTTGTTTATTTGTTTATTTCATGCCAGAAATGAGTTAAATTGCCAAATATGGCAATACTAAACTTTCACTAGCCTTATTTTGGGGCTACGACAATTGGTTAGGATTGCCAGAAAACTCTTACTTTTAAAAATATGTCAATTTTTTCTGCACCAAAAATGTGAATATAATGTCAGAATTTTTCAAAACCAAATTGATAGGTTTTTGAAGGAATTTTTAAACTTTTTCAATATTTTATATTTATTATTAACTAATTTATATATTTAAATGCTTTTAATAAATATATATATATATATATTAATAGCCCAATAAGTTTGTTAGACAATCTTTAATCACTTGGATATTATCAAAGGCAGCATCATTTTTTAATTTGGGGATACAAAATACAGTATGGAACCATTTATCCAGAAAACAGTTAACCAGAAAACCAGTTATCCAGAATGATATTTCTAATAGACTGATGTTAGAATCTTTGTAGAAAAAAGTCATACACTGCCAGTTTGACAGACATTGCTTGAAACAACTGTATAGTTTGTTAACAGTATCTAGTATTGAAGTAGAAGCATATTTAGATGTATTTTTTAGATGTTTTCATTTTTATGCAGAGAAAACAGAAGAATTTTTGTTGCCGAAAAATTCTCATAAATTACCTTTTTTCAAACTCTAACATTTGATCTTACTTCCATCTGATCTCAGTTCAAACAATCTAATAATTAATTTAAAATTAGAAGTAATACCACAACCACATATATTTCATAAAACTTATCAAATGGAAGCTGCTTTAATGCCCAACCAGTTAACCGTAAAAACCAGTTATCGGAATACATCTGACTCCAACTATTCCGGATAAATGGTTCTGTACTGTATAGCTCATAAGAATTAATGTTTTAAAAATATATGAATTCAATGATTACATTGAAGCAAAGTCCAAAGTTTTGCATAAGTGAGCAATAAAGTGTTTTTTTTAATTATATTTTGCATATTATCAATTGGAATTTAGTTTGCGAATGCCATATGTATCTATACTAATAAAAGAAATAAATGCTCTGTGTGTCTGCGATGGCTAGCAAAATCTACAGCACATACGAAGTTTAGAATTTTTTTTTTTTTTTTTTTTTTTTTTTTTATGAGAGTAGCCTAATGTCTGTGCTGATGTACCTGATATTCGAAATTTTAATTATTATCTGAATAATTAATTGAAATCCAGAACTCCCTCTCATCAAAAATTGCCCTTTTTCCCCCTTTCACTCACTTACAGTTGGTTGGTTGTATAAAACTTCTGCAGAAATATTTTAAAAAGCTGAGACAGAAATAAAAAAACCAATTTGAGTTTTTAAGCATTTCAAAAGTGACTTTTTTTGGTAAAGACCTTTAAAATTCATAGACCAGCAAACTATCAGTTTAATTGCGAAATTTTGATCTCAGCTGTTGTATGTCAGATTGTTGGCAGTTTGTACATTATAATGTATGCATAGTTAGCTGTGATGCAGTAAAAAAATATATACAAGGCTTTTCTAGCAGTTTTTCTTTTAATCATTAATTAAATATTAATGTATTTTATTTAATTTAAAATTTTATTTTGGCTTTAATTTGTTTTTAAAATGAAAAAAATATGGCTGTTTGGCATACAATTGTTCGAATTGGCAGAGGATTCATACACCATAATAAATTACCAAATAGCAAAGTAAATTATATATCAGAAATAGTCACTAAAAGAGTAGTAACAAAACTGGCTATAACCATTATGTTTAGGTTTATTAACACATAACCTAATCCCAACTCGAAAAAAGATCAGACCCAACTCTGATCCAAGCAAGACAAAAATTTCATGAGCATAAACACGACCCGAGACTAAAAATTCCATTTGAAAAAACTATAATTTGATATCTCACCCAAACCAAATCTGAGTCCCATAAAAATGTTCAAATGAAGCATAACCTGATTCGAACAAGGAAAAATAATTTTCTTGGACTTACAACCCGACCCGAACTAAAATTTTTCTTTGAAAAAAAAACTTGAATATATTCTAACATTTATAACTTTAGAGTAAGCTACCACAAGCTTATTTTAAAATAAATTTTCTTGCCAAAAATTTTTTCTTCTTTTTAGTACAATAAATACAGTCAGCACAAAAGTAACTTTGGTAAATATAATTACTTTGAAAGATGTAACAAAAGGCTGACAAGATACTGTTACACTGTCTAGGTTTTCTGAAGGAAGTTTTAAAATAAAGGAATCTTCTAGTTGCAAGCCATGGCTAGTATCATACAGGAAACCATTAACTGTAGTCTGAAAAAAAAAAAAAAAAAAAAAAAAAAAAAAAAAAAATACTTATTTCATCCACAAACAAAAATATTTTGTAACAAAGAAAACACAGTACAATTAGAGATTGACTGAAAATCCAGTTTTATTTTCGGTCTGAAATCTGAGTTTGCCAAATATTTGGCTGGATTGGAGCTATTTATATTCTGAAAATTTTCAATATTGCCATCGATTTGGGCCATATCAGCTCAACACTGTTTTATCAGTCATGACTAAATCAAGATGTAAAAGCAAATTATAATGCAAAAGATGTATTTAAGACTCAGTTTTGAAAACACTTTTCACATTTTCATTCAAAGCTGCAGACTCCCAGCAGCAGAATTTTTTTCTGCAGTCTGCAACATGAGTAAAAACTTAAAAACAGTCTGGAGACCAGTCCCTCGCATTACATTATATGCACACAAACCTCCCAAGTATTTGTGATAGACATAAAAGAAAAGTATACTTTAAAAAAGAAGGTCTTTGTTCTCAGAATTTTTAACACCTCATACATTGTCCGAGGGGGGGGGACTCCCCTTAGACAAAATTTTTTGAGTTTTCACAATCTTTTGACGAGATGTCATTTTTTGCGATCTTTTAACGAAATTTGCATTTTTTTGCGTTTTTTGGACAAGATTTGACGGTTTTTTTCGATCTTTTGACGAAAACTGCTGTTTTTTTCCCGGTTTTTTTTAATAAATTTGTGAATTTTTCGCGATTTTATGAAGAAATTTGCCGATTTATCATGATCTTTTGACAAAAGCTGCCGGTTTGTCACGATACTGCCGTTTTGTCGATATCTCTTGAAGAAATTTGCCGTTTCTTTCGCGACCTTTTGAAAAAATTTGCCGTTTTTTCGTGATTTTTTAACGAAAACTGTCGTTTTTTGCGATTTTTTTTAAGAAATTTGTTGTTTTTTTCGCGATTTCTTGAAGAAATATGCCTTTTTTGGCACCTTTTGAAAAAATTTGCCGTTTTTCCGCGATTTTCTGAAGAAATGTGCAGTTTTTTTGTGATTTTTTTTAACGAAAACTAATTTTTTCGCGATTTTTAGAAGAAATTAGCAGTTTATTTGGAGAAATGTTTCGTTTTTTCGTGATTTTTGGATGAAATTTGCCTTTTTTCGCTATTTTTTGAGAAATTCGACGTTGTTTCGTGATTTTTTTTCATGAAAGCTGCCGTTTTTTTCGCGATCTTTTGAAGAAATTTGCCGTTTATTCGTGATTTTTTGACGAAAACTGCCGTTTTATCGTGATCTTTTGAAGAAATTTTCGTTTTTTTTAAAGAAATTTGCCGTTTTTTCGTGATTTTTTGACGAAAACTGCCGATTTTTTCGTGATCTTTTGAAGAAATTTGCCGTATTTTGCGATGTTTAGAAGAAACTTGCTGTTTTTTTCGCAATCTTTTGAAGAAATTTGCCTTTTTTTCGTGATTTTTTGACGAAATTTGCCGTTTTTACGCGATTTTTGGACGAAATTCGCGATCTATGACGAAATTGATTTCTTTTCGAAGACTATTTGTCGAAATTCATTATACATTTTATGTCCGAATTTTTGGATTTAGGACCAAAATTTTTTAATTTTCGCTAAATTTTTAACAGTTGAAAAATAGTCTGCAGACCTTCTCAAGAGTCTGCGACGTGCGTCGCAGTGTTGCGCCGATTCTGCTCCCGGGTGCAGATTTAAAAATATTAGAAAATTTTCAGTTTAAATTGAAGAAATATTTTGATTATCTTTTAAAAAAGTTTGTTGATATTGAATGACCATCAAATGATCACCCATAGCTGATCATTTATAAAAACCATTATAAAAGATAAATTGAGGTATCCATACCTTAACATTTTTTAATTAGATGAAATTTGTATCATTAGAAAATCATTCTGTATTGAAGATGAAAAATTACATTTTATTTTACATGAAAATAAAAAGTTTTGCACAGAGCCAGAAGCAGCAACTTCGGCCACATGTATAATTAAACATTTAATTAATAAATATGCATATGTATAGTATAATATATATATAAATAATGTATATTTTACAAATAATTTATATATATAAATTATTTAAACAAATTTTCAGGACACTTTCGTTTTCGGCTGAAAATAGGAAAATATTTGAAATTTGTTTTCCATTTTAAAAACCTGTTTTGATCAATCACCAATTTTAATCTTAAACAAGTGAGTAAATGTGATCGCCGATCGCAGAAAGGGCTTCGTTTAATATCTCTTTCAAAAAACTTTATCCTTATTCTTATTATGTATTATAAACTATAGGTCAAAGTTTAAAGAAATTAATTCTTTAGTTCCCCCAAACTTAACAAAATTTAGAAAATAGCCTCTCCTCGGATGACCCTCTTCTCCCCCTGAATTTTTCACTTTTACAAATGTATAATGTTAAGAAATAATATTTACATTAGTGCTCAGTAAAAAAATGCATTCAAATTGCAATAAACATGCTTATTTATAGAAAAAAATACAACATTGTGCTCCTCTACCCAACAAAAATTCATTTTATCTTAAATTTATAAAAATTTTTATTGTGTTATAAACTATGTCAAAGTGTAAAAGCGATCATTTAGTTTTCCTAATTTTGACAGATTCCCGTTAATTGTCTGTGCGAAAAATTATCTTTTCAATAGGTTTAAAAATTTACTTTTTCATAATTGTGTGGGTTGTTGTGGTCTCAATTAAAAAAAAAAAAAAAAAAAAAAAAAAAAAAAAAATTAGATTTTATGAATCAACACATGAAATAACATCAACACGCAGAAATACCAAATTTGTAAAATCAATAATTAAAAAAAAAAAAATTGCACTGCTATTATCAAATCTTGCTAAAAAAAACTCATTTTCTTTCCATATCACGTGGTTTGCCATGGGAAAAAATACAATTCTGGAATTAATTACCAAAATAAAAATAAATACTCATTTTTCAAGTGATTTATTTAATCCATTAATTTATGCTAGATACATAATGATTTTTATATCTATTTAAACTTTGGCAACAATAAGAAGAAAAAACAGCAACAAAAAATGAGCTGATGATATTAAAATAAGTTTTTAATTAAAATAATAGTCTTTTTCAAACGTTTATGATTTGTTGTGTGACAAGAGGTATTCTGCAGTAAGTACACAAAATTTGAGCACTCTGACATGTATAGTTTTTGTGTACGAACTCTCTGAGACTAATAAGGTTTCGTCAGATGAACAAAACCCTAAAAAAGAGAAATATATTACAGATGATTGTCATTCTATGTAAAGATACATTATATGTTTTTTGCATACTCTGTATGCAAGGAAAAAAGCCTCAACTCTAGGTTTAGACAGATTTTTATTTAAAACAAAATTATACAAATTTGAGGATGCATACTACTAAAGACAGGGTAAGACCCAAATTTAGATTCATTTATAAGCATTTTTGCTTAAAAATATAAAATTATTCAGCAGGGATTTAAGGCATATTTAAGGTTATTATGCACCCGGGCAATGGTAAGCCGGTCATTTAGTCTATAATAAAGAAGTAAATAGTATAATTTTGGCCTGACATTTTCAGTGCTTATATGTTAGATTACTAAACATCTTCCATGTTATAAAAAACAATTGAGAAAAAAAAATCACACTTATCACATCTTTTTTATAAGAATTACTTATCCAGTCATTAAAATATAAGGACTACTTTTAATGCTGTAGAAGTTTAGTTTATTATTTCAGTTAAGACCCTGTCCACAAACAGAATGATAAATGAGAAAGGTTATGAATAAATTCCAAAATATTTATATAAGGATTTTCAGAAAAATATGCATTTATTATTTTATTCAGAACTATATTAAAACAAAGTACAGTACTAATTTTGATTTACAATATACAAAACTTCAACATTTTTCAAATTAAACATTTACATTTGTACATACACTTGAACTTTTATTACAAGCATGATTAAAACAAGAACTTAAACTAGCAATTTGCATTTTAAAAA
Source organism: Maratus speculifer (assembly GCA_964019185.1). Classification (NCBI taxonomy): domain Eukaryota; kingdom Metazoa; phylum Arthropoda; class Arachnida; order Araneae; family Salticidae; genus Maratus; species Maratus speculifer. The sequence continues at coordinate 200,988,966 of OZ025301.1, forward strand.
TGTTTAATCATTTTGTTTATTTTATAACTAACATTTTTCTTTAGATACAAAAGTAAAACCAAAGTGAATACGAGCAAAATATCTGACCATTTCGATGAGATTGTGGGATAAAAATAAAATAGAATTAAGAATGAAACCCTTTTCTTATTGAACACTGTACTCTCTCACAGCAATAATATTTCAATATTACAACTGCCAATAAAAATGTAATTTATCAGTATTACCCGACAATTTAACCTTCAAGAAGACCCCCCCCCCCCTTTCCTTAAAAAAAAGGAGGTAATATTTTGAAAGAATAAAGGTAGATATAAAATTTACAAGTGACTTTGAAAGAAAAAAGGATAGAAGAAAACATTTTTGTTATATTCTTTAACTGTTTGCAGCAGAGTGTCAAAAAATAACTCTTCAAGCTTTATATATATATATATGTTTTTATACTCTATTTGCATCACTATATGCTTTTATATTCTATTTACATCACTATATTTTAAAAGTACATTTTTTAAATAAATTTCTCTTGCAGATGTTGTGAAAGTGCAAGTAAAAATGCTTCTGAAAAAAAACAGTGCTGTCAACTGAATAAATTTGTGTAAGGGCTGCCTGTGTCTAGGAGGAGTACTTTGCCTACAAAGGCTTAAATCCAGATTCTGGTCTACATTAACCAGCCTTTCCATGTCTCTTATTACATCATTTATATTATCAAAATGAAAAGGATATCAGAAATCAATGGTTCAAAACTTGTACATTGCTGCAATGTTAATTCAGGGTCCCTCCCCCTCAGGACATATGTGATCAATTGTATTATTGTATATTGCTTATGTTCATTGTTTCTTTAGAAGTTTTGACATCTGTACTATGATTTTATTCGGAGAAAATGACACACATAAAGGTAATACTGAATATTTGACAGTAAATTAAATTTAGCATTGATACAATCAGAGCGATCATTAGTACTATCTAGTTTAACCCTTTGTGGCACAGTGGTTTCATAGATATATCACTTAATTTTAATTCCCAAATGCCACATTGACACCGGAATTTTGTTTAAAAGAATTACTGTTTATTGAATGTGTTAAATATAGCTTTTTTTTTTTTATAAATAAAGTCGTTCCGGTGTCAGTCATTATTTTCAACACTTAAGCAATGAATTTGCCCTGCACCACAAAAGGTTAATTGTGCATTTTAAAAAGATTCTTATAATATACAGTAGGTTCTTGATTAACTGGGATGGTCAGAAAATCCCTTCTCACAGATAAGCAAATATCACAAATAATCGGCTTTGTGCAAACTTAAAAAAAAAATGAAACTGCCAAATTCTTATTTTAATGTTTATAGATTTAAAATAAGTACAATATAAAAAAAAATAGGAATTTAGTTTACCTCACATTTTTATGAAAAAGGAAAATGACAGAAATATGTCTTCATTTTTCATTTACTCTGACAAATTTTACTGCAGAAATTTTGCAGCATTATGTTTTCACAATGTGTGCTTTAAGTAATTAAGTAAGACCTCAGTGTATAATAATGCATCATTGTAACTTAATTTTTGATCAATTATAAGATTTTCTTCATCCCTTACAGAGCATTTTTCGAAATCTCTTCTTTCCTCTAAACAAAAAGCAACATGCTACACAACATCATAGTCATGTAAAACATTGTAACATTCAAATTTCAAATCTTCATCAATTCATTGTTGCAATGTTTCTTCATTCACATTTTTAAAACAGTTTAATTTTCTTAAGTTTTCTAAGATTTTACTCTGCAAATCAATAGTATTGTATTCTGTAGAAATTTCATTTCCTTAAAAATTGTTCTTCATTGTTTCTTAACTATGGTGCTTTTTACTAATTTTTATACAGCATCAACAGAATAAACTGCATCCAAAACTGTGAGACTTTTACAGTCTCAGTTAATCTGCAATCCAGATAATCCAATTCTGGTTAATCAAAAGTCTACTGTACACAGGTATAACAGGTAATGGTTAACACATAGATATTTATAATTTCATTGCTTTTGATATTAACAGAATTCAACTGTAAGACAAAACTAGTCGTTGGGGGCCACCGTAATACTTACCCATCATGGATATGCATAATATAAAATATGAAAATAAAACATGTGTAAAACATTTATAAAATGCACTGCAATTCCAAAATAAAATTTAAACGCAAATTTATATAGTTTTAATATACATAGTCATGCTTTATTAATGAATTGTTGATGAGCCAAAATCATCGAAAATTTATAAAACGCCAAAATATTCAAGTAATACCGGATTGCGTAAAAGAAACATCCTTATAACTCTAAAAACAATAATCATATTAACTAACAATTTACTGCGTCGGATGAAGCATCTCATTTCCAATTAAAATATATCTTTGAATTGAAATTTGATTGAAATACAGGGTCATGAAAAATCAAAGAATGCAGAAAACAGGATTACACATATCTCGGCAACTAATAATTTGATCGACTTCATTCTTTATGCAAAATTTGTGTTATTTTATTGCCTTTTACATCCACTCTTTGAAATAAAAAAATTCAAAAATTTTTATATACCTTTCATCAGAATGAATTTTTTGAGAGTCCGAAAAAAATAGTTCCGGATAATCGAGGTTACTGATATTAAATAGGCTTCGTCCCATTCTTACATTCTAAGTACATATAAAATTTCAAGTCTCTATCTAAATTTGTTTGGGAGATAGAGCGTTTACAGACAAACAGACTGACAGACGAACGAAAGCCAAAAAAAATTTTCAAAAAAATATGTTTTTCGGAATCTCCATTATCTAAAACGTGTAAATCCGTCAAAAAAAATTTTCCGAATTTCAAAACGATTGCAAGATTTACCCTATACTACGTATGAAAGGTAAGTAACAATACATGCAGACCAAGAAATAAAACTAGATCATAGTTTCATATAATCATAAATAATATTAAAAAAATATTTTAAGAGAAATTCCTGCAAGAAATTATTTTAAATGTAAGTAAACTTAGATAAGAAATTCATGAGTTTTAAATGTTAATAGAAAATTAAAAAAATATATAAAATTGCTGAAAGACATATTCATAAAAACGTGCATTTAATTTTCATATTTAACCAGAAAGTTTAAATCTTTTAAATTATACTGAAAATGTGTAAAAATCTTACTTAAAATTTTAAAACAGAATTCTAGTTTAATTATATGTATATGAATATAAACAATTCTTTGATTTAACACTTTGTTGGAGACAGCACAAATAAATCCTAATATGCACAAGTATAATGTTTATTAAAAATTAAGAAAATCAAAAATTTCTAAAATTTTATGAATGATGAAAAATAGCAAAATCTTTGTGTACATATATATTAAACACATAGACAGGAAAGAAAAAAAAACTGCAAGCTTTAAAAAAAAGATAATAAATATCATATTTTGATAACAAAATATTCTATTTGTGAAAGAAAAAAAAAAAAAAAAAGAGGGGGAAGGACAAGCTTATAGAAAAGACTTGAAATAGACTTCAAGCTACACTAATTTATAAAAAACACATACACCAATTTATAAAAATAAAATTTTATTTCTTACTTTTTTAAAAGAATTATCACCACTAGTAGGAGGAACTAAAGTATGCCATCTCCCTTTATCACCTTTCCAATTTTTCACTGAATATAATTTTGGTTCATTTAACTCGGAAGCAATCTACAGAAAGAAAGATGTATTTCTGTAATGATGTATTAAGCATCAAATAAATAATATATATAACATATGTAAATTATACATCATATTAATCAGTTTTAAAATCAAAATTTGGTAAACTATATGTATGCCAGATTATAAATTTCAAGATATGGTAGAGTAGAGCACAACAGAAATAATTCCCACTAATCCAAACTAACTGAGACCGGGCCCATTCAAATTACTACAAAAAACTCAAATTATCTGAAATTCAGATAAAAATAAAAAATAAAAAGATGCATTAAAAAATAAGGTATAAGCGCTCAGTAGTATTACTATCTCTATAATTGAATTTTATACAGATGAAGAAATAATCTTTTTAGTTAAAAATAAGTCACAAGATGACTCTGATCAGCTAGAAACTGATGAACTAAAGAATATATTCATTAATGATATATTAGGGATGTTCAGATGAAAAGGTACAAAACATCATAAAAACAAAACCAGATGAAATTTAAGTATGCCCCTTTATGATTACATAGTCAGACATTGAGCGATGTGATTGGAATATCCGACATGGTTGTGTACACACGTGTGCCTGTGCACATGAAGGAGGGGGAGAAGCAGACAGTTATGTGCATCATCCAATTGACATGGCAGTGTGTGTGGGAACATCATGGCTTTCTTATTGCAAAATTTGACGATTAAAAGAAAAGACCCATTCACTAATACTAATCTTATGGAAGAAATTTATAAAGATATCTTGTTTGTATTTTAATATTTTTATTTATTTATTTTTTATTTTATTTATTTATTTATTTATTTTTTTTTTTTTTGCATTGGATAGTTGAGATTAATCTGTATACAGGCCCCCTTTTTTTTTTACTCTTTTGAATATGTTTACAGATATTTATGGGGACGCTTTCATTTACAGAACCAGTTTGGAAAGCGAAAGCACCACCATAAAAATATCTGCAACCAAAATTGAAAAATTTAAAAATGGCCTGCATTCAGATTAATTTCAGCTATCATAGCTCTCATAATCATCATCAGCTATCATAATCTCAGCTTTGCATATCCAATGCAAAGAAAATCAATTTAAAATAATGAAATCCTACTGGGATATTTTTATAAATTTCTTCCATATGATCAGCATTAGTGAACATGTCTTTTCATTTGACTGAAGTAGCCCTTAAGGAGCAGTGAAGTGTTACCAAATTCCACAGTGCACCAAGTTTAATGAGACATTTTGCTGCTCCTCAATCATCGAAAAATACTTTTTACCGTTGAAATATAATTTTTGAAAACAAAATCATTTTGGATTTACCAAAATTTCAGATTAGCAAGGTTTTACTATATAACAATAAGGAACAATTTTTTAACAAGAAATCAGGATTAGAATCTACTCATTTAATCAAAATTACAGCATGTTTCACTGTAATTCAAACTTTGATTTTTATTCAAAGCCTCAAAATTTATATGATATTTCAAAAGATGCCAAGGGATAGATCCAACATGGGCTTACCAGGTTACAGAACATACTACCTGATGAACAGAGTACAAGTGATAACAGTTTTTTTAAAACTATTATATATGTTATGTTTAATGTGACTTTTTTTTTAGATTCTGTACTGTATCTTGCAGCGCATAAATAGAAATAATCCAGATGATAAGATGATATGTGAAAATAAAAGCATTAATCATATGACTGAAGATCATCACTGGTCCTAATTTTGACTAAGCCATTTTAGCAGAGCACAGTGTCCAGTGGCTCTTTAAACTCTTTCTTAAATATGCTCCATGGCAATTCAATTGATTCTGGAAAAATATCAAAATTCTAGGGCACTCTAAAGAAACAAATTCAAAATATTTTTGGTGAACTAGGTATAAGTATTCCTTTTTGAAAAAAAAGTGTACCTTTTTTAAGAACAATGTTCCCTTTTTGAAAAATTCTTGCCCAGTGGCCTTTTTTCCCATCTTCTAGAATCAACACTATGGTTCTCTACCATCTGTTAAATTACTACTTGAGAAAAACCCATACAAACCCATACAGTACATACAAACAGATATTTATAAGTTTACAACTCATTCTCTCAAAATGAGTTAGTCATTTACTGTGTTTATCACCTTAACTCTTCAATTACCTGCTGAACCATAAAACTTTATGTATAGGAATTTAAATTTGTTTGGCCAAATGTTGTATATATTTTTACATTTATTAACATTGATTAATAGCTTGATTTTTTAATAAATGTTTTTATTTTTATTAATGTAAATTGTGAATATGCCTAGATGATGAGTAATTAAATAGCTACCAATGTAAATTATAATAAAAGTTTAAATGAGATAAGATAAATATGTATCAGAAACAAGATTAAAATTGGGAAGATATAAAAACATTGCCATCAAGAAATTATTCTAAAATAATTAATTTTTTTTGTTTACATTCATACATACAGCTTATATTACTGGTTTTCATTAATTACAGGTTTTACAGATGAACAGTTTGTATATTTTTACAAAAATTACTGAATAAACTTTAACATAAAAGAAGGTAGATAACAACTGACACAAAAACTTTATTAAAAATAAATAAATAAATCTGAAAAAATAGATTACACAAAAAATAAAGATTAAGCAAAGTCCAGCTTAATAAAGTCTAGATTGAGATTTTATTGTGATTTATTTTAACTGTATACTATTTTCTTTTTCCCAAGTCATGACAAAAATAAATTGAATTAATTTAATACTACTTTATTTAAAAAAAAAAAAAAAATTACAGATTTATATTGATGCTTCAAAAGTTTGTATAACAATGTACACAAAGTCTGCATAAAATTGTATTTTTCTGTTTTCATTTGCAGAACTCATGAATGTTATGTAACAGTTATTGAATAAGGAAAAACAGACAAATACTATTATGACATCAATGATTGGTGACAACTGAAGCCTTCAAAGTGTGTTTAAATAAATGTAATAAAATATACAAGATGTAAGCAAGATAACAATATTATAATCTCAACAAGAAGATTTCTAAGAAAAATCTGCACTGAGATTAAAGAACAGATTTATGCATATCAACACTAATACCATCTGATAACAATTTATGCATAATTAAGCAATGTGTATCCTATAAAATTGATAAGGGAATGTCCAGTGATTTAAAGTAAACTTAATGCAACTGACTAGAAACTTTATAAAGATTCAGTTTTAACATTGGAGGTGGAAGTTTTATCCCCTACCTCCCTCTAAAAAAAATAGAGAAAAAATTAAGTAAAATAAGTTTTCTGAAAAATAGGCTTTTTTTTTTAAGTGAAATTTTAAAAATTATGACATGTGTATCCCATGATTTTGTGCTCTGATATGAACCTTAGTTATTACTGAAGCTTCTATATAATAAAACATGACTAACAGAAAATGTTACATTTACCAAAAGACAAAATAAAAAGGAAATAAACCAATGTAATGCTTAGATAAAAGACAATTTAATTATAAATTCATAGAATTATGATAAAGTTTCAAAACACTGTAGCTTTACGTTTTCACTTAAATAACTTATAACAGTTATAAAATAGAAAAATACAGAGATAAATATTACAATTTTATAACTGGTGATAAAGTAAAGTGTAAAAGATATGAAATGGTACATGAAATGTTGCACTTCTAGGACAAGGATTTCTAATTACATACAATGTAAAATCTTTATACATATGTATGTGCATGCTAACCAAAAAAGATTATGAAAATTAGTTACTTCTATTTAACTTATGCATATGTAAAGTAAAGTCCAACTTGAACAGGAAATAGTAATGGTTTTAAGATGGACTTACTTTTGGTACTTTATGGTATCTAATATATATTTTTGTAGTAATAAAAGGCTAAATTTCAGTTGTATTAAATGCTAGTTATTCATAAATACACAAGAATCTTGTAATAACTATTCATATTTCATAATTTAATTTTAGAGAGAGATAGTATTTTATAAAATTCCTGTCATTAATTCAATTGGTGGTTGTGGTGATTTTAATCAGTAGTATAGTCGTACAAAAATCAGTTGATATATGCATGAAATTATAATGATTTTAAGAGCAGGGATTATAATTGGAATTTTTGTGAAAAGAATAAGATTATGTGATATGAGGAGGGAGGACATTTGGAATTCAGGATATTTCACAGGATTTTTACAATTTGTAAAATAAATCTGATCAATATCTTTTGAAACATTAAAACTTCCTTCCACAGAAATTAAATAGCTTCTGTTAATGAAAATATATCAATGAAGCAATTTAGCAAAAAATATTTAAAATAGATAACAAAGAAAAGATGAACAAAAATCATAAAATTGAAACTCAATATAAATATTAATTAAGTCTTTGTGCTTAAAAATCAAGAAAAACATTAATAGTATCCTTTAAAAGGAACATTCCTTTCAAAAGGTCTGGTAATGTGCATAGCAAAGTATGCATAAATGATATATGAAAAGATTAGGTAAAATGCATAAAATATATCAATTTTGGAAGTAGGAATACAAAACTTTTAAGGATTTTCCAGAAAAAAGGAAGGTTTGAAAACATTAGAAAATAAAAGTTGAAGAGGGGGGTGGGGGGCATTAAAAAATTTTACATTTTCAAAAAAAGGAAAAAAATCTTATATAAGGGGGGAGGGCTTACACTCGGAGAAGAGCTCACTTTTGGCACATTACATGTAAAATTTATACAAATGTACATAAACTACAATATTATAGATTTTAGTAAAATCTATAAAGCATTCAACTTAACATAGAAGAAAAGAGCTTTTATTGATACTAGAGACAGCAACATCAATTTTAAAATAAAATTTATTTATTTATTATTATGAGAAATTATAAGGATTTTATAGTTTTTGTCCAACAGATTTTATAAAATATTCAAACCCAGTACATCAATAATTTTTTTATTTAATTCATAAAAAATATCTTTTGATATAAGTTCTTAAATTAATGTTTTCTTTTCTTTTTTTTTTAAACATTTATGATTTAAAAGACACAAAACTGTGTTTTAAAAAAAATTACTTCACAAATGAATTATAATGTTTGTCATTTGTTAACTAATTTGAATTTTTTTAAACGTTGAACCAGAGTTTCCCCCAGGTTTAAAAAAGGGCAGGGCGCTACTGTTCTGAAAAGGGCACTTTTTACATTTTTGAGGGCACTTTTTCATTTTTAAGGGCACTAAATTTTGTTTTAAAATAAAAGAGGAAAAAATGCCAATTTTGTTAAAAGATCCCAAAAAACAGCAGATTTTGTTAAAAGATCGCAAAAAACAGCACATTTTGTTAAAAGATCGCAAATAACGGCATATTTTGCTTAAAAAAAAAAAAAAAACCCTTAAATTTCATGAAAATATCGCAAAAAACGACAAATCTCATGAAAATATCACAAAAAGATGGAACTTTTCACAGAATTTTCAGTTTTATTGCGATTTTTGGACAAAATTTGCCGGGGTTTTTTTCCGCAAATCTTTTGACAAAATCTGCCATTTTATCGCTTTTTTTTTTTTTTTTTTTTAAACAAAAGTTGACATTTTTTGCAATTCATTTGTCAAATTTTTCCATTTTATCCTGATTTTGGAAGAAATTTGTCGTTTTTCCATGATCTTTTGAGGAAATCTCCCTTTTGTGAAGAAATTATCCATTTTTTTTTTTTTTTTTTTTGCAAATCTTGCCGGAAATTAGTCATTATTTCGCAATTTTTAACAAACATGCCGTTTTTTTAGCAATTTTTTTGATGAAATTACCCATCCCATGGGATGCGTATGGGGCTATTTTTTGCATAATTTACGTGCTGTAGCACGTTCGGAATCATCGCTGGAGGGCTGCGTTTTTTCAAATGTGGAGCAAGAAGGGAGCTATTTCTTTTGAATGAATGACAAGAGAGGTGCTAGTTTTTGGATGAGGGACAAAAAGGGTGCTATTTTTTAAACTAAAGGGCAGGAGAGGCGGAGCGACCTCCTGAAACCCTCTGGGGGAAACTCTGGTTGAACAATTGATAAATTAACCATTAAAAACAATAAACTTATTTTAAAATACTGACCCAGTTAATAAGTTTAAAAGAAAACTAATATAGCAAACATACAAGAACATTCTTTGATAGCATGTTTTTAAAGCTCTCAAATTTGTTGAACTTTGTTTGGTATATTTTACTTAATGGCACCAAATAAGAAATCATTCAATCAAGTAGATTTGAAAATATGAAGTGATTAAGTTTGGGATTGCTAATGTTAAATACATCTTTAATAATTTCAAAACAGATTGTAATGTAGATAGTTTGAAGCATAGTTCTAAAACTATTTAGAATAATAAGCAGTAGATAATTTTGGAAACTTCTAAAAAATCAGCTGAAAATTTCATATTATTATTACTTTTAAAGTTTATTAACAAATATTACACAAATTTAATTGTTTTGTATACTATTGTAAATTCTAATTACAACTTTTAAAGTAACATAAAATAATCAGGAATATTATACTTACTAATGACAAGGCTTCCTTGGACCCAACTTCTTGTACAGCAAGTAAACTGATACTGAAAATTCAAAATCAATATTATATTTAAATTCAATTAAACAATAAAATTAATTCATATTAAAATATTAATAATAATAATTTTTATAATATTATAGAGCACACCTTTTTTGTCAGAAAACTGTTTGCTTCCACAATATTTAAAAGTAATCTTTGGTTTATTAAAATAACAAAGATTCTGTTAATAAGTAAATAAGGTAAATTATTCTGTGTAAAAACAGTAGTACCTTGGTGATATGTTGCCAATGATTGTGCACCCCTATTACAGAGGAGCAACCATGGTTACCTTTATGAATGAACAATATATATAATTTCCTTAGGGTATTAATTATACACTTTTAAAAGATAGGAATAAGAATAAAATTTCACATTCCAATTTAATCTGTCTTTTATTTAGATAAAATGTTTAACTTTTAATTCTTTCATATTTACAATACCAAGCCTAAAGTCCGGAATCTTTGAGACTTTACTAAGTCCGAACTTCAGATTTTTCCAAACTTTAGGTCATCAAAAATATTGCTTTTCAAATAAACAAAAATTTCACTACTTAAAAAGACAAAATATGACATTCATATATTAAAAATTGCATACAATAACTATTAATACTTGAGGATTCGTGCATGTCCTGGAATTTCCAGACCAGGAAATTCTTTGGTACCAGGTTTTTTCCTATAGAAATTATCTCCTTAAATAAGGCAAAATTTAACACATCAGTGAGTATTGCTGGACTTCAAAAACCATGAGTCCCAAGGGTTTCTAAAATTTTTTTCCCCTTTTCACTAAAGTGGGTACCCACTAATAATAAAATTGAAATTTTTCATTTGCAAAAGAAAAATCAAATGCAATAATTATTGTTTTAATAATAATAAATAAATGATTAAAACCAATATCATTTTTTTAAACTATTAAAGAAACTTTCGTTGCTTTTTTAAAAGTAAATGTGCAAGATATAAATTTAATTACAGAATAATGCTTATTTGAGTGAGAAGATAAGTAACACTATTGTTTGCACTTATTTAAAAAAGGGGCAAGACTAATTTATTCTAAAAGACATTTTTGCTGAGAAAAAGGATACTTTTGTTGAGTAAAGGGAATGAATACTTTTAGGAATCACATTCACACAGAAAGATTTGGAGCAGTCCATAAGGGATCGTGATGCTTTCAAAACTCTGGATGCTGGATTCAAGTAAAAAAACATTATGAAGCAGAAAAATTAGTTTTTAGAACAGAAAAATTCACTCTCAGCATTTTGTGATCTTTTGACACGTTTTTTCACGATCTTTTGATGAAATTTGCTGTTTTTTCATAATTTTTTGTTGAAATCTGCAGTTTTTTCGGAATTTTATGTTTTTTTGTTAATTTTTTTTTTTCGAAATTTGACATTTTTCACAATCTTTTGACCAAATCTGCATTTTATCGTGATTTTATGACAAAAGTTATCGTTTTAGTGATCTTTTGGCAAAATTTGCTGTTTTTCGTGAATCTATTGACAAAATTTGTCAGGTTTTTTTCACGATTTTTTAAACAAAATTTATCTTTTTTGTGATCTTTTAAGGAAACCTGCCATTTTTTCGGGATTTCATGATGAAATTAGCCATCTTTTCACAAATCTTTTGATGAAATCTGCCGGAAATATTTGTAACAATGTATTTTAAAAATGTGATAAATCTGCACACTAGATCCGCAGGTCTAGGATCAGGGAAAATTTTGCAAAAAACACGTGAAATTGATCTCTATTTTAACAACGAATTCCATAATTCACCTAGACAAAAATTCCAAGGCAAATAAAAAGATCTGTATGGCAATCTTTACAAAATAGAGATCAGAATAGTATATACCATATATCGGGGATAATTCTGTTCCAAATTTGAAGAAAATTTAAGCCAATCGGCTCCAAAAATTTTAAGAAAAAAAAAAAAAAAAAAAAACATTCATCAATCTGAAAGTTTGGACAAAAAAATAATCACAAATTTTGTCCAATAAATACAGAAAAAACACAAATTTTGTCATGAAATCACAAATTTTAGAAAAAGATTGTGAAAGAACTGCAAGTTTCGCCAAAAGATCGCGAAAGAACCGCAAGTTTCAACAAAAGAACTTTAAAGAATTATAAGTTTTGTCAAAAAGTGCAAAATGAAGCCAAACTTTATCAAAAATACGTGAAATAAACACACATTTCTTCAAAAGATCATGAAAGAACTGCAAATTTTGTCGAAAGATTGCAAAACTGCAAATACTATCAAAAGATAGCAAAAAACGTAAATTTCGTTGAAAGATCTCAAAACAATGACAAATTTCATCAAAAGATTGTGAAACAACTGCAAATTATGTCAAAAGATCGTGAAACAACTGCAGATTTCATCATAAGATCTCAAAATGCACGCCAATATTGTCAAATGGTGCAAAATAACCCCAAATTTAGTTAAAGATCACAAAAGACACAAATTTCATCAAGTGATTGCAAAAGAACTGCAAATTTTACAAAAAAAAGCAAAACAACTGCGAATTTCATCAAAGCCATAAAAGAAAATCAGAAGCAAATTAAAAGAAAAACTCGTCAAAAGATCATGAAATCACCACAAATTTTACCAAGCAATAATTAAAAATGCAAATTTTGTCAAAAAATTGCTAAAAATGTAAATTTTGTCAAAGATCACAAAAAAAACATTAATTTTGTCAAAGAACCGAGAAAAAAAACATAGTGTTAGGAGTGACACCCCTCCAATTCTTTTCTACTCAGCTGTAACTTTCAGGAAATTTGCTATAAATTTCAGATTTTTTTTTTTTTTTTTTTTTTTTTCAGAATTATCTCTGCTATACGTACCACTTGCTCGTAAGTGGAAAATTATTAGAAAAATAAATTTTCTATACCTACAGTAATACAGCATTTATGTGTAACATATCGTAAAATTTTCATGTGGATTGGGGGAAATGTTGGCAGTAGAAGCATTTTCTGCACGCCTGGAATTGCGTTATAAAGATCTTTCACTGTATATACTTTTCGATTTATCAAAATAAGAGCATTCCACAAAAAAAAAAAAAAAAAAAGGGGGGAAAAAACCCACACGTGGCACTCACATAGATACTTCTATTTTTTAATAGGTATGTAATACAGTACACTCCCTCAAAACCGCACAGCTTGGGACCAGAGGTTGTGTGGATTTTAGAATTTTGCGGATTTCTGGTCATTGCTTTGTTTACATTTTTTAAACAGTAATTTGAGTGCAATTAATAGTGCAATTGGAACTATAATGAATGCTTACAATATAATAAAATAAGTAATAAACTAAAATAATAAAAATTTAGATAATTTTTAAAGTACTAGTAGCAAAGGTCAAGTTAATAATCAATAGTGTATGATTAAATATACATTATAAAGATTAAATGTATTTTTCCAATATTATTCAACAAAACTGTTCTCATAAAAGTACATTACTAATTCACTTAAAAATCATAAAATAAGGATTTTTTTTTTTTCAAGTTTAGCCAGGTTTAATAACCAAAAAATTTTGATTTATGCATAAATATATTTGATAAGAAGATTATGATTACCAGTAATATCAGAAATATCTTGAATTTTTTTCAAAAAAATTTATTTTTCCTTCATGAAAAAAACATGAATAGAATATTATTAAGAAAATTACAAATAAAAAAATATATGGAATTGATACAAAACTAAAAAAATCAAATTTTGTCCCAATATCTGAAATGAAAGTTTCATTGTTTACATCCATAAAATATGTGCGGATTTTAGATAGTTGCAGATTTCTGGTTTGCGGATTTGAGGGAGTCTACTGTATTACAATACAGACTATCCATTAAAACTAAAAATAAAACAATTTGGGGTTAAACCCACAGGTACTTATCTGCAGTTAGTAATCTAAAAATTTTAAAAACTTCATGTTTACCCAAATTTTTATGCTTTGGCAGTACTTAGATAGGTGATGTTACGACTTTGGTCTTGGATGATAAATTTTCTAAGGTTGAAAATACAATCTCAGAAAAAATAAATTATCCAGGTCGACAGCTATTATCAAAGTTACCATATTTTTAAATGGATTATCTCAAAAATACTGGAAAAAAATTCATTGACTTTATAAATGTTAAAAATATATGGTAAAAAACTCAAAAACAAATTTTACATACACATTGTTACAGTACATAAAATAAAAATTGATATTTCAAAAAATTATGCCATCAATATCTGTAAAGATGTACATATTCTGAAATATCAGTTGAACACTGAAAATCTTAATGTCCATTTTTAATTGTTTCAGATACACTAAAACATAGGTAATATCAAAATTAAAAAAAAGCAGCTTCATATTTCATATTAACTGCAACAAAAGCATTAAATTTGCAGTTTTTTTTTTTCCCCCTCCCCATTAGTATAGAATTTCAAATTTTCCAGGGTAACATTTCAATGTTCCATACAAAGGGTGATGAGAATTTCTCTTAAATCCATTCCAGATTGCATTAGCAGATATGTTCAGATGTGCATATTGAATTTATAAATAAAAGAGAGGCTAGATTGATTTAGTGGTTTTATACTACAGGAAAAAAACAATCACCTGGTTATGCCATAATAATGCAATGACAAGATTAATATGCTATTTTGATGCAACTGTTAGTATAAAAAGCATTATTCAAACAATTGCTGTCAATTTTTTTTTTAATTTTATGCCTCTATAATACATAACTTTATGATAAATTTAAAAACCTGTACATTTTTTCAGCTCTTAAATATTAATGAAAAAGAATGAACTAGGCAAATTGTTAACATTGTTCAGCTTACTCTCTACACTTTAAGCAATTAGTTGTTTTATACTTTTCAACATTTTCACAGAGACTTTTACCCAGCAAACTGCTTGTTACTTTTAGTTAATAGTCTGCAAGGCAAAATTTTACCAAATGGGAAAAACAAACCTTAAGACAGACTCAAAAACATCAACTGTTAAATGAAATTAAAAAATTTAGATTTCCATCAAACATACTATACAACAGATGACAGCATTGTGTGAAAAGGGGGGGGGGGGGGGGAGGAGACTGTCGCCCTGGGCACGGAAGTTTAGGGGGTGCCAAATTTATACTATCAACACCATTTTTGGCCTATTACAAGAAAAAGTTGGGGGAGGGGGCGCCAAATTCTAACTTTGCCTAGGGCGCAATTTTCTCTTTGCATGTTCCTGATAAATGATAAGAAACTGTGCTTGGTGCATTTCAAAATATTAAATCAATTTCTTAGTGCATTTAGTGACTAATTTAGCTCTTTAATATAACATTTTTATGAAAAAAAAGAAAAAAAAAAATCTTAAGTCACAAAAAATGCAATGCCTGAGGTTAACATTCCTTTAACATTAAGCCACTCAAACATTCATTATTTTTAATGAGGTAGATATCAGTATAATAAATTTTTAAAATCTTATACACAATTTAAATAATAAAATATATAGGTGTCAATGACCAATATTTCATTACATTATAAAACACATTGACAAAATTTTTAAAAGAAATATGCAAGCAAAAAAATAAGAATATTCATGCACTTTTCCATATTAATTTTCCATAATATTTTCCATATCATTTATATAAAAAACTACAATAAATTAAACTAATTTTTGTATGGTACAATTTTAAGGAGTATATACTTACCCATTTTCTAAAATAGTCCTACATATTACTTCTTGCACACCTGGGTTCTTCGCTTTATCCAAGAAAAAATTTTGCAAATTCCACGAAGCTATCCTTAGAACATTTCTTCCAGAGTAACTGTAGTCAAAACTATCATTTAAAGGTTCACGAATCACAAGTGAAGAGACTAGTTCATAAAAATCCTTTGTACTACGATCACAGGAACGGGATTTTTCAAATCCACTAGGAGCAGAATTTGTCCTACGATGGCCAATAGGCCGTCTACCATATACAGAACTATGAGAATGTTTACTATTTACAGATGTATTGTTTGAACTAGAAGAATCTACGGTGAGGTACATTTTTACAACTGCTAATCGATCAGGTGGTAATCCTTTGACTTTAGACAATTCATCTAAAGTTTTCAAAGGTCCCTTACGTTCTCTGTAATGTACAATATTAGCAGCCATTTCTTGCGTCATACGACACACACCCATTAATTGAAAGACATTAGCAGTATTTACATTTACTAGTTTCGATGGCGAAGATCTTGGACCGTTTTCAGTTTGTAATGATTCTAATGACTGTGTTAACGAAGAATTATAGCTTCCATTCAATCCTTTGCGTCGACCTACACATATTTCAGTTCTAAATTGTTCTAATTTTGAAGCACCAACACCAGACACTAATGCAAGATCTTCGACTTTCTTGAAACCACCAATTCTTTGCCGATATTCCACAATGTTTTCAGCTGTAATCCTATTGATGCCAGGAAGAGTCATTAATTGCTCTTCTGTAGCATGATTTATGTTGAGAAGATCCCATCGTAGATCAGAATCCAACACATGGAAAGTGGCACTTAAGTTACCATTCCGAGAACGGTAAAAACGCTTAGTGGATCCTTCACGCATTAGGGATAGTTTTCGATGTGGGATACTGATACACTGTCCCATGATCAGTCTATTCCAGTTATGTGATGATAGATGCAATCAACATTTTCAGTTCTGGAAGAGAAAATAAAAAATTAAGTTTTCAAATATATAAAAACATTTTAAATTTTCACCCAATATTTTAAATAAACTTTTCATATACAAGAGTAAGTTTCGATTTTTTTTTTTTTTTTTTTTTTGTCTATTTGAATAGTGTGATACCAAATTGTTCATTAAAATAAAAGTTTTCTATTGTTTAAGTATGGTAACATAACATGGTACATAAGTAAGAAAAATATAACACAGAATTTAAATTATCAAGTAGAATTTAAATAAAATTAAATAGAAATGAATTCTAAGCTTTAATGTTATTCAACAATTGTAATTTCTAATTTTCTTTATTTTCAAAACTAAATAATAATGTCCATTGTTAATTCTATTATAACTAGTAATAATAGTTTTTTGATCAAATTATAATAGCTTTTTTTTCTAACTTTTAAACTAAAATTTGCGCATTTAGCAATAACTTTTTATAAGTCAATGAAAAAAAAGAATAAAAAATTCTTTAGGAAAATATATCAACACATTAATTTTTCCCATTCATGATAAATACTGTGGTAAAAACCCTATTTACCATCCTGGGAAATACGTTTTCCCCATATGGGAAAAACTGATTATTGAAAACAAATATAAATTCAAAACAACCTTTAAAAATGCCAAAATAGAGCTTAAGTAAATAGCTTTAAAGGATTTTTCAACAGGGTTATAGCAGAGGATATATGCCATATATATTCTGGATTTTTTAAAGGGACACCACATACCGTCTGTTTCTCAAAAAAGCTATAGTATACGCACTCTAGAATACACCTTCTGACTTGAAAGCACACCCTCTGCTTAGAGCGTGTATCCTCTTATTTTTATGACTGCATCCCTGTTCTTTAAGTATTCTATATTAGAGTAGACAAGAATCTGGTAACAAAAAAAAAAATTATTATGCTTATTTAAAACACTAATTTTCATTCACTTGAAGAACAGAAACTTTCACAACAAAAACCTGATACTGTACAAGTTTAATTATTAATATTATTGTTTACAGTTGAATTTCTATTTCTTTTAAAAATAAATTTACAAAAAATTCTGATTTAATAACAAATTACTTTTCAGATTATTTTTAAATAAATAACATAATGCAATTTCTTGTGAAAATATATAAGTAAATAACTGAAGCACAAAAAATAACAGACAAAGAAAATTTAATGAAATATCTTGTACAATTATTTTACAATATTGAAGAAACAAATTACCACTCAAATATACTATTAGTATTTTTTCCACGAAGCATTCCATAACATAGGACTAATTTTGCTAATCTTTCTGCCCCCAGATTATTTCTTAATTGTTGAGTATAAAATATTGAGTTGTATAAAATAATTGTTTAAACATAAATTACATATGCATATGCAAAAAAAAAAAAAAATTGTTACATTACTCAATTTTTTAAAAATCAAATTTTTTTTTAATTAAAACTATCCACAATATTTTATTTGTGTGCATATATTTATTCTGAATCATTTAAGTACTAATTATTTAAGGATGAACTACTTAATAAATTTAATATTACTAAAAAAAAATCAGAGATTATGTCACAGAATGTCTTTATGCCAGTTTCTGCCGGTTAAAACAACTTTCTGCCACTGGGACGGCAGAAACCACTTTCTGCCGGCAAAAACCCAACCCTGTCTAATGTCCTAATTAGTTTCGCTGTTACCCTACTGTTTCTTTTTCAATAAATTTTTGAAGTTGTATGGATCTTTCTCGGACACCCTGTATTTTACTTCTGTAAAATACAGTTACGTGCAAAACTGTCAGTTAAGGGACTCTTCATTCACTTCAAAACATCTATCTGCTAAACTTATGGAAAGATTGTTTTTTAATTTCTTGTTAATTTTTTGATCGAATTGCTGATGGCTACATGGCTATTCTTTACTTTTTAGGACTTTCCAACAAAGTTGAAAACTGCTTATGCATTTGGTTTAGCCATCTCTCCACACTCTAACTCCAGAAAATATCACAGATTTTCATGCAATTCATAAAGCTTATTTAGGGTCACCAAAGTTGTTTGGCATTGCATATGAAGTATGTACGACCAATGGTTCATTTACAGAGACACTCAAAAGAATTCAATTATATTATGATACATGGGGAAAAATCATTTGAGGAGTATTTTAATGACATTATGCTATTTAAAATATATTGAAACTGATATAAATCATTGAATTTCAGTATGATCATATTAAAACAGAGCATTGGTAGTTTTTTTTTATTAATTTACAGGGGCACATAAAAGAAATCCGCTACAATATTGTCTATGTGTAATAATTTCTGGAGAGTACATTTTAAAATTCGACATGTGCTTTTAAATGTAATTAAATTTTTGCAAATATAAATTCTATACCTCATATATAGAGCTGCACAAACGTATTCGCATACCATTCTTCTTATTATAGGAAATTGATAGATTGGAATCTTTTGAAATACATGTAATATCTCTTTAATGGACTAAATTTTGAAATGCTTGCTTCTAATAGATACAAATCTCTATATCATATACAGGGCTGTAAAAAAAATTGGATAATTTTTTGATTGTAGATAGCAAGAGCTGAAATTCAATTTTGAAATGAGTTATACATTTTCACATGGTGAAATGAGATGTAATATTTTTACTTTTTAAATGGTGCAGTTTTGTTACATTATTCTCAATGAGTTGGAAAGTTCTTCATAATCTATGCTTGATTTTTTTCTTTTCTGTTAACTTTGGGTACAGATTTTTCTTTAAAAGCCATTTCACTTTCTGAATCTGTTTTCACAGTGAAAGTACCTTTGAACAAATAACTGCAATTAAAATCTAAACTAATCATTGGGGGCCACCGTAATACTTACCCATCATGGATATGTATATGAAAATAAAACATATGAAAACTATTTATACAATGCATTGCAATTCATAAACAAAATTTAAATATTGTTAATATACATAGTAATCCTATATTAAAGAACTGCTGATGTAAAAATTTCGACAAATTATAAAAAACACCAAACTACTCAAGTAGTACCGAACTGCGTAAAAGAAACATCCTTATAACTCCAAAAATAATAATTCTATTAACTAACAATTAATTGCGTCGGATTAAACGTCTCATTTCCAATTAAAATATACCTCTGAATTGAAATTTGAATGAAATACAGGGTCATGAAAAATCGAAGAATATGGAAAACAGGATTACAAATATCTCGGCAACTAATAATCCGATCGACTTTGTTCTATATGCAAAATGTGTGTTATTTTATTGCCTTTTACGTCCATTCCTTAGAACAAAAAAATTCGAAAATTTTTATATACCTTTCCTTTCATCAGAATGAATTTTTCGAGAGTCCGAAAAAAATAGTTCCGGATAATCGAGGTTGCTGATATTAAATAGACTTCGTCCCATTCTTACATACTAACTACATACAAAATTTCAAGTCTCTATCTCAATTTGTTCGTTAGATAAAGCGTTTACAGACAGACAGACGGCAAAAAAAAATTTCTAAAAATATATTTTTCAGAATCTCCACTATCTAAAACGTGTAAATCCGTCAAAAAAAAATTTTCGATTTTCAAAACGATTGCAAGACTTACCCTATACTACGTATGATGGGTAAGTAAAAATAGATAATGGATCTATTAGAGATTAAGTTCAACCATCATATACAATAAAAAAAGTTTTAAAATATTCAAATTTAAATAAAACAATCTGTCCATAGATTTAACATTATCAAACAGGTGCTTTCAATAGTAAATTTTTTGTATAATTTAGTAATAGGATTTATGTAGTTGAATTTGCAAAAGTCCACTTTTAAGTACAATTTAATGTTTGCTATTTCATTAAAGAAACATTTATCGCTATAGTTGGAGAAATTTTGATTGTATTCTCAAAAGATATGTTAAAACAATGTGAGACTGAAAAAACTTCACATAACTACATTATATGACGACCTCAGAAGTCAAGGGGTACAAGTGACAAAAATTAGATTTGGAGTAAATTGAGTTGAAAGATAATTTACGTTAAATTGAAATATCAATAGTAATTGACAGAATTGAAATAGGAAATTGCCACTTGTTTTATTGTGATCTTTTACCTCTTATTTGAATAATTGTGAAAAGAGGATAGAGTATAATTTTCTTTAAATTTATAATTAGTCTATATTGATTATTATTCAGTAAAAGTGGTTGATCTTTAGAATGCAGCACATGATTTGAAAATCACTAATATTTCTTTACCTGAAAAGAGAAAAAGGTACTACTCTGTTATCCCGTTGACCAAAATACTATCGCCAAATTATAAGATTAAATGCCAATAATGGATGATCGTGAATGTCAATTCAATGACATTAAATACGATACACGTGTTTAAAAAGTCATTAAGTGATTTTTATTCCTACTTTTTATTTGTATTTTTATTAATATTCTACTAATTATTTGTTTTTTTTTTTATTATTTAAAATAAAAATTACCTCAATATGTATAATTTGGCGAAATCGGTCGACGGGATAACAGTAGTACCGAGAAAAGCATATCTGCAGGTCGTCTGTGCACTTAGTTAATTTTTTTTACTTATACTCCTTGGCTTCTGGAGTCCTCATATATATTTTAAAAACTGGGAAAGAAAAAAAAAATTCAATAGCTCTCTATATATGTATCTTTTTTAATGAGAGAAAAAATTTCATCTTATCTTACTTTAAAAGATTTACCAGATATGTGTCATAAACTTTTTAATTAAAATATTTATGTAATGTGTTTAACAAATTTATTTTAATGTCTTAACCTTTTATTGAAACATATTGAGGGACAACATTTTGACCAGGATGTGTAGTTTGAATATGAGTATGGATTAAAATTAAAAACATAATACTTTGTATTAAATGAAAATTAAGTACTACATATATTTTTAAAAAGCATTTAAAAATCCAAAAAATAACAGCAAATCACTTGTATTTAGAGTCCACCCCCCACACACACCCTTCCAACTATACAATTGTTACACAAAATTAAAATTCTCGAATCACTTTTTAAAAATTATAGTATTAGTATTTTAAGAAATGCTATCCAGTTTTACAGGCATGCACAATCTGATTTATAGTCATTCTTCATCTAACAAGCAAGAAAAGGGATTTTTCAATGCTTTAAAAAATACGTTATTAATAACTAAAAATATAATTTATAATAGCTCAATAACTGTGTAAATATCTTATTCATTGAAAGATAATTAGAATACAATAATAAGTAAATACTTATGCCTTTCTTAAAAATACCCTCACTTACAATTAAAGAAAGAGGAAAAATCAAATTTTGAATGAATTACAAAATTTTATTTTTTCTCATATTTTTAATTATGAGTCAAAAGTAATGTCATGGTCTGTAGTTAATTATAAATAAGATTTTAACTTATTATTGTATTTGGTATTCATTTTATATATATATATTTTTTTTAATAAATAAAATTTGAACACTTATAGATCTGTTACAAGCAACTTTAAAAAAATTATTAAACTTTTTTAAGAGCATTAAAAATACGATCGTTTATTTTCCTTGCTTATTAGATAAAGAATTACTATCAAAAAGATCCATTACACAATCTTCTGAAATCCGAATTTTAAATCTCTCAAACTTGTTTATAAATGCATTACATTTAAAGAAAACAAAAAAATCTCATTTCTATAGTTATAAGTCACAGCAAGTTTAATGG
Organism: Maratus speculifer; assembly: GCA_964019185.1. NCBI lineage: Eukaryota > Metazoa > Arthropoda > Arachnida > Araneae > Salticidae > Maratus > Maratus speculifer. The sequence goes on from OZ025301.1 coordinate 201,011,531, forward strand.
ATAGTTATAGAAAAGATATTAAGATTTTTTTTATGAATAAAATTTGTTCACTTATAATCTATTACAAGTTACTGAATTTTTTATTTATTAAACATATATTCTAAATGCATTAAAAACAGACATGTTTTTGTTTTGTATTACTTTCCTTGCTCTTAAATAAAAAATTACTTTATAAACATAAACAATATCGTAGGTATATCTTTCCTAGTTTATTTTAAGAAAGGTTAAATCTGTAATCATTCTAAAATTGTGTAAATAATATTTTATTCACAATTATTTTTTATATGCAAAAATTCATACCTCATATTTTTAATGCTTCACAAAATAAATTTGAAAAATATTGCAAAATTGCAATGCATTTATAAATAAGTTTGGGGGATCAAATTTTTATTTTATTTTTCTCTCCTTGATTTGATCATAATTCATACCTCATATTTTTAATGCTTTACAAAATAGATGCAAAAAAGAGAAATATCGTTCGTAATATTTTTATAATTCAGAAAATATCTTTATTATTATACTCATAATTTATGAAAAACTCCAGAGACAAATTTGATTCGATTATGGAATTGTTCGATTTATTAAGAATTTATAGGAATTAGTAATTCAATCGGAATCCTGATTATAGATTTTTTTAAAATTATGTGATCTTTAAAAAATATATTTTGACATAAAAGAAAAAATAAACATTCGCCCCCCTCTTTCTCTTTTGAACACTATATATATATTAGATAAATAAATAAATAATAATAATCTGAAATAATATGGATCATAAAAAATGAAGACATGGAAAGTTTTTCAGTTGACACTTGTAGATTTTTAAACCTCCGGATAGTCCGGAAGTGAGTAAGGTCATGTATCCCAGGAACAGTAACAATAAACATTTCTGTAAAATTATGCTGAAAGAACAGGGCACTGAACTGATTTTTTACCGCAAGCGAATCATTTCAAAGTTGTCACAAACCTCCAGGAAAAAATTGATTTTTATCGATGACATTTCGATACATCATGTGTCGTAGATCAATATATTTCATTTTACAAAATAAAGAAACAAATGCAAATCTCGCACACATAATTGTTCATTAAGTATGCAAAATGTTTATAGATAATAGTCATATATTGTTTAATATTGTAAATTTAGAAAAATTAATTCCATATGATTTTTTAATAACAAATTGTTAATCCGATCAACATCACTTGCAATTGCAGACTTTGCAAAGGGCAACATATTAAAAAGTTTTCATTTAAACAGTCAAAAGCCACTTAAAATTAAATAAGTAGTAATATATATAATAAATATTTTACTTAAATAAATAAAATGAACAGAAATGGGTGGTAAATCTGGATGAATTGTGAAAAATTAAAAGGATTAAGGATCTGTAAAAAGTAAAAGCATCCATCCTTTGCAGGATTTCGAAACCTTTATGAAGATAAATCGGATCAAAACACAACAGCACAATAAATAAATTTACGGCAGGAGAAATAAATAATATTGCATATTGCAATAAAATTTTGACAGATTTTTGATGCATGAAACGCGATATACTTACATAAAGTAAATTAGGCGTTGCAATTTGTATTGTCGTATCGAAATCCAACACATACTGAATAGTAATTCTTTATAGACAGTGTATTACAGCACCATTAAAAAATGTAGCAGCTTCTCTACAAAGGCACACAAAAATATATACTACATTATTACGAAGAATTAAATGGAAGCACTCCCCAACTCTACAACCACTGTCAACTAGCTAGCGCAGCTCAAAACACCAAAATCCAATCCTTGCCATGACCTCAAAATAGTTGCAGCGCCATCTGTCGCAAACAAAAATAAAAATGCCTTGAGACATGAAATTTAATTGTTCGCTGCTCGCTCATTCAATAAAAAGGAAAGAAAGATATCTTTGTTGCACGATACGATATGACGGTGAGCTGGCTATAAAAATGCTGTTAAAGGAAGAGATATTATGACTATATAAAATGTGTTTTATTACTGAACTGGGGAATTAATATTATGAATTTAAATAAATTCAAAAGATATTTTTTAAAACAGGTTTTTTTATTGCATTTAATATTTAGTTCTTTGACCTAAAATTTTAAGCGCTATTTTTACGATTTTTTAACGGTTAAAAGGAAAAGAGGTATCACTTTTGGACTTTTTGCATTACATTTATTGATATTTCATTCATATATTTTATTTTTGTTGTATTTTTTTTTTTTTTTTTTTTTTTTTTTCAATAAAGAAAAATATGTTTTGTGCAGGTGTGCGCATGGTCTTTCAATCGGGCGATCGTTTTCTCTGATCACAAGCATCTTAAGCAAATTTGGTAGCTGTATTATGAAAATGCATTAAATTTTCTGGAAATTATACCAACATTTTTTTTAAGTTTTTTTTTTTTTTTTTTTTTTTTTTTTTACAAAATGGTGATCATTTGCTTAAATAATGTCACCTTTTCGACTTTTATTTTTATCTTTTGCGAAAAAAAAAAAAATATTCAATCAATGAAAATTATATTTTTCGGTCACATATGCTTCAGAAAAAACTATTACCTTTCTTTGAAATAAAAAATGAGGAAATCGTCCCAATAGTTCTCTAGAAAAACGGTCGCCCAATTTGAAGAACAGGATTTTAAGGAAAACTAATATGAAATTTTACAACTGCGTTACATTCAACAATAGACATTACATTCAATGAGCAAAAAATGCTGTAAGGAATTTAAATACTATAAAACCTTTTCACGAGCAATGAAAAAAAAAAAATAATAATAATAAATACGAAATTTTATCCAAAAGTAAACTTCTACTACTTAGTTTATTTATTTATTTATTATTATTATTATTTTTACTATTTTAAATGGAAGAACTGAAACAGTTTATAATCTTTCTCGTCAGAAAGTCCCCCCCCCCCCCTGAGCTCTCGTTTAAGATAACTTTTAAACACATTAATTAAAAAATAAATAAATAAATAAATAGAACTAAATGTTGTCTTCCACTGAGGGTTCGGAGGTGAGGGGAGGGGAGATTCCGCTTGAGAGGAAAAAAATTAATATAATTTTCTTAGTGCCAGTCTAAAATTAGCACGTAATTATTTTAAATTACTTGAGAAGGTTTAATTTTATTTATTTTCATTTATTTATTATTTATTCCTTCAAAATCACTAGGAAAACAATTTAGCTAATTAAAATTGAAAATCCATTGTAATGCAATCTTACTACTTCCTCATGGTCGCCCATGGATGCAAGTTATTTAATTTCAGCTAAGGATCAACCGAAAAAGTTTTTAAGGCAGAAACCGAAACCGAAAGCAAATTTAGCTGATCTTATTTTCAGGCGAAAACGAAAATGCATATTTTTTTTAAAGTAATTAAATTGTCTACTTATCTATATTATAAAGCCCAAACGTATCTGTGCGTAACGCATATGTCATTTTGCGAATGGCAACACTTTCCCCTGTAATTTCGGATTTGCAATTTTCGCTGCTTCAAATTTTACACTTCTAAACATCGCAAATTTTAAAATTTTACATTGTCGTACAGAAAACAAAATACATTTTTAAATGCAATTTGTTTGGAAGCTGTATTTCAATTTATTTTTGAGATATGAAATTTTTTTTTTTTTTTATAGTTTTTAGTACCAAGTTTGTAGTTGTGGCAGCAGAATCACTTCATTTTCTCTTAAAATTGAAACAAAAATGTAGAAACTCCGTGATGTAGAAATTAAAAAAGGCTTTCCGTGGCTGAGTGGTTAAGATACCGCTCCGCTAACCTTGAGGTTGTGGGTAGAGGTCTGCACGGGCCGGGCCTCAGCCCGAAGCCCGAGCCCGGCCCGGCCCGCGGGTTGGGTTCGGGCCGATTTTCATTAACGGCATTCGGGCTGGGCCAGGCTCGGGCCTTGCTTCTGAAGACTCGGGCCGGGCCGGACAGGTCTAGTCACTAATCTTTTCGGGCCGGGCTCGGGCCTTAATTTTTTTTCCTGGAGTATCGGGCCGGGCCGAGTCTAACTTATTTTTTCCGTACGAAGTACGGCCGTAAATAATCAGTTTCTGTTGAATCCTTCAGTATGAAAATCCTTTTTTCGACGTGGAAAAGTCTGTTCATAAATCGGTAAAGTTTGGCTTGGTCCAAATTTTTTTGCAAAATAGACATATACGTTTAAGTCGTCATTATTCTACAATTAAACATTAGAATTTATTCTTTTTAAAGAATCGTAGATCACTAGGCGTCTTAAAATAGAACCTAACACATAAAAAAAAAAAAAAAAAAAAAAAAAAAACATGATTATGACGGAATTTTTGTTTAAACTGAAAACTGAAAATTTCTTTTAAACTGTTCATTCATGCAAAATGAATACAACAATACGCAAAAAAAATATATATATTAAACATTTATATCTGCTAAGAAGGAAACGTATTTTTTTTTTTTTTTTTTTTTTTTTTTTTCAGTGTCTTAGAAGATTTTACTTTTACTATATACCATTTTTTAGAATTTTTTTTTAATGTATTAATAATACTAATGATAACTGAAACATTTACATACAACAAACAAAGGTTCATTAAAAGCGTAAATATCGCAGCCTATTTCTGCATAAATAGAGATTATAAACACGGAAGAAAATAAAAGACTAAGATAAGTTTTTTTTGGTCTGAACTCTTCCGTTAGAGTAAAGATCAATGTTCTGTAGAAATTCACCCGAGCCGGGCCGGGTTCGGGCCGAAATTTTAACTCTCGGGCCGGGCCAATATTTTTTTCGTTCGGGCCGGGTCGGGCTCGGGACGAAATTTTAACTTTCGGGCCGGGCCCGGATCAAAACTTTAACTTTCGGTGCGGGCTCCGGCCTGGAAATTTCGGCCCGTGCAGACCTCTAGTTGCGGGTTCGATTCCCGCTGGCTCCATTGCACACACACTTTGTGTGGAGCTCCTGGTTGTATTTCTGTTGTGTTGTAAATTTCCTTGTGCTATCACGCCCATGTATATTGACGATGATTTATAAGCAGACTTTCATATCGAGCACACAAGTCGGATATATGTTAGTTAGTGTTAGAAATTAAAATGTGCAACATTTTCCCATATAATTTCGGTTTTGAGATTTGCACTACTACAAATTTTACACTTTTAAGCATCGTACATTTTAAACTTTTATACCGTCGAATAGAGAAAAAAATGTACTTTTTAATGCGATATGTTTCAAAGCCGTATCTCAATTAAATTTTGTGATATTAATTTTTTTTACCATTTTTAGAACCAATTTTGAAACTGTGGCAACAGAAACACTCCATTTTCTCTTAAAGTTTAAAAAGAAAAAAAAAAAAAAGAAAAGAAAAGAAAGAAAGAAAGAAATTAAAATGCGTATGCTACTTTAAAAATGTCTGTTATAAAATCCGGTGAATTTCGGTTTTATTTCGTTTAATAATTTGAATAATTGGGTTTAATAGTACAGTCGAACCTCTATATAACGAAACTCCATACATCGAATTTCTCCATATAACGAATTTTTAGTAAGAACGGTCCCCTTTTCGCATGATTACATTAAAAACAGACTCTATGTAGCGAAATATCTATCTCCATATAACGAATTTTTTCATAAATTGATCTTAATTTATTCAGTTTTAAAAAAGCTTTGAAATCATATGGAATCAATTTTCCATCACTTATTTTTGATTTATCGTTCAGTGGAGACGTTTTTTTTTTTTTTTTTATAAATATTACTTCTCTCCTTATTCTTTAAATCTAACAAGTTCATCCCACCTCCCACACACCTTTCAACATCCTTCTCAAAACACAGTCAATTGAATTGTTACACATATAAGAAAGGAATCAATGAGAGCACATAAGAGAGACCTTCAAATGGAGGAAAATGTCAACTACAATTTTTCATTCCTTGCTAAAATTTGAGAATTTTTTTGAGAGCGTAACAATTGTAATTTTAAAATCGAAACAACAAAAAATTACAGATTTCTTCCTCTGAAATTTATGTAAGTCTTCCTCATTTGATTTTCATTAAGCTTTCAAATAAATGTCTTTTCTCTTTTTTGAAACTGCTTAAATAAGTAAGAAATAAAATGTTAGGTTAATATATACTTTTAAACATTTCAAATTCTTAATTAAAAAGATCAAAAATAATATTTGTTCAAAATTTACACATTAAATACTATTTTTAAAATCATACTCTATACATCGAATTTCTCTATATAACGAATTTTTTACTGGAACGATGGATTTCGTTATATAGAGGCTCGACTGTATTTTGTTAATTTTAGCTTAAAATAATATTTGTTTGAGAATTAGACTGATCAGTGTAAGATGCATTTTTTACTCTAATTTTGCGGATTTATTATAAATTAATGACACAGTTCTTTCTTAAAGATTTTCTTTCGTCGGATTTCGACGGGTCCCACCTCGTATATATAAAATACAAACAGAAATTTTGGGTTTTCCGTCTACTCCTCCAGATCTACTGAAGGGATTTTGATGTACCTTACACCGTTAAATAGATATTATTCCAAAGAAGGTTTTCGTACATAATACATGGTTCTAGATAGATTAGTTATAAAATTATGACGACAAATTCATTAATTTTGGACATTAGGTTAAGGCACGTAGCTAGGAAGGGGGCTAAGGGGGCTGAAGTCCCTCCCGAAAGGTTGAACAATAAGTTAGATCGGTTTATAGTAAAAATTGCCAAATTTTTTTTTTTTTTTTTTTTCTTCCAATACATTAGAACTGCGTATATTTTTAGTTCTAAACATGTCAATTTTAGCTAAAGTTATGGCAATCCCTCATTATACCTCTCATTCGGACATATTGTTCTTAATTCGTATCTACAACTAAAAACATCAATTCTTCTTAAAACGGAATTTCTACTTTATTCACAGTAAAATTCGATTAGTGCTATATATCATATCATTAATTTGACTTAGAGAAAAAAAGTTTAATACATGTATGGTTATAATTCAACTTTAGGAGTCAAACATAAACCATTTATTTTCGCGTTATGATCTTTCTTAATTTCCTCTATACTCATTATATCACGATATAGTAAATACTTAGAGTGATCAGTGTTAAAATGTTTCGTAGGAAAAGGAGCCAAAAACTATAATAGATCCTTGCAATGTAAAATTATCTGAAAAATAATGATTTATTAAAACATTTAGCTATAAAAATCTTTTTATTTAAAAAAAATATACATACTAATATGAGGATATATCAAAAATAAGTGGTGTGAAGAAAATATCGACGAATTTTCAAAGGCACCATAGCGACCTGCGATTCCGGGCTCTTCACTGAATGAATTTGAGTTAAATTGTTTGCATTATAAAATCATTAATAGAAAGAGAATATGCACAGAGTAGTCTGTTTGTGCGATAAGTTTCTTTGTATTTTATATAATTATCAACTGTGAAGATGAATACTCCGGAGTAGGGAATTTTTGGTGGTTTTTCACAGCGCCTAATAAATTTTTTTTAGGAGGCAATCTTATTTTGCCCAGAGAAAGAAATGCTACTAAGAGCTAATCATAATACCAGTCCTCTAGCGTTAGAGAACAAATAAAAAATATTCTGGGCTAATAACTCTTCTAATTTTATAGAAAAAGCTGCAGATGAGGAGTTGAAACATTATAAACGCCCATAGAAATACTACTTCTTACTTCAGCCCAGACATTGAGAATGAAATCTTTCACATTTGGTGAGATATAATTAAGGAATAACTGATTACCAAAATAAATAACGCGATCTATTTTAGGTTGAATACTGATGAAACTATGGGCATTTAAAGCATAGAATAGCTTGCCCTTTGAGTTAGATATATTCACTATATAAAATGCACAAACCCCAATAATTCGGGAAATTACTTTAGGTTCATTCAAGTAAATGATATGTCCACCGAAAATATAATAGAAGATAACGTTGTAATGAACTACCTAATGATATATCTAAATGCGTCACACAAGCAATACTACAATAGTTCTACAATAGAACTACAATAGTTCTGTAGAAAGAAAAAAAATGACTTATGTAATTCGGCTTCATGCCCGTGAAAAAAAAAAAAAAAAAAAAAAAAAGGTGTAGTATAGGTCTATTTGAAAATTTAGAATTTTTTTCACTGTAACCATAACTGTAAGAGCTCTATTGTTTTAAATCATGACGATCTCAAGCGCATACCCAACTAACTATATCTGAAATTTCCTTTCGATTGGTTGAGTGTTTTTTTTTTTTTATGACTACCTTGTATTTTATAATATACATGCTTAATAAAACACAGTAATTTACAATTTGCAATATTTACAACTAGTAAGGTACCTGTGCCTAATATGGACGCCCTAAGAAAAAATTATTTTTTTCACCCCCATGTACACGTGATAGGACTCCAAAAATATGTGACCATGATCCGAGGACTATTGACTATCATTATTAAAATTAGCGACCTTGTAACTATTATGGTTTTTATTTAAATGATAAAAACAAAAAATGTTTACAAATGTCCATATAAGGAACCACTAGTCCCTATTATGGATAGGGGCTCCTTATTGACCTACTACACAGGGGGTATGAATGAGCCACTCTTCTGTGGAATTTTAGGCGAGAGGGGGGAAAAATATATCTTAAAGTATTGCGGGGAGGGTAGGGCACAGTAAATATCTTCAGGACATGCACTTTAGAACGGGGAGTCATTTTCGGTTGTGGCTCTTCGAAGATCGATGCTAAGCACCTCAGTTACTACAAAATATTATGAAATAATTTAGTTGGTTTTGCTTATATTTCTATTTTTTTTTTACTGAAGATTCACCTGCTGTACTTCCAATGTGGACATAAGGGGTCCATATTGGGAATCGGGAGTAGCTTTTTAAATCTTGTAATAAATAAATAAATAAAATGTTTTTAAGCAATCTATAGAATAGCAATCGAAAATATGTTTTAAAAACTTTCTAAAACACCCCACTTTTCAATATTTTAAGTAATTTTTCAATATCAAATAAGAATTTAAACTTGCCTGTAATTATGATCAGCACACCACGAAACAATAAGTTTCCTTTTAAATGGCGAACAGCGCGCTTTTTTGTACTTTCCAGGCTTAATTATCTCTTCAACTGCTTTTCTTTATGGATATGTAGCGCGATCTCTCTATCAAAATTATTACTTTTAAAAATATTAAGGGTATCCATATTGAGAGCACTGTCCATGTGTCCATATAGGGTACAAATACCTTACAGTTACGAGTAATCATATACACCCTTTTGTAGCAGATTACAGCGAAAGCCATTAATTAACAATCTTCCTCAACCTCTTCGATCCCAGGGTCCCCATTTCGGGACCTCTTTTCTTTTCTTTATAGAAATTTAAATGTCAGACTTTTTTACATTTTCACATCACTTCTGAATAGCTGAAAGTTTTTTGCTTTCAAAGCAAACGAATAAATGGCACCATTCTCTCATAAAATAAATGTTATTTTTATCTGCAAAATGCCTTGAAAACAGTATAACAAAGAAAGTGAGAAATTTTTATATTTAACCTAAATCTTTTTCAAAAAAAAAAAAAAAAAAAAAAAAAAAACCTCTGAGGATTTGTAGGTAATTTACTTGTTTAAAGTTCTTAAATTTGTGTTTGCGTTGATTTAGGTTAATTGGTTATTAAATTGATGTTTTAGGGGGGGGGCTTTGTAGTTATCAACATTTTCATAAAGTTATGCTGCTGCAAAATAAAAATAAAAAGGTTATCTTTTAACAGGATTTTTTTTTTTAATTCTCGAACTTTCTAATATAGGGCCTTTAATATATCCCAAGTCTCAACGCCAGGTGTGAGCAGCACACAAAGTGATTCCCTTGTTAGTGTAATAAAATATTGTTATATAATAGAAATTATAAGACAGAGGGATTGTGTAAAAATTTTAAGTTCCTAATTTTCTAATAAAAGTTTTATTGACCCAAATCGCTTTTAAAATATTTCATTACCTCTTTTAAAGTATTTTTGTATTTGGTATTATACATCTAGATCTAACGGTTTAGGAGTTAGCCATTTGGACACTGCGTTGAAAGTAGACACCCTCTATAAGAAATCGCACTTTGATGTAAAAAACAGAAACAGGAACAAATCTAAATGCATTGGAGCACTAAAAACAAAAACTGTACCGAACTTTGACAGCAGTTCAGTAGAAAGGGAAATTTTGCTTATGTAATTCGGCCTTTGCCCGTGATTCTACATCACGCTTCGCTTCATAATGTTCTCTTTTCCAGATGGTTGGAATTTGGAAAAAGCATGATGTCACCAGATAGTTTACATGTCTATCTCATCATCTATGACACGCTATATGGAGACAAAGTTTTATAGCTCCAGGAAAATGCGATTTTATGTTCACGCCATAGATGGGTCAATTGACGCGAAAACAAACATTAAGCAACAATAGCGTGAGTTCAAGTATAACAGTTTTTAAGAAAAGAGTTAAAAGAATAAATACAAGGTGTTATATACGTCGCATTTTATTGTTTCATGTTCGGATTTGTAATATAAAACACATGGCATCAGAGAGATGGACAAAGATGTGATGGAGGGTGGGTATAAGTGGGGGTATAAGTATTTTAATAAAATAAATTTTATTTAGTTATTTTTAATTTCCGGTGAAAATATTAATTTCTACTAGTACTGCATTTTTACGTTTTATTAAAAAAAAAAAAAAAATGTGATAAATGGAGAAATAAACTTTTATTTGATAAAAGAAAGCGGAAAATCGTACCTCTCTATTCTAAATAAAAAATAATTAACGCTGTCACCGACATCAACAATGCACTTTTTGTGACCAGAGATCTTTCTTCGTTAATTTTAAGAGAACTGTTATATACAAAAATATGAAAATTGATGTTATTGTAGAGAAATGTATGATAAACACGCTGGTGCAGGCGGTTTTTAAATAGAATAATTATTTTAAGATATATTTTATTGTAAAGTTGATTGAAATTTTCCCATTAAAAATGTTTTATAGAAGAAAAAAATATACATAGAAATTTTATAATATTAGATCCTTTTATACATTCCCGGTGTGCAGATTGCATTAATTATTTTAATTTGACACAATTTATGACGATTTATTTTAATTTTAAATTTAAATTTTTAGCACTTTGAGCAATAATTTTTTGCATATTTTAGAAAAGAAAATTATTTTATAGTGTCACCAACTATTAAAACAGCACAAAGAATAAAAGTTCCTTCGAATTAAAAAATTATTGACACATGACTATTATAAATAGAAAATATTTTCACATTAAGTGAATATTGCTTATTAAATGAAGAAAAATATTGAAAAATACGGCATAAAAACTATATTTACAAGATAAAGAAAATTGTAAAATAATAAATTCACCATGCGTTATGTAGCCGTTATGCGTTAAAAGTCGTAAATGGAGAAAAATTTAGTATGATTTAAGAAACAAAATAAGACAGTACAAATAATAATATTTCCTTTCAAATTATAAAAACATTTTTGGGTGAATATTGCAAAGAGAAAAAAAGAGTTTGGTAAAAATTACGTCAGATTTAAAACGTTGCATTTAAGAATCACTTTTTTAAAACCATTATCTTATAGTATTGTTAATAAAATACCAAGAAATTAAGTCTGTTGACTAAGATCATTTTAAATTAGATGATTCTGAAATGTTTAAATAATCTTGTTAAATCAAACGCGCAAACAGCCATTGGCAACAGCTCATTCATCCCTAAACCTCTTTCGTAAAGCGGAAAGGAATATATACCCTTTTATAGGACGACTGCCATTGTTTTTATCCGTAAATTTCTTAAAGCCGATCAAATTAACAGCTTTTTGAGGCGCGGTGGGGTAGCTTGTAGGGGGTGAAGCCCCCTAGTTTTTAACAAAAATGTGAATATTTGAATTTCTCAAGTCCTCGCAGGTGACTTGAGGGGAAGTGTTATCCAATATTTCCACGTTTCATGTTCATCTGCATCAACATTTAGAAAGAAACCATTCCCATTTGAAAGATAAACTGCATTTTTTTTATTTTAAAAAATGTATGCATGCTTCAAAATATTGAAAAATCACAACCCTTGTTAAAACAAATATGAAATGTTTCTCACACAGGTGTAAAATTAACGGCACGAAATAGATAATAAAATATGCTTAAAGTACTTAATGTAATTATTTTTCTTTTGTATTAGTTACATCACTAAGATTAATTAGAATAAAAAATGTCCTAAAATTAGTTATGAAAGTTTGCTATTTGACCTCGTCCCTCCCGTTAATTCGGCGTCTGTTCTATGAACTCTGGATCATACCTGATAGTTTAAAAAACCGCTTGATTTCGTAAAATTTCGAAAACTGATATTGTAAAGAATTTGTTTATGAAAAAGTTGTTAATTAAATGTCCAATATTCCATTTTCAAATAACGTATTTTTTAAAAAGTATAATTACGTAATTGTTGACAGTGTTGAATTCAAACATTTTTCTCCAGGAGGGACTTGTATGGCTCCGGGGAGGACATTATAGAGGAGAGAGAGATTGTACTTTTTGATCACTGAAAACAAAATTTCAAATTATACGGAAGGGGAGACTTTTTAATTTCTTCGGGAGGGGGATGTCTACCCCGAGCCACTCCCTGAAATTAATACGGATTGTTGACATAAAAGAAAACTCTTAACAGCCTCTTCTGATGTACTAAAATTATAAGACAAAGACATAAATTAACTGACGTCACTAGATTAGCTGGTTTTTTTTTTATAGTTTTCAGTTACATATACTAATATCCCGTTTAGATTAGTGAAGTTAAAAGTCTTAACTTATCTGTTATAAATGTGTCTATTTATAACAGAATTTTATTTTAAAAGTGCAAATTTTCTTATCCCAGCAATTCTGCTTTTGCAAGTTTTACTGGTTTTCGATAGTTTTGTTTATTTAATGAAATAAAAACTGCTAAGACGGAATCGCAAAATGTTAGAGAAAAAGTCGTTTTAAACAAGTTTGCGTCTTATCAGGTATAATTGAATAGCATATTCTTATAGACAATGAAATTTTCGCATTTTAAAAGCATCCCATTATAGATAGGTTAAAGTTTAAAAAGGTTTACTATATTTTTATATACCGATTTTGTAGCCATTGTCCCATTTTTTGTGACTCTAAACCAGGCAACACTATTTGTGAACCTGGCTTACTAAAAAAAAATATTTATCTTGATGTTTATTTATCATCCATAAACATTAGATCAGATAATTTTGAAACCTCATGTATTTGTATTTATTCCATTTATTGAATACAATGACATTATTCGTTATTTAAATTAAGAGAATTTCTTTACACAAAGAAAAACAAATATTACTTTCATCACAAATTTAAAATACATAAGGAAAAACTATTCAAGCATATCTGGGTAATGGAACTTGTAAAAATATTACATGCTTGATGATTATTCCTAATATCTTATGATCAGTCACACTCGGTGATTATCCAGGACAGAAAAATTTCAATACCAAGCTCACTGGAAAATACTTTCACTGCAATGCAGATATTGTGAGGGAGAAAGTACTTAGACAGATAATGAATGTGTATTTTGTGGATTTCGTAGGATTAATGTAATCTTTACTAGGAATGAGTTTCAGGTTTTAGTTTATTGGGGTATTTTATTAAAGATTTAAAATATCCTACGTTAATCTTGTGTATCACGTGTACAAGTATAACTGCTTACAAGTGTAAACATGATAAGAAGAAAACATTATTATTTAAAAAGACAGGCTTCTAATAACTTAGTCAAATTATCAAAATGCAGATGGGTCATTCCTAAACTTACGTTACATTTAGAACAATTTACTGCAGTAATTTTAGTAATATAACACTAAAAAATATTCAAATGTAAAATTAACATGATTTTTCAATTAAACCTATCTAAGGGTTATTTTGGATGAAAATTACCTAAAAAATGATAATGAAAATAATACTTTATATGATGACTTGCATTCTCTTTTCAGTGATGGCAGTTACCATAGTAAATATAATTACCAAAATTTAAGAAATAACATTAAAATTAGGTAATTTTCATCTAAATTGGGCTTAGAATCAGTTTAATTAGCAAACCATGTCAAATCTACATTCTGAATAATTATGTTGTGTGTGTTATATTGCTAAAATTAATGAAAGTAGTTCAAAATGTAACGTAAGTTACCATGGAATGACCTAGATAATAATTCACAAAAATCCCTGTCGGCTGGGCCTATAGACGGAGATAGATTTCGAAGAATGCTTATTTCAACAAATATATGTATATATATATATATATATATATATATATATATATATATATATATATATATATATATATATATATATATATGATTAGAGATAAACCCAGTTTAATAACTTCATTTGGCCGTTTATGAAAAATTTTTAATTTCATTTTTCTGCAAAAACTGGTTTTATCAGAATCATCTTAAGAAAAATTCAGCTCAAATGCCCGTTTTGACAACATATTTTGAAATAGATTCTGAATTTATTAAAAAAATCGACCAAAACAGTATACATTATACAGCTCTTAAATAACAAAAAACTGTCAGTTGAATGCATTTGAGAAAAAAAATTGAATTTAAAAATGAGTCATAAAATAACCGATTTGTTTTTTGAATACATCCTTAATTCTTTAATCATGATTGATTCGAAAAATTTTGTGCGAAATACTCACTTCGACAGCATTTTAAAAAATATATTCTATCTTTATCAAAAAACTGGCCAATGCGTCACAGTATATAGTTCCTAAATAAGAGGATCTGTAAATTGGATGCGTTTGAGAGCGAAAATGGATTTTAAAACGAGTCATAAAAAACGCAATTTGCTATGTGAAAACTTCCTTAAATTTTCAAATCACGAAGACTTCGGGAAATTCTGTTCAAAATACCCTTTTTGGTAGCCTTTTTCAAAATATATTCTGTCTGTATAAAAAAACTGACCAATGCATCACATTATATAGTTCCTAAATCAGAGGATCTGTAAATTAGATGCGTTTGAGAACATAAATGGATTTAAAAACGAGTCAGAAAAAAACGCAATTTCTTATTTGAATACTTCCTTCAATTTTCAGTCCCGATGACTTTCGGAAATTCTGTTCAAAATACCCTTTTTGGTAGCCTTTTTTGAAATATATTCTGTCTTTATCAGAAAATTGACCAATGCGTCACTTTATACAGTTTCTAAATAAGAGGATCTACCATTTGGATGCGTTTAGAATTAAAAATGAATTTAAAAATGAGTCAGAATATAAGCCATTTGGATTTGAGGTTTTTCCTCCAACTCCTATTTTTGTTTAATTTCTTTTTGCTATACGAATTGTAGATATTTTTGAGAAGATGTAAAATAAATTTAATCAGATTTGATATCTTAAAAATTGACGGAGTTATGGATTTTTCTCTTTTTTCAGCGCCCTTTTTCTTTTCGTTTTTAATTTTTTTCATTGGTAAAAGTTGGTCCTATCAAAAACTTGTAAATACAAAAGTTTTTGATAATTTTAAGAAAATTTACAAAAAATTTAGTTGGACTTGATATCTTGAAAATTGACGAAGTTATGAATTTTTTTCTCTAAAAATCTCTGTTTTTTTCGCCTTTTGAGCCCACTTCTAAATTTATCAAAAATCTGTCATGCATATACTTTTGTCCCATTTTTAAGAAGTAATATAAACTTTAAACCGTTTCGATATCTACTTTAATTAAGAAGTTAAGGCGTTTTTTCGGTTTTCACAAAACGCCCCCTATTCCGACCCCCCCCCCTTGGTCCGATTTTGCCCATTAACGAACTAAGCCAAGATTTTATCCCCTTTGATTTTATGTACAAATTTGGTGGAGATTGGTGAAGAATTATAAAAGTTATCGTGTCCATAAAAAAGTGAGATATATATATAGATAGATATATATATAAACTGGTGCGATTGCAATAGGTAGTATTTCTTGCGAAATCTACCTAAAAATTAATCTTTTGATGTTGATGAGCCCTACATTGTTTATGGAACATTCATTATATTTATGTTTTTAATTATATTTATTTTTTCGTTAATCACAATGTGCTGCGTGAGTACAAGAAGCAAAAACAATAAAACATAGTGTTTCCAGGCTGTATAAATACAATCTTTCTGTTAAGTATTTAATAGTTAAAAAAGAATTTACCAAACTCCCTGGCAAATATATTTATACTTTCCCTGCAATGCAGATGTCGTGAAACATTTTGCAGACAGTTGAGGTTTTATGTTATGTGGATTTTGTAGATTTAAAATAGTAAATCTTTAGTAGCATTGCTTTTCAGGATTTAAAATAGTAGAATAGTTTACTAAAGGTTTGAAATATTCCAAAATAATCTCGAGTACCACACAAGGCTAAAACCGATACAAAATATTATTTAAAATGAACAAAAAAAAAAAAAAAAAAAAAAAAAAAGTTGGATGTGCCATTCTTAAAACTTTTTTCTATTTCATATGTACATTTTAATATTTAAAAAAATAGTTACACATGTTAATGCTTTAATAATTTTAATTCAGTACTATACCAACATTGAATTTCATTCTAAATTTATGCTTCAGTCAATTAATCAGAGTAACAACGAGTTTCCGTCTAAGCAATGGTGAGCTCTGCACAAGCCGATGGACAATAGAATGACAGGCAGATTTTTTTCAAATTCAGGAAGGACCTACTTGCCATACCAAAAGTATTCATACAATGTTTATTTAACCCTTTTCGGTAGCATGTTTACTTTTAGCAACCAAAACTTTTTACGTTCCAGTCGAATGTCTTCCCACAGTCACCACAGCAAAAAATCATACTGCGGCCAAGAAACCACGCCACTGATCGCCTGCGAGCGTAGGAGGTTGTGGGTTCGATTCCCGCTAGCTCCATTGCACATACTCTTTGTGTTTAACTCCCAGCTACATTTCCTCCGTGTTGTAAAATTTACTTGTGCTATCTTGTTCTTGTATATTGATGATGACGTGTAAGCAGGCTTTCATGTCGAGTACACAAATCAGATGTATGTGTTCGATAAATAATTAATCATAAAAACCTTTATATTTAGTCGACAAGTTTCGGAGATACGTAGAATTCGAAATAATGTTTCACAAATTTTATTTGAGTGTAATTAGGTACTTTAGCTTCCTAAAATATTTTAAAAGCAGTATTCTAAAATAGTAAAAAAAGAAAAGAAATACCAAAAGAAATGAATGTATCATGAAATTGGAAGCAGTTTAAAAAAAAATAAAACATCAGATTTTTCTGTTTGTTCAAGCAGAAAAATTAAGAGTTGGATTTGGAGACTGTTTTGAAAAATACAACACGATAAAGAGCTATGAAATATAAATTTTACATATAATATAAACGTATTATTTTACATCTACCTAAAGTTAAAAAAAAGACTTAATTTTGTATTTACTTCATGATTGCATATTTTGTATTACAGTTCATTCAAACTAAAATTAATTTCGACCAGCATGACATCTGCGTATAAACTTAAGAAGAACTCAAAGGATTAAATCCACAATTGATATTTTTCAAATAAAACTGCTTTTTGGTTTTATTAAAGGTCAATTAAAAAAAAAAATAATGAAAAAAAAATCTCTTAGCGTTTTTAGTTTAGAACGCATTTCACTAATTTTCTGTACACTATACAGTATAGTCTGTAAGCGGAATTCCTATTTTTTCTTTTTGTTTTCTTTTTTTTAAATATAAAAAAGGTAATATTTGGATATATGAATATATTCTTTATGAAATGAATTATTATTTATGCATTATTGAAAAAGAAAAAATAAATAAATACTGTAAAAAATATATGTTTCAGACGTAATATATTTTTAAAAGTGTATGAAATGATATCGATTTAACTGAGGTATAATTATTTATGAACTGATACAAATAATAAGTTTTCAATTGAAAACTTTTACTGTTTTATCGATATTGAATTGATTGTTTGGAGAATGCATTTTATACTTCAATGAAATAACTACTGTGAAAAGACAGATGTTTAAGAGAAAATGGGGAAGAAAAATGGCGATCAAGTTTTACTGAATAAATAATTTATTAATTCCATCGATAGGAATATTAAATTTGTAACCAAATGTTTTTATCGAATTATCATTATTGAATACATTGTTTTGAGATTTTATTTTGTGCATTGTTAAAATGTGACTTGAAAAAACACTTTTTAATCAGAAAATATATTACTGAAATGTCCATTACCATATTGATTAAACTTTTTCCGAGTTAGTGATTATATTCATGCAACTGATAAATCGTCAATCGATTGCTTCAAGTGTTCTGTTGATATAGAATAATTGGTTTGACAGTAAATTATATGCATCCTTAAAATATTATAGAAAAATCACAGATAGTGAATTTTTGAAATGCACATGAAATAATAAGTTTTTAATAATATTTCGTTAACATTTACTAACTTTCAACGAAATAATATTTTATACATTACATTGGTGCAACTAATAATTTGTCATTTGATATTTCAATTTTTACTACACGTTCGACACAGATTTCAGTGTTTTAACTATATATATTTTCACACTTTCTTTATTTGTAATAGTTATGGAGGAAAAGTAGGTTATTTTTAAATATATAAAATAATTATGAAATAAATAAAATATATCATAATATAAAATAGTCAATTCATAGTATACCTCCCCCACCCTCCCCTTAAGATCTTATTAAAATGAACAGGTGGACATCTATGGTTTACAGAACTAGTTCCCTCATCTGTAGGCAGTCCCCTTAAATAATCATGTATTTAAAATATATGTCAATTCTCAAAAAAGAATGTACAACTCTTAAAATAATAATAATAATAATAAGGTTTTAAGGTCTTACTTTAGAATAGCACTAGAATAGCATTACTTTAGAATAGCACTATTTCCTAAGAGTAATTTTTGCTTCATTTAAATGCAAGATTCTAAGGTGAAATAAGCTACTAAAAGTTACTTTATGAAATTATTGGATTGAAAAATACGTAAACATGCGTACCATGTTAAAGTTTACAAATTTCAGACCACATTCATCACTTTTTATCAACAGTAAAACATATTTATAAAGAAACCCCAAAAATTTTTTAATTAAATAAAAACTAAACTAGATTCCTCTAAATTTCTTCTTAAAGCCAAGAACTTCTTAAAGCTTCAGAACCCCGCATCGAAACCAACGAAAACAATTTCGTCAATCCGAAATACAACCCGATACATTTCAACCCCGAATCCGAAATATCAAAAGCCGAACCCCATCTGAAACCGAAGTGAATGAAAATTAATCTGTATTTTAAAATAATTATGGAATTACAATTATCTATCGCTAATATCAGTTTTATCTTTTTGTTGTATAAAAATAGACATGTATACATTCATTTACTATTCAAATATATTTTATTATTATTATTATTATTATTATTATTATTATTATTATTATTATAATTTAGGACGTTTTTGAATGTCTTATCAACCCGAACCTGATTCGAATGAATCAAAACTATCGGGTAAAATCGGGTTATTCGACTCGATGCATGACTCTAAACGAAACACAAAGAAGAAAGAAAATCTATTTTCAGAAAACTCTTTTTACAGCCAAGAAGTATTCCAATCACGTCTGTCCGCTAAAATTTTTGAAATTCGTATAAAATTCATCTCAGCTATTCAATTTCTGATGTTGAAAATAATATTTATGTACTTTTGATTTAAAAAGAAAAATAATAATTTTATGTCCTTTCCGGTGAATATGAAATCGAAATAAAACAGGGAAGTTACAAAACTAAAAAATGAAATTTTCTATTGTAATTTTTATCGTGCCTTTATAGAAACTAAAACTATCAGAAGGTATTTTGGAATCCATATTATTCATTCTTAGAATACATTTAGCTGCAGTCATGATTTAAAGGAAAAATATATAAATAGATTTTGGTTTCTAGTTTTGATTGTTGTTTTGGGAAATAAATAATGGAAAGTAATGCTTTTAAAATTTTTTAAAGACGCTTAAGAGTCCTCACTATTGACTGAGAAAGTACCGATGATAATGTTAAGTCTGTGGGGGCGTTCTCATCTATCTCGCTCAAATTTTAATATATTTACATTATCTTTTTTTTTTTTTTTTTTTTTTTTTTTTTACTTAAGATAGCTGAGGACGATTTACAACCGGGCAGTGTTTTACTTTTTCAATTTTGGTTTCAGATTTTTTAAAAATTACTTTAACTTTCGAAACCGATTAGAACCGGTTCTGAAATTCAAACTATCATAATTTAAAGAATATATTACCAAAATCGAAAAAGTAAAAACTAGCCTGGGTGTAAATCGTCCTCCACTATCCTATGCAAAAAAAAAAAAAAATAATAAAAATCATATAAAAATATTAAATTTTGAGCAAGATATTTGAAAAGAATGCCCTGATAGACTTAACATTATCATCCGGGTCTTTTTCAGTCAATAGTGTGGGGTCTTAAGATAGTATTTAATTAACTCTTTCTGGCACGGACAAATTATGTTAGCGAAAGGAGAAATTATCGACTGACACCGAATACAATTTTTTGAGAAATTACGAATCCCTTAATTTTAGATTTCACTGTAAAAGCAAAATTTTATTAAAATAGTATTGGTGCCATTTGCAAGTTTGGAAATAAATTAAGTATCCCAGGCTGGGCACACTGGGACACAAACTTCGTAAACCATTGCATAGCTGTATTTATAAGACTCTGCAGTTAGGATTCTAAACACGAAATTTGAAACAAATCTGTTTTTTAAGCTTACTGCAGGTTAAGTAGTTCCAAACATTTAGCATCCTTGGAAAAAAATGTAAATATTTATAAAGCAATCCTTTAAATGAACACTTAATCCCAAAATAAGAAAACAGAATCACTTTTATGAACATCTAACTTGAAATCAAGAAAAATTTCATTTCTTCGCTTATCAAATGCAAAGTTTTAATATTAATTCAATATTCATCTCAGTTCTCCAGTTTCAGACGTCGAAAATTATATTAATATAATCTTGATTTTTTTTTATGATATTGCGTTTCTCCTAATAAAAGAAAAGAAGGGGAAAAAAAGAAAGAAAGAAAACAGAAACATCTTTACGAAAACCTTATTTAAAATTTGAAAAACATTTTACATATTTACCCACGAAATGCAAGTTTTTAACTCATTAGTACAATATTAATCTCAGTTCTCCAATTTCAGACATCGAAAATGACTTTTATAATTATATATTTTTTCATTTTTTTCAAGTAAAGGGTTTAAAAAAAAAAAAAAAAAAAAAAAAAAAAAAAAAAAACAGAATGATTATTATGTATTATGAAAATCTTATTTAAAAATGAAAAAAATTTGATGTATTTCTCTATGAAATGTAAATTTTTATGAGAAAAGCCCGAAAATGACTTTTATAATCATATTTTTATTTCATTTTTTTCAGGTAAAGGGTTTTAAAAAATGACGAGTATTTGATGTATTTCTCTATTAAATGCAAATTTTTCATATTAATTCAAGTTCTCTCATTTTTAATTGATATATTCGAATCCTGGCCCGGACTTTTTTCACCCATTGGAAAATTTACATCTGTTATAATTAATTTTACCGATTTGAATAAACGGGCTTAAAATTAATCTAAGATAATTTCGCATGCAACGATTTTCTGCAGTTCCAAATATTGATCTTCGATTTATTCTGTTGAGCTGATCCATAGCATCAGACCAGAGTCTGTGATCGTTGAGGTCATTTCGGGGAAAAAGTCCTCCAGAATTCGCCCGGGATGGCTCAGTTGGAAGAGCATTGGCGGCTTCAGCCAAGCCAATACATCCCTATGACCGGACTTTTTTCACCCCTTGGAAAATTTACATCTGTTATGACAGCAATAATATTAATATAATCTTTTTTTTTCTTTTTGTGATATTGTATTTTTTTAAGCAAAAAGAAAAAAAAAAAAAAAAAAAGAAGGAAAAGAAAAAGAAAAAGAAAAAGAAATCAGAGCCATTTTTACAAAAACCTTATATAAATTCGTTAAACATGTTTTTTATTTGCACACGAAATGAAAATTTTTGGCACTTGTGCAATATTTGTCTCAATTATCCATTTTCAAACGTAGAAAATGACATTAATTCGACTTGATTTTTTTTAATGATGTTTTATTTCTGCAGGTATAACAGAAGAAGGGAAATTATTATTATTTTTACGAAAATCTTATTTATAATCGAGAACATTTTACATATTTGTTTACAAAATGCGAACTTTTCATATTAATTCATCTTAATTCTTCAGTTTCATCGAAAATGACATTAATATAATCTTCATGTTTTTATGATGCTTTATTTCTTCAGATAAAATAATAGACGGAAATGAAGAAAACGATTTTTATGAAAACCTTATTTAAAATCGAAGAGCACTTTATGTATTACTCTACCAAATGCAGATTTTTTATATTATTTTAATATTCTCTCTCATCTCATTTATCCAGTTTCAAATGTCAAAAATAACATTAATATTATATCAATTTCTTTTTTGGTGCGTTCTTATTTATGTAAATACGTAGCACCTTTAATCGTTTAGTCCACCTGTCTGCATATAACAGATCGAAAACTACCTAACCGAATCATTTAAAACTTAAAATGTATATTTTTTGCATAAGTTTATCGTGTACTTTCACATTTTATGAAAATTGTATGTATAGTTTGATTACAGGGACAATCAAAAGTATTGAATTACATTACGGTAGATGGGAAAAATAGTTTTAAGTGCATTTTAATGAAGTTACACTCTTTCGAACATAATAAAATTTATATTATTTATAAAGTATGTATTAAAATATATAATCTGTACAATCTATGATGTAAAGAATATTTGTTATTAATTTACAGGGCCAAACAAAAGTTTTTCACTATGGATATACAGGTAAAAATTGTTTGGGTTTTTAAAAATATTAAACTATTTCATATTTTTAGAAATTGATATACATTTCTAAGCTTGTGCACGATACTTTCTGTTATAATAGAAAGAAATAGTATTTACAGGGAGACACAAAAGATTTCGGTTACTATACTGTATCCGAAGTACTGTTACACCAAGATCTGAATATTTTTAAAATATCGATATGGTACGAGCGCATCTCGTTTGCTACGCTTGACGTACAATTTCCGACTTATTTTTTTTAAGATTTTGCATTTCTTCAGGCTAAAGTCAAAAAGAAAAACTGAAAACATAACATTTTTTTTACGAAAACCTTATGAAAAATTGAAGAGCACTTGATGTATTTCCCTACAAAATGAAATTTTTTTTATATTAATTCATCTCAGTTCTGCGGTCTCAGACGTCCAAAATAACATTAATAATCCTGGCTATTTCCAGTTATTTCTTTTTACGATGTTCCATTTCTTCAAGCAAAAGAAGAAAGTAGAACTATTTTTACGAAAACCTTATTTAGAATCGATGAGCACGTTCTGCGTTCTCCTTTATCAACTGAAATTTTTGAAATTAATACTATTTCTAACAGTGCATGAGTGCTGGTAAAAATTATTTATTTTAACACCACTTTTATTTAAAGAAAAATTCCTTTTTATAAATTTCGCAAAAATTTACTGGAATTTTTTTTTCTTGCAATTGTTGCAGAAACCTACCAATACAATTTCTATGTAAAAAATACTGGTTTTCAAAAAATGGACCAGTGGAAGCTCTGCCAGTATCAATTGATATCTTTTAAGATTTTCATTTATATTTATTTTATACATAATTTTCTATTAAAATAATAGTAATCTTTCTTGATGCACTGATTGTCTAACTTATGATTATCTTAGTTTTAAAATAGTAAATCATATAAAATCACTTGACAAAGTCAATTAACAAAAAAAAAAAAAAAAAAAAAAAAAAAAAAAAAAAGCCATATGACACTGGTAGAAATGTTGTTAATTTAATATTAATTTCATTTCTTCAGTTTCAAATGCAGAAATGACATGGGTATGAATGGCAGCATTATCTTGATTTTTTGTTTCCCATGATGTTACATTTTTTTAGGTAAACATCAAGCAGAAAGGAAAAAAAACTGTGCTGAAAAAATTAAAAAATATAAAATTTACATTTATTGTTTTATAAACACTTTTATTTAGCATAATTTTGCTCATTTATGTAAAAATCGAATTTTATGATCCATTTTTCATCCAATTGTTGATAGGCTAGAATTTAAAGAAAATATGTTTTCGATGATAATGCGACATGCTAATAATTTTAAAACATTTTTCCGTTTGCTGGATACAGATGATAAGTCGCAAAATATTGTTTATGGTTACAAGAGTGTAGATTTCGACAGCAAAAGAATTATTTATGTGCCAAAATGCGCCAAATGAAGTTTACTAAAATAGCATTTTGAAACCAACAAAAAGAATGAAATTGCAAACTGCACTCGGCATTGCTTATCAAAAAAAGAAATATATATATAATTATGCAATAAGTTCAAACCATTACTTTAAAGAAAATCGAAGCTGCAAAAAAAAAAAATAAATAAATAAAAATAAAAATAAAAATAAATAAATAAATAAATAAAAAAATAAATAAATAAATAAATAAATAAATAAATAAAAAATAAATAAATTCCTTTTGTTGAAAATCTTTTTTAAATTCGAGAAGTATTTTCACAGTGCATTTGTCCACGAAATATAAATTTTAATATTAGTTTGAAATTCACCGCAATTATTCAATTTTCGACGTCTAAAATAACATTCACAAAACCTTGATTTAAAAAAGAATGATTTTATATCTATCAAGTGAAACGAAATGGGTATGACGGAAATTCAAGAAATAGATTATTTATTTATTTATTTTATCTTTTTAATGTGACGTTTTTAAATCTTAAGGGTAGGGAGAATGTTTTGAAATTTATTTTTATGAATATATATATATATATTAGAGCATTTTGAAGTATTTTAGTTCATGCTCCTGCTTTAAAGGATGAAAATAGTATTTTTATATTTCAATTAAACATTTATGAATATATAATGAGAAATATTTATATCTCAATTTCAAACAGTTGCATGTTTTATATAATAAATATCCATCTATTTCAGGCTTGTGACACTTCAAGTAATCAGAAAACATGACAGGGCTAAAGCATGAGTCTGAGCCCAGGATCAGAGTGGAAACGGGCTCGGGCTTGATTTTAACCTTCTCCTATCTTTCAAGAAAAAAACACTGGAATTGTGAAAAATTTCGACTTTTTCTTTTTGACGGATTTATAGGTTTTAGAAGCTCCTGACCATGATTCGACTGTTTTTACAAAATGATGAGTCCTTTTTTGGGCGCTCTATCTCAAGAACTAATGCGAGAAATTTAACAAAAATTTTAGATTTAGTTACACCCTAATAATAATTGATGCTGATGAGTTTTTGTTGTAAATTGTTGAACAAGTGGTGAATCTGTGCTGCATTTTTCAGAATTTCCACAAAAAATCTCTTTCGAGAACTAATGCACGGCTTTTTATCAAATTTCAACTTGTTACTGAATAAGTTTTGCTGTAAATTACCCAAACAAGAGGCGATACCGAGCTGCATTTTTCAGGATTTACACGATTTTAGCGATTGCTATAACTCAAGAACCAAAGCAGGGCATTTCAGTGAATATCATATTCTGTTAGAATTTGACATACGTTGGTGCTGATTAGATGTTAATCACGTGTAAATCATGACAAGTACTGTTGTTAAGCAGCATTTTTTTAATGATTTTCGCAAAAACTAGGAATTTGATTAAATTTCATTCTGTGTTATATTGTCACATAAATAGACTCGTACTAGGTTTGGGTGTATACAACACAACAAATTCCGTTTTTATGTTTTTTGGATTGAGGATTTTGTTTGAAGATAACTAAAATCGTGAGAGCCGAAATTTAATGATTCGTTTGAAAGAAACAATGCTTACACCTTCTTTTTAAATGCACACAATTCAACAAAATTATATCCTTAAAACACTTATGATGAGATTAGACTGTCATTCAATTTTGATACTGTGATTGATAGTTTTAAAGAATAATATGTGAGATGGAAGACAATTTTGGGATTGGTATTTCTAATTAGCTACACTGTAAAAAAAATCTGTAACCTTAATAATCTAAATTAACCGAAATCTCTTATGCTTACTAAAATTTTATGTGTACGCTGTACAAGAAACTGATGTCAATCTACAAAACTTGTAAGCAAAACTAAAACCATCTGTAACTTTACAAAAGAATTTACTAAAATTTTGGTAACTTTACTAAAATTTTATCTATAATGCTCGTTATCGTCACTTAAAAAGTTCTTGGAATACGATTTCCCAAAAAAATTCTTAGTAACCTTAAAATTTGTTTGATTCAAAGTGCAAATCTGTATCTGTTACATGAATTTTTATTGTTGCCGTTACATAAAAAGTTCTTGGAATACAATTCTACTAGAAAAATTTTTGTAACTTTCCCAATTTTTTTTACAGTGTATTACAAGTCGCCGTACCAATTGTTATTCACAAAAATAAATAAGTATATAAAATAAAATAAAACCTTAGTATTTGTGGAACGACATCTTATAGTCCAAGTTTTTAATGCGTTTTGAAATCTTTTAAGTTCATCTTCAAAAGGAATTGAATTATAGTTGATGGGATAAAAAGAGGAATATTCTATCTGATCCTGAAGCCTTTCCGTAGTTAGTTTTAATAACATAAAGAAGCCGTGGGAAATCCATTGTGTACCATTTTTTGGTTGTTTTCAGCTCTTTTTCATTTTTAACGAAAAACAAAAATCAAATCTTTAAAAGGTACCCTGGGGGTAATAACGCCACGTTAAGGTTCTACCAATTTTCACTGCTCAGTTTTAGATTGTATTTTTCAAACAAATATATGATTTGATACAGCAACTCTTTGACTATCTATATAAAAAAAAAAGTAATTTAACAAATATGTGTTCATAAAATGTAATGGCGTGATTTCTTGATCAATGCTATTTGGCGTTATTACCCACCTATATGGGTAATAACGCCATACAAACAAAACTATGAAATAAGATGGAATAATTGCATGTAGATTGCCCGATTCTAAAAATACAACCTCTACAAACTTAGCAATTGACAAATTGCATTTTAAGCTATTGAAAATGCTCAATTTTTTGTGAAAGTGTAAGAAAAATAAAAGTGTGGTGTGGGGGGGGGGAGGGGGAGGCAAACGAATATCAGACCGTGAGCTTCTTTTTGCTTAAAAAGGACCGCTTAAATAGAATTATTAGAAGCATTGGACAGTTTTAACTGCGTTTATTTGAATCTGTATTTAGGATGTAGCTCGGCCACTGTAGGGAATCAAGCGGGGTATTAATGCCAAGGATTGGCGTTATTACCCCGTTATAGTTATTGCGCTGTACATTTTAAATTACAAAATATCTCGAGAAGATATCCGAAATTTTCAACAACATTTTGAAAGTCCATGAAATGTACTACAAATTTATGTAATTAACAAAGTATTTCCGGATAAAAAAAAATAGTCTTCACATCACAAAACATATCTCGCAAATTTTAGATCAAGCGTTAATTTTAGTTGCTTGCAAAAACAATAAGACCTAAAAATGAAACAAATTAACTTGAAGCTGTTTTTTGCGATTTATATGACTCAAAACCCTTCTGCGCAGAGCACATGGGTGTCATTTACCAGATTATTTCATAATTATGCATAATATTAGCACTTGGCGTTATTACCCCGCTTGGCGTTATTACACCAAACCACCTTACATATCCGTACAATGGTATATAAAAAATATCGAATTGAAATTTTTGCAGATTTTTTTTTTTTTTCCAGAGGTTGAATATAAATAACAAGTTCGTAATTTCAGGCAAATTTTCACGAGCAGAGAAATCGCGAAATGTTGTAATGAGAGAGTATTTTGAATGAATATTTATTATTGAAGGAAATTTTAAATGACAAAATTAAACTGGAAATAATTTAAAATTTTATTTTATTTTATTTTTATTTTTTATTTATTTATATATTTTTATGGCGTTGAAGGACATAGTTCAAATCGATTGAAATCAAGCATAGTAATTTTTTGCAATTAAAACAAGTTGGAAATTGCATGTGAAGCGTAGCAAATGCAGTGCGTTCATACGACAACGATGTTTTAAAAATATCACTCATAAAATTATGAATAGTTAATTACAATTAACATGCGCACCAAACAATGTTTTCACTATTCCATTATGTAACGTAATACTTTTGTGTGCCCTTGTAAATCAATAACAAATGTTCTTTGCATCAAAGATTATGCAAAATATTATAATATGTACTTTATATATGATATCAATTTTATTATATTCCAATGAGTGTAACACCATTAAAATGCATTTAAAACATTTTTCCCCATTGACCGTAATGTAACAGAATATTTTGATTGTCCCTGTAATTAATCTATTCATCCGATTTTCATAAAACTTGAAATGACTCGACAAAATTATGTAATAATCATATATTTTAAATTTCAAACGATTAAAATGCGTTTGAAACTATTGACCGTTGTAACGGAATGCTTTTGATTGTCCCTGTAATTGATCTATGCATCCGATTTTCATAAAATTTGAAGTGACTCGACAAAATTAAATAATAATTATATATTTTAAATTTCAAATGATTCGGTTGGGTAGTTTTTGCGTTGTTATATGCGGACAGACAGACGGATGGACTGAACGACCACTATAGGTGCTACGTATTTACATAATTACGAACGCACCTAAAAAGTTATAGGGAAAGGAACCAGTAACATAGTATTCATGATATAATAGGAACATGCAAATATTATTTATTTTTAATTATTATTTTTGAAAAAAATTATACAGCGTCTCTTTAAAAAGAGGTAGATCAAAATATTTCAAAAGTTGCTATGAAAATTTTTAAAGGACTCTATGATAGTTCCTTTAAAGAAAGATTCTTATAGATTCACAGGAATATTGGCGCTTTGGATAATCCTGATTGAGATACAATAAATAATTTAATCTTAAATTTACTTAATAATGCAACTACCATTTTAGTTTATGTTTTACAGACAGTTTTTTTTTCGTTTATCGAATGAATGCACATACATTACACCTAACTTAACATGTAATATTTTCTTTTGTAGACTGGAATTCTCCACAAAAAGCATCATTATTTATGCATTAACGAAATATATTTAGTAAAGAAAAAACAGATGATTTCAAGAATTTTTTTAATAAATTTTTCAAAATAATGCAAAAAATATATTGTGAATTTATTTAAGATTAATTTATTTTTCAGTATAGCAACAGGGCTGAATTCATTATTTTTTATAAAGTAACTTAATGTTTGTGTATTTCTAAAAAAATCATTCAAAATGAAATTTCCGAAGGTTACTTATTTGCGTAGATTTATTTAAAATGTGTATTTCGAGAAGGTTAGTTTATGAAAGCTAAACTCTGCCTGTTAATAAGTGTCCGGATATATATTACACATGGATGTCGTGATTTCTTGAACTTCTCAAATTTTTCTTTTTTAAAAAGTAGAAAATAATAAAAAATTAAATTGGCTGAATTAAATATTTATTATATTTTTATGAATAATACTTTATTCATAAATTATTTTTTATTACACATTTTATTATTATATTATATTATGTATTATATATTTAATATTATGTGATATTATCATATAAGCTGTCAGTATTATATTTATATTCTTCAATTGATAAATAAAGAAGAAAATTTGATTTTTCAAAATCAAATAGGCTCCATCAAGGTGCAGGTATCATTCTAGAAAACTCTTTGACACCTCGCAGCCGAATATAATTTTAAATAAATTTTGCGCAACTGCTGCAATCTATTTGATTGGCCGTGACATATAATTGTATACCTTTAAAATTCCCGATTGAGATTAAATCATGTGTAAATCGGCAGAAAGAGTAGCTCGGTAGACTTTTTTTTTTGGAAGTTCAACAGTTACTCTCTAATTCGTCGCCCTTCTTATGCAAGAACGATTTGCATGAAAATTGCAAAATCGCGGAAATTGATTTTTTGATTAAGAACAGTAATGAATTCAAGAATTAGCTTAGGGAGAATTTTCCTCTTTCATATTCTAAGATCCCCCTCCCCGGGAGTTTTCCAATTTTATGGATATTATTCGTCCTGGGGGAATTCTCCCACAATCTTTTTTGCTCGAACAGCAAAAAGCCCCTCTGAGAAAGAGTTTTGTACAGTCCTATATAATATTTTTACCGAGACTCCAAATTTAGTTGCTAATTTTCATTATTAAAGGGACTCGGTAGCTGTCGTTTTGATATATATATATATAAAAAGTCAAAACATCGAATTTTAAGTGTTTATTTCAAAAGTACCTTAGTATTCTTAGAACATTCAGTCACAATTTCGGAACGATTCCATGTAATAAAGGAGCTATACTTCATTTCCCAAAGCAACCGCTAGGAAAAATAAGAAAAAAAAACAAGTAAAGAAAATTATTTCTCCGTTACAAACAATGGCGGATCGAGGGAGAAGATCATGGGGCTCATGACCCCTCACCCTGCAGAAATATTCTAACAATCTTTTTAAAAAGTAAATATACCTTAAATTCTTATCCTCTCTCGCCCGCTCAGTTATGCGAATCTTTCTGATTCTTTAAAATTCTACTCAAATCAAAATTAGGTAATTTTAGACACGTTTGTGAAAATATTTTTAATCTTAAGAAATTTGGAAGTGTACTTATTCGGATACTGTGTGATTAAAAAGTGTTTTTCCTTTTAAAATAAAAGCACACTTATAAATAATAGCTTTCAAAAAATTCCAAGACATTTGGATTTTTACATTAGGTTTTCAGATGCGACTGCTAATTGCTCCCTCATGACGACATTTCTGTGGCTGTCAAATCTAAAAATTATTGCTAAATGTTAACGTTTCTGATTCATTTTTTACATTTTTAAGAAATGAAAACGCTTCAATTTTTTGATATCTGAATGAATTCTATAAATTATATATTTTTAGAAATACTATTGCAAATTTTTTGTATTTGCGAAGGAAAATTAATTAGCCAAAGCATCAGAAAAATCGTCACTTTTAATATAAAAATAACCATCAATATAATAGTTGATCATGAGGTGATGCCCTCCATTCCCCCCCCCCCCCCCAAAAAAAAGTGCCACGACCTCCCCCTAACTTGATGGCTGGATCAGCCCTTGATTGCAAATTTTCTTATTATCAAAATATCATATCTTCTTTGTGTTCTACGATTGTCTTTAAAAGCAGTTCAAAATTTCCCACAGTCGGATTTAAAGCCTATGAAGGTCACTAACTTTCCAATAAAAGCTTGAACTCACTTTTTCCGCGTAATATGACCCACTGAGTTTTTGTGACAGTCATTGTTGTGGCATGTTAACAGAATTTCAAATGTGATCCGAGGTCATTTTACTCTTCTTTTACCTTCTACCCTTTTTCGTTGTATCTTGATTTACATCTTAAACTGTCACTTTAAATCGAAATATCGCAATAACATTGTAAAATAAACATAGGAAAAAGCGTGAAAGTTAGAGATCATTTGATCATAAATGATTCACATCAAACCGTAGTAAGATGATTTCATATTTTATCTGTTTCGCTTAGGAAGTTGTAATTAAAAAAGAAAGGAAATCCATGCATAAATCATAGTTTATAAAGTATTTTCAAACATTATCAAAGTATTCTATCGAAAAATTATTTTTTTAGCATTTTTTTTATTTATTTTATCTAAATAATAATAATATTAAATTTTAATACTACTACTAATAATAATTTGGGTGTACTAAGGTGTAATTGTGCATTGATATGGAACTAGCCAGAATGGCTAGCTTATTACATTGCAGAAAACCAAATTACAAATTTATCTCAGACAAAAAGAAAACAAATCAACTTTTTTTTCATCTCATTTTTAGCTATTTTGGGAGGGATTTCTAACCCCATTAGCAGTCTTGTATAAAACCAAAAAATTTCTGCTCACATAATATTGGGTCAAAAACTTTCTGCAAATTAATTTAATGTTTAATAAAATTACGCAGTATATTTTCGTATGGACGAAGTTTGCTTTTAATATACACTATTCATGAGTGTAATTCGCATTTTTTACACGATTTATAGACGCTTTTTTATTGGCTTTTTTATGCGATTCATGGACGTTATTTATGTTTTTGAGGATCTGTCGACGAAATTTGCGTTTTTTGAGCAATCTGACGACGAAATTTGCGTTTTTTTGAGCGATCTGTCAATGAAATTAGCGTTTTTCATACGCTTTATGGACATAATTCAGTTTTTTATGCGATTCATGGACATAATTTGCGTTTTTTGAGCGATCTGTCGACGAATTTCGCGTTTTTTGAGCGATTTAAGGACGTAATTCATGTTTCTTACGCGATTTATGGACATAATTTGCGTTTTTTAAGGCATCTGTCCACGAAATTTTCGTTTTTTGAGAGATTTGTGGGCATAATTCACGTTTTTTATGCGATTTATGGCAGTAATTCGCGTTTTTTGAGCGTTTCATTTACTAATTTGCGTTTTTTGAGCGAATAATGGCCGTAATTTGCATGCTTTGAGCGATTAATTTATGTAATTCACATTCTTTGAGCAGTTCATAGATGTAATTCACGTTTTTACGCTATTCGTGCACGAAATTTGCGTTTTTTACATAAACCATGCACGAAATTCGCGTTTTATACGCGATTCATGGATGAAATTTACGTTTTTTTAGCAGTTTTTAGATAAAACACATTTTTCGCGCGGTCTTTTGTCAAAATATTCGATTTTTTACACGATTCTTTGTTAAAAATTGGGATTTTTTCGAGGTCTTTTGACGAAATTCGCTTTAAGAGTAAATAATTTGTGCATAAAATTCGGGGAATATTTTTATTTTTTGGCACAAAGAAAAGTTACAAAAATAAATTGTTTCTTTTCTAAAATTTTCTGCGCACGGCGTGCGCGCATGCGTCTATATTATACAACTCTGCCCATTAGCCCCTTTCACTTCTTTTAGTATAATGTTTTTTAACTGCTTTAATATGGGATTGAAGAAAAGACAGTAGCTAATCTATTGAATGATAGCTAGAAAATTGCAAATTTATACATATATATAAAATCAATATTTTTTTAAATTTTTTTTTTTAATAGTTTGGGAAGATGCTGTAATCCCATAAGTCCCTTTCCAAATGAGGTGCGTTCGTTGATAACGAAGTTTTAAAATATTCAGATCTTGCTGATATAGTAGAGCGTACTTTGGATACAGTATAGTGGTCGAAATCTTTGTGTTCCTGTAAATATGCAGGGAGTAATTTTTATTATACTTCATCAACGTATATCTTATTCATAAAATGTGAAGTAGTTTAATATAATTAAAACACCCCCCCACCCCCCAAACAAAGTTTCACCGTATAACATTATTAAGTGGAATACATTTGTGTGGCCCTGTAATTTAATAATAAATATTCTTTGCATCACAGATTGTACAAAAACAGTACATATTTCATAGATTTTTAGTACATATTTCATAGATTCATGTCAATTTTGTTATATTCAAATGAGTGCAACATTATTAAAATGCATTTGAAACTTTTTTCCCCATTGACTGTAATGTAACGGAATCCTTTTGATTGTCCCTGTAATTGATCTATCCATACGATTTTCATAAAATTTGAAATGACTCGACAAAATTATGTAATAAATATACGTTTTAAATTTCAAACGATTAAAATGCATTTGAAACTTTTTTCCCCATTGACCGTAATGTAACGGAATCCTTTTGATTGTCCCTGTAATTGATCTATCCATCCGATTTTCATAAAATTTGAAATGACTCGAGAAAATTATGTAATAATTATGTATTTTAAATTTCAAACGTTCCGGTTGGGTAGTTTTTGCGTTGTTATATGCGGACGGACAGACGGACAGACAGACATACGGGCGGACTGAGCGACAACAATAGGTGCTACGTATTTACATAATTACGAACGCACCTAAAAAGAAAGAAAAGAAAAAGAAAAAAAATCAGCAATTTTTCGTATTATTTTCGATTTTTTTTTTGGGGGGGGAGGGAACTCTCAGCCCCCCCCCCCTCCCCGGAAGCGGCCATGTTAGTGCACATTTATCAAGTATTACAGATAACATTTTATAAACAATTTGTTAGGAAACCCCTTTTGGCGCAAGTCAAGAATACATATGAATTTTGTAATATTTACCGTGTGTAACAATAATTAAAATTCTCTTCAAACAGTTTTCGCACTATGCCATATTTTACTGAATTTTTAAAAAATTTTCTATTTCCTGTTTTTTTTTTTTTTTTTTTTTTAATCACATTTTTTTATTTTTAGTTTGATTGTTTATTGAAAAATTTTTAATACTTTCCAACAAACTTGAAAAGTGTTCACTATTTTGGTTTGTATGGCTCTCATCGCACTTTAACTCTCGAAAATGTATTCGTATAATTTTTTTTTCTGTTTTGTTTAAATAAAGTTTTCTAGATTCGTGGATACCTCGGATGAGATTATTTTGTATTTTCGTACATTAATATATTATATTTTAGTAGATTGTAAAATTTGTCTTTTTTTTACAGTTCATATTGAGCTTTTTTTAAAATGTCAAATTACATAAAAATGCAATCAAAGTTCTAAAATATATGCAATCAAAGTTCTGAAAATTTTTGCATGATTTATTGAAGGAACTTGATACAAAATTCTGAAATAACTAGTGACTTATATTCTATTTATTCTATGGGAGAAAATAAAACTGAAAAATAGAGAGACATTACATATTTTTTCTGAAATGTAGCATTTCTTATCAAAATCTCGGAACGAAAATGAGATTTTGATGAGAAATAGATCTAATGCATATACAAAGCTCCTTTTTTTGTGCATTCGAGCAGTTTCTTGATTTGTTTGCTTTCTTTTAAAATGTTTTTCAAAGAAATATTGCATTTGTCAACATGAGAAACGGTTCCACAATATTGCGATCAATAAAATTGTAATCTTATCGTAGTCGTTGGTAAAAGTTTTTATTCGTAATTTTCCTTTTAAAGCTTAAATGTGTTAAAAGTTAAGATAAAAAAAAAAAAAAATTAGCATGGTGTGTTTAAACTTTGGATTGCGTAAAAGAAATCAAAATATAGTTTTCATAATGTGTTAGCTAAATGGATAGAGCAACTTTTGTGAAAGACTCAAAAACATAGCCTGAAATTTTTTTAAAAAAATATCGTCAATAGGAAAAGCTCAAAATCCGTAATTCCCCCAAAAGAAGCAAAAAGATGAAGGGATGTATCCATATAGCCATTGATTAGTGTCAATACAGTATACATAACATTGCATGTAATATTTGAATACATCCCCTCATCTTTTTGCTTCCTTTTACGAACAACAGATTTTGAGTTTAATTTATCGAGGATAATTTCCAGAATTTTCAAGCTTTATTTTTGAAACCTTCACAAAGGTTGCTCTATACATTTATCTAACACATTAAGCAAATTATATATTAATTGCTTCAACACATGCGCCGTGCAAAATTATTTAGTAAATCCGTTCAGTATTCATTTAATTTTAATTATTTTTTAATTCTGATTACTCGGTATTGTGTACAATGTTGTTTGTCGTAATTTCTGAAAAAAAAAATATATATATATGTTAAGAAATCTGCAAATTATAAGCAAGAAAACTTAGCAAAATTTGGGACTGTTTATATTAAAAACTTAATGTCTTTATGAGTATGCATACAATCCTCATAAAACTAAACACAGTTTATTACAATAAGCTACTTAATCACAGTCTGCTATTTGAACACTTTTGCTTCATTAGTTTTCACAGCGTTATTCAAAAGAACTTCGCTATTTTTCAATTTGTTGACGGTAACTTATGGGGTTTCGGGGAAGAATCTTCGTGGAAATGTATGAATTGTGCTATTTTCTTTACATACCTAGAGTTTTAGAATACAGTGTCTCACATAAGTGATGGGACACTTGTGCTTTACAAAAGGAAACTAATCAAATAAATTAAAAAAAAACATGTGCACATTTTTTGTGGGTGTGTTTCATACTTAAATTTAGTAAAAATTATTACATAACATACATTTTGTCAAAATATTAAAATATTAATTTAATAAAAATACAAATGTTTAGAACGGAGCAAAAAATAGCTCACATAAGTGATGGGACACCATTATATATGCAACAAAAATCGTCTGAAATAAGCAATAAAAATATTTTTTGGGGTTTTATTTTTACTTAAAAGCAATTGGCAATAATTTATAAAATCGTCTGCAGTATTTCTCTCCAGTTTGTTTTGGAATTTTTGTGTTTACAGATCTCTGTGTAGCCATGAATGCTAAACGAAAAGAAACTTCGCCTGAAATTCGAAAATTAGTTATTAATTTGCATATTGAACGTGGAAAATCTATTAGAAAAACTGCTAAAACAGTAAACTTGAGTCGTTCAACAGTTTTCAATATCATTAAACGATATAAAAATAATCATATGATTCAGGATAAAAGAAGACCTGGCCGACCATCAAAGCTATCCAATGGAATAAAGCGAATTATCGTTCGAAATATAAAAAAAAATCCAAGAAATAGTGCTTCAAAAGTTGCTGCTGATTTACAAGCATTATATGGAATAATTGTTAATCCTGAGACTATTAGAAGGGTAATTCGATCTGCTGGATATCACGGTAGAGTAGCCAGGAAAAAATTCTTCGTAAGTGAAAAGAATAGAAAACTCAGACTAGCTTTCGCAAAATCCAACATAAATAAGAATTCTGATTACTGGAATAAAGTTATATTTGCTGATGAGAGTAAATTTAATATATTTGGTTCTGACGGTAGAATCTTGGTGTGGAGAAAACCCAGGGAAGAATTTCGCAAACAGAACTTGGTACCAACAGTAAAACATGGTGGAGGAGGAGTTATGATATGGGGGTGTATGTCGTTCGCTGGAGTTGGTAATCTTGTTTTTATTGACAGTATAATCGATCAGTACAAGTATATTGATATTTTAAAGCAAAATTTGAAATCTTCAGCACGAAAATTGAACCTTCATAACGATTTTAAATTCTACCAGGACAATGACCCCAAGCACACTGCTCTGAACGTTAGACTCTGGCTGCTATATAACTGTCCTGAAATAATAAAAACACCACCACAATCTCCAGACTTAAATCCCATAGAGAATATTTGGCAAGAATTGGAATCAAGAATTCGCAAACACACCATTTCTTCAAAACAACAACTAAAATCGGTGCTTCAAAAAGAATGGGGTAAAATCAGTTCAGAAATCACAAAAAAATTAGTCGAATCCATCCCAAAAAGATTAAATCATGTTTTAAAAGTAAAAGGAAATCCAACAAAATATTAAAACCTTTTAAAAAGTAAAATTTTTGGATAAATATTTGATGGAAAAGTAAGTTTCCCATCACTTATGTGAGCCATTTTTTGCTCCGTTCTGAACAATTGTATTTTCACTAAATTAATCTATACTAATATTATAAAGAGGAAAGATTTGATTGTTTGTTTGTTTGTTTGTTTGTTTGAATTGGATAGGCTCCGAAACTACTTGACTGATTTGAAAAATTCTTTCACCGTTGGAAAGCTACACAATTTCCGGTGAACATAGGCTTATTTTTAATTGTTTTATTCAAATATTTTCCTTAATAGTTCAAAATTTCATTATTTTTCATACAGAATCAATTAAAATTTTTCCGATAAAAAATAGCCATTTTTCTTTCCCGTTGCCAATAAAATCAAAATCTGGGATAATAATATCTCCTCGGCAATTAATTTTCAATTGAACAGTATCCATGTGAAAAATTAAAATAAAAATAATTCAAAGGAAAATAAATATCACGTCATACATAAAAAAAACTATTTTATTATATAAGACGCACAAATATCCGTTAAGTTAATAAGAGGTTCTCTGCGAAAAATGGCGACATAATTAGAAGTAAAGTGAACGAGAAAGAATTAAATTATTATTAAAATATTTGATTTGGAAAAATATGATGACATAATTTAAATAACATAGGAATTTTGAAATATTTGTTAAAAGAACAAGAGGCATGGATATATGTAACTAATAAAAATCAGTAAATAATGACGTCACATCTATACCCAATATTATAAAGAGGAAAGATTTGATTGTTTGTTTGAATTGAATGAACTCCGAAACTACCTGACGGATTTGAAAAATTCTTTCACTGTTGGAAAGCTACACTATTTCCGGTAAACATAGGCTATATTATATTTAAAAAAAAAGGGGGGGGGATCCTTACTAAAATGCCAATAATGTAACCCAAGGTGTAGAAAAATGACCTTAAAAAATCCGGTACTTCTCTATTATCCCGCCGACCAATTTTGCCAAATTATACAAATCGCCAAACTAATATCCAAATTTTACATATTGACATAATTTTTATTTTAAATAACGGAAAAACAAATAATTAGTGGAATATTAATAAAAATTCAAATAAAAAAACGAAATTAATATCACTTAATGACATTTTAAACACGTGAATCTTATTTAATGTCATTGAATGTGACATTCACGATTATCCATTATTGGCATTTAATCTTATAGTTTGGCGATAATTTTTTGGTCGATGGGATAACCTAGAAGTACCAAAAATCCTTACATCGCGTGCGCTGCGAATACTGTTGATTATAAAACAAATTAATGTACTACGACTTTGCAGAACGTATAATTATCTAAAAAAATGTCGCGACAGCATATGTCTAATTGTTATAGTTATGTCACAATAAGTGTTTTTGGCACAGATGTCATATACGCAACACATTGACATATGCTTCCCCCCCCCCCCCCCCCGCCAATTTGGCATTGCACATGTGTGCCAAGGAGAAAGATCCGTTTAATAAGTTTATAACAGTTGTTAGGGGAATAAAATGAAAAAAGTTAAAAGATTTCAGTGAAATGGGCTGATTAAATAATATAAATGCATGCATTCAATCTATATATATAAAAAAAAGTCTGGATTTCGTATTAATCACAGCACAAAAAAATCTACCGGACCCATAATCTTGAAAATTGGTGAAAAAATACTTCTTATAGCACCGAGCGCCGCTAAGAAGGGATTTTCGAAAATTCCACCCCTAAGGGGGGTAAAAAAAGAACGAACTTTAAAAAAATTCCTTAAAAATCGGCTTATGTAGTTATTTTTCAACTGATAACATATTTTAATGTATTTTTCCATGCTGAATCGAATGGTACCAAGCACATTCTTTTAAATCCAGTAGTTCGTAGATACTTCCCATTTTCCTAATTTGGCGATGTCTTCGGCGCAAAAACCTGAAATTTTCAATCCTTATCTATCCTTCTATAGTAAAAAAAAACTAGCCTTAAAAGGAATGACTCCTGGAATGATGCTGATGTGGAAGATTTCCGGAACTAACGAATCCGGGTTGTCCACTCCTTCCATGAGTCGAATAGACCAATCAGGAAAGGGCTCCGTGTATCCATCGCCGTATGGGTTACCATAAAGAGAGGAAAGGTTACCATCGCCAACAATCGCCAAGTTTGTCGCCAACTTGGCGATATATCGCCAAATTTGGCGACCAAAATTAGTTGTCAAAAGTGACGCCAACTTGGCGATAACTGTAATATTTCGCCAAATTTTTAATTTCTTTACAACACCAGTCGTTTGATACATCATTTGAGAGGTTTGCAACTGCTTATTCATATAATGGATGTCTTGTGTGTTATTCCCCATTCTGCTCCCCAGGGGGGACACATTTTTAATTTCTTTACAACACCAGTCGTGTTAAACAAGATTTGAAAGGTCTGCAACTGCTTATTCATATTATGCATGTCTTGTGTGTCACCCCCACACTCTGCTCTCCCCAGAGGGGGGGTCACATTTTTAATTTCTTTACAACACCAGTTGTGTGACACATCATTTGAAAGGTCTGCAACTGCTTATTCATATTATGGATGTGTTGTGTGTCATCCCGCACTCTGCCCCCGGGGGGCACATTTTTTATTTCTTTACAACACCAATTGTGTGACACATCATTTGAGAGGTCTGCAACTACTTATTCATATTATGGATACCTTGTGTGTAACCCCCCCCCCCCCTCTGCCCTCAGAGGGGCGCATTTTGTAATTTCTTTACAATACCAATTGTGTGACACATCATTTGAAAGGTCTGCAGCTGTTTATTCATTTTATGGATGTCTTGTGTGTCACACCCACTCTGCCCCCCAAGGGGCACATTTTTAATTTCTTTAAAACACCAGTCGTGTGACATATCATTTGAAAGGTCTGCAGCTGCTTATTCATATTATGGATGGCTTTTGTGTCGCCTCCCCCTCTGCCCCCAGGGGGGCACATTTTTAATTTCTTTACAACACCAGTCGTGTGACACATCATTTGAAAGGTCTGCAACTGCTTATTAATACCATGGGGTATTGGCGAGCGCAGCAAGCAGGGGTAGCCAATAATTTGGAATCGCGAAGCGATTACGCGGGGGGTTGGCGAGCATAGCGAGCAGGGGGGCGAGGCCCCCCCTAGTATATATAAAAGAAAGTCTGGATTTCGTATTAATCACAGCACAAAAAAATCTACCGGGCCCATAATCTTGAAAATTGGGGAAAAAATACTTCTTATAGCACCGAGCGCCGCGCCGCTAAGAAGGGATTTTCGAAAATTCCACCCCTAAGGGGGGTAAAAAAAGAACGAACTTTAAAAAAATTCCTTAAAAATCGGCTTATGTAGTTATTTTTCAACTGATAACATATTTTAATGTATTTTTCCATGCTGAATCGAATAGTACCAGGCACATTCTTTTAAATCCGGTAGTTCGTGAGATACTTCCCATTTTCCTAATTTGGCGATGTCTTCGGCGCAAAAACCTGAAATTTTCAATCCTTATCTATATATATAAAAGAAAGTCTGGATTTCGTATTAATCACAGCACACAAAAATTTACCGGGCCCATAATCTTGAAAATTGGGGAAAAAATACTTCTTATAGCACCGAGCGCCGCTAAGAAGGGATTTCCGAAAATTCCACCCCTAAGGGGGGTAAAAAAAGAACGAACTTTAAAAAAATTCCTTAAAAATCGGCTTATGTAGTTATTTTTCAACTGATAACATATTTTAATGTATTTTTCCATGCTAAATCGAATGGTACCAAGCAAATTCTTTTAAATCCATTATTTCGTGAGATACTTCACATTTTCCTAATTTGGCGATGTCTTCCGTGCAAAAACCTGAAATTTTCAATCCTTCTAGATAGATCAGATTTTGTAGTCAATTCAATTGATACCATTTTGTAGACGATTCAATTGGTACCATATTTTAGTGTATTTTGCCATGCTGAATCGAATGGTACCAAGCAAATTCTTTTAAATCCAGTAGTTTGTGAGATACTTCACATTTTTCTAATTTGGCGATGTCTTCGGCGCAAAAAGCTGAAATTTTCAATCTTTATATATAAAAGAAAGTC
The DNA here is from genome assembly GCA_964019185.1 of Maratus speculifer. NCBI lineage: Eukaryota > Metazoa > Arthropoda > Arachnida > Araneae > Salticidae > Maratus > Maratus speculifer. The sequence continues at coordinate 201,052,961 of OZ025301.1, forward strand.
TGGGTTTTTTTAATTAATAATCGTACAAAAAAATCTATTGAATCTGCACTTTGGAAGTGAGTTCTATAATCAGGTTAACATGATTATGTAGGCTATATTTAATTCTCAATATATATAAAACGCAAAGTAAAATTTCATTCCGGCCTCTTATAAATTAAGTTCTACTAGATAGATTTTAATAGAACTTACATTGTTAGTTGGATAATTTTTCAGAAATTTTGTAACAATTGTAATATAGCATTCTACGTTGTTTAAATGAATACTTATGGAGATATTTTAAATCAGATGAACCCAATTACAAAAGGTTGGCTTTATTTTAAAGGTTCCACTGAATGAATTTTTATGTGATTAAAACTGTTAACATGTTGAGCGCTACGTCATTCGTTGGTGACTAACTTTGAACTTTCTGTTTAGATGACTGCCTTTTCTCCGATGACATATAGACTAAAATACAATATAAAACTAAAAATTACTATGATATAAAAATTTCGTTTGATTTAAAGTTTCTTAAAAAAAACTGACCAGCGTAGCGGGCGAAGGCTGCTAGTATTTTAATATTTTGACAAAATGTATGTTATGTAATAATTGTTACTAACTTTAAATATGAAACACACCCAAAAAATTTTTACACATGTTTGTTTATTTATTTTATTGCAGTTTCTTTTTATAAAGCACAAGTGTTCCATGACTTTTGTGAGACACTGTAATTCATCCTGTATTTTTTTACAATTTAACAAAACGTCAAAAATCGCAAATGGCCGGTCACCTTCGGCCATATAGTGTAGGAGGAGTTTCTTAGCCATTTCAAGTAATGGCGTTGAGAGCGTTATTGCAATACTATTGAAGATTGATTTACTATAAAAGTGTCCAATCGTATGAGCTAAGAGATTAATCGTATTCGTACAACAGTTGAAATGTAGAAACAACATTTTGCAGGAAAATCGTCTGTGAGGAAAATCGATTCATGCCTCTTTCGCCGAATGATCTCCCGCTGTTTCTTGATGGTTCCTACTAATGAATGGCGTGTGACTTCCTTTAAAAGCCGAAAAGTTTTTAGCCAAAAAAAGGGGACTGCTAAAAATTAAAATACGAAACAGAGATAAGGAGTTTTCTATCTCCCACCCTCTCTCAACGTTTCCCTGTCTGAGTGTTCTTCTCAGTTTCTCTCTGTCCCATTAGGATCACGAAGGTTATGCATTTACGACCGTCGTTATGTTTCAATGGCTATTTTATTTATTGCACACATGTATTATTTGCTTTCTCAGATTTAGATAATTTGAAAACATTAATACTTATTTTGGATTTGATTTATAAAAGATGATTATATAATAATTTATTAATTCAAAAAAAAAAAAAATACAGAGTATATATATAATTAGCTAGGATAATTGCTGTGTTGCATATCTCCTTGTGTATTATCATTGAGATATATACTATGAGGTTTCTGATACCTCTTTATGGGAAATTCCATTATAAGTTTTCAATATTATTATCTAATAATTTCATATAATGATACAATGCCATAAAATATAAAGATATAATATAATGATTTATGACTAATATTAAATGTATATTGGTTTTGATTATATTCCTTTTAATTCATTTTTTCATGCGTTTAAATGATGCATATTGTATTATATACATATATATATTTGTGCGTGTGTGTCGGCGGGGGAAACCTCGAAAATACTCTTTCGCTGAACATCTATTTTAACCTAGTTTAAAAAACAATTTCGATTAATACTTTTTAAATAAAGATTTTCTTTCAACGAAATTAATATAAAACAGTAATTAATATGTAAATAATTATTTTAAGCCATAGTATCCAAACTAAATGAAATGTATGCAATTTGATAATATGTTGTTAAAAAATCATTTACATAGTTTTTTGTTAAGGTTTTAGGTAGCATGGCGCAAAAAATAAACCACATTGTTCAATATTTCAGTGAATTAATATAGGTTTAGTTCAAGTGATATACTTATCAATATACTGAAAAATTAAACGTATACTTTGGTTGTCTAAATTTACTTTAGAAGACAATTAAAGTCACATCAAGACATTATTCAAGTTTTAATACATCTTTTAAAACTTATATTTTCAATTTATGATAGATGTTAATGAAAGAACTTTATACATATTTTTATCTTGAGCAAAATTTTTACACATGCAGTTATAAATAAAGAAAAAATAAAATGATTAAATAAATAATATATAAATTAAATAATAGCATAGCATCACTCAAGATTTGATATTATTATTTTTAAGAACCATTTTTAAAATTGTAGAGTGATAAGATTAAATACTGCGAAAGAAACTTTTAATCTATTTTGATATTATTGCTCTTTTTAGGTTAATGATCAAAAGATTTACAAAAACATACATTAAGGTATCTATCTGCCTACATCAAATTGGCTGTTTTGGTGATAATTTCCGAAATTTTTTTTATTGTTTTATATGAAAGAGCAATCTTTTACGATTCCAAATCTGTTTTAATTTTATTCCTACTATTATTAGAAAAGGAGTTATGGCAATTTTAATAAACACCGAAATGGCCATTTTTGTGAAAATTTTCTATTTTTTTAATTGTTTTTTATGAAAGAACACTTTATTCCGATTCTAAATCACTTTAATTTATCAGTTTTAATTTATAATTCAGGATATTTAGGACTTTTACCTGTATTCGAACAATTATGAGTATCAGTTGAACAAAATATGATCACAAACTATTTTAAAACCGATGATGAGTGAATAAAAAATTCAAAAGTCACTCGCTATCCTCTGCAAAACTTACCAGGAAAACAAAAAGAGCTACTAAGTTAAAAATAGTTAAATATGAAGTTAAAAATGGGTTTGAATATAAATGTGGAGCACATTTTAAGTGTATAAATTAAATATATCAGATTTTTACAAGAAAATACATGTATGTGATTTCTGGAAAATTATTTTTTTCGTTATTTCTATGTTCAATAAGCTTCATTAGGCTTCAATAAAAAGTTCTTAGGATATTTCCGTAAAATTTTGTAAGTATGTTCTCAATTTCACTTACTATGCTCTGAAGTAGGATCTAAGCTATATGTGATAATTTAATTATTTTATAGGCACCCGAATATGAAAAAATAATTTTTACTAAAATATGTACTTTTTTACATATTTTGAAAATTTTCGGCTATTTATGAAGATATTGTAAAATTCCTAGTTCAGTGCACAGATAAGTGTAATAGAAGTATGCAGCATAAAGGAAATTGAAATATTCTTATTTGAATTGAGTGTATGCTGTCTGGCGTAAGCATGATATTTTGCTAGGAATGAAAAATTGAAATCGTCCATCGCTATACACAGCAAAGCTTACCAGGAAAACAAAAAGAGCTACTAAGAATTTAAAAATGTTAAAAATGAAGTTGAGGAAGGGTTAGAATATAAATGTGGTGCATTTTAAGCGTAAAAATTAAATATTGTAGTTTCTTACCTAAAAAGAAATCTTTAAATGCGATTTCTGGAGAATCAATTTGTTCGTTATTTCCATGTGCGATAAACTTCATTACATAAGAAGTTTTAAAGATATTTCAGTGAAATTTTGTAAGAATGCTTTCCATATCACTCACTATGCTCTGAACTAGGATCTAAGCTATATGTGAATATTTAATTATTTTATAGGCACTCGAATATGAAAAAATGGCAATTTTTATTCAAAAAAATGTATTTTTTTACATATTTTGAAAATTTTCGGCTATTTTTGAAGATATTGTAAATCTCCTAGTTCAGTGCCCAGATAAGTGTAATAGAAGTGTGCAGCATAAAGGAAATTGAAATATATTTATTTGAATTGAGTGTACGCTGCCTGGCGTAAACGTGAAATTTTGCTAAAAAAAACAGTAAAAACCGCAATTTTTCAAAATATTAAAAAGATATTGCTAGAATTTTATGTTTTCTTATCATTTTGTAATACAACAGAACTAAAAATTATTATATTTTTTCAAAACTGTCCTTTAAAAAAAAAAAAAAAAAAAAAAAAAAAAAAAAAAAAAAGTGCTCCGCACGTAGGCAGATACCTTAAAAGCGAGGTATTTCGACACGGCTTCATCTCATGTTTTCATGTAAGTATGTATATTTTTTTCATGAAAGTTTAAAGAAGATTTGGATACAATTCTATTTGCAATAGGTTAAAATTTCAGAGTGTTCGGGCTACAAGATTTTATTACTTTCTTCTATATTTTCAAGAAGAAAGTATTGGATTCGTGTAAAAATTCAACTTCCGATTTTCAATGAATTCATACGCTTTAGAAAATCCTGAACACGTTTTGATGGTTTTTAGAAAATATCTATCCTTGAGTCTGTCTGTCACTTTGTGAGTCTGTATGTGACAAAAATTTTGTGACCAATGTATCTCAAGAACTAATGCACGGAATTTCACAAAACTTTAGTTTCAGTTAGACCTTCATGATAAGCTGAAACTGATTAGTTTTTGTAGTATATCGCTGCTGTATTGCCTTATTCACAATTACCACAATAGCTCTATCTCAAGAAATAATGTACAGATTTCCATAGCACTTTAGATTCAGTTAGTCCTTGATACAATTTGTTGTTGATTACTTTTTGGTGCAAATCGCTCAACAATTGGCACTGACGTTCTGCATTACTCATGATTATCGCAACAGTTATATCTCAAGAACTCATGCACGGATTTTCATGAAACTTCGGATTCAGTTAGTTTAAGTTAGTTCAGTTAGTTTCAGTTAGTTTGGTGTTTAGTTTTTGGTGTACATCCCCCTACAGTTGGCGCTGCTATGCTGCATTTTTTACGATTTTGAAATAGATGTATCGCAAGAACTAATATATGGATTTTCATCATACTTCAGTTTCAGTTTGTACCTGATGAAAATTGAACCTGGTTAGTCTCTGGTATACATCACCCTACAGGTGGCACTTCTATGCTGCAGTTTTCATAATTTCTTCAATAGTTCTATTTAAGAACTAATGCAAGGAATTTCATCAAACTTCAGATTCATTTAGATGTTGATATAAGTTGTTGCAGTTTGGGTTTCGGTGTAAAACAGCCAACAATTCGCGTTGCTGTGCTGCATTGTACATGATTTACATGATTTTAGCTATTGTCATTTCTCAAGAGAACTTCATATAATTAAAATCTCCATAATGGGTATAAATCGCCATTTAATTTTGTTACTGTGACAGCGAATTTTGAAGTATTAACATGTATGAGATAGAAGAAAGTTTTTGAAGAAACTGGCTTCTAAAAATATACAATCAAAATGAAAGCAAAAATATTTTTTTTTTTAAATATATCAAATTTGTTAATGTATCAATTGTCTTATAAAAAGGGGATAGCAGGGTTAAATTAGTATTTATGCGTATTAATATTTTCCTGGAATTGAAAATATGGACATTAGAAAATCGAATCAAAATCTGTAATCTAGAATATTACTTTTCCTTAAAAGTAAATGGAAAATATATGTATATCATTTATGTTATAACATATAATTCATAACAGGAAATAGCATATAGGCTTCTTTTTAATTTCTTTATAATATAATTTTTATAAATGCCATCAGTTTAACTGGGCAATATTCTTTTTATTTTTCTGTGTGATGCTAATTTTGTACAGCTTAAACACATATTTAAACAATATTATTGTTATTTAGTAAAATCTAAATCCTAAAAAAAGACATCTTTTTTTTTTTTTTTTTTTTTTTTTTTTTTTTTTTTTGAAAAAGTACAAAGAAAATTGGTTTCACCCAAATAAGTAAACAGTACAGAAAATTTAAACATTTTATAATTGTTAAACTTGATGAAAATAATATAAAAATATAAGAAACAGAAAAAGTAGCACATGTACTTTGCTACTGTTGAAGGTGTAATCTCTTCTTCGTATTTAATTATTATTATTATTACTTTTTAATTTTGAATAAGTAAATTAATTATGCCTGAAAACTAAGAATTCCGAAAATAATTTGTACAAATAAGTAATTTAACATAGATTTCATTCAATACAACATTTTTTATTGTTGAACTAATCATTGATTATAAGGTTAATGTATTTCTTTCTAGGAAAAGGGCACTGAAAGTGAATTAAGAAATAACTGCAGTAAACTTTTCACAAACTCAGGAACAATTAAGTTTTAAATTCCTCATATGAAGAGAAAGTGAAATGCATTTTTTCTTTAGATATAAACAGAGGTAACTTAATAATTAATATTTAATTTTACAAGGATTACATGTATTGGATTCAAGTGCTATATTTTAGGAGATTTCCTTTAGCTAAATGTCCTTAAAAATTACTTAAAAATACCTATTTTTCATTTACTAATAAATCCTTGTAATTGGTGCGGTTGGATTGGATTTTATTTTGTTTACCAGCTGATTTTTAAAGTCTATTTGTTGGCTTTCTTTTGAGGTTGTTTCATTGTTGTGAGAAAATTTTCCGATTTAAAGAATGTCATTATATTTTAATATAATTCTTGCCTTGAAGAATTTATATCGGACACAGAGCAAATAAGTCTTATTTTTTATTTTTTTATCTTTGAGAAATAAATTACCATCATAAACAGAACAAACCTTAAAGAATTCCTAAAGCACTCTTCCATTTCTAAGATAAAGAATGAACAAAAGTTTAAAAATTACAACGAATGTTGTTACCCTTTTATTGGGCAGATGATACAATACATAAACAGGGTTCTTTCCTGAGGTTTTGTCGAATCTTCCCTGGGGTTTTGTCGCATCAGCAAACGTGGGGGTGAGTTGGCAATATGCAACTCCAGTATGACCCCTTGTATTTTCCCCTCTTAATCGTTTTCGGGTTTAAAGTAACAAACTATTTAGGCATTTTTCTAACGGAAGCACTTAATTCATAGGATGACAGAATGATTGACATTCGGCGAATCCGGAATACATGAGGAAAATCGAAGAAATCCTATTGTAACACCAATCAACAATCAATTCATATATTTTAATTATTATAGAAAATGAGAAACAGTGAGGAAAATTTAAAGAACTCACTTTCTCGTTTTAGACACAATACTCTCTCTCTCTTTTTCTAAACCTCCTTATCTGACATTCAAACTTGATCTTTCGAACTTTGATCATCATACTTCTATGACAGATTTTGAAAAGAACAAAACATTGCAGACATTGCCGAGGAAATTTGGTAAACTTTTGGAAGCAGACGATATTTCAAAAACCATCAGTAAAAATATTGTTTTAAATTGTTTAAAATGCTATTAATAATAATTTAATAAATAATAGTAAAAACTTAACAGCCAAATTCTATTTATTTCAATGAACATTAATTCTTAAATGTTCTTATGCTTTTTTTGTTTTATTTTACTTTCATCTTCAATAAGTTAAAAAAAATATCGATTTGAAATTTATAGATATTTTAGAAAAGTTGATACATGCGATTTTTCCAATAAGTTCTGTATCAATATTACTTTAAAATTCACACCATTTTTAATTAATGGATTATGTGAGAATTATAAAATATGTAAAACTTTACTTAATTTATTGTTTTACCTTTAATTGTAAGCAAAATGTTAGGAAATAGAAATATTTTTTTCTCATTTAGAGATCAAGGATTGAAACTATTTTATGCTTCAACAGATATTACGATTAATTTTCAGTATTCGATAATAAACCATGAGGCGGCTTCACAAATCATCACCTCATCTAGTTGACGGCTGAAATTCCGGGATTATTTAACACTCGATCCGCATATTAAAGTGCAATTGATCTGCAAAACGTAACTTGGTGGAAACCGCCTGCAAATCTGATTTAGCACATTCGCTGCCGATCACGCACCAGCGCGTGATATGGTGTGATGTCTCAATAGCCAGTCACGCGCTGGCGCGGGAAAATCTTTCACTGATTCTTTGTTATAAAAAAGTAAATCGGCTTCTGGGAAAAACCCACTTCTACAGTGCGGCATTAACTATCATCACATCTTCACGTAAGCGGCAGCGAACGTGTTACGTGGTAGATCGGTAAGTTTATCAGTGTGTTTTGCATAACCTAAAAATAGGAAAAATTGAAGGACTGGGAGTAGGAAAACACAATAGATAACCTACCAGTCAATCACTAAAATCGGGGTATCAGGTTTTTCCTTCGAAGATATGATTGCTGACCAATTGTATTTTAATATTCGAAACGAGTTTTAACTAATCTCGTAATTTAAGTTGTCAACTCGACGAGGTGATGGTTTTGAAGCCGTTTCCTGGTTTATGATATTCAAAATTTGTATTTGGGTAAATTTTGTATGACGTAAAAATATTGTTAAAAATTGTCGAGATATTGACATCCATTTTAACGAACATTGATGTCATGATGGCAAAGTTTGGAAGTAGATCTTATTACGAGATGGCCCCACCAGTGGCCGAGAGGTTCGGACCTCTCAACTGGTAGACGGCAGGTGCTGGGTTCGAACCCAATCGCGGCTGTCGGCCTAACCGTTCGGAGTTTTCGTGGTTTTCTTCGAACCTTGTGTAAATACGGGTTAGGTTCCCTTAGAAAGACCCCCACGAAGGGCACTCCCCCCTGTTCCTATATCCCTAGTGTAGATAATCGGACGACAAAAATAAACCAAACCAAACCAAACCTTATTACGAGATTTTAATGAGCAGGAAAAAGAAAGAAAGAAATTCTTTGTAATTCTGGTTATAAATTGCTGACTGTGGCAACTTATCTGTCACTAGCTATTTTTCTTTTTCTTCTTTTTAGGTGCGTTCGTAATTATGTAAATACGTAGCATCTATAATTGTCGTTCAGTCCGTCCGTTTCTCTGTCCGTCTGTCTGTCTGTCCGCATATAACAACGCAAAAATTACCCAACTGAATCGTTTGAAATTTAAAATATATATTTATTACATAATTTTGTCGAGTCATTTCAAATTTCATGAAAATCGGATGCATAGATCAATTACAGGGACAATCAAAAGTATTCCGTTACATTACGGTCAATGGGGAAAAAAAGTTTTAAATAAATTTTAATAGTTTGAAATTTAAAATATATAATTATTACATAATTTAGTCGAATTGTTTCAAATTTTATGAAAATCGGATGCATAGATCAATTACAGGGACAATCAAAAGTATTCCGTTACATTATGGTCAATGGAAAAAAAGCACAAAATGCATTTTAATCGTTTGAAATTTAAAATATATAATTATTACGTAATTTTGTCGAATAATTTCAAATTTTATGAAAATCGGATGCATAAATCAATTACAGGGTCAATCAAAAGTATTCCGTTACATTATGGTCAATAGAAAAAAATAGTTTCAAGTACATTTTAATGACGTTAAACTCTTTCAAACATAATAGAATTGACATGAACCTATGAAGTATATATATGTGTACAGTAAAACCTCTAAATAACGGACACCTCGGGAACACAGAAATTGTCCGCTATTCGGAGGTGTCCGTTATTGGAAAAACCTCAGAGATACAAAAATGGCTATGAAATGCTTAATATTTCATTAATTGACATTTGTATGTTCTAAAACATCGATTATATGATAAATGAGAAATTAAAATTATTTTTTAAGCAATAATATTATCTTAAATAAAATTGTGCACACCTTTAACTGCTGTTTATTACATTGTTACAAAAAAAAAAAAAAAAAAAAAAAAAAAAAAAAAAAATCTGTTACAAAAGTTTACTTTTGCCTGCGATTACGTGTAATTTATTTTTCAATGTGATGTTATTGGTCATTATAGAGTTCCGAACGGGGATAGGGATTACACTTTTTGTTCATTAAAAACATAAAATCACAAAATCTTCTGGGGGGACATAGACATTTGAATGCTCTGGGAGCTGTCCCTCCCAGGCAACTTCCTGAATCCAACAGTGAACGTAAAAGAGAAATTTCCTCAGCCCATCCTCTGCATTTATCTGTGATCACAAAATTCGTGACTCATTGCCCTGATAAATTTAGAGACCGCTTTACTTTTTTTTTTTTTTTTTTTTTTTTTTTGTTAAAAAATACTTTTTCACCCTTTATCGTCGAAAATAGTGTCCGCTATTTGGAATGTCCGTTATTCAGAGGTTAAACATACAAAAATTTAGGTTTTGGGAGTGGGGATTGGAAAACTGTCCGTTAAATAGAGGTGTCCGCTATTCGGGAGTGTCCGTTATGGAGGTTTTACTGTATATACCGGGTGTCCCAAAAATGACTGATGGATTTTAAAATTCAATAACTTGCAAACGGTGACAGCTATTTAAAAATTTTTTGCAGGAGGGTTATGTATAATGACAGGAGTTTTTTTACCATAATTTTTTATTTTAGTTCGCATCTCAAACAATAGGTGTCACTGACGGCGATTGAAGGCCAGGTCGACGCTTCATTCAACACTGATCACCTGGCCTTCAATCGCCGTCAGCGCCACCTATTGTTTGAGATGCGAACTAAAATAAAAAATTACGGTAAAAAAACTCCTGACATTATACATAACCTTCCAGCAAAAAATTTTTAAAAAGCTGTCACCGTTTGCAAGTTATTGAATTTTAAAATCCATCAGTCATTTTTGGGACACCCGGTATATATATATATATATATATATATACATTAAAATCTACGGGCTGTTTAATAGCCTCTGCTTATCAACCAGGAGATATTTAATTGCCTTCTAGGAGGACTTAAAGGAATCGACTGGGAGCAGAGACTTAATGTCCAATCCTCACCTTCCATCGGTACAGCCTGTTAGTACTCTTGTCTAGTGCAAGGGCAACGAACGCGGATGGGCTTCCTCCAACCCGCTTGGCCAGCGTGGAGGGATTTGGCCACAACCCTTCTTATTTTACTATGAATTCACAAAACAAATCACGGCCCTCAGTTCTCGGTAGTCTGCATGTTCCTGGTTACGGCAGCGATCAGAGAGACATGAAGACAGAGGGTGCTAAGAATCACCGGGCTCGGCTTGGCTGCCATAAGTTGATGACCTTGGCTACGTACAATGGACGATTTCTATCCTCTGAAAACCGTTTACAGGAACTTGAAGAAGAGTTAGATAAGATCAACTGGGACATTTTAGGATTATGTGAAGTAAGAAGAAAAGGCGAAGAAAAGATTGATCTTGCCAGTGGACATGTTTTATACTACAGAGGTACAGAAGATGGAAGAACAAGTGGTGTAGGATTTCTGATTCATAAAAGGTGGAAGAATCACATTGTAGAATATGATAGTGCATCAGATAGAGTTGCAAGATTAGTAATACAAGTGTCCAAAAGATACAAGCTGCAAATTACCCAAGTTTATGCACCAACAATAAGTTATTCTGATGAAGAAATTGAAGATTTTTATGAAGAAGTAGCTGCAATGCATCAAAAGAGAAATTGCTACATAAAATCAATAATGGGAGACTGGAATACTAGAATTGGAGAGAAGAAAGGTGAATTATCTGTAGGAAATCATGGATATGGTATGCGAGATGAAAGAGGAAACAGATTGATTGAGTCTGCAGAATGTAAACAGATGCATATCATGAATTCATTTTTCAAGAAAAAGCCACAAAGAAGATGGACATGGCGTTGTGCAAATGGCTCAACAAGTGAAATCGACTACATCTTGACCAACAAAAAGTATCTTATTCAGGACTGCAGCGTTCTCAATAACTTCAATACAGGAAGCGATCACAGACTGGTTAGATGCAAACGGCTGTTAAATACTAAAGTGGAAAGAATGAAGCTTTTGCTACACTCAAAGAAATCAATCGATATTATAAACCTCCAGAAACATAAAGAAGAATTTCATTTGGAACTTCAAAACCGTTTCCAAATACTTCAATCAGCTTTAGAAGAAGAGCAAGATGTTACAATAGTGAACAAGAAGCTAACCAATACTCTACAAGAAATTGCTAAGAAGATAGCCGGTGATGCACAAGTAAAACAGACGAAGAAAATAACAGAAGAAACAAGGATTGATGAAAAAACGCAGAGAATTTAAAATGAAGAAAAATGATCCTAAATCAAGAGTTGAATATGCTGAATTATGTAAAACAGTAAGAAAATGCGTTACAGAAGATATCAGAAAATTTAACTGTGATCTTGTTAAAAAAGTTCTGGAAGATAACAAAAGTTTAAAATCAGCTAAGCGCAAGTTATGTGTTGGAAGAAAAGGTATTTTTGCGCTGAAGAGAGCAGATAGAACAATCACCAAAATCAGCAATGAAATAGTACACATGTTGAAAAGTTCTATAATGATCTATATAAATGTGAAGATCAGAGGGAAATCAACGTACACGATCAACGAGAAATCTTAACAGAAACTGAAGAGATAATCCCAGTGATGACAGATGAAGTTTTACAAGCTATTAGATTTATGAAAAAAGGTAAATGCCCTGGAGAAGATGAAATTACAATTGACCTTATCAAAGAAGCAGGAGAAAAATTTGGAAAAAGGCTATCCTTACTGTTTTCCAAATGTCTCAAAAAGTCAGATGTACCAGAAGATTGGAATAATGCTGTGATGGTGCTACTTTACAAGAAAGGAGAGAAGGAAAATATTAAAAATTACCGTCAGATCAGCTTATTGTCACTGATTTATAAAATTTTCACCAAAGTTTTAACGACAAGACTTGAATCAGCTCTGGACTCAGCTCAACCCAGAGAACAAGCAGGATTCCGAAGTGGATTCAGCACAATGGATCATATCCAAACAGTAAGGGGACTCATAGAAAAGCATAAAGAATATAATTTACCTCTCTGCCTTGCCTTTATTGATTATGAAAAAGTTTTTGATTCCGTCTACACATCAGCAGTAGTAGATTCTCTGGAGTACATTGGCATAGACAAACCTTACATCAATATCATAAAGAAGATTTACAAGAAAGCAACAGCAACCATCCGTTTAGATAAAGGAAAAGCGAAAATCAAGCTAGGAAGAGGAGTAAGACAAGGAGACACCATTTCACCCAAACTTTTTAATGCTGTCTTAGAAAATATCTTCAAGAAGCTGGATTGGGAAAACAAAGGGATTAGAATAAATGGAGAATTTTTAAGCCATCTCCGGTTCTCTGATGACATTGTAATTTTCAGTAACAGTCCTGAAGAATTGGAAATTATGCTAAAAGATCTTGCAGAAGCTAGCATCAATATGGGATTAAAAATGAATTTAGAAAAGACTAAGGTGATGTTTAATTCATTTACATCAAAAAAGAAAATTGTTTACAAGAACACTGAAATTAAAGAAGTGCAAAGTTATGTGTACCTAGGACAGGAAATATCATCGGATAATAGTATCATGAATGAAATCAATAGAAGAATAAGAAATGGGTGGAGTGCTTTCGGGAAGAAAAGTATTATTCTGAAGAGTAATATGCCTCTTTGTTTGAAAAGAAAAGTTTTTAATCAATGTATTTTACCTGCATTAACCTACCGAGCAGAAACATGGACACTAACAAAACGGATGATGCAAAAATTACAAACAACACAGAGAAGCATGGAAAGATGTATGCTAGGCATAACTAGAAGAGACAAAAAGAGGATAACCTAGATAAGAAATCAAACAAAAGTTTTTGACATCCTTGAAAGAATCAAGCAGCTAAAATGGAAATGGGCTAGGCACATTGCAAGAAGACAAGACAATAGATGGAGCACAAATATACTACAGTGGTATCGCAGAGATGTAAAACGACCAAGAAGACGAACCACAAGTAAGATGGAGTGACGAAATTAGAAAAATGGCTGGTGTAAATTGGATGACGAAAGCACTAGACAGAAAACATTGGAAAAATCAGGGGGAGACCTACATCCAGCAGTGGATCGAAAACGGTTGTTGTTGTTGATGATGATGATGATTAAAATGTACATTCTGTACAATCTGTGATGCAAAGAACATTTATGATTGCAGGATTACACAAAAGTATTTCACTACATAATGCTAAGCGGGGAACATTTTTTGGGGCGTGTTTTAATTATATTAAACTATTTCTCATTTTATAAATATGATATGTGCTGCTAAGGTGTAATAAAAGTTATTTCCTATATATTTACAGGAATTCAAAAAAGATTTCAGCCACTATATTGTATGCGAAGTACTGTCTACTGTAATAGCAAGATATGAATATTTTAAAAACTTCGTTATCGTACGAACGCACCTCATTTGCTATGCTTCACGTGCAATTTCCAACTTGCTTCATTTTATTACTCTCTTTTTTGTGTAAAACAAATGTTCATTGTTGAAATAGATTTAAAAAAAATCCTGCTTCAAAATTATTTAAAAAGCCATAAAAAGTTACCAAACTTAATTACAGTCTTCAAACAACTTTCATCGATTGCGTATTTCATTATGTAAAAACTGAAATTTTGCGATGTTTATAAGAGGTCTAAACAGCGTTGAATTCAGACAGTTTTCTCCGGGTTCACCTAAAAGTGTGAAGGAAAACATAATGGTAAACCTACGACCTTTGTGTCAACCTTTAAAATTGGGTTTTTTGGTGTTTTACACCAATATATGACTTGGCAGACCGTTGCGTTTTAATATACGAATCGAGATTTAAGTAATCCTAGATTTTCATCTGTGAACTTGATGAGGTGATTGTCTCTGCTGTCTGCCTCCCAGTCTATAAGGTTAAAAATGTATACATTAGCGAAAAAAAAGCACACTGACATCAATTATCTTATTAATTATCAATCTTAGTCATCTTTGCAACCGAATTCTTTTGAGTGTCTCTATTAATGGACAATAAATGTTATGTACACCATAATCTCTCTCTCTATATATATACTAAAAAAAAAACATATTGTAGTGGTGTATGTCTACAGTAAGCATGTGATTTCATTACACTCTAAAAAATAAATGTGTAAATTGGCTGATTTTACCCATGGATATGTGTAAATTTCTAAAATTACACACCTGTAGTAAAATTTACACATTTTTTCTCTGAAATTTGCCTATTTTTATGTGTATTTGTCTTATGAAAGTAAATGTGTAATTTGTTATCACTTGAAAAACTCAGACAAGTGTGTAAATGTTGAAAAATGCCATTATTTACACGAATTTGTGAGTTATTCTAAATTTAACATAATTATATATACACAGATAAGTGTGTAATTTTTTAAAAATGCATACTTGTCATAAAATTTACACATTTTGAACAAAAATTTACCTGTTTTTATGTGCATCTAACTTGTGAAATCATATGTACAATTTGCTATCTCTTTATAAACTCAAACAAATGTGTAAATGTTGAAAAATGTCTGGAACTACGCGTGTTACACATAAGTACAAGTAGAGAACGTTCGAAAATTCGGTCTCGGTTTCATTTTCGGTTTAAAAACTGAGTTTCGCCGAAAATTCGTTTTCGTTTTCGGTCAAAAATTTGAGTTTCACCGAAAATTCGTTATCGGCGACAATGCTGTTAAAAATTCGGCCGGACCGAAATTCGGCCGAAACTATCTGAATTCCAGAAATCTTCTTTCTTCCGTTGGAAATTTTTAACATGACTTGTTGATTTGAGCTGTTTCCGCTCAGATGAGAAAACACTTTATTTAATGCTATGAATGAACGTTATTGTTTACAATTATCGACCATGGCTGATTCATGTCGTGAAGTCAAATTTAACAAACATGCTCGTACATAAGCCGCTTTTCACCTGCTTATTAAAAGGTGCAAGCTTAACAGTAAGCGCAGGTGTTTCGAATGCTGTTCTTAAAAAGTTCTAAGATCCTATGTGGTTGATGAATTAATTACATTTTATTTTATATGAAAATAAAAAGTTTTGATCAAAGAAAAAATATGCACGCGTCCGGGCTTGGTTGACGATATAAATGGTGTCACACATTCACCCCTCCTCCTTCCCCCACAAAAAAAAAAAAAAAAAAAGAAAAAAAGAAAAGAAAGAAAGAAAAAATCCACCATACACACTTTCTTCTATCTTCAATAGAGGAAAGTATTGTAATCGAAATTTTTTCGACTTCCGGTTTTCGATGGATTTACACGTTTTAGGGGTCAGAGATTCCAAAAAAACATGTTTTTACAAAATGTCTGTCTGTCTGTGTGTATGTCGCCATTCTACCATCAAAAAGTGTATGAAGTTATGCATAGAATTGAACCAATTTTTTTGTGAATGTTTTTGGCTGTGGCAAGCAGGTCCTCCTTCAGTTTTGAAATATTCCGCCAGATGGGGATTTTTGTGCCATTTTCAATATTGTACCGACCAAAAGTATATGAAGTTATGCATCGAATTGAACCAAATTTTTTGTGTATGTGTATGACTATGGCTAGTTGGTCCTCCCTGAAATTGAAAAAAATCCGTCGGAAGGGGGCGTTGCAATCGCGATTTTTGTGCCATTTTTAATACTGTACCGACCAAAAGTATATGAAGTTATGCATCGAATTTAGCCAAATTTTTTGTGTATGTGTATGACTATGGCTAGTTGGTCCTCCCTGAATTCGAAAATAATCCGCCGGAAGGGGGCGCTGCAATCGCGATTTTTGTGCCATTTTCAATATTGTACCGACCAAAAGTATATGAAGTTATGCATCGAATTGAACGAAATTTTTTATGTAAGTGTATGGCTATGGCTAGTTGGATCGCTCTGAATCTGAAAAAATCCGCCGGAAGGGGGCGCTGTAATAGCGAATTTTATACCATTTTCAATATTGCACTACATAAAAGTGTATGAAGTTAGTTCTAGAACTGAACTAAATTTTTTGTATATGATTATTTTTTGGTAAGGCAAATAGATACTCCCTGAATTTGAAAAAAAAAATCTGCCTATCATTCTATTGTCCATCGGCTCGTGCAGAGACGAAAATTCGTTTTTGCTCCGGTTAATTGACTGAAGCAGAAATTTAAGATGAAAATCAAAATTGGTATGGTATTGAATTAAAATTATTAAAGCATTAAAATGAGTTACTGTTTTTTTAAAATATTTAAATGTACGTATGAGATAGAAGAAATTTTTGGGTTTGGCACATCCAACTAGTTTCAATTGCAATTCAACGTTATTAGAAATAAAATTTCAACATTTGTTCGATAACCTTTAAGAATTCCATAGTAACAAAATAATACTTACATTATCTACTTTATTAATTTACAGGGCCACATACAAATATTCTATTACATAATATTAAAGGGGGGAATACTGTTTGGGGCGCGTTTTAATACTATTAAATTGTTTCACATTTCATGAAAGTGAAATACGTTGTTGAGGTTTATTACAAGTTACTTCCTGTATAATAGAAAGCAAATAATATTTACAGAGACACACGGAAGATTTCGGACACTATATTATATCCAAATACTATATACAGTGCACCAAAATCTCAATATTTTTAATAACACGAATTTATTTGCAACGCTTGACGTGCAATTTCCAGCTTGTTATAAAATAATTATTGACATTGACATGTAAAATCATATTTCTAATACACAAATAGACATACATATATATGCACGTGTATGTATAAAGTTCAAATAAAATCAAAATGTACTCTCCCCACCTTCCCCAACATTTTCCCTCCCAAATCCCAAAGAAGGTTTGAAATTTTCATCTACTGTGCCCGATTCGCTATCTGTACCTCTAAGAAAAAAATATTTTGATGTAAATAAAATGTAATTAATTCACGCACAAAACAGAATGATTTTCAATTATATGAATTTCATATAATTAAACAAGTCGGATGTGGCAATCTCAAAATTTTCTTCTGTTTCATTCATGTTAATACTTAAAATTCCCTACCACAGTGCCAAAATTAAATGACAATTTATGATCCTTTTGAGGGTTCGAAAGGCACGCAATTCCGTGCATTAGTTCTTAAATTAGGACTCTTGTGAATATCAGGAAAATTGCACCATAAAAGCGCCACTTTTTGAACAATTTATACCAAAACATAAACTGCAATAATCAAGCTATAAAAGAATCTGAAGTTTGATGAAATAACTCGTGTAATAGTTCTTGAGATAGAGCTATTGCAGGGATCGGGAAAAAAACAGTATACCAGTGTCACCTGTTGAGCGATTGACACCAAAATTTAAACATAACTAGTTCATATCATGATTTATTGAATCTGAAGTTTGATCAAAATCCATGCATTGATTTTTGCTATTGTGGATATCGTAAAAAAAAGCAGCATATAAGTGCCACCTGTTGAGCGATTTACAGCAAAATGTAAACAACATCAATTCATGTCAAGGATTAACTGAATCTGATGTTTCACAGAAATCTCTGCATTATTTATTCAGATAGAGCTGTTGCGTAAGTCGTAAGAATGCAGCACATCAGCGCCATCTATTGAGCGATTTACACCAAAAACTAATCGGTAGAAATCTATATCATGGATCCCCTGAATATAAATTTTTATTAAATTCCGTGCATTAGCTCTTGAGAAAGAACTATTGTAAAGATCGTGAAAAATGCAGAATAGCAACCCCACTTGATGAGTGATTTGCTGTAAAATATAAACAGCATCAATTCATGTCTAGTTAAAACTGAATCTGATTTTTGATAGAAATCTGTGCGTTAGTTATTGAGATATATAGCTGTTGCGTTATTCGTAAAAAATGCAGCATAGCAGCTTCACTTGTTGAGTGATTTCCAGAAAAAAAATAATCAGTATCAATTTATATCAGATACTATTTGAATATTTGTTTTTATCAAATTCCATGCTTTTTGAGATAGAACGCCCACAAAATTTATATCACATAGAGACAGACAGACTTACAAACAAACATTTTGTAAAAACATGTTTATCTTTTATTTATTTTATTTATTTATTTATTTATTTATTGTATTTTTGACCTCATAAAACGTGTAAAATCCTTTAAAAACAGGAATTCGAATATTTTCACGAATCCAGTATTTTCTTCTTTTAAAAATAGAAGAGTGTAAAAATGTTTCAGGTATACATATGCCAATTTATCTTTACTGTGATTTTTTGTTAACGATCAGCTGTCTTTAACAAAACGCACTTCTGCGACAATTATTTCTGCTGTTTCAAAAGAAAAAAAAACTTGAGCCTGCTGCTTTGATGGCTCTGCAGGTGATAAACTTCTAAGTTTAGTACTATATGCATTGTTTGATTGCGCATATCTCATGTGCAGTAAAGAAAAACGCAGACGATTTTTAAATTACAGACAGTATAGTTCATTTGTTGATCTTTGGAATACACAGAGAACGAGAACATTTTCTTTGTAAAAATAGCCTTATATGTACGTATAGTGCGTCAAAGTTTAAAAACTTAAGCAAAAAATATTAGAAGAGTATATCAAAATTCTGTACTTCAGATAAAATATTTCCAAGAAAGTTTACAATTGCTTTTGACATGTGTAAAAGCATTCATGCCATTGCTTTTGTAAACAGTATTGGAATATTTTTTTCTACAATTAATGATAAGGATTACGTGAAAAAATAAAGAAATGCGTAGATGAAAAAAAGGTAGGACCAAATATTTTTTCTGTTTGCTTTTCTTTAAATTACAATAATTTTGTTGAAATAAATAAAAATCTATGAATAATCTATATAATTGAAGGAATGAGGCTGAAATGTCATAATTCTATTGTCTATTTATTTTTTCATTCTAGAAGTTTTTATTATTTTATTTTGTGAATGATTTTAATGAGAGGAATTTCAAAATATCTATACGATATACACTATCAGAAAATAATATGATTAACCCAAGAAAAAAAGAAAAGAAAAGAAAAGATAAACAGTGTACAAAAAACACAATAATGCATATAATCACAGGCAAAATTCATTAGTTCTAATTCAATATATTTTTTTAATTTTTTGAGATTTTTTTCGAATTTAGGTCTAATAAAACAAGTTTACAAACCAATTTCTTAATTTTTTCACATTCATTTGGATTTTACTTAGGGTGTCAACTATTTTAACCAATTGATTTAAGTTAGCGATTAAATCGTGATTTTAACTAACAATTAAAAAATCATTGATTTAATTCAAAATTGATTTAAATCTAAGTATTTTAAACGACATAAGCGTATTAATCTATGATTAATGTAATTTGGAAAGGTTCTACATGTATTTTTCCTTACTAATAAAGAAAAAAAAGCTTTAAATAATTGTTTCTAAGCTTAATTCCTGAGTCTTGCAAAACATTAAATACAATAAGTTTGTAAAGGTATAAGAAAACCTTTTTATTTAAGAATTATATCTAAATATAAATCTAATATAATTTGTGATGTCATAATTTCCTTTAAGTAATTACATTATTCATTCTTTTATATGAAATAAGCATTTCAAGTATGATAAATTTCTGCTAAATAAAAGAATAAAGAAGCAGAATATTATTTTTCTATTCTACTTTTGCAATTATGAACTTATACCAAATACTAGAGCTAAGGAAGAATAGAATAATGACAACTATTCAACAAATGTTGTAAAAAAAAATGTGTAACAGAAAAAGAACTAATTGATATAAAAATGCTAAACACAGTTTAATTAATATAATATACATATTTATTTATGTACAGCAATGTATCAATAGTGCAATACTGTTGCTAAATATTATAAAGATTTCAGATATAACTTGGATATTAATATATTTATTCTGTATGTGTGTATAAATCGTTGTAATTCTTTTTCACACACATATACACATATATATATATTAGCATGCACATACATTGTGTAAATTATGATTTATGCAATTAACAATAATTTTTTTTTACTACAAATGCAAATAATACTTGTTAGTTATGTTGTTTATGCCACTAATGAAACTACTTATTTGCAGTTTTTATTAATTCTGTTGATTACTGTTTCATTTTGGCTATTTGTTAAGGTTGCCACACCTTGCCCCTTATGAAATTAGCAAAATGTACCCTACCTTTTAAAATATAGTGAAATTTATTTGCAATTGTTGCCAGAATTATTTTTTGTAATAAATCTCTCCATACCGCAGTACTTATAAATATGTGTACCCAATATTTTACAAAAATGATAGAACTTTGTTTCTTGAGAAAAAGCAGGATATTATTAAAACATGTTATGTAAATGTATTTTTCAATTTGTAATTTATAGAAGGATTGAAAATTAATGATATTTTTATTTATCATACTAAAAAATTATGTACTTATTTTTATTGCTACTAAGCACATTAGTAATATATTTTCTTATGTAATAGTGTCTTTTTTTAGAACAAGCATACTGCCCTTTGTCTTTTCAGAATAAATAGTAACAACTGAATTATCGTTTTAGTAATTTAAGCATTACAATATGAATTATATACCTAATTAAAGATTGTAATCAATTTAAAATTAAATGCATCTACTGATAATTTTAATAAATGTAAAATCCTTATTTTTTAATATAGTTTTACATAATTATTGCAAAATATTAATGTATACAACTTTATAGTATTATATTAATTAATGAAATTACTAATTTACAGTTTTTATAATTTTTGTAATTACTGACTAATAATTAAATTTTATTAATTAAAGTGTAAAAACATAGATTATGTTAGTAAATAAAGGTCTAATTTTTTAGAAACCTAGAATCTATTAATCTTAGAAACCTATAGCCTAAACCTACATCTATTGAATATTTCAATGCTGGAGAAAAAAAATCCTATTTAAATAATAAAAAGAAATATGACTTAAATACAAAAATCCGATTTTTATTAATATTACTTTTTAAATCAAGAGCTTTTACATCCTAATTTTACGGAATTTTTAATTAATTTTTGTTGGCCGATCCGACGGAACTGTCTGGTAGACGGAGTGTTAAAATAAGTTTTGTTATTTATAACTATCCTCTAATCTTGTAAATAAAATATTAATGATAATATACCAAAGTGTGACTTTATTTTATGTATAGTCTGCAATTTTATATTTCATTCACATAAAAAAGTGATTAACTGTATATTCCTACTTTGTTTTTAGCTCTGTCTGGTAAAAATAAGTACGATTGTATGGATTTGTAACAGACAATTATATGGAATTTTTTTTATCACATTTCATTTAAAGCCACTATAGTAAATTCTTATAAATCGCTTGTATTATTTTATGACGATATCAAAGTGATTTTGGCCCTGGCAACATAGATCCTTGGAAAATCGTGCAAAAACTTTCATATAAGACCTGAAAAATGAGCTTTGTTTTAAAAAACAATAATCATAGATAGCAAGAGTTATTATTTTTTAATGTAAAAATTTTAAATAAAATTATAATTTCCGCAATGAATTATTAAAATTATTTTTAAATAACTAATTTTTTTTTAAGTATGAATTTTGCTTCAGTCAAATCATAATGCAAAGTGAATTACATCTTTTTATGAACGTGTTACATAACTGCGATATACACTAAAGTCAAAATGACCAGTGAGCATTAAGGGTGCATTCGAAAAAATATTTTTCACCTTAAACAGTTCGAAATTTTCTGATACAATTTCAGACTCACTTTTAGAAGTAAAATCACGAAACTTGCTGAGGTGACTTTCAAAGAGATCTATAAGATGTCGTGTGATTTTATTTTTTGTAAAAATTCATTAGAATTTGATTTATAAACTATTATTTCCTCAGTATGACCTTTTTTTTTTTGTTCCCAGATTTCCCGCTTCGGAAAATTCGGCTCAAAACGTTAACTTTAGCAGCATTTTTTTTTTTTTTTTTTTTTTTTTTTTGCAATATTTTCTGCATTTATCAAAAAATTGTCAAGCACGGGACCTAATATACTATCTAAATAAGAGAATCTGCCAGTTTGATACGCCTGAGAGCAAAAACGACTTCAAAAAAAATCAGAAAAAAGGCAATTTGTATTGAAATACACCCTTAATCGGAGGTCTTATTCATTACTGCTATCATCCATCATAGCATTTTTGCCACGTATGGTCTTACAATTCTCAACATGCGACGATAGTTAAACTTTCATGTCAAAGTTTACTTGATCACTTGAGCAGTTTTAGATCGTTATTGCTAAAACGAATTTTGTAAAATTAAAAGGGCTAGACAGCCCAGAACAGATTTTTTGTTTCAAGGGTAGGTTCATTTATTTTACAATTTAATACTTGAAAATTAATATTATGGATGAGAAGTGTGTTATTTTCTGCTTATTACAAATTTGGAAAAATAATTTATCATTTTTGTGTTTTAAATCATTTTTTTTTCATGTTTAAATCAGGTTAAACCACATATTCTAACATTAGAGTAGATATTTGCAGTTTTAACATTATATTGCATTTAAAATAATTATTTGATTTAAATATTATCTGTTTCAGCGTGCTTATAATATATTTTGCTATAAACTTCGAATTTTCATTATTTTACATGCTATACATTTCTTATTTCATTTTCTACCGATGACAAAAGAGAGCTTTTCATAGATTTCAATTCATGTTTTTCGTTTGTGATTTTTAAATTGAAGACTTTTTATAAGCGTATTGCATTCAAAAACTACAATAAAAATAAATATAAACTTTAAAAAGATGTCATTTGATATCAGAAGAAATAGTTTTAACCTAGGCCGAAAAATTAAAATGTTTACACCAAATCCAATTACAGAAACAGAAGCAATTATAAATTTTTGAACGATCAGATTGAACGAACATTGATTTTTGATCTTGTTTTCGACTACTTAGACTACAAATCTGTTAAAAGGAAAGAATACGCCAAACATACGAGTTTGTCCTTCATGCATTTTTTTTTCGGTAGTGAAAACACTTAATTCACATTTTACATTCTAAAGTATAAGATAAAACTATGTACACAAAAATCTGTGTATTTTAAATATTGCACAAAATTATGTATTTTGCATGTTACGCAGACATACGTGTAAGAACAGAATATTACACATAAATCTGTGTATTTTGCATGTTACACAACATTATGTGTATTTCCCTAATACACAGAAATATGTGCAAAAACTGAATATTACACAGATATATGTGTAAAAGTATTACACAGAAATATGTGCAAAAAATGAATATTACACAGAAATATGTGTATTGCCCAGCAATTTACTCATTGAAGCGTGTATTTTAGGAGTTATCAGATAATTTTTACACATTTGGACTTATCATCAAATTACACATTAAAGTGTGTATTTTGAAATTTACACATTTGGCGCAATTTACACACCAATTTACACACACAGACATGTCGTTTTTGTATCATCGATTTACACATTTTTGAGTGTAAATTTACACATTTATTTTTTAGACTGTAGGTTTAAAATATCATAACATCATTAAAATGCACCACAATCGAATTTTCCTTATAGATCACAGTGGAAATTCCTTTGTACGTTTCCGAAAACGAACTGTGAATTCTATTTATTCGACAATTCTGAAAAAGTATGTTGTTGTCGATAGCTTTGTTGCATATTAATCTCGTTATTTTTTTAACTATTGCAACATCAATAAAATGCATTAAAAATGATTTTCCCGCAGATCATAATGTAATAGAATTCTTTTGAATGTCCCTGTAAACGAACAATATAGGTAACCTACTTCATTTTCAAATCGAGAATTTTACTGTTACGCTTATTAACATATAAAAGAATTTCAGGGCAATCTGAGTATATTTAAGGGAGTTAGAACACGGACAGACAAACAGCAAAATAAACACTTCCAACTATGTTGGAAAGTGTTAAAAATGAAAACTGCTGATCACAGCATTAACTATGAAACAAATCTGAAATTGCACATCAAGCGTAGAAAATGAGATGCATTCGTACTCTAATGAAGTTTTAAAAATATTTAGATCTTGGAGTAATAGTATACAGTATTTCGGAAAGAGTATAGTAGCCAAAATCTTCTTTGTGTCCCTCTAATTACTATTTACTTTTTATTATGCAGCAATTGAGTTGTAGTAAATCTCGATAATATATATCAATTTCAAAAAATGTGAAATCTATATATTAATAAAATAACAAATCGCTCTGTGTGTGTGTGTGTGTGTGTGTGTGTGTGTCTGCGATAGTTAGCGAAAACTACGGTACGTACGAAGCTCAAATTTTTTCTGAGAGTAGCCCAATATCTCTCCTGATGCACCTGACGCTCAGAATTTCGAAATTCCAATTATTAACTGAGTAATTAATTAAAATCGAGAGGTCACTCTCATAAAAAATCATCTTTTACCATTTTTTTTCTCTTTCATATTTTTACGGTTGGATGGTTGTGTAAAAATTTTCGCAGAAGTAATAAGAAAGCTGAGAGAGAATTAAAGAAACCCATGGAGAAATGAGATAAGTGGAGGTGAAGTAAGCCTCAAAAAAGGTTTGCAATATGAATCCATTTATCGCTCAAATTTTAATGTTCCAAACAAAAGGACGTGGAAGGGATTTTGTATTATAATACGAATTGAAAGAAATGAATTACAACTGAAGCATATTTTAAGAAGAAATAGCAAATTTTTAAAATGGTCTTTGTTCTATTATTATTTATTAAAATAAATATTCGCTTTTAAAATAAAAGAAACTGGAAAATTAGCAATAATTAAATGTCAAATTGAAATTAAATAAGATATTGAAAACATTTGATGCGAACTAAAAATTCAATTACTAAAAGTTTCCTAATTTAATGTAATTTTAAATACTTTATAACGTAGATGAAAAATGTTTATGACTTAATAATTGCATATAAATAAATATTTAAAATATATTGAGGAAAACGTTCTTTTAAAATCATGTATGAAAATTTAAGTAATAAATATTAATCTAAAATATAGATTTCTGACTGCAGACGATTTTAATGTTTTAACAAAAAAATGTTATATTTTCAAGCAAAACGGTAAAATAATTTTCTATATTGATATTTAAAACACATATGATAAAATAATTAATAAATTTTTACCGGTGAAGCGATAGGTTAGTTCTTTTTAAGAAACAAGAGCAAAAAAAATATGGGTTTAAATCTGTTTCAATTGATAGGCGTGTCAAAGCACGTGCTTTTGTCGGTACTTAATTGGACTTAATGTAGGGTTAAATTTTCAGCATCACCTCCAGAGATAATACTTCCACTCTATTAATTTCTTTTTACTTTATGAAAGAAACCAATTTGAGATTTTGACATTTCAAAAGTGACTGTTTTTTTCCCAAAGATCTTTAAAATTCATAGACTGGCAAAATGTCAGTTTAACTTAAGATTTTTGAACACAGCTGTTACGTCGGATCGTTCGTACTTCGTACATTAGAATGTACAGGGTGTGCAGCAAATAACACCCTGATTTCAAAATTAAATTAATCAAAAACAAAGATCAAATAGAATTATGCAGTAAACGATTTGTTTATCAGGTAAGCTGTAAAAATCTTATACAAAAGTTTTGAACGGTAAATATTTTGAAAAGGTTGTGTTCTGATTGCAAAGAATGCTTCTATTTGACATTTTTCTTGCTTTAGATTGCTACCAGAGAATGTGTTTTTCTGCTTAAAGTGCCACATTTCATAGTTTTTTTTAATTAAATTTTTGAAATTTCGAAATTCTAAAAATTTACTTCGAAAAATCTTTAAAATATTACACTGTAAGCTGAAAAATTATTTCTCTGTAGGCAATCTAAGACAAAAAAAAACGATAAGAGCAAGACAAAATAATTTCCGTGAACATAAACCTGACTCAAACCTAAAAAATTCCATTTGAAAAAAAAAAAAAAAAAAAAAAAAAAAAAAACTGAAATTTTATGCAAGTTACATATGAATCCGATCAAAATATTCGAAAGAACCATAACCAGATTCGAATAAGACAAAATAATTTCCGTGGACATGAACCCGATCCGAACTTACAATTCCATTTGAAAAAAATACCTGAAATTTGAATCGAACCAAATATGAACCTGACAAAAATATTCCACAGAACCATACCCGGATACGAACAAAACAAAAAATTTCCATGAACATGAACCCGATCCGAACCTAAAAAAACTGAACTAAATCTGAATCTGACAAAAATATTCCAGAGAAGCATATCCTTATTCGAAAAATGCAGAATAATTTCCGTTGATACGCAACCCAACCTGAACCTAAAAATTCCATTAAAAAACCGAAATCTGAATTGAACGACATCTGAACCCGAAAAAAATATTCCAAAAACCCAAAACCGGATCCGAGCAAGACAAAATAATTTCCCTGGACATGAACTCGACCAGAACCTTAAAAATCAATTTGAAAAAATATCTGAAATCTGAATCGAACCAAATCTGAATCCGACGAAAATATTCCAAATAACTATAACCAGATACGAACAAGACAATATAATTTCCATGGACATAAACCCAATCCTAATCAAAAAATTTGTTAAAAAAAAAAAAAAAGAAAAAAAAGAAAAAAGAAAATCCCGAAATTTGAACTAAACTTAATCTAAACCTAACAAAAATATTTCAGTGAAGTATAACCTCATTAGAACTAGGTAAAATAATTTCCATAAAAGTACAACCCAACCCGAACCTAAAAATCCCATTTGAAGGAAAAAAAAGCACGGAATCTGAATTGAACCGAATCTAAACTGAACAAAGTATTCCAAAAAACCATAATCGTATCCGAAGAAGACAAAATAATTTCCATGGACATGAATCCAATCCGAACCTAAAATTAGGATGTTCTACAAAACATAATGCGCTCCGTAGCGGTCGAAAGTGAAACTAAGTACTTAGCGCGAGATGGTTAAGATATTTCGTTTATAGTTAGAACTTGGTTTTAAATTAGAACTTGGTTACAGTTAGGAACTATAATACTATATACTAACCTTTTAGCTAATCACCGAGAATCGATTTCATTCACGGTATAATCGGATTTAAGAGTGATATAATTAGTTTGAAATTCAAAATATTTCACTTGGGATATGTATGTGAAAAAAGTATTTAGTTAAGTCACTTAACAGTAATTTTAAGGATAAATATCAACACTTTAACACGAAAATCAAGCAATCGTTGGACACATATTCCCTCCTGCGTTTCCCATTGCAGTTATTTTGGGTATTTTTGCAGCTAAATATTTTTTTTTTTAAACCGATTTTTGACACAGTCAGGGGGCACGTATTTAATATTATGTGCACTGTAAAAAAATTGACCCTTTTGCTGCATCATCACTACCCCGCTTTTATAGAATATCTGTCTTTTGACCTATGAGAATGCTCCATAATAGGCTGAAGTAATCATTTTCTATAAAAGCGGTGGAGTGACGATGCAGCAAAAGAGTCAAATTTTTAACAGTGTATTTACACATATTTCGAGTTAAAGATAAAATCATATAAATTTGAAGTTCGTTTAACATTATTATTACGGACCCGGGCAACGCCGGGCGGGTTAGCTAGTATTTTAATAAAATGAAAACGCGCACCAAACAATGTTTCTACACCATTATGTAATGGAATACATTTGTGTGGCCCTTTAAATTATTAACAAATATTCTTTGCATTATAGATTGCACAGACTTCATAGATGCATATAAATTTTATTATGTTCGAAATAGTGTAACATCACTGAAGTGTTCTTGAAATTATTTTTTACCGTTGGCCGTAATGTAACAAAATACTTTTGATTGTCCCTGTAATTGAACTATACATCCGATTTGCATAAAATTTGAAATGACTCGACACAGTTATGCAACAATTATATATTTTGAATTTCAAACGATTCAGTTGGGTAATTTCTGCTCTGTTCTATATGGGCGGACAGTCGGACAGACAGACGGATGGACAGATAGACGGACGAACAGATTGAACGATGACTATAGATGCTACGTTCTTATATAATTACGAACGCACCTAAAAAGAAAAATATAAATATTTTCTTTTTCGTAATAATTTTATAGCGTTCAAAAAATTTCGGAGTAAATAGTTATTTTAATATACTAGTTCTAATTTCATGGGAAAATTTCTTCCCCTCACGCGACTGAAAGTATGCTGAAGGCATCTGGCAACGTGCCGAATGTTCCGCTAGCCATTTTGTATTTCGCTGTTGAATTCAGTTTAGCTCCATTTGAGTGATTAATGAGCTTTGAGAAAGATTAACCTAAGCTAAACATTTTCTAGCGTAAAAAAAGTGCATTTTCATTAAAAGTTTTGTTAAAATGCAAAAGCCGTATGAAGGCATTCTTTTGTCTTAATTTATTTGTGCTGATTTAAAAGAAGATAATGAATTAAATGGCTTTTCCTTTGAACTATTTTAAAAATTATCCTCAGTAGCATTATTTAGAGAAATTATTTTTTTAATTAATTTAATTTAAAATAAAGTATGTAAAAATTGTTACAGTTTATATTAAAATGTATATATTAGATTCAGATAAGCTAGAAGATAGTGGTTATAAGTTAATCTAAAGCAAAAACTAGTCATGAGAAATGCTGACGTCATACTGACTGTGGCAACACCAGAATAAAATATTTCTTATTAATTGCAATTATTTAAACTTCGAAACATCGTACATTTTTATATTTTATGAGGTTATCACGCATACTCGTCATAATTCCTGAAAAGAGTATATTTATTTATATTAAGAGTATTATTTATATTATTATTATTTATTTATCATTAATATATCGATTTGCTATTTATATTATATTTATATTAATATTAATATTTATCTGCAAGTTATAAGCAAAATACTTGGTGATATTTGACATTGTTTTTATAAAAATCTTAATTTCTCAACGAGTGTACGTGTTGTCCTCATTAAAATGACCACAGTTTATTACAAGAAAGCTGCTAATCATGTGCTATAGTTTCAACATTTACATTAGTTTGTACAGGGTAATCCAAAAGACAATTGTTCTTCTTCAATTTTTTTCTTTCCCCTATAGGGTTTCAGAAAAAAATCTCCGCGAAAATATATGACATGACCAGTGTTAAATTCAGACACTTTTCTCCAGGAGGGACTTTTGTATCTCCGAGGGGGGGGGGGGGGGCATTATACGATTCCGGGAGGGAAATTGCAATTTTTGACCATTAAAAACACAAAATCTCAAATTATCCGGGGGGGGGTGTTTAAATGCTCCGGGGTGGAATGTCCTCCCCGGGCCACCTCTTGAATTCAACACTGTATATGACGCCTACTGTGCTGTTTACACACATGAAGTTTCAGAATAATCCCTCGTGTATTTTTCTAGACATTAAGGAAAATGTTTAAAATCGCGAGTCACTGGTCATCATTGGGCATATAGAGAGCAAACCACTGATTATATCGCTGTCCGAAACGCATGTAGAAATGTTTACTGTATACACTCGTGTATAAGTCGTGGAATTTTATTATCTATAATTAATGTAATTTGATAAATATTGCACGCGCGGCATTCTGCTAAGCTTGCAAGATTAGCACAAAGTCAGCCTATAGAAATAGATTTCAAAAGATCTAAAATAATCTTTCATGCAACTAGTCACCTTGAAGCTATCATAAGAGAATCCATCGAAATCCAATAAAGAAATAATATGTAATGGTGCACTATCCTACGATATTAATGCAATCTGGAGAGATTTAATATATGATAGTTAAACCTGTGTTTTTGAAAATATTTTCAATAGATTTTCTATTTCTCACATTATACTATGTAGCCCCTGGAATAAAGTGGATTGTTTCGGATAGAGACTTGAGGACGCAAAGCGGCAACAACAGTTTTTGGGTTTTTTCCATTGAGGAGTACCGCGTAAGTGTCGGTCGGAAACGTTCTAGATTTTTTAAAAGAACTTAGATGTATTTTTAAGCGATTTTACATGTTTTAATGCCTCTTATAAACAACATGCATTCACATATATTTTTATGAATTTAATCAGGATTAACGTTAATTTGCAAAAATTTTAATTATAAATAATATTTTTTAGTTCTTACATTTAATAGTAATACAAATTATGTAAATACTTCTGTTAAATTAGAAACATATTCATACAGATCTCAATATCATTCAACAGATAAACATGGATTATTTCCTGCAGCATTAATATGACATGAAAGTACAGATGTTATAGTATAAAAAAAGAGAGAAAAAAACACGACACAAAACAATGAAAGAAGTTGAAAATTGATTATACCAGCACGCATTCACTGTAACCTTGACTTAATAAGTCTGGAATAAAGAACAGGTATGGCTAATAAGCGAAACCTTATTAAAATGAATTTTTTTTATGTTGCACAAACAAGATTTTTCTGAACCATAAATTGTTCAAAGGAAAAAAGATAAGCATAAAACTGAAAATTATCGCTTTTTAAAAACGATCTTTTATAAACATTCAAAGTTCATGTTCAAAATCACGGCTATTTTTTTATTTTCATTTCATGATTTTCTTCGAAAATTTCTGTTAAAGTGCATTAATTTGGAGTGGGTATGGACTCTATTATGAAAAATATTCTGATCTTTGTATGCTTGATGAAAAGATATAAAAACTGAATTTATTTAAAAATATTAAATTTTTACTGTGTTTCTACTTATATAAGCCACCAAATAAATAAATAAATCAATAAATAAATAAAATCTATTTTTAAACTAACGTTTTATGATTTCTATAATGATTTCTCAATGTATAATCCTAAACCAATTTATATTAAAATACTGACTTACAATAAAGGTTTTTTTTAGCATTACACTCGTCACTTTTTCTTATAATTTATTTACTACATTTATTTTTTCCTATATTCTATCTTTACAAGAAAATAATTTTAGATTCGTGAAAATTTCTGAATTTCGATTTTCGATGAATTAATACGTTCTTAAAGGTCTTAAATACTATTTGGTGCATATAATATAAAACATCACTTTAAGATATCAATTTATTTTTAAATGCTTTATGTGATCTATTAAAAATAACACAAATACCTTATAGTTTTACATGTTTCATTGCTCTTACGGCAACTTTTTCAAAAACAAATAAATGATAAAAATAATTTTTTTCAAAAAAAATCTTCAAATCAAAAATAAACAGAAAAACATAAATCACGGGAGCATGAGCATAAAAAAGTAAAACTGGAAATAAAAATGAATAAAAATAATTGTGAACGTGAAATATTACAAATTATTGTTTTAAAAACCTTTGAATTCTTTTTATCATTTATTTGTTTTTGAAAAAGTTGCCGTAAGAGCAATGAAACATGTAAAACTATAAGGTATTTGTGTTATTTTTAATAGATCACATAAAGCATTTAAAAATAAATTGATATCTTAAAGTGATGTTTTATATTATATGCACCAAATAGTATTTAAGACCTTTTAGAACGTATTAATTCATCGAAAATCGATCCAAATTTTAGGTAGCTCCATGGAAGCAAATTCATTGCAAACATTGTCTCTACGTATGAAGATTTCGATTGATTCTCTTATGATTGATGGAAAATATGATCTAGAAGGGTATATTATTCTGCTACTTTTAAAATCTATTTGTAATGTATTTGTATCATTACAAATAGATTTTAAAAATCGGTCGGTATGTGACACACATTTTGTGGGCATTCTATCTGAAGAACATATTTTCACAAAACTTCGGATTCATTTAATCTTTAATATAAATTGATGCTGATTATTCAAAAAAAAAATCATTTAACCGATTCTGTTTCATAAATTTTTAGCTGTTATTATACCGTTACATAAAAAGTTCTACGGATCCCAGTTTTCTAGAAAAAGTTCAGTAACTTTACAGATAAAAAAAAAAAAAAAAAAAAAAAAATTGAAAAAATAATTGTTGTTCTCGGTAGTGAATTGGGTAATCTAAATTACACTCTTAAAACGAAAGAGCGGCTTTGGCTTCTCAGGAAACAGCTGTAATTTATTGGATCGTGAATGAGTTGTTTTTAAAACGTTTTACTCGTCTTGATTTAAATTGCTTTTTTAAAACTACTCATCTTGATTTAAATTGCTTACAAACAACACGCTACTCGAGTTGTTTCAACTTTTTTTGAGAAGCTGCCTTTCAAATCGCGAGATGAGTTAATTTTGGCTCAACATGAGTTATTTTGTGGCTGCGGTTTTAAGAGAGTATATCTGAATCTTTTTATTGGTGGAATTCCGCAAAACAGTTGGTTTATTTTATTCGTTTCCTGATTGGTTCAAGTTTAATGTCCAAAAATGGAATACTTCTATTTTTTATTTTATTCGTTTTCTGATTAGTCCAAGTTTAATGTTCAAAAACGAAATATTTCTGTTGCCACAATGACAAAAAGGGTAATTAAAACTTTAAAAAAAAAATAATAATTTAACAACAAATTGTGATAGATATTTCAAACAAATTTCATTAAAAAGTGCATTTTTTCTCTACGCAACGGTGTAAAAGATTAAAATGTGCAATATTTTGAAATTGAAAAAATTGTAGTTCCGAAAACTGTAAAACTGAAATTTCATGTAAAATTTGTTTGTGAT
Source organism: Maratus speculifer (assembly GCA_964019185.1). NCBI lineage: Eukaryota > Metazoa > Arthropoda > Arachnida > Araneae > Salticidae > Maratus > Maratus speculifer. The sequence continues at coordinate 201,086,194 of OZ025301.1, forward strand.
GGGTCCAGGAATATTAATGTTTAATCCATGTCGTACGTAATATGAGGCGTTCAGAAGTCCGTCAAATTAACTCCATCCAATAAAAGTGCACATTTTAAACAGTTAAAGTTCTCAATCTTTAATCTATTGTTCTTTTATCATTGGTCTAGGAATATTAATGTTTAATGAAAGGCGTACGCAATATATAACTCGTTATGATTATCCTAAAAATGATGTTTATTATTACTATTAATTTAAATATAAAATTTATTTATAATTCTGTAAAATTTGTATCTTTAAAAATATCATTTCCAAATAATCGTTGTAATTTGTTAAATTATTTTTTCTTCTTTTTCAATATAACTTAAATGTTTCGTTGTTGCATTTTCACAGTGATTTTGCACAGTTCGCCGAGCGTGATGCAGAAGTTCATCATTAAATTTAATGTTTATTCAGCTCCCATAGAGTTGTACACATTACATGGAATATTGGGCGATTTATACCCTATGATGCCAAGCTAATTTGAAAATGCCTTGAAAACAATATATGAATTAATAATTAAGTTGTAAAAGTATTAAAATGTTGTATTGTCATTAGAAGCACAACATTGTACATTATTAGCCCAAGGCAGAACCCGTCGACGGGTTTCGACGAAAGAAAATGTTTAAAAAGGAACTGTTTCATTGATTTATAATAAACCAACAAAATTAGTTACAATAAAAAATGCACCACACATTGGTAAGTCTAACTCTTAAATAAATGATATTTAACCTAAAGTTATAAAACAAAATATTACTTTTATAAAACTCAGTTGTAGGAATTGTTAAAAATAAACTTTAATCGTACATGTAAGCAGTACAAAATAATAAAGATCTGTTATTATGATAAAGTTATTAATTAAGACTCTTATGCTAGTATTCCAAAATGAAAAAAAGCTAAAAATCATTCTACTTTGACTCAGTCATAGATTTGTTTCTCTGTGAAATCTAAGCACATCATCATTTTCACCATATCAAAAAAGAAAAAAAACGTACAGTCGGCTCTCGTTAATTCGAACTCGCCGGGACCACAAGAAATGTTTGAATTATCCGAAGTTCGAATTACGGAAAATATGAAATGAAAACATGCTTAATATGGTACTATTACAAAAAAATAATATTATTATAGTGTTTTTTTAATTTATTTCGTCTGTTATCATTAGAACATGACTTATTATTAAATAGGAATGTATAAATACATAAACTAATCAAAAGATTAGAAACAAGAGAATGAAAAAAAAAAAATTGAAGTGTCACTGATGGACAGACGGAGCATTAAGAAAGTGGATATCAAATGCATGGGATTACATGTACACTCGTTCGGAACAATTTTCACAAAAATCAAAGAAAGAAAGTTAATCAAATGATCTGAAATCCGTGAGAAAGAAAAGAAAACTGAAAAATCAAAATTCTCATTAGTTCGAATTAAACGAAGTCAAGAGAAAATGAGTTCGAATTAATGAAATTTTTAACGTTATTCTGCTATTGAAAATTTCGGGACTTCATGTTTAGTTCGAATTAAGCGAAGATTCGAATTATCCGATTTCGAATTAACGAGAGTCGACCGTATTTAATTTGATCATTTTGAAATCATTTTAATTTAAAACTTGAAGTATCGATGCTATTAGCTGAAACAGATATCAAAGAATTTATATTATTTTAAATGTAAATAAAATTTTGTAAGTGAAACCGAAATTCACTAGTTTTTACAATAAACGATGTTTTGACACAGCACGTATTTTTGTCTCAATTTTTTTCACTTTAAATGAGCAAATTGTGACATAAAAATACAGTTATATGCTCTTTTCAGACAAGTTTTCCTTTGCTTTTAATAAAAATAGAGAACTTCTGTTGCCACAATTAAAAAAAGGTATTAAAAACAACAACAACAACTAAATAATAATAATATTTTAAAAACTAAATTAACATATAATTTTCAAACAAATTGCGTTTAAAAGTACATTGTTTTCTCTAAATGACGGTGTAAAACTTTAAAATGTGCGATGTTTAGAAACTTAAAAATTTGCAGTTGCAAAAATTGCAAAATCGAAATTTCATTTTAAATGTCAAAGTGTTGCCATTCGCAAAATGACGTATTTCTTACGCACAGATACGTTTGGCTTTTATAATATAGATGGATAATAGTTCTAATAAAGCCGCAAGTGGGTCAAAAATCGATTGCACAATTCCCATCTTTACATACAGAAACGAGAGTGAATTAAATAAAAGTTACAAAAACGTATAAAATATAACATATACAGTAAAACTGCAGAAAGAAAATAGCTGTGGACTGAGAAAAAAAATTATCTTTTACCCAACTTTCTGTTTTAGCCTTTATAAATGACGACACTTTAAAAATGTTGGTCTACAAAACTACACTATAAGAAAAAGAAAAAAAAAAGAAAAGGATGAAAAAAGAAAAGAAATTTCTAAAATTACTAAACTTTTTATAGGAATCTGAGATTTCTAAAACTTTTTATGTATCGGTAATAGCAAAAAATCATTTAATTGATTCTGTTACATGAATTTTTGCTGTTACCGTAACATAAAAATTCTAGGTATCTCAGTTACCTAGAAAAAGTTTAGTAACTTGACAGATTTTTTTTAATAGTTTAGTTTTTGTAAAAAGTTCAGAAATCTGTATGTTTACTGAATTTCTATCCGATCTCCTCACTGACATGGAGAAGCGGGATCCTTCCTCCATTTATGCTTTACAGAATAGGCAGGTAACAGTGCTCTCTATAAATATCAGATTCATTTTTCTGGTATTTAACTTAAGACTTATTAGGCAAGTAAAGAAGTCACATAAAAGATTTTCGCACTTACCAGATTTGTTAAAACGAAATAGAAATAAAAAAACACCACTAAAAAATTTGTAAAAAAAAAAAAAAAAAAAAAAAAAAAAAAAAAAAAAAAGCAAACGGAAATTAAAGTATCAGTAGGAAACCCTCTTGCTTACAACTGAGCGGCGCAACGTTTCCCTACAGCGCCTGTGCATTTCAAAATTACGTTATACGGCATCTTATACAACATGGCTTCTCATCTCGAGTCCCCCTATTGTTGCAGTTACATAAATAGTTCTACGCGTCCCGGTTTCCTAAAAAATTCTAACAAGGAAGATCTCCATACGGGCATACTCCGAAAAATCTGAAAAAATTACAGAATGTTCTTTTCATGATGATATATACGTTTATAAAAAAAATTTCGGCGGAAACTTCGTACCCTGTCCGTAAAAAAAATAATGAAAATTTCGTTATTTGGCAATTTACCATCGGTTGGCCATAAAAAGCAATTTCAAAAAATGTTTTTTTTTTCTTTTTTGTGTCAAATACATTTCAAAGGAAAAATATTTCATGTTCAACGTCTTTAGATAAATTAAATATCTTTGGTTTTCTCAGCTTTAATTTGTTTTAAGTATAATTTCGTTATATTGATATTTATATATATTTATATTCAAATTTAACCATCAAAATTTGAGATTTAAAACGAAATTCAAATTTAAATTAATTAAAATTGTTTCAACTTCAAAGTCCAGTTGAGCATTATCAATTCAATTTTGTTGCTATGGAACAACTGGCTCTTATTTTTGAATATGCTTAAATGTATGAAAATAATTTTACTGAATAAGAATTTTATATAACTACAGCGATAAGTGTGATAAGTGATATATATATATATATATATATATGTATATATATGCATGTATGTACATAATAAATTAAACTTTCTCATTGTTTATGTTTAATTTAATTGAACTCCATTTAAACGGATTCTAAAAATACAAAAGTTTTCAAGTTGCATTAAAATCGTTTGCTTTTGGCGGGGAAAAGTGCTGCTCGCCAAATCGTGTGACATTTTCGTCTTTTAACGCCAAATATTCGAAAGTTTTATACATGTTTTCTTATTCAATTTCGCCGCTAATTTTCACTGATCTTTTATTACATACATGAGTAGTTTAATTAGTATTTTTTCAAAAAAAGCTGAGTATGCCAGTATGGAGACCTTCCTTGTAAGTCATATTACAATTGTTTTGTATTACAATACAAATGTGCATCCGTTACATGATTTTTTTCTTTTTGTTGTAATAACGTAAAAAGTTCTAGCCCTCCCAGATTCCTAAAAAACTCTTAGTAATCTTATAGACTTTTTGTTTTACAGCGCAAACATGTATCTATTACATTAATTTCTTTTGTTGCAGTTGCATAAAAGTTTCGTGAAAAATTCTTAGTATCTTTATAGATCTATAGGCCCCACCAGTGGCCGAGAGGTACGGACCCCTCAACTGGTAGACGGCAGGTGCTGGGTTCAAACCCAATCGCGGCTGTCGGCCTAACCGTTCGGAGTTTTCGTGGTTTTCTTCGAACCTTGCGTAAATACGGGTTAGGTTCCCTTAGAAAGACCCCCACGAAGGACACTCCCCCCTGGTCCTATATCCCTAGCGTAGATAATCGGACGACAAAAATAAACCAAACCAAACCAACCTTTATAGATCTATATATATTTTATTTTTTAGAGTGGCAGTACTCCTTCCGATGAAAACATGAAAATTTCCCGTTTTATACAGAATTTCGTTACAAACGGGTGGTCGTTTAACCGGTATTAGTTGATTTCAATTTAAAATTCTTAGTACCAAACTAATAGTTACATCTAGGAGCTGTATTTGTGTCCTCGGAAGTAATTCTGATAATGTACTAATTAAATATTAATTTTACGATGAAAATATTTACAATGACATGGTATTATCGAAGTAATATTGATTTACTTTTGCAATAAAATGCCAATGTTGGAGAAATATTGTCTTTGTATTGGCAATAAAATAGAAACTTATTTCTTGGCAATATTGTTGAAGTATTAACAAATAAAAAACAAAACGAAGATAGAACAAAATTTTTTGCCGATAATTCTGATATTAGACAACACAAGGTATAATCCATACAGATTAATTTAAAGCCAATTCAATTTGTCCAATATTATTTCATAAAATAGACTTACTTTTTTAAAAATTATTAAAAAAATATTATAAAGTACTTAGTTTTATCCTAGAATTTTCATTAATTTCTTAGAAATATTAGTAATACAATGGAATTAATTCTTTCAAATAAAATATGTATTTATACAGATCATAATATATGAAATATTTTATACGACATTAATACGACGTAAAACTACAGATGTTCTAACATAAAAAATGAAAGAAAAAACATGATAAACAATGAATGAAGGCAAAGATTGAATATGCCAGAATGCAGCTGCTATAACCTTGACTTAATGCGTCTGGATCACTGAGTAGTATGACCAATAAGCGAAACCTTATTAAAACGAACTTTTTTATTCATGCCGCACAAATGAGATATTTTTTTTGTGCCTGAAATTGTCCGACGGAGAAAGCAAAAAGCATTATAAGTAAGGATTGACTGAAATCTAAACTGAATTTTGGTAACTTATATATTTTCGTTTACAAACAAAAGCGAAAATGTCTAAATTTTTTTAAGTTACTAATAAACGTATAATGTTAATTAAATATACGTGTTGAATAAATAGTTATAATTAATTAATTATACGTAGCCCAAGTTGGCTAACTGTGCATCTGACCAAAACTTTTCACTTTCATACAAAAAAAAAAAAAAAAAAAAAAAAAAGAAGGCAATTAATTTTTAAACGACACAAAATGATTTTCTAACTAAACAAATATCCTCAAGTTAAAAATTTTTAGGTATACAGGCCCCGATTTATCTTTCATAATGATTTTTGTAAATGATCATCTGTTATGTTGTACAAAAATTGCCTCAAAGAGTATTCGAAATTTTTCTGAGTTTTCAAACTAAAAATTTTCTATCTCTGATATGTCTGCAGTTTTTTATGAGTACGTGAAAAACATATTTAAAGTTCAGTCGTATAGGCATTGTTTGTTTTATAATTGGCATTTAAATCTTGAATCAGTCATGACGGAAAAACGAATTGTCTGCGAATTTCAGATTTTGGCGAAAGTGAAAACGAAACTAAATTTTCTGTTAATCTCTAATTACATGTGAAGAACGATGTATTTTTTTTTTTAATTTATTATTGACATCGTGCAATTTTCAATATTCATCTGATTCTGCAACATTTATTACATTGATCATCACATACTATCTTTTTTTTTGCAGCATTGCATTTTATTTGCAGCAATGCCAAAATTTACACTCCAAAGCTGGAACAGAATTTAAAATCAATAATTCTAATTTTGGACAGGATATAATCATTGCTGGTTAAGATGATAAAATCAATAGAAACAATATTTGTACAATTTTGGTTGTTAAAATGAATATAATTTTGCAGTGTTTTTTGATATTTTTATTACGATTTAATTTTAATATTCTTGGTAGCAAACTGATATACATTTAGAAGCTGTATTGCAGTTCTAAAAAACATTTTTAATAAAGTACAGGTTGAATACTGGTTATACGGTGAAAATATTTACAATGACATGATGCTACTGCAGATCTTACTTTTGAATTGAAATGCCAATGTTACCGAAAAATATTGATTTTGTATTAGCAATGATATGGTGAGCTATTTCTTGTCAATATTTTTCAAAGATTGGCAAATTCTAAACTTCGAACGATGATATTCTTCAAACTTCATGTCGATAACTCTAATATTGGACAAGATAATATCATTGCTGGTCAAGATAAAGCCAATAGAGACAATATTTGTCCAATATTTTTTCGTAAAATTGATTTAATTTTTGAAATAGGTTTTTGTTATTTGATTACATTTTTTATTATTAGGTATTTATTTTTATCCTAAGCATTTGTATTAATTTCTTGAAAGTAATAACAATACTATAGAGGTAATTTTTTTAAATGAAATAGTATTTAGATACAATATATGAAATATTTTGTATGGCATTAATTCGACGTAAGACTACATATGTTCTGACATAAAAATGAAAGAAAAAACGTATAAATAAAGCTAAAGATTGATTATTATAATACCAAAATGCAGTTGCTATAACCCCAACTTAATGCGCCTGGATCACTGAACAAATGTGACCAATAAATAAAACTTTATTAAAACGAACTTTCTTATGCTATACAAATGGGATCATTTGAAGATTGAAATTATCTAACGGAAAAAAATACCTTATGCATGAAATATTATGTATTTTTTGACTTAACATAATATATTTTTTTTCAATATTCATCTCAATTTACTACATTTAATATATTGATTATCATCTATCATCTGCTTTTTTATCATCATCTATCATTGATTTTGATCATGTTTTTGATCATTATATATCATTTGTCATATTTTTATAGTAGTAACAAAAATATTACAAAATTGAAACAGAATTTTATGCTAATGATTCCAATGCTGGTTAAGAAAACAACAAATAAAAATAATATTTGCACAATAATGTTTTTTAAAATAGATGTTGTTTGATAAAAGGCTATTTAATTTTCTACTGACTTTGTCACCTAGCAACCAAGATATACCTAATTATTTCAAAGTGTAAAAAGTTTTCTGTGCAAACGATTTTTTGTGATAAATGCATTATCTGTTTTATTTCTTCAGCTTTTACCTAAGCTGTGTGAAACAATATTCTTTTTGTTTTTGAGTTTGATTAGAATGTTTTTTAATGAGATATGTGAAAAAATGTTACGGTTTTTATTGGAGTTGTGTTTTGTGAAATTATTAATGTTCGAAAGAACCTGAGTTGAGTTTACTCATGAGAATAAACTGTTTAAAATGAGAGATGCGTATTCAATTTTGAGTTGAGTAAAATATTAATAAAGTTTCGAACAAATTGAATTCTTCATATGGTCCGTCTCTACGGAGAAAAATCAGCGAGTTGTTCTACGTCAATGATTGAAGGATAACTGGTGAATATTTTGTGCTGTTTTGCTATTTCTTCGATGTTAGAACTCATCTTTTAAAGAGCCAAGAGGGGTAAGTGCACCCATTTAATTTTTATTCATTAAAAATGAGTATGAAAGAATTAAAAGCAAAAAAGAAAATTTTCAAAACAAACTTGACAAAATTAAAAGAAAAATTATCGAATACTGAGCTAGAATTAAATGAATTAATTCTCATAAAGGAGAAACGGAATAAATTAGAGAAAAACTTTTCTGAGTTATTTGAGTCTATTTATAAGATAAGTAAAGAAGATGAAATTGAGGATTTTATTAAGGAAAACGAAGAAATTAATGAAATTTTAGAAATAATGGAATTTGAACTTACCAAAAAGTTGTCAAAAATGAAAGTGCAAACTGTTAATTTAGAAAACGCCACAAAGGCTGATAATAATATTAAATTGCCAAAGTTAACTCTTCCTGTATTTACGGGTAATTTGCATGAATGGCTTTCCTTTAAAGATATATTTAAGGCTACTGTTCATGAAAATTCTAATTTGTCAGGGTCAATGAAATTACAATATTTGAAGTCTTCATTGAGAGGAGATGCCTTTCGTATAATTCAATCTATTTCAATCGTGGATTCTAATTATGAAGTTGCAAGGTCGCTTTTGGAAGAACGGTTTTCAAATTCGAGAGAACAAGTTTACGCGCATTTAAAACGTTTTATAAAAATATTCCTGTTATTCAGAATGAGTCCCCAGCAGCATTATTAAATCTAATAGATATAACAAATGAATGTATTAGGTCGTTAGAGATTTTAGAACAAAAAGTTGAGGGGTTTTCTACTACTATGTTTGCTTATATTTTGGCTCAAAAATTAGATGTAAATACAAAAATGTGGTGGGAAAGACATCTTAAGCGGGATAATTTACCGAGTTTAACTGAATTGCTAGAATTCTTGAGAGACCACGCGCGTACACTAAGTGCTTCCAAACAAGTAAATATAAAGCGAAATTTTCAAAACGAAAGCCAAACAAAGCATAGCTTTTCAAAGGTAACATCCATGGTTGCGAGTTTAAATGAGAAAAATATGCGCAAATGTGTTGTATGTAACCAGGAAAATCATAGTGTTTTTAAATGTTCCAAATTTCAAAAATTTAATGTACAGGAAAGAGTAGATTTTGTGAAAAAAAAACAATATGTGCTTTAACTGTCTTTCAGAATTCCACTGCGTCAAAAAATGTAACTCAACATTCTCGTGTTCAAAATGCCATAAACGCCACAATATACTTCTTTGTTTTGATAGGCGTGAGAGAAATTCCAATGCGGTGGGAAACACAAAAAATTATAGTGATAAGGAAGTGCCAAATGCATTGTCGACGAATGAAAGTAAACCAACATTAAATGTTGACGCCATACCATTTGAGTTAAATAACCAAATTCAAAATTTCACTGGTACTTCAAATGTGAGATCGAATAATGTTAAAACAGTTCTTCTTTCCACTGCTATTGTTTATATGAGAGATAAATTCGGAAATAAAGTTCCGGTGCGTGCTTTATTGGACAATGGTTCAATGAGCAATTTTTTAACATTGCAGTTAGTTGAAAGATTAGGAATTCGAAAAGAAAAAAGTAATATTTCGGTATCGTGTTTAAGTGGATCCTCTGTAGCGGTAAAAAATAAAACTACTGCCTTGATCAGTAATAATTCGGGAGATTATAGTCGGGAGTTAGATTTCCTTATCATACCAAAGATTTCGCAAATTATGCCCTCGAAATATATTAATATTTCAGAGCTAGGAATTCCAGAGTCTATTATTCTTGTTGATCCTGAATTTAATAGACCAGGGAAAATAGATCTTTTGCTAGGAGCTGAAGTATTTCTAGAATTGATAAAGGTGGGTCGTATGAAGCTACCAAATTCTAAATTAATACTGCAAAATACGGTGTTAGGTTGCATAGTAAGTGGGAGTGTTTACGATTGTAACGATCAAGAACAAATACATTGTGGGTTAATTACTGAAACAGATTTAAATTTCGAAATGAAAAAAATTTGGGAAATTGAAAGAGTAGAAGAAAGTACACCATTGAGAAATACAGAAGAATTAGCATGCGACACCCACTTTATAAACACACATCAGAGAGATATAACGGGCAAATTCATAGTACAAATGCCGTTGAAAAAAGATCCTAGTTCTTTGGGAGAATCAAAACAATTTGCGGAAAATAGATTAAATTCACTTTGGAATAGGCTAGTCAAAAATCCAAATCTTTTAGAGTTATATTGCGCATTTATGGCAGAGTTTAATGGCTCACATGCAACTTCACCAGGAGAATCCCTAAATTCCGTACAGCTTAATGGAGATGTCATTCAAGATGATTTGTTTAGCATAATACTTAGATTTCGTACACACCGCTATGCATTTACAGCAGATGTAAAAAGGATGTATCGCATGATACTTATCGATAAAAGTGGACCAGTTGTGACGAAAGCAAAAATTTTCCTACAAAGACTGTGGAGACTGCAAATTGATTGGGATGAAAATCTCCCTACAGCTGAGCTTGATGATTGGTTGCAGTTTTTAGAATCATTAAGAGCCATCAATAATATAAGTGCTGTTAGATACATTTTTACAAATAATCCAGTGCAAATTAAAATTTGTGGCTTTTCAGATGCTTCGGAGAAAGCCTACGGTGTGGCATTGTATGCTGTGTCTTCAAATTCTTCAGGAGAGCAAATTTCTCAGTTGCTTTGCAGTAAAAGTCGAGTTGCACCAATCAAAACAATCACTATTCCTCGCTTGGAGCTCTGTGGTGCAGTTTTATTAGCCAAATTGATGAATAAGGTTGCCAAAATCTTAAAAGTTCCTAAAGAATCTGTTTACTATTATTCAGATAGTACTATTGTATTATGTTGGATTCGAAAACAGCCGTGTGACTTAAAAACCTTTGTGTCATCACGTGTGGCTACGATTCAGAATCTTTCTGATATCAGTCATTGGGGACATGTGGCTTCTTCTGATAATCCTGCTGATCTTGTGTCTCGAGGTGTAGATCCAGACAAACTTCTCCAGAGTAACTTATGGTGGAAGGGTCCACTATTCCTAACACAACAAACTGAACCTTCTTTAAATACTGTCGAACTTGAGCAAAATGATAAGGATCTATACAGAAGTGAACTTAAAAAGACTTTTTCAGAGACTTCACTTTTAATATCAGACTGTTCATTTTTTATTGACTATTTTTTGCAATTGAGTAATAATTATGCTAAATTAATAAGAATTCTTAGCTATGTTTTCAGGTTCATTCAGAATGTCAAGAAACCAAAAGAAAGGTATTCAGGTAAGCTAACATCTGCTGAATTGAAGAAGGCTGAGCAGTTTATCATAAAATCTGTTCAAGAAAAAGAGTTCAGTTCTGAATTCACATTGTTATCTAAGGGTAAGGAGTTATCAAAAAATAGTAGATTACTTTCATTAAATCCTTTCTTGGATAAAAATAATTTAATCAGAGTTGGAGGTCGTCTCCAAAATAGCACGGTAAATTATGCCCAAAAACACCCAATTGTACTGCCCTCTAAACACAAATTAACAGAATTAATTATCGAGTTTTATCACAAAAAATATCTACATATAGGACCACAAAATTTACTTTATTGTGTTCGAAGAGAATTTTGGCCTTTAAACGGTAGGGCTATTTGTAGAAAAATTGTACATAAATGTATTACATGCTTTAGGGCCAAACCTAAATTGTTAGAGCAAATTATGGGCGAGCTCCCAAAAGAAAGAATAAATGTAGACTTTGTTTTTAATTGCACAGGAACTGATTTCTGTGGTCCATTTTTGATTAGATATAGAGGTCAACGTAAAGGCATTTATCATAAAGTTTATGTTTGTATTTTTATTTGTATGGTAACAAAGGCAGTGCATTTGGAATTAGTCAATGATTTAACATCTGAGGCTTTTATTGCAACATTAAAGAGGTTTTTTGCCAGACGAGGCAAACCTCGAAAAATTTTCAGTGATAATGCAGGCAATTTTGTGAAGACTAATGTAGAGCTTAAAAGGTTGCATGAATTGGTAAACAAACCAGACCAGAACCTTACTAATTACTTGATATCTGAAGGTATTGCTTGGGAATTTATTCCCCCTAAAGCTCCAAATTTTGGAGGTTTATGGGAATCGGGAGTCAAGTCCTTCAAGTATCACTTTAAACGTGTTGTGGGCAACTCTAAATTAACTTATGAAGAAATGTTAACTATAATTGTCCAAATTGAAGGTATCTTAAATTCGCGCCCGCTTACTCCCTTGAGTACAGATATTGATGATTTGGAGGTCTTGACCCCGGGACATTTTCTTATTGGTCCCCCACTTAATGCCATTGCTGAATCTGACCTGAGTAATATTGAAGATAATGGACTAAAATTATGGCAAAAGACCACTAAAATGGTTCAGACCATCTGGAAAAAGTGGAAAAATAGTTATTTAAGTACATTGCAGCAAAGGCATAAGTGGATGATATCAAAAAACAACCTCAAAATAGGAGATATGGTTGTAATAAAGGAAGATGATCTTCCAGTGTCTAAATGGTTATTAGGGAGAATTGTAGAAGTATTTTTTGGTAATGATAATAGAATAAGAGTTGTAAATATAAAAACCCCAAATGGAATATATAAAAGAGCAGTATCCAAAATTGCTGTATTACCTCTTGAAAAGTAATTCAGTTTTTATAAGAAAGTGTACATTATTGTAAAATTTCTTTATTTATTATGTATTATGTAAAATTGTTTAAATATTTGCTTAAATTTAACTTAACTGTGACTCATTTATATTGTATTTAATTGTATTGTTCTTTACATTTTTTACAATGGTTGTAATTGCAGTGTTTTAGTTTGAAACCCCCCTCAGAGGTTTCAAGAGGGGCGGTATGTTTGATAAAAGGCTATTTAATTTTCTACTGACTTTGTCACCTAGCAACCAAGATATACCTAATTATTTCAAAATGTAAAAAGTTTTCTGTGCAAACGATTTTTTGTGATAAATACATTATCTGTTTTATTTCTTCAGCTTTTACCTAAGCTGTGTGAAACAATATTCTTTTTGTTTTTGAGTTTGATTAGAATGTTTTTTAATGAGATATGTGAAAAAATGTTACGGTTTTTATTGGAGTTGTGTTTTGTGAAATTATTAATGTTCGAAAGAACCTGAGTTGAGTTTACTCATGAGAATAAACTGTTTAAAATGAGAGATGCGTATTCAATTTTGAGTTGAGTAAAATATTAATAAAGTTTCGAACAAATTGAATTCTTCAGATGTAATTTCATAGATTTTATGCATTTTATTGCAATTTTTTGCATTTTATATTTTCTTAATATAAAATGCATGTTTTTTCCTGGCAATACTTTTCATATATTTCTTAGAAATATTAACGATATGAACCATGGAGTTAATAGTTTTTAATATTTTAAAATTTTCCCCCTCAAACGAATAATAATAATAATAAAACTAACAGCAATAAACGTAGCACAATTTTCAAAACCGCTCATTTCGTACTGTCTGCCGCATTGTAATGTATTAATTATTCCGCAGAATTTAGGTCGGCCATTGACATTGCTTTTCCTTGAAGACGGCTTTTTCAAACAAAGTTCAACAATAATTATTTATATTCTCGTCTAGCACTTTAAAAAAATTGTAGAAAGAAAATTATTTTTTATGTTATTATCAAACGTTATAAATTTGAGTTCAAAACTTAAAAATAATTATTTTTCCTGTTCGTGGATAAACTTAGCTTGTAGGAACAATTAGCAATGAAAACCTACAGAAGAGATATTGAAGTTTCGAATATCCGGATGTAAAATAATTTTTAATTTAAAGCTTTATATTTACGAGGTTAATGACACGGAACTTAAAGTAAATAATAAGAAGAAATGTCATTAGATATTGTGGATTGTATTGTAAAAAAATAATTGAAAAACAAAGGAATTTTTGAAAAGGTTTTGGAAAAGTTTTCAATCCGGATTTTCAGAGTATTTCTAATTCTGAGTTTTATTGCTTGGTTTAAACAAAATAAACAATGAGAAAATTTTTCCTAATTCGCTGTAGTAATTCCATGCATTGTCTAAAGAAGTAACATATTTAGAAGACTGGCTCTAGGCTTACGTGAACTTACATAGAACATAGAACATCCCCCAGGTCATCAAACCACAGTGGCGTAGGAACTTTCTACAAATAGGGGGAGCCGGGGCACATTGTGGAAAGTTAGTGGTGGGGTGGGAATCATTTCATTCATTTAGGAGGTTTTCTTCATAGTGCTGCACTTTCCACAGACAAGAGAATACAATAGAAGCATATCAAAAGATCACTAACTCTTTAATCCAGTTAAAATAATATTTATTAGATATACTTGATGCATAGAAATTTAGTTTATGGACGATCCCGAATATAATATTCAAATTTAAGGATTCTTTCACTCGCATTTGCCAAAAGGTAAAAGTTCTTTCTGTTGGTTTGCTTACAAATTTTTTACAAATCTTTGCCAAATCAATTTTCAAGGCATCCTCTTTATAAATTAGTAGTAGCATCAAGTAATTGAGTATTCTGTAGTAAACCCTTAAGACCTCTTTTCTTTCTAGTAATCGAGAGGGTTTGAAACGAAGAGAAAAAAGGTGAATGCACAACTGAGTGTGCTTACCCCAGTGGCGAATCCAGAGACTAGTTTTTTTTTTTTTTTTTTTTTTTTTTTTTTTTTTTTTCTTGGGGGGGGGGGGGGACGATTTTAAGTGACATGTAATCAATACATTTACAGTTTCTATCAGTTACCTCATTATATGCAGTTAATTATTAAATGTATATGGATTAATTAATGTTAATAAAATATTATAGAATAAAATGAAGATAATTTTCCATCTGAAAAATGCACCGTTCGCTGCTAGAATGGTAGCAATAAAGATAGTTTACAAACAACCATTTCTGTCATTCAATCTACCATTACATTTCTCTCATAGCGATCATTGCAGGTATCGACTTGGCAACTCAGGTTAATCATATCAGATATTTGTTAATCATAGACCAATCAAATTACCGGACTCACGTACAATATAAATCATAAATAATGAATAAGTTTTTCTTGTTGACCCATAGTATCGTTAGCTGCCCTTTCTATGTATGGAAATTGAATGAACTGAAATATGACCTGTTACAAAATGCACCTTATTCTCTTGATTTGGCTAATTCTGATCGCCACTTATCCCAACGGCTAAAAAATTTTACGACAGAAAAAGTTTTGCATGAAAGTACACTGTTAAAAATATTGAAAAAAATTGGCTTCATTTTAAAAGATTATCTATTTTCTGACCAATGTGAATGCTCCACATCGTTTTAAGATCGTCTTCATTGACCAGAAAATAGGTAGCCTTTAAAAATAGAGGTAATATTTTACGATATTCTAAACAGTGTAGAAGTGAAATTAGCTGTCGACGACTATTTTGAAGGACTTGAAGAATCGAACTTTCGTGATGACGAATGACTTAACAGCATTGTTGGATGAACTGCATTGAACTTCAAAGAAATTATTCAGAAAAATAAAACCTATTTTAAAAAAATCTCATTTTCCCTTTCATTACGAGAACTTTTCAAATCAAACTCGGATTTTTTTTTTGGGGGGGGGAGGGGGGGTGGCACAGCTTCCTTAGCTCCCCCACTTCCTACGCCTATGTACCAACCAGGTGGTTTATGGGCTGGCTTACCCTTAAATTAGTGAAACAAATATCTGAAAAAAACATTTATACACAAAAATTTTAATAACATCACAGATGTTTTCATTAGAATTGCAAAATGCAAAATGTCTGCTTATTCCCGGGTTTATTTCCAATAGATCCGCTATATTCCCATGTTTATTCCCATAGCACACCTGGTTTATTCCTACAAAGCACGGTTTATTCCCAGATTTAAATCGCGTTCTTTCTAATCTTTGCAACTCTAGTTTTCATACATAAATTGTAATAGAATTAAGCATCTCGTGCAGCTAATAACTTGATCGTTGAGGATATTTTACAAACATGAACAAAAAGCAGAGAATAAACATAACACGACCACGAGTAAAAAAGGAAGATGTTAAAAATTGATGTTGATTGTTAAAAATTTTGTTCTAGTTTGAACCAAATTTCCGTGCTCAGTAGCTGCCACTATAGAATGGTGAAATCTCGTACCAGCATTTGAAATTTCCTATTTCAACCTCGTAGCAACTACTGGAATTATGCTTCATCAGGAGCTCCAAATATTGATTCAAGATTTCACCATCTTAAAATTGCAGCTATTGAGTAGCAAAATTTTGTTCAAACTAGGACAAGATTTTTAACAGAGCAGTGGTGGCTAATTCAGGCATTCCTCGTGACTGTTTAAAAAACTATTGTGACAAAAATCCCCTGTGTCCATGCGTTTGATCGTACTAACCAAAAGTATCTTCCTAGGCGTCTAATCGCGATAGACAGAAGTGTGCTCATATATGTATGCGACACGCTGTGTCATGTTATGTAAATGTTTTTGTAGCAAAGAACGGAAAGGATTTGAGATTGGTGAAACAAGAAAAGTTAATTTATGTTTGGATAATATGAGTGTGCGTTGTTCCGTTGTACTCTGGAGGACTATACTTATGAGCTCTGAATAATTTTCCTAACAATATTTAAAAAAATCACTAAAAGCAAAAAAAGTACAGGAGCTGAGTTTAGGTGAGCTGCGGTGCAAATTAAGTTCTGCTTAGAAAAATATAACAGCTACAGAAATTCACTGTAAAAAAAATGAACGGACGATTTTACGGCGATTGTACAAATAGTTTTTACTGGCGGCAATCGGGACACCGCCAGTACAATTTACTGTTTTTTAACGGAAAAAATCTTGTAAATTGAAGAAAATTTTTCTGTTAAAACGCACTTAATCTTACTGGCGTCCCTTTGGTCAGTACAATATCTGTAAAACAGTCCTTTTTTATTTTCTTTTTTTCTTTTTTTTTTTATTATTTTTTTTTTACAGTGTTTGCTAACTAATTTGGGGACACGACGGCAGTAAGAATAATGCTAGGCAAATCAATGGGTCTTACAAACGAGAATTTATCTCCGAGCTTCATCACAGATAATGTTATAGACAAGGAAATTTTTTCAATAACACAATTTCAGATTGAAGACTTTTGGTCTGAATATATTATTTATTTCATAATACTGATTACATTTACAGTATTTAATAATCCTAATTAGAAAAATAAAACTTAGTTTAAAATCCTTATATTTCTATAATTTTCTTGTGTTTTCGTTTTTAGTTTATTTTTATATTTACATTTATACTTTATTTTATTTTATATTATTATTTTTTTTTCGTTATCCGATAGGTGTTTACTTACCTGATGACAGGCTTTAAAAATTTCCATCTCGAAATGCGGTCTGTGTGTTATTTTGCATTTTATAGTGTTTTAAACAAAGTTTGATTTTTCTGCTTGGGATTCATAGTCAGTTTTTCGTTGCTGCTTCATATGTATTTAATGATCATACTTAGTGTTTTGAATAGTACAATTAAAAGATTGGCATGGCCATGGCGGATTAAAAAATAATAATAATAAACACTTCTGCTCTATACAGTACAAAAAGAATCATGTCTTGCAGTGCAAGCTTTTTTTTTTTACCATCAGTCCCTTGATATCACACCATCTCAAGACGTATGCTATGTACAGGAAAAATGGCCAGAATTACATGGAATTGTATTTTAGAACAATTTCGTAAGAAATACACCCATTATTTTTTTTCCGTATGTTAAAAATTCTGAAAAAAAAAAAACTGCAGATCTTTGTTGATTATGACCCCTACAACTCACCCCCCCCCCCCCCTCTCAATTCAAAACTTTCTCTTTCTCTCTCTATATGAATCTTTTTTATAGACACGATAACTTCAATAATTCTACACAAATTTCTTCCAAACTGACATATAAATTCAAAGAGTAGAAAATCTCAGTCCAGTTCGTAATTGGGCAAAATCGGATCAAGTGGGTGGAAATAAAAAGGGGTTTTCTGAAAACCGAAAACACCCCATAACCTCTCTATTATAACACGTATCAAATACGTTTAAAATTATTATTATTTCTCGGGAAAGTTTACAAAAATCATGTATCGGAGATTTTTGATAAAAGTGAAAATGGGCTTGAAGGGCTAAAAATTATAGTTTTAAGAAGAAAAAATCCACAACTTCGTTAATTCACACGAATTGGCTTAAATTTATTATAAATCTCCTCAAGAGCCCACATTACTAAATGAAAAAGACCCGGATGATAATGTTAAGTCTATGGGGCTGTTCTTTTCAAATATCTTGCGAAAACTTTAATATTTTTACATGATTTTTTTTTTCATATGATAGCTGAGATTTAAAAAAAACTCTTAACTTTTGAAACCGGTTAGAACTGGTTCTAAAAATTAAATAATCATAATATAAAAATTATAGGTACTTCTAGGTTATTCGTCGACCAAAAAATTATCGCCAAACTATAAGATTAAATGCCAATAATGGATGATCGTGAATGTCACATTCAATGACATTAAATGCGATTCACGTGTTTAAAATGTCATTAAGTGATTTTTATTTCGACTTTTTATTAATATTTTTATTAAGATTCTACTAATTATTTCTTTTTCGTTATTTAAAATAAAAATTATGTCAACATGCATAATTTGGCTATTAGTTTGGCGATTTGTATAATTTGGCGAAATTGGTCGACGGGATAACCTAGAAGTACCAAATTATATTACCAAAATCAAAAAATTAAAAACTAGTCCTGTTGTAGATCGTTCTCAGTTATCCTATAACAAAAAAAAAAAAAAAAAAAAAAAAGTAAAAATATTAAAATTTGAGCGAGACATCTGAAAAGAACGCCCCCATAGACTTAACATTATCATCCGAGTCTTTTTCAGTCAATAGTGTGGGCTCTTAAGGGTCTATTCCAATCTAAACTGCTTATTTTTTTTTAATTCAATTTTTGATCTCAAACACGTCAAACTGGCAAATTCTTATATTCAGAAACTATACAAGGTATTGTGCTTGTCTAGTTTTTGATAAATGCAAAAGATAGTGCAAACAAATGCTGTGAAACTTGCTGTTTTAAACCAAATTTTCCGAAGTGGCAGATTTGGGAACGAAAAAAAAAAAAAATGATCACTCTGAGAAAATAATTGTTTATGAATCCAGTTCTAATGAATTGAGTGAAAAAGGAAATCACACGGCCTCTTACACATCTCTTCCAAAATACCTCAGCAAGTTTCAGATTTTTACGATTAAAAATGAGTCTAAAAATGTATCGGAAAATTTTGAGCTGTTGAAAGTGGAAAAATATTTTCTCGAATACACCCTTAACAATAGCTAGAATTTTTATATTACCATGAAGTTTTTCATCGGACAAATTCTTACAGGAATAACAAATTTAAAATAAATAGCGGTTGGAGAAAAAAAAATGCGGTATTAACATGATTCTGATAAAACCAGCTTTCGCAAATAACTGAAGTTAAAAACGCGTCAAAGGCTGCCAGATAAAATTGCTAAACTGGGTTTATTTCCAATCTTGATTTAGCTTTTGTTGATGAAATTAGTACTAAACTTACCTCCACTTGTAAGCCGAGACGGCAGTAATTTTTCTAGTTTCGAAGCAATTTTGATATTAAAGTTATCGACTTCAAAACATTAAACAATATATTTCTTATGCAAATTGTTTATTGGTTACAATTTTTAAATGTACTAATTATAGGTTATAGTTTACCTTGCAACTAATATGATGCAATGAACATAAATTCCTTCCATTAAAAAATTTATCCTTATAATTACAAGGTAAAACCCGTCGAAATTCGACGAAAGAAAATATTTAAAAAATAACTGTTTCATTGATTTATAATAAATCTACACAATTAGTTACAGTAAAAAATACATCATATATTGTTCAGTCTAACTCTCAAACAAATATTATTTTAAGTTAACATTAAGAAAATACTATAAAATCCAATTGTCCAAATTATTAAACAAAATAAAACCGAAATTCACCGGATTTTATAACAGACGATACTTTTGAAATAGTATACGCATTTTAATTTTTTTTTTTAATTTTAAGAGAAAATGGAGTGATTCTGTTGCCACAATGACAAAATTGCTACTATAAATTATAAAAAAAATTAATATCTCAAAAATAAATTAAGATACAGCTTTCAAAAAAATTGCATTTAAAATTACATTTATTTCTCCATACAACGCAACGGTGTAAAAACTTAAAACGTCGATGTTTAGAAATGTAAAATTTGCAGTAGCGAAAATTGCAGGGGAAAATGTTGCCTTTCGCAAAATGACGTATGCGTTACGCACAGATACGTTTGGCCTTAATAATATAGATTATAATTATAAAAGAGACTCTTTGAAGATAATTTCTTTAATAGTTCTTCTGCAAAGGTGAAAAGTTTATAAACCTGCTCTATGACATGAACGTATGTATTAAATGCAAATGTGAATTACTATTTCTCGTTTCTGAATTGGATATTTTTTTTTATTTATGTAAATGAAGAAAAAAATGACATAATCTAAACAGAATTGCGGTTTTCATATGCGTAGGCAACACACCTACGCGTGTCTGGATATCTTTCTGACTACGACATATTTTAAGTATAAAAATAAATAGCATTATTTCGCCTGTTCTTTGATAAAGACGTGAACAATGGAGTCTTTTTGTTGCTTTAATCTGTTTTTAATAAAGATTTTGCATTGAAAATTAACTCTTGATGTAAAAGTGAAATGCGAATAATGAAATTACGCAATTATAAATCTTTTTCCTTTCTTTATTCAAATGTTTCTCAACTAGTGTGTCTGAGATTGTTTGTCTAATATCTCAAAAAGCGGGATAAGTGCTTCGAAATCAGAAATCCACGCTTTGCATTAAAACCTGTTAAAAAGGAACCTATGTAACGAAATGATGCTTATACGGGAAAAGCACCGTAAACTTGGTTAAAGGAATCATAAAAACTAGTGACATGCCAAAATTTGAACATGTCTAAACAAAATATTTTTCGGCCCCTTCAGGTTCCGTCTTAACAGGCTTTCATATAAAATAGTTTCATTTTATCGCATTGAATTTATGTAAATTATATGATTTTCATAAGAAAATGATGTGAAATTACTTACAATGGCTAATATTTTGTGGTACAATAGGATTATCTGACCCAATACAGGACTCTAGTTGTTACTATACATACAGCTATCCAAAACACACATCTTATCGCAGATTAATATAAAGTTATATAAATACATAAGTATTTTCTCATTTATATGTATAGATTTAAAGTGCTTTAAAATAAGGTTCTACGATATGTTGAAATCGATGAACAAAAGAAATAATTTTTACTTGGTACTAAAAAAATTGAATTATAATAATAAAAAAAACTTCGGTACTATTCGGTCATCACGTTGAACAATTTTGCCAAATTATAGAAATCGCCAAACTAATAACCAAATTATACATATTGACATAATTTTTATTTTAAATAACAAAAAAAAAAAAAAAAAAATAAAATAAAATAATTAGTAAAATATTAAAATATTAAAATATTAATAAAAATACAAAATAAAGTCAAAATAAAATCATTTAATGATGTTTTAAACACCTTTATCGTAATTTAATGTTAATGAATAGCATTCACGGTCATCCATTATTGACATTTAATCTTATGGTATGGCGATAATTTTTTGGTCGACAAGATAACCAAGTAGTACCGAAACTTCATTTTTTTTAATTTATAAAAATATTCATAATAGTTTATTTAATAAGTAGATCGAAATATGCATGTGGACGATATGTCTCTTCTTGAAATTTATTTCTTACATAAGCCAACTGTTTGCGGTTAATAAAATGAACATTGAACAGAAACACACGGACATTAGAAATAATTTTTAGTTTGATACTAAAAAACTGAATAATAATAACAATAATAAACATAAAAAAATAACAGTTTTGAACAAAAGCACACATACGTTCTAGCCAGAATAGGGCCTATTGTCGAACTCATATCTGAAGGTCGCGGTATCGAGGCTTACTGCCAGATAAAATCCGCCATGTTAATGTTTACGACTTATGCATGCGAAATCTATCATAGGTGCAAAGTCGTACAAGTTAATTATGAATTATTCCTTAGGAAATGCCTTGATAGGTGAAATTCTCGTCTCGCCATATCGTCCAGTTTCTAAATTAAGAGATCAACTTAAGTAGCAATGCGCAGGTGCTAAACAACAAGATATAAATTTTAAGTAACCTGCGTAAATAAGTTCACAACTAACAAGGAAGGTCTCCATAGTGGGCATTCTCAGATTTTTTTGAAAAAAAAAAAAATACTATTTAAACTACTCATCTATAATAATAAAGAGAGAAGGATGTTTGTCTGTGAGCACTGTTCTGAAAAGACTGCTGCACGTAGAGTTACAAAATTTGGAGGGAAGGTACTTTTTTACATGTAGTTTTGCACCTCGAAGTCCGATTTTCGATTTTTTGTTTAGATTTTTTTTATATTTTTTTAGGCGATTTTTAGCGTTATTTTTGCGGTCTTATCCCATTAGTGAAAAAAATATGGTTTCATTCTTTTAATCCAAAATAGCAATTTTTTTTTCTCGTTTCAACAAAGTTTATTTGGAATTTGTACAGCGATTTTTGAATTTTTAACGAATTTTTAATGCGATTTTTAGTGTTTTTTCTCATTTTGCGGCTATTTTTTGAGATTGATAAAAAGAAAATCGTTTTAAACTTTCAGCCTAATGCCCTAAATTTTGTGTTTATTACGATTTTTAGATTTTAACGATTTTTAATGCGATTTTCTATGCGTTTCTATGATTTTTAACGTTTTTTAAAGATTTCTGCGTTTAGAATCTATTTTTTTCATGGTTGTTCCATCAAAAACTTGAGCTGTTGAGAATGCAATAAGTAGTATTTTTTTGTGAAATCTACCTAAAATGTCAAAAATTTAGGTACCACTATTTTCGAATAGCAATTTCATAAACTATCTTAAATTCTTGCTTAAGACCGCTACTTCCTCGAGTTATATATCACCTGATAGTTTATTTAACAGAGTATGGTTTTGATAAAGTTTTTGAAGACTAGAGTGCTCTACCTGGTGGTGGAAAATGGAATTAATAGAACGCTATATTTTTAAATCTATAATAATAAAGAGACAAGTTTGTGTGTGTGTCAGCGCTGTTCTGAAGAGTCTGCTGTACGTAGAGTTACAAAATGTGGAGGGAAGGTACTTTTATACATGTAGTTTTGCACCTCGAAGCCCGATTTTTAATTTTTTGATTAGATTTTTTTAAATAATTTTTTTGGCGATTTTTAGCGTTCTTTTTGCAGTTTTATTCCATTAGTGAAAGAAATACGGTTTCATTCTTTTAATCCAATATAGCAATTTTTTTTCTATTTTCAGCAAAGTTTATTCGGAATTTGTACAGTGATTTTTGAATTTTTAACGAATTTTTAATGCGATTTTCAGTGTTTTTTCTCACTTTGCGGGTTTTTTTTTGAGATTGATAAAAAGAAAACCGTTTCAAACTTTTAGCCCTAAATTTTTGTTTGTTACGAATTTTAGATGTTAACGATTTTTAATGCGATTTTCAATGTGATTTTTAACGCTTTTTCAAGATTTTTTGCGTTTAGCATCTATTTTTTTCATAGTTGTTCTATCAAAATCTTGAGCTGTTGAGAATGCAATAAGTAGTATTTTTTTTTGCGAAATTTACCTAAAATGTCAAAAATTTAGTTACCACTATTTTCGAATAGCAGTTTCACAAAATATCTTATTTTCTTGTTTAAGACCGCCACCCCGTCGAGTAATATATCACCTGATAGGTTGTTTATCAGAGTATCGTTTTGATAAAGTTTTTGAAGAATAGAGTGCGCTAGCTGGTGGTGAAAAATGGAACTAACAGAACGCGATTTTGTTAAAATTTGGAAATATAACAATGTGATTTAGTTTAAATTTTTAAATGGTTTATAATACATGATAAAAAATGTAAACAAAGAATAGTGTGACACATTTCAGGGTGCGTGAAAGAAGGGGCGCGAACAAAATTAGGAAATGTAATAATGAGATTTGTTTTACACTTTAAGGTAGTTTATAACGCATGATAAAATTTTTAAAGTACTGGCGATGCTCTGGAGAGACCGCTGCACGAAGTTATGTATGAAACTTTACACTTTGAAGGCCGATTTTCAGTTTTTTTTAATTTAATTCATATGCGAATTTTAGTGGGTTTCGAGGCGATTTTTCCACATTAGCGAAAAGGAAAGCGGTTTCATTCTTTCGACCTAAATTAGTGAATTTTGTTCTCTTTTCAATATAATTTATTTGGATTTCGTGCAACGATGTTTGGATTTTTAGGGAATTATTTAATGTAAATTTTGCCGCTATTATTCGACATTAGTAAAAGGAATTTTGCTTAAAACTTTCAGGCTGATGTATTAAATTTTAGCTGTAAAGATTTATGAATTTCAGCTAATGTTAATGTGATTTTTTGCATTTGATGTCGGATTTTTTTCATTCATGAGATATTTCCAATTACAACGTTTTACCCTATTAGAGTAAATTTTGACCCATGTGATTTTTTAATATTAGTGATTTTTAATACACTTTTCAATGCAATTTTTAGAAAATTTTCGAGTTTTATGTTGATTTTTTGATTTTCGGAAGTAAAAATTGATTTCAAACTTTTAATCTAATATAATTTTAGAGATTTTTAACGCGATTTTTCAAGAATTGTTGTGTTCTGTGTCGATTTTTTATTATCTATAAAGGATTTCTTTTTACTACGTGATTATCCTGTCGACCAATTTCACCAAATTATATCAATCGTGAAACAAGCCAAATTATGGAAATAGATGTAATTTTTATGTTAAATAATGAAAGAAGAGATAATTTAGAAAAACATTAATACAAATACATATAAAAAATAAGAAGTAAAAACCACTTGATGACGTAACAAACATATGTAACATGTTTAATGTCAAGTGAATATGGAATTTACGGTCCGCCATTATTGTAGTTTAATCTTATGGTTTGACCCAGATAGTTTCTTGGTCAACCGGATAATCAAATAGTTCAGATTTTCGATTAGAATGTTTTATCCGTTTGATGAAATTCTGATTACTGCGATTATTTAAAAGATAACTAGCGAAATTTAGTGCATTTTTCAATGCGTTTTTAATAAACTTTTTAATGCGATTTAGTACTATTTTTTTCGATCCCCACCACAGTGGTGTTTTAACAATTAAAAAATTATTTTGGTTTCAAACTTTTAGCCTAATATAGTAAATTTCACCATTTACCTTTTTTTAATTTTGTCGATTTTCAATGTGATTTTTGATATATTTTGTGTTCTGCGTCGATTTTTTTGTAATTCATGTAAAAAAGAATGGTTGCTACGTTTTACGCGACTAGAATATTTTTTTATTCACGCGATGTATTTACATTTAGCGATTTTTAATGAATTTTTCAATGGTTTTGTATTGGTTTTTTGAATTTCACGGCTATTTTTTGAAATTTCGAAAAGGAAATTAATTTCAAACATTTACACTTCATTTACGAATTTTGAAATTTAGTGATTTTTTAATGCAATTTTTAGCAATGTTTTCATTATTTCTCACGCTTTGCGCCGATTTTTTCATTCGTATTTAAGAAATAATTCAGATTACACTATTTTATTCTATTAATGTAAATGTTGTCCCCCGCTATTTTTAAATTTGAAACGATTTATAATGAATTTTTGGATACAATTTTTAGATGTTTTCGAGTCCACGGTAATTTTTTCACAATTGGAAAAGAAATTTTAAATGATTTGTAGCTTAATGTAGTAAATTTTGACATCAATGATTCAGATTTTTTGGGCATTTTCATAAAATGTTTAGAAAGTTTTGTGTCGATATTTTTTAACTAATGAAAGAGTTCAGATTTCAATGTTTTGTCCCATTATGGTAAATTATGTCGGCAGGAATTTAATATAAATGTTTATCTTACTATGGCAAATTTTGTCCGGATTTTTGAATTTTACTGATTTTTATTCTGTTTTATAGTGATTTTTCAAGTTCTGTGACAGTTGTTGACATCGGTAGAAGAATTTCGGTTTCTAACTTTTAGCATAAATAGTACAATTTGTTCTCCACGCTTTTATGAATTTTGCTAATTTCTAATGCGATATTCAATGTAATTTTTAGTTAGTTTGGGGGATTTTAGGTGCTCCGTGTTGACTTTTCCTTATTCATGAACGATTTCCTATTAAAATATTTTCGACTGAATATTAAATTTTTACAGCCATGACTTTTAAATATTCAGCAATTTTTAATATAGTTTTCGATACGAAAAACTTTTTAGCCTTTTTTTAAAAGTTCTTTGGCGATTTTCTGTCATTCAGAAACCGATTTTGATATCAAACATTTTGTTTAATGTAGTTATGTTTCGAATGCAATGTTTTATCTCTTAATATGATTTTGGCGTTCTATGCCTACATTTTGTAATTTATGAATGATTTCGATCATAACCCCATCCCCCCTTCCTTCGCCCTGCCTTAATATTATTTTTTTGAGCATTGACTTCCAAATATTTAGCTTTTTTTAATGCAATTTTCAATGTAATTTTTTGCCATTCTTCAAGTTCCGTGGTGATTTTTTTACATCCGGAAATCGATTTCGATTTCAAACTTTTTGGTTAATATGGTTAATTTCTTCATTACAATATTATAGATTATAATAGTGAATTTTTACCCTAGGGATTTTTTAATGTTTTACGACTTTCATTACAATTTTCAATGCAATTTTTGGGCTGTCTCAGTCTTTTAACATTTTTTAAAGGAATTCGATTTTAAATTTCTAGACTAATAAGAGTTTGGTTTCAAACTTTTATCCTTTACGGAAATTGTTTTGCTCTCTTATTTTGATCTACAGCAATTTTTAATGCAGTATGCTTTTTTTTTTTTTGAGTTCAGGGCGATTTTTTTCAGATACGGAATAGGAATTAGGTTTTTAATTTCTTCGCTAATATGATAAATTTTCTCCTGTGCGATTAAAGATTTTTATTGCGATTTTTTAGCAGTTTTTTTTCGTATTTCAATGCTTTTTACATTATCAACTTAATTAGATTCAAAACATTTATCCAAGTAGAGTAAATTTTGAGTTCCGTGATTTTGAAAATTTTGCCATTTTTAAAGCAATGTTTTCGTCTCTTCGCGACCCGCTTCGATTTTTTAGAGGTTCAATTTTTGGCTGAATTTATTAAATTCTGATCTCTTTTCTTCAAAGTTTATTCGAATTTTGAAACACAATTTTCGAATTTTGTTTTATATTTTTATGAGATTTTTAATGTTTTTTGCGATTTGTAAGATTTTTCCACATTAGTAAAAATAATCCAACTTCAATTTTCTAGACCATCTCTTTTCAACGAAGTTTAAACGAAACTCGTGCAGCATTTAAAAAATTTTTCGAGGTTTTTATTATGATTTTTAAAGTTTTTTCGCAATTCTTGCTATTTCTTGATGAACCCGGACAACGCCGGGCCGAACAGCTAGTGTATGTAATAAAGGATCAGTCAAATTTAGAGGCGGAATTACATTAGAAATTGTGTAAAAAAATAAAATACTTTCGAATATTTGGCGTGAAAAGACCAAAGAGTCAAGCGATTTGGCGCGCTGCACTTTTCCTCGCCAAAAGCAAACGATTTTAATGTAACTGAAAATGCTGGATGTTTGGAATGCGTGTTAAAGGTATTTAATGAATTTGAAATAAACAATGAGAGAGTTTAATATATTTAATGCATATATATTGCATTATATATATATATATGTATATATATCACCAGTTAGGAGTAGTTATTTAAATTATCAATAGAAAAAATATTTTAATAAATAAAAATAGTCATAGAGAAATTTTTTTTCATACATTTAAGCGTATTCAAAAAGAAAAGCCAGCTGTTTCCATGGCAACCAAATCGAATTGACAATGTTCAATTGGGCTTTCAGCTTGAAACAAATTTAATTAATTTAAATTACGAATTTCGTTTCAAATCGCAAATTTTGAGGATTAAATTTGAATATAAATACATATTAATATCGATATAACAAAATTATACTCAAAACAAACTAAAATTATTTAAATTAAATTTATCTAAACAAGTGCAGCAGGACAATTTTTTTTTCAAATTAAATGTATTTGAAGTGAAAAAATATTTTTTGAAATTGCATTCTATCGCCAACCGAGGATAAATCGCCAAATAATAAAATTTTCAATATTTTTTTGCAGACACTGCAATGAGCTTCCGCCGAAAAAATTTTTATAAACAGATATACCTTCATGAAAAGAACATTCTGTATTTTTTTCAGATTTTTCGGAGTATGCCCGTATGGAGACCTTCCATGTAAGCAAGAAGTAGGCACTACCGATAGGAAGATGAATTAGGTGTTAATCAGGTCTATTGCTGCTCGGAGATGATTAGGCGATCCCTCTTTTTTGATACAAAGTATCAAAATCTGTTCAGCTGAAGCAATCCAGCAGGTAAGGGCATGGTTATCGGTTAGAAATGTATTCGGTTTTACATGGTCATTTTGACGACTGAATGTGACTGAAATATGGTTGAATTTTTCCTTTTCAGAGTAAAAAATAAAATTTTAATTTAGATTAAACTCTATCAGTTTGAAGCAATTTATGAATGGTGAAAAACTGGGACATTTAACTTCTCCTGTTGGTGTTCCGCGAGATGGTTTTTGGGAAATCTGAAAATTCAACAGCCTGCGTAAATCCAGACACCTGGCAACACTGATCGCGATACAAAAGTATAACAGGATGGTGCCTCAGTTGTTCATTAATAATTTCAAATAAAGTATAATATTCTCTCATTTAAAACTTCATTTACTGCGTTTTTTCTCTTTTTTGCATTACAAATGAAACATAATTCACAATTAAACAGTAATGCTGAAATTACACTGTAAAAAATATGACTATTTTGCTGCATCGTCCCTCCACCGCTTTTATAGAAAACGACTACTTCAGGCTATCATGGAGCATTCTCATTGGCCAAAATAGTGATATTCTATAAAAGCGGGGGAGTAACGTTGTAGCAAAATAGTCATATTTTTTACAGTGTATGTGTAATGTAATAATTTAATTAAACAATAAAATTTTTGTATATGCTTGATAGCTCAAAGTGAATAATGACAACTTCTTTGGACAAAAGCCGATTAAATATTTTAAATTTCATCCTAAGTACGCTTTTCATAGATAATGTTAGAAAAAAAGATTTATCGGTTTTATAAAAGTAAATTAGCTTAGTCTTTAATTACAATATTATTTAATAATTCTATAAATAATTTTTTTAATATGGCGGCAATATATAATACTGCTTACTTTATATTGGAATACTTATTATTTCTAATATTATTATTGCTATTCTTATTATTAAGAAATGATAGAAATAATTAAAAATACGAAAATCATTTGAACATAATTATGCGAATTTAAACACGTAAAAAAAATCGGATTAATAAATATGATTTTTAACAAATCACTGCGACTCTTTTCTCAGTTATAGGTAGTTCCGTTTTCGACAATTCGAACTAGAGTTTCTATATGCAGCCTTAATGAGATCTGTACATTTTTTTCCCACTTGTTTTAAGCTAATTTTATCTAAAAGATTCATTTATTATCTCATAGTTGTAATAATACAAAAACAATATGAATAACATTTTATTTCCGACATTATCCATCTTTAAAAAATAACTTCGATTAACATAATGAATTTTTTTTTTAAATGTATGGTTTTCAATAACTATATAGTTTAAAAAGGAGCTGTGAAATATTTTTTTTCGCATCAAATAAAAGCTGTTACATTGTCTAAATATCAAATTAGGCATGATTTTTCTGAATAATGTAATAAAAGAGAAGGTTAAATCTATCAACCATTAAAAAGTAAAATTGCTACTAAAGATATTAAAGTGTTCCTGGGTAAAATATACTTTTTAGGTGTGTTCATAAATATATAAATACCTAACACCTATAGTCGGCGGTTGGTTGGTCGCCGGTTGGTCAGTCCGTCTGTCCGCATATGACAACGCAAAAGCTATCCAACCGAATGGTTTCGAATTTAATATGTGAAAACGCCAGAAGCCAAGCAAATAAGTAATAAAATTAAAAAAAAAAAAAAAAAAAAAAAAAAAAGAACTAACTCTACAGACGACTTGGAAATATGCTTTTTTTTTTCCAGGTAAAGAGATACAGTACATGGCCATTGATGACCGTCTACTTGCGATTTTAGACATTTTGTGAAATATCTAGAAAAATACATGAGGAATTATCCCGAAACTCTCAGTGTATAAATATAATAGTACAAGTCATACATTTCCGTGAAGATTTTTTCCTGAAACTCCATAGGGGACCGTCAACAAATTAAAAAAGAATGAATATCTTTCAGATAACCCTGTCAAAACTAATGTAGCAAAAGCGCTCAAACTGTAGATTATGATTAAGTGGATTATTGTAATAAACTTTGTTCATTTTTATGCGAATAGCATGTGTACTCCTAGAGAAATGAAGATTTTTATAAAAATGGTCCCAAATTTTGCCAAGTTTTTTGTTTATAATTTTCAGAATTCTTAATATAAAAACTCATTCTTTTCTGAAAATATGACAAATAGTATTGCACATAATATCATGTAATCATAATTAAAAAATAATAAAAATTGTATGATAAATGAGTAGGTTTACTAAATAATTTTTCACTGCGCATGCGTCAACGATATCAAAATTTCATTTGCATATTGTGTTAGCTAAATGTATAGAACAACTTTTGTGAAAGTCTCAAAATCATAGCTTGAAAATTCTGAAACTAAACGTCTATCGAATGAGCATAAAATCCTTTGTTCCCAAAATGAAGCCAAAAAAAAAAAAAAAATAATAATAATAATAATAATAATGAGGGATTTTATCCAAATGTAGTAGTATATCCCATATTGTGTATTCTATATTGACACTAATTAATGAATATATGGATACAGCCCTTCTTGTTTTTGCTTCATTTTGAGAATAACGGATTTTCAACTTATTCTATTGACGATTATTGTCAGAATTTTCAAGCTATGATTTTGCGACTTTCACAAAAGTTTCTCTATACATTCAGCTAACATAATATGCAAACGAAATTTTGATGTGTGTGACGCATGCGCAGTAAAAAATTATTTAGCAAACCTACTCATTTTTCATACAATTTTTAATACTTTTTAATTCTGATTACAGGATATTATGTGCAATGTTGTGTGTCACATTTTCAGAAAAGAATATTATTTTATACTAAAAACTCTGCAAATTATAAGTAAAAATCTTGGCAAAATTTGGGAGTGCTTTTATAAAAACCTTAATTTTTCTACGAGTATACATGTTATCGACATAAAAATGAACACAGTTTATTACAATATGCCACTTAATCATAATCTACAGTTTGAGCAATTTTGCTACATTAGTTTTGACAGGGTCATCCAAAAGATATTCATTCTTTTTAAATTTATTGACGGTCCCCTATAAAGTTTCGGGAAAAAAGTCTTCACGGAAATATATGACCTGTACTACTATGTTTATACGTAGAGTTTCAGTATAATTCCTCATGTATTTTTCTAGATATTTAACAAAATGTCTAAAATCGCAAGTGGACGGTCATCAATGGCCAGGTAGTGTATAAGTGATTTTCCAATTATGTACTGCGTTCTAAAGGTAAACCAGTTTTGTCGAATAATAATTAATATTGATTAATCATAAATTAAAGAAATTATACCCTGCTTTTTTACAGTTATTGAAGCAAGAGTTCAAAGCCCACAATAAAACATGCGGCTGTTTCCTATCTCAACTTAGTTAATTACTATTGATGTTCAAATTTAACATCAATTATCTTTAAACTAAATATTCTCAAAATCGAATTTTTGTCACTTATACCCCTTGGCTTCTGAGATCATCATATATAATCGTTGCAGAATTTTGTCGAGTTATTTCATATTTTATGAAAATCGAATTTAAACTTAAAAAGATGTTAATAAAGGTTTTCTTTTAAATTCTAAGAATTCTATTGAATCCTATCAATGATATATTATGACAAATAATGATTCCAGCTTTTCATGGTCATTAAGTTCTATTTAAGATGGAGTCTATTATATTTCGTATTAATAAATTTAATGTATATAATCGTAATAAATTTTGTATTCCTTAATTTTTGCATAAGAATGCAACAGCTATTGCACCAAGATCTGAATATTTATAAAAAATTTTATAGTACAAACGCACTACATTTGACACGTTTGATACACCATTTCCTATTTATCCTCTTTATTTAAGGGGACAGTGCATTACCAAACTCTTCTATTTTCAGTGGTTTCATTTGAAAATTGGCAGTCGTTTTACGAGACTCGCTCAAAACCCCACCGGATGATAATGTTATTTCTATGGGGGCGTTATTTTCAAATATCTTGCTCAAATTTAAATATTTTTATACATTTTAGCTCAGGACGATCTACAACCGGGCTAGTTCTTACTTTTTCAATTTTGGTTTCAGCCTTTTAAAAAATCGTTTAATTTTCGGAACTGGTTCCAACCGGTTCTGAAATTAAAATTATCATAATATGAAAAACTAGTTGGATGTGCCGATCCCAAAACTTTCTTCCATCTCATACGTACAATTTAATATTTAAAAAAAAAAAATAGTTACTTATATTAATGCTTTAATAATTTTAATTGAATACTGTATCAACTTTGATTTTCCTCTTAATTTTCTGCTTCAGTCAATTAATCGGAATAAAAACGAGTTTTTGTTTCTGCACGAGCCAATGGACAATAGAATGATAGGCAGATTTTTTTTCAAATTCAGGGAGGACCTACTTGCCGTACCATAAAATAATCATACACAAAAAATTGGTTCAATACTATTCATGATTTCATACAATTTTAGGTGATACAATATTGAAAATGGCACAAAAATTACTATTGCTGAGCCCTCTTCTGGCCCCTACTGATTTTTTCTAAATTCAGGGAGGACCAACTAGCCTTAGTCATACACTTACACAAAAAATTTGGTTCAGTTCGATGCATAACTTCATACACTTTTGGTCGATACAATATTGAAAATGGCACAAAAATCGCGATTGCAGCGTCCCCTTCCGGCGGAATATTTCAATATTGAAGGAGGACCTGCTTGCCACAACCAAAAACATTCACAAAAAATTTGGTTCAATTCTATGCATATCTTCATCACTTTTCTATGGTAGAATGACGACATACGGACACACAGACACACGGACAGACACCCATTTTGTAAAAGCATGTTTTTAGGAATCTCTGACCCCTGAAACGTGTAAATCCGTCGATAACCGAAAGTCGAAAAAATTTTCAATTACAATACTTTCTTCTATTGAAAATTGAAGAAAGTAAAAATATAACCAAAATTGAAAAAGTAAAAACTGGTACGTCTGTAGATCGTCCTCAGCTATCTTATGCAAACAAAATCATGTAAAAATATTAAAATTTCAGCGAGATACCTGAAAATGATGCCTCTATAGTCTTGGCATTTTCATCTGGGTGTTTTTGAGCGAGTCGAGTGGCCTCTTAATGACACACTGAAATAGTTAAATTCAAAATTTGGTGAGAAAATAATAAAAATTTTAAA
The DNA here is from genome assembly GCA_964019185.1 of Maratus speculifer. Taxonomy (NCBI): domain Eukaryota; kingdom Metazoa; phylum Arthropoda; class Arachnida; order Araneae; family Salticidae; genus Maratus; species Maratus speculifer. Next base: position 201,119,774 of record OZ025301.1, read on the forward strand.
ATTATCCAATTTTCAAATTTTTAAAAATATCCTTTTTTTAAAAAAAAATACTAATCGATTTCAAAAAAAGAATCAAGTTTGGCGACAACTTGGCGCTAACGCATATAAATGCATAGTTTTAATATGCTTATGATTTGAAAACTATTGCAACAATGAAAGATGATTTGCGACAAATCATTATTTTTTAAAAATCAAATCGACATTTTTTTAATAAAAAAAAAGTTCTAATCATCAGAATTTAATGAAATTAAAATCAAACCACATGGGTATTAGTCCGGGTGCTACGCATCAGAAAACTGCAAATCGTGATAAGAATATACCGCTTGGTGAGTATGTACTTTATGATAATACAATGCATATTGGAGGGGGAGGCATCTCGCAAAGTCGTCGGAATTCAAGATGGCGGCCGTTATTCAAAATGGCGTCATTTTCTGAATATGCTTAATATAAATGTGCATTTTATGACGATTTCGATGTTTTTAAAGTCAAGTTTTCGTTTTTAACGCTATTCAACGTTATTTAAAAGAGTGTATGAATTCGGTTTATCTGTCTGTTTGCCTGTCTGTCCGCCTGTCCTTTCATGCTCTAGGTCGCTTAAATGTACTCAGATTGCCATGCATATTTTATATGTTTTATGAAGTTTATAATAACATGTTCGGAGTAAAAAGTAAAATGTATAGCTTTTATAGTTCATTTACAGGGCACTCAAAGTATTTACGAATTGTCTGACCTTGCTCTTTTTTGCATAAATTTACTCAGATATCCGTGTAATTTATGTATGTGTTATCTCTATGTGTAATTTAAAGACGTGGTGTACTGCAAAATGTTCTATATCGAAAGTTAAGTGTCTAGCATTTATAGTTCGTGCACAGGCACACTCAAAATAATCCCCTTACATTGTGGTCCATTTGCAAAAATCCTTTTTAGTGTGTTTTAATGATGTTAAATTATTTGAAACATATTGAAATTAACATACATGAGTGAAGTGTGGTACAATATACTGTACAATATGGTGAGCGTAGAATTTATAGTTCATTTTCAAGATCTAAAAAAGAATACGTTTACAATTCTGTCTATAAACACAATGTTGCCTATGTGCTTTTAAATTATAGTATGTTTTTTAAAACTTTACCAGGTAGGAACGAATTGCCAAATGTCATATGATTATTTTCTTTGGTTGGAATGCAGCTTATAACATGTGATGCTTTAATATATGATGGGCCATTTCTTACTAACATCTTAAAGCCTCAACAGACTTTAAAGACATTTAATGATTACTACATTAAAACGTTTTATCCTTACTTACGTAAAGACATTGAGAGTTTTAAATGTCAAGGAATAGATTTCATTTGGGATAGATATATTATAGTATGCTTTAAAGGAGAAACTAGACAGAAGAGTAGTTCAAGAGGCGAGATGACAAGTGCAACCACATGTTAGATTACCTATAAATTGGCACGATTTCTTAAGAAATTCAAATAACAAAGAAGAGCTTTTTAATCTCCTTGAAACACTAGCACCATACAAAAACACAAAAGTTATAACCACTCCAGGAGAAGAAGTTAAAGGCAGGCTTACTGCCGTAAGTTCCTTAATTGCAACGACTTGCCCTGTTCACGAAGAAGCAAGATTGAAGAATAATACTGCATCTCAAAGACATGATTGAAAAAGTACTGAAAAATAATATTGTACGCTCTATACATACTGATGTATTAGTTTTGGTGATTCCATATTTTTTTTTTATCCTTTCAAACAGATGCTTAGAAACTGTTCGGATTGCATTTGGAACAGGGAAGAAATACAGATTTATTCTTGTTTATATCATAGCAGCAGCAATTGGAAGAGAAAAGACAACAACTTTACTAAGATTTAATGCTTTCACAGGATGCGACAGTAATATGGGTTTCACAGAGAAAACTAAAAAGTCAAATTGAAAAACGCTCATTCTCTTTAAAGAAGCTACTGCTGCCTTTTCATACCTATCAAAACCACAAACTTCTATTCTTGAAAGTATTTTAAATATTTTAGAACATTTCGTAGTATTGTTGTGCTGTTCAATAAGCAATACCATAAGTGTCAATAATGCAAGACAAGAATTGTTTTTGACAATTTTCCACCACTTCAAAAATATATTTTACACAGTACTTTCCAAGCTAGAAACATTTGGGCAAAAGTAGATCATCGGGAAATACATGCAACCTCTCCAAACAAATGGGAATGGTGCTTGGATAATTTATCATAGAAAAATAGATGGTCGGAGTTGCCAGTGATTTTAGACTCTTGTGAAGATTTAAGAAAGTGTATGTGTAAAATCTGTAAAGGTAAATGTGGCTGTAGAAAGGTTGGACTTTCTTGCATTATTGTGCAATTGCAAACACGAATGTAAGAAATATGATGACACAGAGTGAAGTGTTTCTATATTCTACAGCTTTATATGTAACATTCATTTTTTAATATACTGTATTAAAAAATGAATAATAATAGTAATCTACTAATAAAAGAGTATTTTTATTATATATTCATTTTTTCACATTTTCTACTGTAAATGACAAAAATACTTTAATAAATGTCCTATTTTCATTTTAGGTATATTTCTAGTATTAGAAAGATTATTTTTGAGTTATAAAATGTGGAAATTAACATAATAAATAGCCTTGTAAGATGCAGAGGAATAAAACTGCAAAAGATTTTAAATAATAATCGCCATTTTGAATTCCTATAAATTTATACGATACCTCTCTTTCTTACATGCATTTTATTAATATAAGATAGATACTGACTATTCGGGATATCCTTATTACAAAGGTTTTTACCCACCTAGCACTTAAATTAAACCTTTAATTCCCATGCCAGAATACATTCTAGAAATTATGTAGTTCATTTCACACCAGAAAAATTCAATGGCAATTTTCATTTTATTTAAATACGGAATTGTCTGTTATTGATTAAAGCAAATTTGTTGTTTTAATTTTCTGGTGGGAACTGAAATATACGAATTAAAATATCTCGGGCAGTCTCGGGCGGTTTGGGATCCGGAGGGTTAATAACACTTGAATTATATGGTGATCGTTATAAGATTTATATGCAAATTATAAACTTATATTTTCTTGTTTTGGAGTGTCACAGTAAATAAGCGATAAATACTATGTACACCTTATTATATAATAAGTAATTGGTAGCTCATTGTAATATTAACATTGATGTATATAAATTTTAATGTGTTTTAAAGAGTATAACATCATTAAGAAACATTGCAAACGATTTGGCCATATACACAATATTGTAATGTATTTTTTTAGCGCCCTGTAAATAAACTATAAAAGCTATACACTTTTATACACTTACTACGAACATGTTATTATAAACTTCATAAAATAAATAAAATATACATGGCAATCTGAGAACATTTAAGCGACCTAGAGCATGAAAGGACAGGCGGACAGACAGATAAACCGAATTCATATTCTCTTTTAAATAATGTTGAATAGTGTTAAAAACAAAAACTTGACTTTAAAAACATCGAAATCGACATGAAATGCACATTTATATTAAGCATATTTAGAAAATGACGCCATTTTGAATAACAGCCGCCATCTTGAATTCAGACGACTTTACGAGATGCCTCCCCCTCTAATATGCATTGTATTATCATAAAGTACATACTCAACAAGCGGTATATTCTTATCACGATTTGCAGTTTTCACCTTATTTTTGTCGCGTAGCACTCGGACTATATCTTATACTTTCAAACAAAAAAAGAATTATCAAAATTGGTTCATATTTATGGAAATTATTAGTGAACAAGAAATACATACAGGTCGAAATCATAACCTTGAAGCCGGTTAAAAATAACGAATTATTTTCATATTTTAAAATGTCCCATGCGTATTTCATTTGCATAAAATACGACGATATTTACTCATGAGATTCTTTTTATATATTACAATTAAAGTTGGAATAAATTCCAAAAGTTTGCTGATTATATAAGTATATATATATAAAAAATATTTTGATAATAATGCTTCATTTTTCCAGAAAAGTACCTATGTTTTTTCATATTCACAAAATTTCAACATTAAAATTTTTATGAAATGCGATTTTTTGATGCTAACATTTATTTATTATTGTACAGAAGATATAAAGTCCAAATTTTAAACGAATTTGATAGTTAGGAGTGCGTATGGAATGTTTCAAAGGTTAGCAATGCGAATTTTCTTCCATTTTGGAAAAACAGCATTTAAAGTTTAAAAAAAGACCTGTATAAATATACAGTTTTTACAAATATAAAAGTTTATACCTCTACGAAAAAGCGTCAGAATGGAAATATTCCTTTTACATGTTATAAATTTGAGCATCTAATTTCTTAATTCTCGAAAAGAAAAAAAAAACTATTTTGTCAAATTTCGTAATTTTGAACGCCCTCTATCACATTAAGCTAATTTTATCTAAAAAATTCATTTACTATCTCATATCTCAAAAGGTAGAAAAAAATAGTAATAAAAATTTTATTCTTAGCATTATCCGCCTTTACAGAACAGCTTCGATTACCATAATTAAACTTCTTAAAATTGAATGGTTTTCAATAATTGTAATGTTTAAAAGCGTGCTGTGATGCATTTTTGCATAAAATAAAAAGCTTTTATGTGGTTTAAAATTCAAACAAGGCGTAATTTTTATAGAACACGGAAGGTTAAATCTGTCCATTAAAAACTAGTTGGATGTGTCAATCCCAAAACTTTCTTCTATCTCATAAGTACATTTTAATATTTAAAAAAAAAAAAAAAAAAAAAACGTGCTGACCCCAAAGTTACCCACTATCGAATTTCTTCGAACATTTGACCTAGCCTAATGAGATTCTGGTATCCGAAAAGCCTAAAACGCAAAATTTAATTAATATTCTGAGAAAATGAGCTTAGTAGTGCCTCATGTTGGGTAATTTATACTAAAACCTAATAAGCATTTGTTTATGTCAAGACCTAATAGAATCTGAAATTTGATGGAATTTCGTCCATTTGTTCTTGAGATATAGTTATAACAAAAAATTTGCAAAACGTAGCACAGCAACACCATATCTTGGACAATTTATGCCAAAACGTAAAAAAGCGTCTAATTATGTTATGGTGTAAAATAATCTGAAGTTTGATGAAATTCTGTGCCTTAGTTCTTGAGATATAGCTAGTTTAAAAAAAACCGTGTAAAATATAGCACAGCAGCACCATCAGTTGAAGGATTTATAACAAAACCTGATCATCGTTTAATTATGTTATATGTCATTTTGTAACAAAATCTGAAGTTTGATGAAATTCTGTGCGTTGGTTGTTGAGATATATCTATCGGAAAAATCGTGCAAAATGCAGCATAGCTGCACCACCTGTTGCAAGGTTAATACGAAAATGTAATAAGCGTCTAATTATGTTATATATTCTAGTGTAACAGAATCTAAAATTTGATGAAGTTCTCTGCATTAGTTCTTGAGATATTGCTATCGCAAAAATCGTGCAAAATGTAGCATAGCAGCGCCACCTATAGGGCAATTCACACCAAATCCTTATCAGTGGCTATGTATCTCAAGGTATCGCGAAATCTGAAGTTTGGTGAAATTCTGTGCATCAGTTCTTGAGATATAGCTATCGTGAAAATCATGAAAAAGTGGATAGCAGCGCCACCTGCTGGCCAATTTACACCAAAACTTATTCAGCGTCTATGTATATCAAGGGGTTACAGAATCTGAAGTTTGGTGAAATTCTGTGTATTAGTTCTTGCGATATAGCAATCTTGAAAATCATGAAAAACGTAGTACAGCAGCGCCACCTGCAGGCCAATTTGCACCAAAAACCAATAGGCACTAATTCATATCAAGGTCTAACTGAATATAAAATTTTATGAAATTTCGAGCATTAGTTCTTGAGATAGAGCGCCCACAAATTTCTTGTCACATACAGACAGACACACAGACAGACAGACAGACAGACAGACGGACAGACTCACAGACAGACATTTTCTAAAAATAGTCAAAACGTGTTCAGGACCTTCTAAAACGTATAAATCCGCCAAAAACCGGAAGTCGAAAATTTTCATGAATCCAATACTTTCTTCTTGTAAAGATAGAAGAAAGTAAAAAGTAACATAGTTTCAAAAGATATTAAACTGTTCTCGAAAAAAATATACTCTTTATGTACGTTCGTAATTATATAAGCATGTAGCACCTATAGTTGTCGTTCAGCCCGTCCGTCTGTCTAACACAGCAAAACCTACCAACCGAATCGCTTGAAATTTAAAATATATAATTATTGCATAATTTTGTCGTGTCATTTCCACTTTTACGAAAATCGGATGTTTAGTTTAATTACAGGGACAATTAAAAGCATTCTGTTACATTTCGGTCAATGGGAAAAATAGTTTTAATTGCATTTTAATGGTGTTATAGTCTTCGAAAATAATAAAATTTATATGCATCTATGAAGTATATACTAAAGTATACTTTCTGCACAATCTGTGGTGCAAAGGGTATTTGTTATTAATATACAGGCTACACAAAAATATTACATAATGGGGTATGGGGAAAGACTGTTTGGGGCGCATTTTAATACTATTAAACTACAAGAAATTGATATACGTTGCTCAGGTTTACTACAAGTTACTTCCTGTATAATAGATAGTAGATAGTATTTACAGGGGCACATAAAATGTTTCAGCCACTATACTGTATCCAAAGTACTCTATACTATTACACCAAGACGTGAATATTTTACTTAACATTTTTATAGTATAAACGCACCTCATTTGCTACGTTTGACGTTCAATTGCCTACTTGTTATTGATGGTAACGAATTACGAAATGATTCTGAAAAAGTAATTAAAATTGCAAAAGTTAATTCAACATGATCATGCACAATTTAATTTGAGACTAACAAACATTTAAAAAAAGAAATAATAAAGCTATTTGCAGAACTCCGTGCACTTTCAAAGATTATTAAAATAATTAAATACAGATTTGTTCATTTTAAAGGATTTTTTCTTTCTTTTACGCTATTTTTATCTTGCCAACTCATTAATTTTATCATATTTTAAAATTGGAAAACGAATATGATTAGAAAATTACTTCTTTCTTTAAGTTTTATTACTTACCCATCATACGTAGTATAGGGGTAAGTCTTGCAATCGTTTTGAAAATCGAAATTTTTTTTTTGACGGATTTACACGTTTCGGACACTGGAGATTCCGAAAAACATATTTTTAGAAAAAAAATTTTGCCGTCCGTCCGTCTGTGTGTCTGTGTGTCTGTCTGTCTGTCTGTCTGTAACCGCTCTATCTCCCGAACAAATTGAGATAGAGATTTGAAATTTTGTATGTGTTTAGTATGTAAGAATAGGACGAAGCCTATTTAATATCAGTAACCTCGATTATCCGGAACTATTTTTTTCGGACTCTCGAAAAATTCATTCTGATGAAAGGTATATAAAAATCTTCGAATTCTTTTATTTTAAAGAGTGGAAGTAAAAGGCAATAAAATAACACAAAATTTGCATAAAAATCGAAGTCAATCGGATTATTAGTTGTTGAGATATTTCTAATCCTATTTTCCACATTCTTTGATTTTTCATGACCCTGTGTTTCATTCAAATTTCAATTCAAAGATATCTTTTAATTGGAAATAAGATACGTAGTTCGATGCAAGAAACCGTTAGTGAATATGATTATTATTTTTGGAGTTATAAGGATGTTTCTTTTACGCAATTCAGTGCTACTTGAATAGTTTGGCGTTTCATGCAATTTATCGAAATTGGTTCATCAGAAATTCATTAATAGAGCATGATTATGTGTTAAAAAGACTTAAATACACGTTTATATTTTATTTTGGAATTGTAATGCATTTTATAAATTGTTTACCTATATTATATTTTCATCTATTGTACAATGCATATCCATGATGGGTAAGTATTACGGTGGCCTCCAACGACTAGTTTTTCTATTGTGAGAAAATTTCAAACAGTATAATGAACCTTCTTCTAAGTTGAATTTTTTAAAATGATTTTATTAAAATAAAATGAATTATGAAATTGCTTTTATATGAAATGGAAATTGCTAGATTTATTAAATTTCATTTCTGATATGATTTAGGCCGATAATAAAAGAGAGAACAAAATTAAATCAGTCGATCTTTAAAAAGTAGAATCGGCGGTAAATAATATTTAAATGTTAAACATTAAGCGAGTTAATACAGTTTGGTCAAACATACAGGTATAACTAGAAAATGTCATTTATTAAGTAATAGCATAAAATAAAACAAAAACTGCTATTTATTTACTAGATTCGATAAAATAATTAAGATAATAATATATCAAAATGAATAAAATGCATACGTTGTCATAACTTTGATAAAAACTCATAAAAATCTGTAATTATACGGTACATCAATAGCTTGGGAAAAAAAAATTAAAAAAAGCTATTCAGTGTTATTTATTAATAGTATTTCTTTGGTTTTCTGTAAAAAATACGTTAAATTTACGGCAAAAACTCCTGGCAGCAATGTTGCAAGCAATTTTTGCCGTACTAATTATTATTATTATTTTTTTACAATGCTGATGATGATTTTAAAAGATAGTACCACATTTTCCAATGGCCAATTTCAGTTTTCAATAGAGTCATATTGCTTTATTGGTTGCCATGCTTTTTGACGGATAATTTTAGTTATCTTAGTTAAGTCATATTTTTTTCCATTCTTAAATTTCATTGATTTAGTAAATTAATGTTTTCAATGAATCAGATTACTTTATCGGTATGCTTTTCTGTAACTAGTTACTCAGTAAAGACATATTACTTTCTATTCTTAGACACCCTTAATGTTCTCAATGCGATATAAGTCTGGTTCTGAAGCTGGTAAACCTAAATGGCAACATTTCGCACGAAATTCCACTGTTTCATACTATTTAAGTTGTGGATTGGAGAATTAAGTGTTGAAATACTTAATTATCCACCCAGGATCCCATAAGATGTTACCAAATGAAAGTAGATGTTAAACTACTTTAGTCTTACTTTTACTTCAGTCTTATATTTTTCAGAATTTTGTTACTCATGGATAAATGAAAGAGTTAAGACCTTTAAAGCCAATTGACTACCAAATCATTCGAGACTTACTGTTTTTACGGCCACCGAAGAAAGTCATGGATGTTTCTTAAGGTCATACATGTAGAGTTGCAAAGGCTAGCAAAAAACTCAGTTCAAACACAAAAATAAATCCTTTTTTTTTTTTTTTTTACTTTGAGAATGAATTTTGGAATAAAACGGGTCTGTTAGACCCGTTAACTCACGGAATTAACTCACTCCGTTAATTCACGGAATAAAATGCACAAAATTTATCTTTTTAAAAACTGCCTGAAATTCTAAAATGCAAATCTGCATTTTTGTCAAATGCGTAACTAAGTTATGTGTAATCTTTTCGTGTTAAAAATAGGAAATTTACACATATGCTTTTTGCCTTAAAACACGAAAATTCCCCCAACAATTCGAAATTGCTTGAAATTGTCCACTCAAAATACAGAAATTTCCTCAAATAACAGAAAATTTTCTATCATATGCAAAAGTGTTTCGGCAAAGTACTTTTTAAAATTTTTGACGAAATTTATTGAAGATAATACTGTTGGTTTTTCACCTAATATATTTCTTCATATAACTGGTTAAATATTCATACAATACATTACAATTTCCTTTAAAATGGAAATATTTATTTTCCTTAAACATGATAGTTACTTTTACTGTGAAAGTAAAACATATACAGGGTGTTTTTACGATCACGATGCAAGCTGTAAGGGAAGGTAAAGTACATATAGAGAAGCAATTTTGGTACAGCAGTGTGGTGTCGAAAATGAGTGGAGTCGAATCTTACAATGAAGTCCTAGTCAGAGTCAACAATTGTCTCGAAGAAGAGACACTTAGAGTGCACCAATTACTTGCTAAACGCTGCCAGATACATTGGCGGTGGTACATTTGCGTATTTACTGTAATTGTTTTGTCAATAAAACATTTGCTTTCATTTCCTTTGAATTTCTTGCTTTCCGTCAAAAAAATTTACTTCGGATCTTCTTTCGTTATACCAAAATTGCTTCTTTATGTGTATTTTAACTTCTCTTAAAGTTTTCCCCATGATTGTAGAAACACCCTGTATATAAAATTTAAACCTTCTATCCAATATTATAAAAGCAATTTAAATAAGATAAGGAGTTATATTTTCTGAACTTTTTTCTTTTCTTTTTTTCTTTTCTACATAGCAATAAAAAGCAAAATTTAGCTCGATTTAAATGACTTTTAAATCGATAGCAGTAAAATTAGTATGTTTGCAAAAATTTTCTACTGAAAATTCGAAAAATAAAGATATTTAAAACCATTTGTTTGGTTAATAATTATTTTTAAAAAATGCTACAAATTTGAGGGTATAAATTTACAGCAAACTTCAATCAAGCTATTGTCTTTTTTTTTTCTACAGAATAGTATTCATTCATTTATATATAGCTAACCAGAAATTAATTTTTTCCATGTTTTTGCAGAATTCTTTTAACACATGCATTTTTTTATCTACAGAAAATTATGAAATATTAGAAATAATCAATATTATGAAAATTAATTCAATATGATTATGCGAATTTAAATCTTTAAGACTAACTAAACATTTTTTAACCCTTTCCGGCACACTGTGCCTGGTCTGGGATACCTAATTTTAATTCCAAACTTGCAAACGGCACCAGTAATATTTTAGTAAAATTTTGCTTTTACAATAAAAGCTTCAATTAAAGAATTCGGAATATTTAAAAAAATCGTTTGTGAATTCCGGTGTCAGTCGATAATTTCTCATTTTAGCACAGATTTTACCCGTGCCGGAAAGGGTTAAAGCACAAAGAATGTATTTAAACAATTTCGTGTGCTTTCGGCCGTTATTGGATGCCTTCTTCAAAAGTTTATTCTTTTTAAAATTTACTTTTATACTATTTTTATCACCATAATTCATTCACTCTTTAAAAGATTAGAAAGAGAATATAAAGGTATTTTCTTTTCATTAAACCTCTTTCTAAAGTTTCAATTAGCCTAATAGGCTTTTAATTGAAATTTTAAATCAATTAGCATAATTAACTATCTTCTAAATTTGAATAATTCTTATTCAATAAAATGAATAATAAAATGGTTTTTGCGATAATATTAAAATTATAAGGAAGATTATCTAACTTCAACCGAGGTATGAGTTTTTCAATTGTTATTAAAAGTATTAGTTCAAATTTAAAACTTGACCATTTGTGTGACTTAAATATCTTCTGTAAGGATGTTCAATTGACATAATCACCATTTTTCTTAAATGTGTGGTTTTGAATAATTTTAATGCACTAAAGCGGATAATAATAAAAGAGTTTTTACAGTAAATGAAAATTTTTAGATAGGTTAAATTTCATCTCGGGTATGATTTTTTTTTGTTTAGATTATAACAGAAGAATTATAGTAAATCCATCGTCTTTAATGAAGAAAAAATAGCATTAGAATTTTACGTAGATTTGATTATACCAGACTTAAATCAGAAATTTCTGTTTAAAAGCAATTAAAAACCTAGCCCGAACCAAAAATTTAAAAAATATATAAAGTAAAATTTGAAGAAAAATTCAAAAACTAAAGTAAAACAAAAATTCATTAACCCGTATCCCGACCTGAGCCCGAAACATTCACGTACAAACCTGAAGAGAAAGAAAATTAACCCATATTTTACTGCAATAATGGACCTAGTCGAGAGTAGCAATCACAAAACATTCTTCTATCTCATACTTTTTAATACTTCCGGAAAAATGAGACTAATTAGGACCAATTTATACCAGGGACTAACTGAATCTGAAGCTTCATGAAAATTCAGGCATTTGTTTCTGATATACAGATATTGCGTAAATAATGAAAAATGCAGCAAGCAGTGCCACCTCTGTCTGGAGAGTTAGTCTAAAAATCAAACATCACTAATTTATATCAGGGTCTAACTAAATCTGATGAAAATTCGGGGATTAGTCCTTGAGATAAAGCTATTGAATAATCATGAATAATACAGCAGAACAGTGCCACATGTTATGCGATTTTCAATAAAAAGTAATCATCACAAATTATATCAAGGACTATCTGAAGTTTTATAAAAATCCCTGCAATCCTAATTCTTGGGATATAGTTATTTCGGAAATCGTGAAAAATGCAGCATAGCAGCGCCATCTATTGGGAGATTTACATAAAAAAGTAATAAGCATAAGTTTATTTCAAGTTCCAACAGAATCTAAAGTTTTATGGAATTCCATGCATTAGTTCTTGAGACAGAGCGCACAGAAAATTTTTGTTACAGAAAAGTCATCAAATGAGAATAATGAGGATCTACAAGATTTTTTTTCTATAAAATTACTCTATGGCATAATATGATTCTATTTGTACCCAAGAAGATAATCCAGCATTGAAATGACGTTATATTTAATTTACTTCCACTTGTAATTAAGAGTCATTTAGTTCTGCTAGAAACTGCTGAAAACAGCCAGAATCGATTGACAAAAAGTCATTTTTTTTAAACGGCTGTTAGAATTGTATTGTTTTCAAGTAACGAAGTGGTAGACAAATATTTTCTAAAAACCATCAAATCACGTGCGGGACCTTTTAATACGTATAAAACCATCAAAAACTGGAAGTCTGAATTTTTCACGATTCCAAAAATTTCTTCCGTAGTAAAGATAGAAGAACGTGAAAATTGTCTAGATCTTTAATACCAATTTTATCTTTTTTTTTGTATAAAAATGAACGCATACGCACTCATTAATATTCAAATATATATATATATATATATATATATACACACACATACACACACACATATATATATTTAATATATATATATTTTCATTTTTTCAACTATTTATTTCTATGTTCCTTGTTTAATAATTTGGTTTTTGTTTGCTGGTAGCCCCAATTACGTATTATTTTGCTATTTCATGGCTAATACGTGGATGAAACTGCACACTTCATTTGTAGTTCCAGAGCATTTGGGGCCTGGTGATTCTGCGGTGTGGACTACAAATTTCATTTGCATTCATTTTATTTTATTTATTTATTTATTCAAATATACTCGTTTCACTATTTTTTTTCTTCTTATTATAATTCAATTCTATTCAAATATTCTATTCATATATATATATATTCAAATATACTCGTTTCACTATTTTTTTTCTTCTTATTATAATTCAATTCTATTCAAATATTCTATTCATGTATATATATATATATATGTATATATACATATATATATATATATATGTATATATACATATATATATATATATATATATATATATATATATATATATATATACACATATGTATATATATATATATATATATACATATATACATATATATATATATATATATATATACACACATATGTATATATATGTATATATACATATATATATATATATATATATATATATATATATATATATATATATATATATATATATATATATATATATATATATACACATATGTATATTACAAATTTAAAATTTTTTCGCCAAAACTAACCTTTATACTATCTTAATTTTCTTATAATAATATTCCGTACTTACTTCAAATTATTAAATTAAAATCTTGTTTCTAAATCTAATCTGTTAATCTGTATGCAGACGATATAAATTCTTAATTTTCCTTAAAAAACATTATTCCAGTATGCGTAAATTTAAAAAGATGGCTCTAAATTAAAAATATTCTTAATTAAAACTTTATTTCTTAATATTCCAAATAAAACTGATTTCTTCTATGTTTTTATCAACCCTTTTTAAGAAATTCTTATTAAATTTATTCCAAAACCATACCTTTCAAAAAATATCATTATTTTATTTTATCTATTTATTTATTTTTCCGCCGTCAACGATAATGTGCATATTAATAAATTCATTTCTTTTCTTTTTCTCTTAAAATTAATCATGTATAAAAATCGTCTGCCTAAGATATTTAAAATTCGGAGTCAATTATAAATTGGTTAAATAATATTTTTTTTAAAATAAATTTATCGTCTGTTTAAAATAGCCTCGTAACTGGACTAGAATTCTGTTTACATAAAAGAATGATGGTTTGAGGTTACCGAATGTTCCAGAACTTTCTTTTCAGTTTAAAAGGGGGAAGTCTCGAGATGAAAGGGAGATTCTGAAGATTTCTTGGGTTGCTTCTTCGATGAGGACAGCTCGCTGAAATAATGATGGAATTTTTGCAACAAGGAGCTTTTCCTTCCTCATTATCACGAATTTAATAACTGAATTTACAGCAGCCCATGACTAATTATTGGATCTTCTACATTTATTTATTATTTTTGTTTTTTCCCTCGCTTGCCATGACTGCGTGTTTCTGTTTAACCAGTGGAAATAATTCGAGTTCTCCTGAAATCGTCACAACTAATCGAAAAGTCGCACAGGATAGGTAATGCCTGTGCTAGTGCCTGTTTCGGATTTTGAAATGAATCTACTGAAGAAGTAAAATGCTATGTAAATGAATCTAATGAATCTACTGAAACGAAGTGATGACAAAAATATGAATCGCCGAAAATTTTTCCCGCCATGGTTGAAAGTGTTATTAAGCAAGAATTGCCATTATCTTTTGATTCCTCGAGTGAATGTAACAGAGGAGATTTTAATGTTAAACAGCTTTCTGTCCGAGTGGTTTGAAAGATTTCTTCTAAATATCTCGTGAATTCCTGAGGCCTGATATTCCACCTTTTTGCTGTTTATGTGTAACTGATGACTCAAGATAATCATGGTCATAATGACAAAAAAAAAAAAAACTTTTAGAGACAACTGAACGCAGATTACTACTTACTTTCATAACTTTCGTTATTCCTGTCTCCCCTAGGATCAGCTTGAAAATTTCTCCTTATCCGTGAGTTATTTTTAGATGTATTTAATTATTATGTGTATCCTTTTTACTGTATTTGTGTAGATAGTTCTTTGTTTGTAAGGTTTATTTATTTGTTTGTTTATTTTTCTGTGAGCCTTATTTATTTATCTTTTTATCTAGTTATGAGTCTTATTATTATTATTACTATTAATATTATTACTTGTTGGAGTGAAAACATGCTTGTTCTTAAAAATTTAATTGAGGAGTATGATGTTCTAAGAAATTTACTGTTACTTATTAAGATTATTATGATATTTTTATGCACGTTTAAAGATAAGTTCGTAATAAGAGTGAAGTATAAAAGAACTTAGAAGCTCAAGTTATTTTTTTTTAAAAAAAAGATACATTTTCTATTTTATTGATATTGTTTGTTATCAAAAACTATTCTCAGAATACAGTGTTTTCATGATAATGTTCCTACAACTAAACATTTGAGCTGAAAATTAAGTTAATATTTATGTTTTTCCTGTTATTTGTTAGAATTTCTGATTACAGTGAGCTTTGGTTCCCGGATTCTTATAATTTATTTAAATTCAGTAAGAAAGATGGAACTGTGCAAGGCTGTTGCTAGAATTTTGACGATAAATATGATTAATTTTTTCAGTAAATTTTGTGATTTTAAGTAAGAAATTACCTATAATTAAAATTTTTGAATCTGTTTATGATCTATAAAATAATAGAATTAAAAGTTGATCCCAATTTAAGGTATAACTATGATATTTACAATTTCTATTTTTATTAGATAAAATTTCTGGTTAATGTTAACAGCTAAAAATAGTCACAATTTCTCGATAATTCTGATTCAGATTTAAAAAAAAAAAAAAAAAAAAAAAAAAATGGTGGGTAATGGTTTTGTGTGAGGCAGTTAAAATGTATACAACATCAGTAGACAAAGCCCTCAAAATTGCGAAAGCGCGAACTCATGAATTTCACCTTAAAAGTAAAAGACTCTATGATCGACATTTTGTCGAATGCCCATTAAAAATACAAGACTCTGTAATTTATGAAGAATTCAAATACCCTAACACTCGAAAATTAGAACCTACTTTCTCTGGACCATATAAAATTATAAATAAACTTTCTGATGTAACTTATGAAATAGATAAATTTAATTATGAGACAGGACAGAATTCCGTTATTGTGCATGTTTCTAAATTAAGACCCTATTTTTCACCCGAAGATTTTAAACTGTTTCATGAGCAATCCAAAAAACAAACAAAACCTCAGATACAATCACTAGATCAAACTAAAGTCAAGACAATAGATTAAATTTACCATAAACAACCATAAAAAAATACCATAAAAAAACTTTTACCATAACCATTTACCAAATACCATTAAACCATTAAACCCATTTACCATAAAAAAAACCATAATTTTCAACATCAGCGGGTATGTCTTGGAGCGCTACAAGAATATTACTTGTTTTTGGGAGTTTTTGGGATTAAATTGGGCTCCTTATGCAGGCATAAGGTGAACACTTTGATTGTAAAAGCTTTCAAATTGATGTTGATAAATTAATTTTAAGGGTGTTTAAGTCTAACTATATTTACTCATTTATTTGACATTAGTATTACTCTATTTATTCAGCAGATATTATATGATAATAGTTATAAAATCTAATGACTCTACTCAAACCTATAACATAACATGTGATTTTCAGTGATTGTGAAAACTAGATATTAAAAGTTTTTCAAAAAAGCACACTATTTTTATTTCCATTTCTCAATTAAGAATGACAACTTTCATTCCTATTGTATTTTATTATTAAGGTTTATAAACCATGTGTGGATAAAACATTATTCTACATTTGGCATTGAAAACTTATAACCAAATTTGACAATTTTGTAAAAGAGTATCAGAGAGGAATTATTGTAAGGAAATACTGGTTGAGAGTCCATTTTCTAAATAGTTAGATTTAATTTTATTTGGATTTTGGAATTATTATGATTTTTTTTTATTTATGCTTTCGGCTAGCAAAAAATACTTTCTTATGCTATTAGAAGATAAGAAAATTATTTAGTTGCTATGTAATTATTTTTATCCTCAACCAATATTTTCCCTATCAATAATAAACAAATAGTGATATTTTCTTTTGATTATACTCTTGTTTTACTATTATTATTATTATTAGGATTTCTATAATGAAGTTTAGTATTAATTATACTCTTATTGAAAAATATTAGGATATGGAGTCTTATTATACTATTACTTATTATTGTTGTTATTGTTATTATTTAAATTTTTCTATATTATTTATTATTGATATTGAGAGTGATGCTATTTATTATTGAAAAATTGATATATTATTGAAAGATGTTGGATCCAACATAACATAAAAAACAAAGCTTAAACTAGATTTGGAGATATTTAATTAAAGAGACTGTATTCACTGGACATTGAAAAAGACTCTTTTATATATTCTTGAAAGACTTTTTTCATTTAAAGGACTTATTTAAAATAAACTATGCATTAAGTCATTGTAGTTATTTAAACTTCCATGAGAACGAACTTTTATTGTTTTTATTATATTTTTATCTCTTGCTTATTAATATTCATAACTTATTTACTGTTATTATATGTATTATCTCCTATGCACTTACAAATGGTAAGTGATGTTGTAACATTATTGTATTTCTTTCAGGGAAATGCTCCTACCTAAATTTAATTCAGAATTATTTTCTCTTAACTATTTTATTTTAATCGCTAATATTTTTTATATTGCGTTAATTTTCTTTTCTTCCATCTCTTGGCTTCCTGAGTTTGACAGTTTTATTCCAAAATTTAACTTTTCTAAATTATTATATTTCTGTTGTCTGAACTTGTAGTTTTATTTAACTATCAATTTCATACAAAGTCTTGGGGAGGGGGGATAATATTACAAATTTAAAATTTTTTCGCCAAAACTAACCTTTATACTATCTTAATTTTCTTATAATAATATTCCGTACTTACTTCAAATTATTAAATTAAAATCTTGTTTCTAAATCTAATCTGTTAATCTGTATGCAGACGATATAAATTCTTAATTTTCCTTAAAAAACATTATTCCAGTATGCGTAAATTTAAAAAGATGGCTCTAAATTAAAAATATTCTTAATTAAAACTTTATTTCTTAATATTCCAAATAAAACTGATTTCTTCTATGTTTTTATCAACCCTTTTTAAGAAATTCTTATTAAATTTATTCCAAAACCATACCTTTCAAAAAATATCATTATTTTATTTTATCTATTTATTTATTTTTCCGCCGTCAACGATAATGTGCATATTAATAAATTCATTTCTTTTCTTTTTCTCTTAAAATTAATCATGTATAAAAATCGTCTGCCTAAGATATTTAAAATTCGGAGTCAATTATAAATTGGTTAAATAATATTTTTTTTAAAATAAATTTATCGTCTGTTTAAAATAGCCTCGTAACTGGACTAGAATTCTGTTTACATAAAAGAATGATGGTTTGAGGTTACCGAATGTTCCAGAACTTTCTTTTCAGTTTAAAAGGGGGAAGTCTCGAGATGAAAGGGAGATTCTGAAGATTTCTTGGGTTGCTTCTTCGATGAGGACAGCTCGCTGAAATAATGATGGAATTTTTGCAACAAGGAGCTTTTCCTTCCTCATTATCACGAATTTAATAAATGAATTTACAGCAGCCCATGACTAATTATTGGATCTTCTACATTTATTTATTATTTTTGTTTTTTCCCTCGCTTGCCATGACTGCGTGTTTCTGTTTAACCAGTGGAAATAATTCGAGTTCTCCTGAAATCGTCACATGTATATATATATATATATATATATATATATATATATATACATATATACATATATATATATATATATATATATATATATATATATATATATATATATACATATATATATATATATATATATATATATATATACACATATGTATATATATATATATATATATATATATATATATATATATACATATATATATATATATATATATATATATATATATTTATATATATATATATATATATATATATATATAATGTTCAATGTGCTATATTAAATTCAATGGTTCATATATTGTTTTATTATTAATGTATTAATGGTTTTATACATATTTATATATATATTTAAAAATATTCAGGACTTTCTTATTAAAAATATGGCAAACTTGAATACGGACTATTAAAAGTTAGCCTTATCCGCAATGGAAAAAAACAATAATAACAAAGTTTACATGTGCCCATTCAAAAATAAATGTATATAATATATATATATACATATATACATATATATATATATATATATATACACATATGTATATACATATATATATATACATATATATATATATATATATATATATATATATATATACACATATGTATATATATATATATATATATATATATATATATATATATATATATATATATATATATATATGGTATTATATATATATATATAATGTTCAATGTGCTATATTAAATTCAATGGTTCATATATTGTTTTATTATTAATGTATTAATGGTTTTATATATATTTATATATATATTTAAAAATATTCAGGACTTTCTTATTAAAAATATGGCAAACTTGAATACGGACTATTAAAAGTTAGCCTTATCCGCAATGGAAAAAAACAATAATAATAAAGTTTACATGTGCCCATTCAAAAATAAAAACACCATCAATTAGCGAAGAATAATTTACGAAAAAGTTTAATGTTTTCTTTTCTACATTTTATCTTTTCTTCCATTTTCAAAATATATTCTTTCTTATTTTCATCTCCTTAAGAGATTTATTATACTTTTTCCTTATTTCGTAATTTTTGGAACACATAGATCACTCATTATTCAAAGTGATTACGGAATAGTTGAAATTATGAAAATTTATTCAGTGTGATTCTGCGCATTTAAATCTATAAGATTAATATTTTTCTTTAATAATATTCTTTTCACTTATTTTTTTTAATTAAAAAAATCTTATGCTGATTTCGTGGTTTTCTTCGAACCTTGCGTAAATACGGGTTAGGTTCCCTTAGAAAGACCCCCACGGAGGGCAACCCAACCCGTAGGGCCTATATCCCATAGCGTAGATAATCGGCCGACAAAAAAAAAAAAAAAAAAAAAAAAAAAAAAAAAAAAAAAAAAAAAAACACCTTATGCTGATTTTAACAAACAAATTTATTATGCATTCCTTTTTTGCTATTTTTGCAAATTTTTATGAAATTACCGAAAAATACACTTCTTATTTTCTGTACGAATTACAAAATAACAGAAAACATCAAAATTAAGGAAATTTATTCTGTTCTGTATTCATGCGTATTTAAATCTATCAAATTAATATCTTTCTTAATAACATGCTTGCCACTTTTTTTTTTTTTTTTTTTTTTTTTTTTTTTACTTTTTACAGTATCTAACATCTTTTATTCATTGTCTAACATTGATTTTTAGCTACAAATTTATTCCAATTTCTCTTTTTTTTACTCATTTCGCAAAATCTTTGTGACTCACTGAAAAAATACAGTCATTGTTTTTCATGCGATTTACAAAATAACAGAAATAATCAAAATTAAGGAAATTAATTCATTGCGATCATGCGCATTTTAATCTATATTTCTAATAAATTCTTAAAAAAAAAAAAAAGAAAAACTGCGGCCATTTGCGCAGTTTCAGGTACTTTCAATTGTTATTAACATCATTAGCAAAAGATTTATTCAATTTCAAATGCTCTCCCCCCACTTTTAAACTACTTTTATCTTGCTAATTCTTTCACTAATGCACCATTTTTCAGACGATGAAAAAGGAATATGAATGGAACATTATCTCTTTCTCAGCGTTACCTTTCTTTAATGAGGAGTTTTAAGTAGCATAATTAACATTTTTCTAAATTGAAAGATTTAAATTTATTTTAATACATAGTTTGGAATAATTCATTTAGATTTAATAAGCTGAATGTATTTAATATACACTAAAATTACTTATAATTATCAAAAGTGCATGCAAATGTCCGGAAATTGTCCATATTCAACTTTAAATGCATTAGTTCTACACTGTACAAAAGTAAAATGTTTCTTCAATTGTATCAATCATGTATTTCTAAAATAATTAAAAAAATTGTTAAAGTGCATTATTTCTGACATTATCTTGTCAATCTCCCACGTATGTTTAATATTAATGTTATTCTCACGAGTAAGAATAATATCCGAAAAGTAAAAATATTATTCATTTACGAAAACAAGTCGTTGAGAGCCACCGTAATACTTACCCATCATGGATATGAATAATATAACATATGAAAATAAAACATGTGTAAACTATTTATAAAATGCATAGCAATTCCAAAACGAAATTTAAACGTATAATTAAATATTTTTAATACACATTGTAATGCTTTATTAATGAATTGCTAATGAACCAATTTCGACAAATTATATAAAACACCAAACTATTCAAATAGTAACGAATTGCATAAAAGAAACATCCTTATAACTCCAAAAATAATAATTATATTAATTAACAGCTTACAGCGTCGAATTAAACGTCTCATTTCCAATTTATTTTTAAATGCCTGAGTGATCAATAAAAAATAACAAAAAACCTTATAGTTTTACATGTTTCATTGCTATTACAGAAACTATGACATTATGTTCATATATGCAGACATATATGTTCGGGATGAATCGATATCTTCAGATCCCCACCCGCCCCTAACCGTCTTTCAATATCTTCAATTTGTCTAATTTTTCTGTTAAATTTGTCCGGTTTAAATTTTTTTAATTTTTTTTCCTTTTCTATCTAGAGTCTAAGGCTATTCGGGTCGTAAGTAAAGGATTCTGGCGCTATCCGTGGTCGCCTACCGGCAATAGCGCTTCGCGCAAGAGACAATAGGGCTGTTTGGGTCGTGGATAGGGGTTGCCGGCGGAAATTGGCGACCCCATATGTCTCATTGCCGTAAGAGCAATGAAACATGTAAAACTATAAGGTTTTTTGTTATTTTTTATTGATCACTCAAGCATGTAAAAATAAATTGATATTTTAAAGTGATGTTTTATATTATATGTCTCATTTCTAATTAAAATATATCTTCGAATTGAAATTTGAATGAAATACTGGGTCATGAAAAATCGAAGAATGAGGAAAACAGGATTGCGCATATCTCGGCAACTAATAGTCTGATTGACTTCGTACTTTATGCAAAATTTGTGTTATTTTATTGCCTTTTACGTCCATTCCTTAAAATAAAAAATTTCGAAAATTTTTATGCACCTTTCATCAGAACGAATTTTTTGAGAGTCCGAAAAAAGTAGTTCCGGATGATCGAGGTTACTAATATTAAATAGGCTTCGTTCCATTCTTACATATTAAGTACATATAAAATTTCAAGTCTCTATCTAAATTTGTTCGGGAGATAGGGCGTTTACAGACAGACAGACACACAGACGGACGGACGGCAATTTTTATTTTCTAAAAATATGTTTTTTCGGAATCTTTAGTATCTAAAACGTGTAAATCCGCCAAAACATTTTCGATTTTCAAAACGATAGCAAGATTTACCCTTTACTATAAGTAATGAGTAAGTAAAATAATTTAAGATAATATTCAATGTTTTCCTTTCTATATTTTGTCTTTTCCTTCATTTTAAAAATCTATTCGTTTTATTCTTCATTTCTTTTAGAGATTTATTGCACTTTTCCTGTTTATTATTATTATTATTATTATTATTATTACCACTATTATTATTTTATAAATATATGCTATATTTTATGCATACTGATCGCAGAATAATAGAAATACTAAAATTTACTCAGTGCATTTATGCGCTTTTAATTGTTTAAGACAAGACGGAGAAGTTGTACAAGATAAGATATTCAAGATGCATATTTAAATGCATAAAAGGAATATATTTAATAACATCTTTGGCACTTCTATATTTTTGCTTTAAAAAAATTTTTTTTTACTCTTTTCGTCAAGTTTTTCTAACACCCTCAATAATAATAATAATAATAATAATAATAATAATAATAATATTAATAATAATAATAATAAATTACATTAAAATTAACAAAAAAATACTGCTTATCTTTCAGACGAATTACAGAATGACAGAACTAATCAAAATTAAGGAAATAAATTCATTGCGATCATGTGTATTTTAATCTATAATTCTAATAAATCCTTAGAAAATAACTGCTTCCATTTGCGCAATCTCACGTACTTATAATTGTTATTAACATCATTAGTAAAAGATTTATTCAATTTGAAATGCCCTTTATTCTCCTTATAAGCTGTTTTTATCTCGCTAATTCATTCACTAATTCATCATTTTTCAAACGATGAAAAGAGAATATGAATGGAACATTATATCTTACTGTGCGTTATTTTTCTTTTGAATAAGAAGTTTTTTAATTAGCAAGTTCTAAATTGAATGGTTTATAATTATTTTTATACACGGTTTAGAATTATTTAATTAGATTTAATACGCTGAATGGATTTAACAAACGTTAAAAATACTTATAATTATCTAAAAAAACATGCAACATGCAAATGTCAGGAAATTGTCCATATTCAATTTTAAATGCATATTTAAAATTGAATATGGACATTCAATTTTAAATGCTACGCTGTACAAAAGAAAAAGGTTTCGTCATCTAAGATCACATATTTCTAAAATAATTTAAAAAATTGCTAAAGTGCAGTATTGCTGACATTATCTTTACAATCTTTAACGTATTTTTAGTATTAAATTTATTTTTATTCTCACAAGGAAGTATAATATCTGAAAAGTAAAAAATATCATTCAGTCAAGAAAAAATAAGTTAAGATAAAGTTTTATGTTTTCTTCTCTTCGTTGTATGTTTTCTTTCATTTTCAAAATCTATCCATCCTATTTTTCATTTATTTAAGGAAATTTATTGCACTTTTCCCTTTCTTTCCTTTTTTTTGAGGGGGGGGGGTATACAGTCCACTCCCTCTAATCCGTAATCCGATAATCCGCAAATGCTTATAATCCGCACTATATTTTAGATATAAAAAAAACAGTTAAAATTTCCTTTTTTAAACCAAGATAATGCACATTTTGACCGTAATAAAAGTTGAATTTTACTGATGAGTTTAGAAAATGTTAATGCATTTCTGCATTCATTAGAAGGAAATGTTTATGTATCTTATAAATAACTATTAAGACTGCTATATTCTGAGCACATTTGCTGGCTATATAAAAAATAAAATAGCTCTTTAGGATAAATATTTTTTTTTTAGAAAAAACAAATTTATATTACTGATCAAGAAATCCTGACTCTTAAGGGTATCAAGATTAAACTGCATAGCATAAATAAAAAATGATAAAGCAAACCACTATCACTGTGATGTTTGATAGATTTAAAAATAAATAGAAATGCTTTTGATTAAATTTGTATTTTTATATCATTTAAATGTGTTCTTATTGACTGAAGCTTTTTATGCATAAAAAAGTATTTTCTTTCATTTCTATGTTATTTATTTTCTGTCTACTTACTACATTTGGTGGTAAATTCCAAATATTAGAATGTAAACAAAGAAATGACCTATAATCTTCAAAATTCTATAATCCGCAAAACCTTTGGTCCCGACCGGTGCGGATTAGAGGGAGTGTACTGTATACTATATTTTATTTATACTGGTTGCGAAATAGTAGAAATACGAAAATTTATTCAGAGTAATAATGCACTGGAAAAAAATGGGTTCTCAAAATTGTGTAAAATACTTGGCATACTCAAAATAGCTCCAATCCAAAAGTTCTCAAACCTGAGAAACACATGTACTCATTTTTGATTCCGTGGTTGTGTTCAAATATAAATCACAGTTATTTGGCCCCTGACTTACAAAGTAAAGTGAAAATATGCTGGTATTTATTTCTTGCTCAAAATTATGAACAATAAACATTTAATTAACTATTTATTAAGAGAAATAGCAAAATTATAAGTAAAATACACAAATCGAACATTTATATGACAAGAGCATTATTTGCAAGTATACTTTAAAATTATTTTTAAATACTGTGCATAATTTCATATTTACATTAAATGCATCTTTTATGTCGACATAAATGAGATAAACCAATGCTGGGTACAAAATTTTCATTTATTTGTATTTGGTAACATATGCTGTTTCAAAATTGAGAAAACAATGTGTTCATTTTTTATTCAAACATACTCAATTCGATATGAGTACATCGATTCCTCATTTTTGAATGCTTCATTTTTTTCAGTGTGCGTATTTAAATGTATAAGACTGGTATTTTTCTTCTTTAATAATATCTTCATCACTTTTTTTTGCTATTTTTTTCAATTTACAATTTTTTTGCTATTTTTTTCAATTTTCAATTTTTTTTGCTATTTTTTTCAATTTTCTATAATTTTGTACTGATTTTCAACACCAGATTCATTTTTTATTCCCCCCCCCTTTTTTTTTTTTTTTTACTCTATTCGCGAAGACATTGTACCCCCTTAAAAATAAATAGTTAAATAAAATAAAATTATTAAAAAAAAAAAAAAAAAAAAAAAAAAAAAAAAAAAAAAACACGTCTTATTTTTTAGGAATTACAAAATAGAAATAATAATGAAAATTATGAAATTGATTCAGTGCGATCATGTACATTTTGATTTATAAAACTAATATAAAGAAAGAAAGAAAGAAAAGCTAACTGCGGCCATTTGTGTAATTTCAGGTACTTTCAATTGATATTAACGTCATTAGTAAAAGATATATTCAATTTGAAAAGCTCTTTTTTTTTCTCATTTTAGCTGTTTTTATATACATAATTCATTCACTAATTGATCATTTTTAAAACGATAAAAATAGAATATGAATGGAATATTATATCTTTCGCTGCTTCATCTTTCCTTTGAGTGAGACGATTTCTAATTAGCAAGTTCTAAATTGAACAGTTTAGAATTATTTTAATACATGGTTTCGAATCATTTAATTAGATTTAATACGATGTAACGTTAAAATTACTTCATCAATTATAATCATCTAAAAAGCAATGCAAATGTCAGCAAAAATAATCATATATTTCTAAAATAATTAAAAAAATTGTTAAAGTGTATTATTGCTGACATTATCTTGGATATCTTCAATGCATTTTTAATATTAATGTTATTCTTATTTTCACAAGAAAGTATAATGTATGAAAACAAAAAACCATTTAAGGTAAATTTCATTGTTTTCGTTTCTAGATTTTATCCTTTCTTTCATTTTCAAAATCTATTCATTCTATTCTCCGTTTATTTTAGAGATTTAGTGCGCTTTTTTATTTCGCAATTTTTAGAAAATATACGCTATACTTTTTCATACTGATCGCAAAATAATAGAAATTATGAAAATGTATTCAGTGGAATATCATGCAGACTTAAATGTATAAGTTTGGTATTTTTATTTAATAATAACTTTGCCACTTTTATTTATTTATTTATTTTGCTATTTTTTTCAGAATCTTAAACCCAGCAAAAAATTAATACATAAATCAAAATCTCTTCCGTAAAAAAATTATTCTTTTATTATTTCTTTTTACTCACTTCACCAAGTTTTCAATTCCCTCAAATTTAAATGAATGAATTTAATAAAAAATAAATAAAAAATAAATAAAAGTAACATAAATGAAAAACTTTTTGTCTTTTATATGAATTAGTAAATAATAGGAATGATCAAAATTCCGAAATTAATTCAATGCGAGCATGCGCATTTTTATCTATAAGACTAATAAATCAGTAAGAAAAACTAATTGCGGCCATTTGCTCGATTTCAAGTACTTTCAATTGTTATTAATATCATTACTAAAAGATTTGTTCAATTTGGAATATTCCTATTTTTTTCATTTTAAGCTATTTTTATCTCGCTAATTCATTCACTAATTCCTCATTTTTCAAACAATGAAAAAATAATATGAACGGAACATTGTCACTTTCTTTGCATTATCTTACTTCAGTGAGAATCTCTAATTAACAAGCTCTAAATTGAATGGTTTAGAATTATATAATTAGATTTAATAAGTCGAATAAATTTAATAAATGCTAAAAATACATACAATTATTTAAAAAAAAAAAAAACCATGAAAATGTCAAGAAATTTTCCATATTCAACTTTAAATGCATAAATTTCGATACGCTGAACAAAAGAGAAAAGTCTCTTCATCTACGATCATGTATTTATAATTTTTTTTTTTTAATTTTAAAGTGCATTATTCCTGACATTATTTTGGCAATCTTCAATGTATTTTTAATATAATGTTATCTTTATTCTCACAAGAATATCTGAAGTATAATATCCGAAAATTAAAAATACCTTTCAACGACGAAAAATTAATTTAGGATAAATCTCAATGTTTTCTTTCGTGCATTTTATCTTTTCTTTCATTTTCCAAATTAATTCATTCTATTCTCGATTTATTTTAAAGATTTATTGCACTTTTTCCTGAATTTTTGGAACATGTATATTTTATTTTATTCATACTGACAGCGGTATAATAGAAATTACAAACATTTATCCAGCGCAGTTTTGCGAATTTAAATGTACAATTGGTATTTTCTTTTATTATATCTTTTGCACTTTTTTTCCTTTCCTTTCCTTTTTTTTTCTTTTTCTTTCTTTTTTCTTTTTTTTTTTTTTTTTGGCTATTTTTTATGTTGGAATCTTACACTGATCTTCAGCACCATATTTAATCTTTATTCCTTTTTTTTCTCTCTTCACCATCACCCCCCAAAATAAATAAATCAATAAATCAATAAATTAAATAAATAAATAATAATAATCTGTTCTTGTTTATCAGATGAATTACAAATTAACAGAAATAATCAAAACTACAAAATTAATTCAGTGCGATTAGGCACTGAATTTTAATCTATAAGACTAATAAATCCATAAGAGAAACTAATTGCGGCCATTTGCACAATTTCAGGAACTTTCAGTTGTAATTAATATCATTAGTAAAAGATTTATTCTATTTGAAATCTTCCCTTTTCCCCCTTTTTAATCTATGTTTATCTCGCTAATTCATCTTTTTATAAACGATGGAAAGAGGATATGAATGAACATTAGTCTTTCTCACCGTTATCTTACTCTAGTGATAAGTTTTAATTAGCACAATGAACCTTTTTCTAAATAGAATGGTTTAGAATTATTTTTAATACGTGATTTAGAATTATTTAATTACATTCAATATGCTGAATGAATTTAATAAACTTTAAAATTTTTATAGCTATATAAGAAACATGAAAGTGTCAGGAAATTGTACATATTCAACTTTAAATGTATATCCACAGAATTTTTTTTTTAGTTAAAATAGGCCCAACCAAAATGTTTGGTTGGACCGACTAAATGTTGTTTCGACTGATCAAGTGATTTTGTTCTTTCAATAAAATTTTATTGAACTAACAAAATAATTTTGACAGTCTAATAAAAAAACATCTGAATCGGGCAAAATTTGGTGGTCACAGCGTTTTTTATTTTAGTTATTTATTTTTCTTCTTTTAACAAAAATGTTCTTTTTGTGTACTTTTATACTGTATAAAAACAACTAGTCGGAAGTGATGATCCCAAAATTTTCTTCTTTGAAAAATGCAGCATAGCAGTGCCACTATTAAAGGGGACTTACATTAAAATCTAATCAGCAATGTCTTACGTTAATTTCTAACTTAAAAGGAATTTTGAGGAAAATCTGTGCCTTTTCCTTTGAGATAAAACAATTGCTTTAATCTTAAAAAAATCTGCATAATAGCCACACCAAAAACCAATTTGTACCGCTACTTATAGGTAGCGTTGCAAAGGTTAGAAAAAACCCGATTTAAACCCGGGAATAAACCGGGTTTTTAGGAATAAACCAGGAAAAAACCCGGGATTGTTTGGAATAATTCGGTTTTTTGGGAATAAACCTGGGAATAAACCTGGTCTACTGGAAATAAACCCGGGAATAAACCGACTTTTTGCAACTCTATTTATCGGGAACTAATTAAATGTCAAGTTTGGTGGAAATTTATACATTAGCTCTTGAGATACAACCATTGCGGAAATCTGAAAAATGCAGCATAGAAGCACCACCTATTGTGCAATTTACGCCCCAAAACAAACAACACTAATCTATATCATGGACTAACAGAATTTAAATTTCATTGAATTCCATTCATAAGTTTTTAAGACAGAGCACCCACAAAATTTGTGTCGTATACAGGCACAAAGTCACAGACTCACAATCACACGGACTCACAGACAGTCATTTTGTAAAAACATGTTTTCGGGATGTCTGACTTTTAAAACATGTAAATCTGTAGAAAACTGGAATTCGAAAATATTTGCACATCCCTTTTTTTTTTTGTTCTTGTAAAGATAGAAATAAAAATGTTTCTTCATCAAAAATATGAACTTTAAAACGTACAGTTTTATTTAAAAGGCGTTTAAAATAATCAAAAAGAGATGTTAATAGTTAATTTTATATAAAATATGTTAGTACTTTCAAGCCTTAGCCAGGTTCTTTATCAGAGAATAATTTTACAACTAATTTTAGTTTATTTATATAAATACATGATTTTGTTTTGAAAATGAGCAAGCCAGTAATTATTGCAGTTGAAACTAAAAGTAGTTTCTTGGATTAAATTTAATTAAAGAATATATATATTATTATAAATTGCAGTCAATTTACTTTATTATTTCACTCTATGATCATTCGTCGCTTTTCATTTTTAAATGCCTGGCTTGAAGAGCAAAGTAGTAGTGTTAAAGATGAAATTTCAGTAAAAAGAAATCATCTAACTGCTGTTATTGATGTTTATTTATATAAATGTATTTGATAAAAATGTTGTATTTACCAGCGACATCAACAATATCTTGATTTTTTCATAAATAAAGGGCATAGCCAGATAAGCATTGAAACATTAATTTCAAACTTGAACTTAAGAGGCGACTTCACTCAAATGAATTGACACGTTCGCTAATACTGATCATATGGTAGAAAATTAGATAGATATTTCGGTTGCATTTTAATATTTTTAAATGTGTTTTTTTTTTATTATTATTATTGGATATTTGAGATCGATCTGTATGCAGGCTGTTTTTTACTTTTTCATTTTCTTTACAGATATTTTTTACGAGAGTGCTTTCATTTTCGAAACCGGTTTGGAAAACGAAAGCACCCTGAAAAAAAATATTTACAACCAAAATTGAAAAAGCAAAAAACGGTCTGAATTCAGATCAATCTCAGCTATCCGATGCAAAAAGAATCATTTAAAAATTATTAAAATGCAGCCGAGATACTTTTATAAATTCCTTCCATAGGAAACCATTAGTGAACGGGTATTTTCATTTGACTGAAGTAGCCCCTTAAACTTAGTTTGGAACTTAAAATTTATTTTTAATGCATATTTTCGTTAGATTAATTGCCTGGTTAGATAAACAAACACAAACGATCAAAGGCAGAACAAATTGTACCTTTGAGCACAACATTATAATTTGAAAAGAAATAAAATTAAACATAATGAAAGCAAAATCTTAAAAAAACTAAAGATGATAAACCAGGTGATACTGAATACAATAAAACTAAGAAATTGAATTTAATCTTAATAGTTAAGCTAAGAAAAATTATTTTTTGCAAAGTAGTCAACGATACAGCACCTTAATTTATCAAGAAAGAAAATATTCAATAACCTCGTCTAAATTACACAAGATTTAAAAAAAAACCATCTTTATCATTAGAAACGTCAGAAATCAATTTAGCTTCGAGACTTCAGAAATCAAGTGTAATAAGAACGAAAAATCATACTAGCCGCATAGATTACCAAACACTTTCCAAAACATTTATAAGATTGTAATAAAACATTATATTTTATTAAGCTGAAAGATATCTAAACAAACACGGTTTTGAAAACCCATTTTCTACAATTTATCATCAATAGTCACTAAAATATCAGTATATTTTTGTGCAGCTCTGTATATATTATCTTTAAATTTGTACATAGTAAACATACATTTAAACAACGTTTCCAAAAATCGGTGGCAGCAAAAGAAACATTATTTATTTATAAATAATTTTTAATCTTCAAAATATGTTGCTTTTGGGGCTTTTTAAGGATAAAGAAAACTTTTGATTAATCGGTATTAACATGGGAGGGATGATTGCATACTTTCATATGTTCTTATGTCACATTTTTGTAGGTTAAGAGGTTATTTCAGTCATCTATTCGCTAATACTAGTCCAATGACAGCCTTTTTTTTTAAGATATCTTGTTTACATTTTAATATTTTTAAACTTTTTTTTTAATTAACTAGCTACATCTGCACAAAGGGCGTTTTTCAAATTTTTTTTTTTTTTCTTGCGGAATTTTTCATTAGGACACTTTTACGCTTCGAAAGTAAAAACATCCTTGTAAGAAAAATAAGGTCATTGTACAGATTTATCTTAATTGTCAGCTAAAAAGAAAACATTAATAATTATTAAAATGCAAATGAGACATCTTTAAAAAAAATTCCACCATTGGATTAGCATTAGCGAACGGGAATTTTCACCTGACTGAAGAAGCCCCTTAAGAAACATTTGTCTTCATTTCTACAGTATAATCTGATTAATTAGTTATGATAGTTAAAAAGTTCTTTGTCTTGCTTTATATGTTTCTTTCTTCTTCTTTTTTTCCTCCAAACCACTGAAAATTAGATTAAGTTATATTTTCATTCCATCGATATTTTTATTTTCATTTTTCTTATAATTCAAATTCCTTGAAAAGGCGAAATACGATAAAAAAAAATCTAAGCTAATTAATTTAACTTACATAACAGAACTTGGAAATGTTTTTCAAAAAGTTTTTTGCTCTAAAGTATCAATTACATTTTCTTATTAAATTTAGTTTTTCCGGATACATTTTTCCTTCGTCTCAAAGCCAGTTTTAAAGGAACGCTAATTCAACTTTTTATATAAATTATAAAAAATCATGGCTATTTTTTTAAACATCATTTTCTTGTTTCAAAATATTGATTATACTAATTGAGTTGGGGAATAATTAAAAGGATTCTTTTTCTATATTTAATTTTTTTTCTTCCAAAATCATTAAAAAATATAATAAGATTTTTTTTTTAATTTCTAAAAAATATTTTGCAGAAAGAAAGATAAAATAAATTACCATCACTTTTAAAATTAATATATAGTTAACCATAAATTTCTTTATTTTTACTTTCATTTATCTTTACAAGAAGAAAGTATAGGATTCATAAAAATTTTAGACCTCCGGTTTTCGACGGATTTACAAGTTTTAGAGGTTAGGAATACCAAAAAACATGTTTTTACAAAATGGCAGTCACGTCACAGTGATGTCAGTGTGAGTCACTTTGGTCACATCACATCTGTGACCAAAATGCCACCACTCAGTGACGTCATTTTGTGACGGAGATGTGACTTTCTTAAAAATCTTTAGAAATTTATAAATATCCTTCAAAACATGTTATTTACTTTTCTGGCTACTTTACTGTTATTTACTTTACTGTTTCTGGCAATTTAAATATCGTCACTTTTGTCACAGTTTCGCCCAATGTTAATGTCAAATTAGTCACAAATGACACATTTTTCACAAATTTGTTACATTGTGACCACTTTGTGAAACGTCACAAAAGAGCTCTAAAACGGCCATAACGACTTCACATTTTAGACACTGTGACTTCACATCGACGTCACGTGACGTCACATCGACAATCGATGGCCACAAAGTCACAATGTGACTTCACAACGACGTTGAAGTGACGTCACCATGCTTTACGGGTGGTCACAAAGTCACAATGTGACTTCACAACGACGTCGCAGTGACGTCACCATGCCTTACGGGAATTAAGTAACGTGGTTTTGTAATATTTTGTAAATTAATTATAATTAAGATTATAATAAAACAAAAACTAAGATTTTGTCTTCCCGTGAAAATAATGTAAAACAACAGTGAAGGAATTTAATACCGTATTTACTCGTGTATAACGCGCACCCCTACTTCACAAGTAAAAATGGCGATTTCTTAAAATCTTGTACATAAGGTGCACCATAAATTTGATACGCTAATGAAGAATGACCAAATGAATTTCAGAAAAAAAAGTCGAAACAAACATTACACCAGACCAGAAAACAAGACGAAAATGTATTTTTAGACTTCGGGTTTTAAGAGAATGACGGGAAATAGGAATGAGTGACGGTAAAGAGAATTGCTAATTAGCGTTTAGATAATGTCACTAGCTCTGTTGTATAAAAAACTGCAAGGAGTGAAATAAATATGCAGTAATACTTCAATTAAGTAACATTTTCCGAGTTTTAATATCTTCTTTGAATAATTTCTTATTTTTTATGTATATCGTTCGTCTGCATCCAACAGTAAAAAATTATTCCGTGCATAAGGTGCACCTAGGAGTTTTGCTCTAATTTTTTGAAAAAAAGTGTGCCTTATACACGAGTAAATATGGTATAGTGTATAGAAATCTCAATTTATGTAATTATGGATTAATTATTAAGTGTCTTGGGCCGCAGGTTGAGTAAGGGTTAATTAGCCTATTGAAATGCTGCTGTTCTGCCGAATCATGTTATAAAATGTACAGTAGAAGCAGTTATAGTTTCGCTGTCATATTTTTATGGAAAACACCTGCAGATCCAATTTTAGTGATTGATTGGTAAGTTTATCACTGTGCTTTCCGGCACCAAAAGGAATGAAAACATGGAGACTGGGTTGAAATCTCAGTTTAAAAATTTTCAGAGCTGTAAATTTCTAAACTTCTAAACACTGCACATATTTAGTTATTATACCGTCATATAAAGAAAAAAAAATACTTTTAAATGCAACTTGTTTGAAACCTGTATATAAATTTATTTTCGAGTTATTAATTTTTTGTAGTTTTTAATACTTTTTTCGCCATCGTAGCAACAGAAGTGTTCTATTTCTAGACATTAAGCATGGATCTATCAGAAAGCTAATAAAATAAAAAACAGAAGAATTCCATTTTTGGATCAATCAGAAAACGAATAAAATAAAATAAGTTGCTGATTTCAACCAATAAAAAGATTCAGATACACTTGAGATTTCCCAATTCTCTACCGAGGACAAAAACTATTTTCCAAATAGTTAAAAACAAAATACACTACGATTAAGTTCAAATGATTAAACGAAAAGAGCTATTCTAAAATCAATATCTAGATTACTCACTAAAACCACGTTGCTATGATCAAATAAATTAAAAAACCAAACATGATTATTATGATGATGTCATCATTATTAGGGTACAAAAAATACTTTTTAAAAAATTCACATTTTCTTGCATAATTTAATAAAATTTTTGCCATAAAGAAATTTTTTTAACCAATTCTACCTTTATAAGAATTTTAGGTGAAAGAATTAGAAAAAGAAAAGCTAAAATATATATATATATATATTGCAAATTTGCTTATTGTTTATGAAAAATATGATAAAAGTTTGTTTCAGAATTATTTTGTCTGGATAACCAGTATACTATAGTAATTCTTTTTAAAACAAAAAATATTCATCACTTCTTTTTCTTTTTTAGAATTTTTTGCGTAAAATAACACAGTATTATAGAAAATAAACGAAAACGTAGTAAAAACACAAACAGAGATCTAGATAGAACTATCAATAGCATGGAAAAAAAAATCTAATTTCTGCTTCAAAAAATCCAAATCAATCCTGCTTTTTTTCCAAACACAGTTATGAAAACGTGACGGAAGTTTTGTTTCTGGCCATTTTGCTGGGTTATGCGTTTAAGAACGATATGTGTTTATAAATTCTATTTCTAGACTTCTTACGTACACGAGTCAGGATGTTATGGCTAAAAAGAAAGCCAGAATAGTACCAAAAATCTATAAGTCAATTAATGTAGCCACTTTTATAGTGGAACAATTAATTTGTGACTTAGCAAATATTTACTCAAATACTGGAGTACATAATTGAAACATGCCAATAATAATAATAATAATAATAACAATAATAACAATGGACAAGTAAGAAGCAGAAATTCTGCTTTTTCAATATTTAATTTCGTCTCCGAAGAACACATATATAGAGATAGATTGATAGATAGATAGTAAAAACATATTTCAGTTAAAAGACTTTAAACGCTTTTATTTAATATAAAATGAAGACATTTGCATCCACTGAAGAATAGCATATTAATGATCCAATCAGGCTGTTCCTGCCGGCGAGGACACTCGCGAGCTAATACCATTCCTATGGAGAAGTTATTTTCTAATATCTCGTTTGCATTTTGAAATTTTTAATTTTTAATTTTTAGTTTTTTTCATTGGATAGCTGAGGTTTCTTTCAACATCGTTCCTTTTATACTTTTTCGATTTCGGTTGCAGATATTTTTTATAAAGTTACTTTCACTTTCATAACCAGTTCCGAAAGGGAAAGTAACTTTATAAAAAAAAACCTGCAGTTCAAATCAGGATTTTTTTATATAAAGTAAGTTTGAAAGGCACAAAGACGAAAAAAAACAAAAAAAGATTAATTAATTAATTAAAGAGTTTTAAATAAAAATTCTGGTGTAAGACATTTTTCTAACAATCGGGTAAAATTTACTGCCATTCCAGGGTCAAAACCCGCTATAATTAACATTGATTTAAGGATATGTTGCAGATATGCAACAAGATGATACAAAGGCTTAAGAGACTTTTTCCATCATCATAAATTTTAAGAAAAAACTTTAAACTTAAAAATTTATTGTATAATAAATGTATAATAAATGTATAATAAAATAAATAAAAAAAAATCATATAATTTTTCTTCCTCTAATAATTACTTCATAATAATCAATATACATTTTCATTATCTAAAATCACTGCGAAAAGGAAAGTTTTTAACATGATTTTAAACAGAAAAATTTTTGAAAAATGAAGAAGAGAAATGTTAATTTTAACTATGCTTTTTATTAAAAGCCTTTTAAAAAGAATGTAACGCATTGCGAAAAATGACACTTTCAAGTCTGAATAAATCAATATTTTCGTAAACATATACTGGACAATTGCACCATAAGATTTAACTACTAAGAATGCATTTATTAAAAATACAAAACATTGCTCAATGGTGCACAAAACAAGAACTTTAATATGAACTTGTACAATTAAAATAAAATAAAAATATCAACGTTTCACGCCGTCTTCTTCGGCCCTCTTCAGGAAAATATGATAATGAAAGGACTAAACGTTGAAATTGAAAATGAAACGTTGATATTCTTATTTTATTTTAATTGTACAAGTACATATTAAAGTTCTTGTTTTGTGCACCATTGAGCAATGTGTTGTATTTTTAATAAATACATTCTTAGTAATTAAATCTTATGGTGCAATTGTCCAGTATATGTTTATGAAATATACCAATGTTAGGTTGAATTATGGACTTTAATTTCATCTTTAAATGTTTCAAGGCAGAGAAATTGCGACTTGGCCGAGAGATTTAGAAATATCTCTCGATCAGGAAGCAAACTTTTAGCCTTTCATTATCATATTTTCCTGAAGACGGCCGCAAAAGGGCGTGAAACGTTGATATTTTTATTTTATTTTAATTATACAAGTTCATATTAAAGTTCTTGTTTTGTGCACCATTGAGCAATGTGTCGTATTTTTAATAAATACATTCTTAGTAGTTCAATATTTTCGTTTTGTTATGAAAGTTTTTTTTTTTTCAAATATGACTCCAATGCTTTCAATTCTGAAAATCCAGAAATACTCAGTTTAAAAAAATATATTTTGTTAAACGTAGTAAATTTTATCAGGAGAGTTGAATTTATTTACGTTATCTCATTTGTTATGATTTCCGACGATACGGTCCTTTCAGCGAATATTTATAACATGAAATATGGCGAACTACATTTTTATGTTGTGGAATTGCATTTAAAAGCTGTCGTAATGTAATAACGAAAGCATAAATTTTATGCAGAAATTTTGAAAAGCATAAATTTTTCTTCAGCATTCGATATGGAATAATGGATAGATTAGTAAAGCAAAGAAATCACATGTGGAATTTGAAATCCATCAACAACATAACCATCACAAACTTCATATACAATCGTGAATAAACGTCATGAATAAAGCATCATGTGCTCATATTTGAGAATATCCATGTTTTCAAAAATGGATAGATACATATATAAAATTATATATAATACATAAATTATGTATAATACATAAATAATTTTCTTATAAGACGTTGTTTATAAATAAAATATTTATTTATAATATAAATTCTTACTTTTTCGTTGTGGAATATATATTATTAATATTACGATATAGTTATTAATTTACGTAATCAAGGCTTACTAGTGTTATTTTGTACATTGGGTGGATACATGTTTCAAACTTGAGCAAGTTTGATTCGGAGTCATTTTAATTGTATAACATAGTCAGATTTGAGTATTTTTAACTCAGTTTTGAAACTGGCGCATTTACCGTGCAGATATCCTTGCAAATAAAACAACTTTATATAATTATTATTCATCTAATAATTACTTCATTATTATTACCAATATACAATTCCGTCGTCTAAAATCATTGTGAAATTAAAAGTTTCTAACATGATTTTAGATGGAAAACTTACAGATTAAAAGCAAAGGATAGATTGGTCTTAACCATGTCTTTTATTAAAAACTTTTTTAAAATGAACGTAATAGAAGTTTTTACAATTACTAGGGTTTTTTTTCGGTTATGTAACGTACATTAATTAACAACATATTTTAGAACAATATATATTAATAGTTTCTTTTGTTAGATACCTTAGGTACTTTTTACATCCTCATATTTTAAGGAAAATCTTTAAGTTTACAAATTTCTTTTTTATTCAATAAAATAAATAAAGCAGCTTCATCTAATTTTTCTTCCTCTAATAATTATTTTATTATCATCAATATTCAATTCCGTCGCCTAAAAACATAACAAAAGGAAAAAAAATAACAGGATTTTTGATAGGAAAAATTTAAAGAGTTAAAAGACGAAAAATATTGCTGTTGACTCTGCTTTTTATCAAAAATACTTTTTAAAAAGTAACGGAAGTTTTTGTCCTTGCCCGCTTTGTTTGGTTATGTAACATAGAACTCATTAAGAACTTATTTTTGAACAAAATGTTCTCATAATTTCTATTTCTGGACTCCTTAGGTGGAAGAGTCACGATGTTATGACTAAACAAACGAAAAACTAATTAATAACAAAGAAGAAAAAAAAACTTCAAGCATGCTTCTTTTAAAGGTCAGAGTGTTCTCTGCTTCTGTCATAACTTCCCCCTTTTGTTCTAACTGTTACACCCACGAGATGATTGACAGATTACGTCAACTTGTAAAACTAGTTGAATAAGGAGAACAACAACAATGAACTGTGTTCATTATTATTTTAGAGAATAAGTAATTGATATCATGACATGATGCCGTGAAAAAATGTACTGTTTGGAGGAATAAAGTTTTGGTTCGATTAAGGTTCAGTGATCTATACAGGGTGAGTCTAAACTCTTGGGTAAACTTTAACCCCTTCGCGACGGGAGCCTTTTACGAAATTTTTAATGTTTTGTCGTCAGTAAACAGAAATTTGTGTCTTATCAAATCGAGAAAATGCTCTGATTAAGTAAGGCAAATCTTGCAGTGAAATTTTACTGGTGGGGATAAACAAGGTTTCGTAAGCCTTTTTGCGGCACATATACGTGTCGCTCGTCCCCAACGGGTTAAGAGGTGATAGTACACATAAAGACAGACAGACAATATTAAATGGGAAACAAAAGATCCTAAACGTCTTTCGAAGAAGATAGGTTCTATTAAAGTTTAGGATCAAAATTTAAAATACTGTTAAAAAAAAAAAAAAAAAAAAAAAAAAAAACTGACAAAATTGATTGATTTGTTTGCAGTTTTCGCTATAACTTTCTTTATATGAATATTTTCTTGAAATTAAATTATTAAGATAAAATTCAAAAAATGCCGATATAGGGCGTTTTAGACTTTTGAGTAACGAACAACTTTTTTTTAACGTTATTTTTTGTATCTCATTAAATGCTTTTAAAAGCTTAGAATTAAACTTAAATTTTGAGCTCAAAATCAGAATCTGAGAATGGTTACGTAGCGCAAACTGAACTGTGTTCAAAGGGATTGTGAGTATTTCATATTTAACTCATGAACACAGTTCAGTTCGCGGTGACCTCTATTGTTTATAATTATTTGTCACGACTGACTCAAGATGTAAGTGCAAATTATAAAGTAATAAATGCTATCTAACTAAAATTTGAAGATTCTTGTCTGCTCATTTAAAGCTGGAAACTCTTCAGTAATCGAAATTTTTTTAGTTTGTAACCTCAGAAGTGTTTCAAATGCTCTCTGAGAAAACTTGAGTATAACAGATTATCATTTACAAAAATCATTATAAAAAAATAAATTGAAATGTTTACTATGTGAGATAAAGATAAATTGAGGTACCTAAAATATTTTTAATTTAACTAGGACTTCCCTCAGAGAGATTAGTCTGAGCGATATTGCTTAGAACAGAGTTTTAATAATATGCTTTAAAAAAAAAAAAAAAAAAAAAAAAAAAAAAAAAAAAAAAAAAGATGCTATTTTTAATTGATTATATATTGTCACAAATTGAAATGACAAAAAATAACTAAGTGAATGGTACAATTGCAAAATATTACATAAGAATTCCTGTATACAGTTTAAAAAAATGGGAAATCAAATTATACAAAACAGCCATGAATGGGTATAAAATTCGAAGTACTCAATGCATTAAAAGTTATTAAGTGGCTAAATTACACTGCTCAAAACAATTAAAGGATATTTGAAGTTTTATATAAATAAAGACATTTTTTTTTTTTTTTTTTTTTTTTTTTTTTTTTTTTTTTTTTTTTTGCCGAAAATAGAAGAAGAGAATCACAAATGCAAATTTTTCTGGTTTTCAAACTGTGGAGTATGCAAATATTGAGTTCGACGTCTAAAACGTCGCTTCAGCGGCAGCGAATGAAATTTGACTTTCAACTGGATAAAAGAGAATGAAGACAAGGATGATCGGCATTCAGTGATTGCTTTGTTTCGATGAGTACGATGTCTCAGCGAAGTCATTTCATAGATTCAGAAGCTTGGAGAATTGTTGGTAGGTTAGAAGGAGGCCAAACTCAAGCCGAAGTAGCGCAAGCCATTGGAGTGTCACAAAGTGTCATTTCCAGGATCTGGAACCGTTTTCTGGTGAGTGGATGTGCAGGCCGAAGACCAGGGCAAGGTCGTAGACGGGCAACAACGCCCAATGAAGATCGGTATTTAGCGTTAACAGCTCGGAGACACCGAAACATGAACGCTACTCTTCTCCAACAACACCTTCCCTCGGCTACAGGCACCGCGATTTCAACTCAGACTGTCCGAAACCGGCTCCATGCTGTAGGTCTGTATGCTCGCCGACCGATGGTATGTGTTAGATTAACATCAAGGCATCGTCGCGACCGCAGGGAGTGGGCAACCGAGCATGTCAACTGGAGGAGAAATGAATGGAGCAATATTCTGTTCTCTGACGAGTCCCGTTTTTCTGTGCATCCGGATAATAGGCGTATTTTCATCTGGAGGGACCGTGGCAGTAGGAATAATCCTGCGTTCGTGCACGAAAGTGTCAGATTTGGCGGTGGAGGAGTGTTGGTGTATGGTGGCATCTGCATTGACGGACGCACTGACCTCTACATCATTCGAGATGGAGCTCTGACTGGTCGCTGATATAGGGATGAGATCCTCAGACCTATTGTAGTCCCTTACGCTGCAGCAATCGGAGATAACTTCATTTTAATGGACGATAACTGCAGGCCACATCGTGCAAACCTGGTGGATGATTTCCTTTTCGAAGAAGGAATCGTTCGAATGGAATGGCCAGCGTGTTCTCCAGACATGAATCCAATCAAGCACGTTTGGGACGCTCTAGGAAGACGAGTTTCTGGCCGCCAACAACCCCCACAAACTCTCCAAGAACTGGGAAGAGCTCTTCTGGAAGAGTGGGGCAGAATACCTCAACTTGTCATTAATAGCCTCATTGAGTCCATGCCTCAAAGGTGTTCAACGTTGCTGGCCGCCCGTGGAAACCATACCCCCTACTGAAAATGTTTCTCTTTGAAGGAAACACCTCCTCTTATTCTTTTTTTCTCATATGCACAAATTGTGTTTTTTTCCTTTTGTACACAAATGCGCAATAAAATGCATTTTTTTCTGCCAAACATGTGTAATTTATTCTCATATAACCTACTATGTCTGTCGACCATGTATCAATCAGCTAAAAAGTTTCCCAGATACAAAATCCACCTAAAACTGCAATATCCTTTAATTGTTTTGAGCAGTGTATTAAGTGGCACAAATCATGATGGTTGAGTAGAATGAGGAAATTTTTTATATGGTGTGTGGTGCCTTTAAATAATTAGAACAAAATAGTTAATAAATAAAATACTATAATGTCTACATCTGTTTTCTATGCCTGCGATGAAGTTTTCAATAAAAACTTAGGGTATTCTCTCTTTAAAAATTTATGTATAAAAATCTCGAAAACGCCAACAAAGAAATACAATGTGTACTTTCGAGTGTGTTTCAGATATACTCAATCTGATTTGAATGGGTCGTGCATGCTGGCCACTTAATACGCTGTTTAGTTTTCTTTTTAAATTCATTATCATGAAATTGAGCTGTATTTCGCTTTAGCATGCATAAAATAAAACGAATTGCAATCATGAATGTAGTAGAGAGTTTACAGAGTTATGCGTCGTATACTTTCTGGATTTTTTAAAAACCACTGTATACCCCCTCTTTATAAAAAAGCTGCAGTATATACATTTTAGGGTATATTCTCTAATTTGAGCGTATACTCTGTGATTAGACAGTATATTCTATTTTTTTACGATTATTCCACTGTTGACAATGTCTATAGTATAAAGTACGAACGAGATCGGTATATCTCATCTGCATAAGCTTTGAGCCATCAAGTGTCATCACAAGTGATTTACAAATCTGAATATATTTTTTTAGCATAACATGCAGGCTTAAATACGCAAATGTGAACCCGATTATGCAGTTTTACCCGAAAAAATTATTATTTAAAAGACTGCTAGTGAAATTGAGAAAATGACGCTATGATAAAATCACTAAATTAGTAAATCTGAAAAATTAATGTCCGGCCCCCATACTAATTTGTAATGGAATTCTTTTGTGGTGACGTGTAAATGAAAATAAATATTTTTTGCGCGGCATGTTCTACAAAATATATATTCCAATGCTCTTCATAAATGCATATCAATTTCATCATGTTTCTACGGGTTTGACATCATTAAAAAGTACTTGGAACTATTTCATCCCATCGGCCGTAATGTAACGGAATACTTTTGACTGTCCCTGTATTTGAACTATTTATCCGATTTTATTAAAATTTGCAATGACTCAACAAAATTCGTCAACAAATAGATATTTAAAATTTCAAAGAATTCGGCAGGATAGTTTTTGTGCTGTTATATGCGGACAGGCAGATGGACGGATCAGACGACTACTATAGGTACTAAATATTTATATTAATTAGGGACATATCTAAAAAAACAGTTAAATTTAAACGCATTTCGAGAAATTATTGCTCAAAGACAGTATTGTAACCGATTTCTTTTGTGTGTTTCTGTAATTGGATTAAAAATGCTATGAATGTCCTGTTATAACGTAATCGTAATGAAATTCAGTGGTTTATATAAGTTTCACACATTTGCAATAGCGTAATTTCATTAAAATACTCTACAAAGGATTTTCGCCAGTAGACCATAATGTAATGAAATTCTTTTGAGTGCCCCTGTAGATAAACTATTAATCCCACATACTTCATATACAATACCAAACTTGCCTAGGGAACCTAAATAAGGTTTACCGATTGTATATAAATCGATGTATATTTGCGGATGTTAGAGAGTGGACAGACGGGTAGACAAACCGAACGCATAAACACATTTCACACTGTTAAAAATCTGCAGCGTTTTATCCAGTCGTTTGACCGTTTTCTACAAAAAAAGTAAAACAACCGTCTTTTTACGTTATTCTGAACTTATTATTACCAGTTTTATGGTCAGAATAGAGTTAAATTACGGTTATGTTACTGGTTTTTCAGAAAACGGTGAAATGACTGTACAAAATGCTGCAAGATTTTTAACAGTGCAGCTTTGTTGGAAAGTGTAAAAAAAGCAACCTCACAGGCTGAAGATCGCAACCACATCATTTCATTTAATGCCAAAAAGAAAAAAAAAAGCTCGCCAAAAATTTTAGAAAAGGATATGGTACACTTTTCGATATAATTGGCGCCAAAATATCGTTATTTACATTGCATGGTAACCCGGATATTGTTGTTTATTTATTTTTTTCTATATTCATTTAATCTAGATTTAATTGTGTTTTTTTAAATTGTTACTTTGTTTGTAAAATAATACAAATTAATTTAAAAATGATTTTCGCCAAAATTGAGCCAAATTCAATGCGTATATGATATCTCTGTCCTAATTTCATGATACTTTTCCAATATCTTCACCTTGGCGATTTTATAAATCATGGTTCAGTTTGGGCTTCAGAAATTGAAATTTCAAACCTGATAATCGTTTATGTTTATTTTTACTCATAAATATGGCACAGATGTCATATTTATGCGTAAAAATATAAGCTACTCGTTAGCGCGATTTTTTCTCGCCAAATTGGTGAAAACGTTGTTTTTGAATAGAGCTATAAGTATTTTACGATTTACGATTTATTGTGATACTTATATTTTTATTATATTTGTTATTATGTTTATTATTTATAACTATTTATTCATCGCTTCAACTATTTTTTTTTTTTTTTTTTTTTTTTTTTTTATATTACTTGATTATCCCGTCGACCGAAAAAGTTTCGCCAAACAATAATATAAAATGCCAATATTGAATTATCGTGAATGTAGCATTCAATAGCATTAAATACGATACATGTGTTTAAAACATCATCAAGTGATTTTTTATCCCACTTTTTATTTGTATTTTTATCAATGTTTCACTAATTTATTT
The DNA here is from genome assembly GCA_964019185.1 of Maratus speculifer. Taxonomy (NCBI): domain Eukaryota; kingdom Metazoa; phylum Arthropoda; class Arachnida; order Araneae; family Salticidae; genus Maratus; species Maratus speculifer. The sequence continues at coordinate 201,163,749 of OZ025301.1, forward strand.
CTTTTTTCGTTATTTAAAATACAAAATATGTTAATAAGTATAATTTGGCGAAAATGATCAACGGGATAACCAAGTAGTACCAATATTTTATTTAAACACGGCAGAATTGTTTACAATTTGCATGTGCGAAACATAAAAGATGCTAATGGCGGTTATAATGTGCTATTATAAAGAACAACACAAAATCTCAAGTACTAAGTTACTAAGAATTAAGGCTTTTTTCTTTTAAATTAACACTAGCCCTTCAATGACAAACTCCCTCTCTATGAAGAAGGATCATTCCATTTTTTAGCAGGTGGGGAAAGGTAGGAGGGAGTGATCGGTACAGAAAGGTAGAGCAGTTAATTGAAATAGTGGCTTCGTCTATCAACTTGAAATTAAAATACATTAGCGGAACACTGAAGATGTCATTTTTGTTTTATGTTTAATTAATTATTTGGTTATTAAAATAAAATAATTTTTTTAAATTGAAATCGGATTTTTAAAATTGAAATATCACTAATTTTATCTAGTTTAAGTGCAGTGCTCCTTCTCCTTATTAAAATTAAAAAAAATAAAATTAGAGCAAGATTGCTTTTTTTTTTTTTTTTTTTTTTTTTTTTGCGAAAAATAAAAATAACGTATCGTAAAAGTAACGTAACGCAGATTATTAAAATTTTTTCTTATTCGGTTTCATAATTCTTTAACTTTAAACAATCTTAAAATTGGCGAAAAATAAAAGTAAGTAACATATCTAAAGCCATTACTGAAATTTTTTTGTATTAGATTTCATAATTCTTTATATCTTAAAATTGTGTCATTTGTGCCTCCCCTCCCCTCTCAAAAAAAGTAAATAAATTAATAATCGCCCAACTTTATTTACAAGCTTTCGAATTGTTTTGATTTTTTTTTTTTTTTTTGTAAGCAGATACATCCTAAGTAATAATCATGAAATACTAATTTATGGAAAAATTCAAAAGAAAAAAAAAAAAAGAAATTAAACCAAAGGTGACGAGTCCTGGTCAATATTATCCACTGGCGTCAATACATTATCCGTATTCATGCAATCTTTAGCCGAAGTCCGTTCCAAATCGTCAACATCTTTTTCTGAGGTCAATATTTTATTCGTTAGCCAAATTCTGTTCAGAGTCGTCATCAAAATTAATCGAAGTTGGCCTTGAAAAAGGCCTTTTGGTTGTAAAATCATTAGACATAGCGCAGGCTTAATCAAATTATCAAATGGAGCCAAATCAAAAGAAATCGTACTACTGAATGTACTTTTAGTACATCACTCCCTCCTACCTTTCCCCACCTGCTAAAAAATGGAATGATCCTTCTTCATAGAGAGGGAGTTTGTCATTGAAGGGCTAGTTAAATTAACAGCAATAACAAAATTATTTTCCAGTTTCTTTCTTAAGTTTAATTTATTGTACTTAAAAAGTGTTTGCATATTTTCCTTGCTCCATGTGGTTAAATTTGGGAATCTAACGAAAACATCCAGCTGGTGAAAAGTGACGCACATCAAATTTTGTGACGTATGCAAATAAATTGTGCTTTTTTATCAGTTTTGTAAACATAATTTTTAAACTATTTGGAACTAATTTTTGAAAGTAGGTGCATTCAGTAGGTTACTCTCATAGGTACCGTTTGGTACAATCAGAATCGCAATCCGACATGTATTTTTTCAGATTTGCTTGACAAAAGAATTATGCTTGACTTTTAATATCGTTACAGTACGTACCTGTACGTACTATGTGTATTAGCCTTCGCTTCGCTCAGACAAATATTTACTCCATGTACTCTGATTCGGTTGTCTACGAAAATATCCAGTTGGTGACAAATGACGCACACCAAATTTCTGTGACGTATGCAAATAAATTATGCTTTTTTATCAGTTTTTTAATATAACTTTTAAAATATTTAGAACTAATTTTTGAAAGTAGGTGCATTCAGCAGGCTACCTTCATAGGTACCTTCTGGTACAAACAGAATCGAAATCCGACAAGTATTTTTTGAGATTTGCTTGACGAAAGAATTTTTTTGACTTTTAATATCGTTACGTACTATGAGTATAAGACTTCGCTTCGCTCAGACAATGAAATTCGTACAATTGAAAATCATTCTGTTTTATGGTTGAATTAATTACATTTTATTTTATATGAAAATAAAAGGTTTTGTTAGAAGTACAGAGAGCGAAATAGGTCCCTGGGGAAAAATTTTCAAACATGGGCGTCATTTCAAAACCTTCTTTGGGAGAGGAAGAGAGGTTTATTTTATTTTTGTAAATGTATATGTTTATTTGTTTGTTAGAAATATACTTCTACATACCTATAATTAATTAATATTTGTGTATATCTGTGTATATATTAAAACTTTTGGGCCTGGAAGATACAAATGATTTCCTTACTTTTAAAATGATTTAAGCCATGAATAACTCCTTGCAGATACGTAAACAATTTATGTATAATCATAATCACTTTTGTATAATCACTTATGTTTCAACATTCAGTAATAATACCAATAATAAAAGTTTTCTTAATTATTAACATATCATTGGTATTTCTTTTAATTCAAACATATGTTTCACTCTTATTTAAATAAAGGACTCCTTTTCCGAATTAGTAATTTGTGATAAAAAATAAAAAATACTGGTAAATTTTTACTTCGAATAATCTGATTGTAATATGACATTTTCCAAACGTCTTAAAAATTATTTCTTAAGACTATTGTTATACAAAAAACACGCTAAATAACCACATTCGTTACGTTTCTGTAAAGAACATATTTGTTAAATTTCAATAAATGGTAATTTCTGTGATTTTGATAGCTACTTTTAATTTTTTAGCGTAAAAATATCCCCCCCCCCAAAAAAAAAAAAAATCACAGTCGAAATACTTGTAAATTTTTTTGGACTTTTCGTTTTCAGCCTAGAAAATGAAGATTACCGAAATTTAGTTTACGCTTCTACTTGGGTCTTCAAAACCCGTTTTGATTGGTCCTTATCCAAGATTGTATAAACTAAAAAATACATACTACAGAGAAAAACGTACTGACTAGCGTAATTTGTGATAGATTTATGGAATATTAAAAAGATTTCCAAAAAAAAAAAAAAAAATAATAATTCAACGGCAACAAAGTATAAAAAAAGTTTTAAGAAAAACGGGTGAACACGCACATGCAAGAAAAACAAAACACTTGCGTTATATATCTACAATCAAATGCATTTTGCAGCAATATTTATTTTTCCCTTTAGTTCATAAGCACTCGGAAAAAACAGAAACTTCATAAAATAAATCGATATCGTCAATATTTACAAAAATCTTTAGGTCTTGATTCATATGTGAGGTTAATAAAAGCAGAAAATATGATAACAGATCAAGATATTCAAAATACGCTTTCACGTATTCAATCACCAGTTAAAAAAAGAAGTCAGCTGTGGGAATTTATAAGCTGGTCATCTTTTCTTATCAGCGAAATGTAGTGCAAATGCACTCGTTGGCACGTCAACTGTTTACATTTTAAGAAATAAAGAATAAACTTCGAAAAATTTTGAAACCGATTCTAGCGTGCAAAAGAGATGAAACGTGATTGAGGAAAAACATTTGATGTTGTTACTGTGAAAATTTGGGTTTTTAGGATAAGTTCTCATCAAGTTTTGTGTACTGAAAAATAAAAATATCTGTTATTTAAAAGTTTTCATTTTAAAGTAAAAAAATATTTAGGACAAAAATTTTAAATAAAAAAGAATAGAGAAGGCTTTTCAAAAGCTATTTATTAAACCTCAAAAAAGAAAATAAATATAGAATAAATGTTTTATTTATATAACTTGACTCTCTTTCGTGACTTTTCTGTATTAAAATTATCTTTTAACAATATCAAATTCATGAACTGACACCGAATATTTTATCAAAGACAAGAAAATACAAATACAATAACGAAATAATTTGCACATTTTTAATTATTATGCTCTAATTTTTTTTAACTCGCTGGTACACCAGCTGGTACACCAACTTTAAAAAATAAAGAGTAAAGTCGATTTTGTCTTCGCAAAATTATTAAACCGATTCTAGCGTAAAAAAAAAAAAAAAAAAAAAAAAAAAAAAAAAAAAAAAAACATGATACGTGATTGAGAAAAACACCTGTGGTTGTTATTGTGAAAATTTAGATTTTTAGGATAAGTTCTCATCAAGTTTTATGTACTTAAAACTGGACAAAAATAAAAAAGGACACTGGTGGTGGTGGTGTATTTATGTCGGCCAATTATCTACACAGTGGGATATAGGCCCTAATGGGTGGGATGCCCTCCGTGGGGGTCTTCTAAGGGAACCTAACCCGTATTTACGCAAGGTTCGAAGAAAACCACGGAAAACTCCGAACGGTTAGGCCGACGGTCGCGATTGGGTTTGAACCAGCACCTACCGTCTACCAGTTTGGAGGTCTGAACCTCGCGGCCACTGGTGGGGCCAAAAAAAGAAAAAGGACACTGGACAAAAGTTAAAAATATTTAGGACAAAAATTTTAAATCGAAAAAAAAAGGGGGGAGTGAAAGAGAGAGAGGGAGGGAATGATTTTCAAAAGCTATTTAAAAAACTTTTTAAAATAAAAAGAAAGAAAACATTTTTATTTATAGAATTCGATTCTTTTTTGTAGCAATTCTGTATTAACGTTATCTTTTAACAGTGTCACATTGATGAACTGACACCAATATTTTATCAAATACAAGAATATATAAGTAAAATAACGAAATAATTTGTACGTTCTTAATAATCATATACAATCTTTTAAATCTTTTCAATTACATACATTTATTTTTAAAAAATTAATAAATTATACGTTAAATGCGTAAATAAAAGTTAAAAACAATCCAAAGTAGTTTTAAAACTTCAAAAATATTTAAAAATATACATTAAAGAAATTAAAACTGTCATAGCCGAAAATTGTCAGAATTATAAAAACAAACAAATAAACAACAACAACAACAACAAAAAATGAGCCAACAAAAAAGTACAAACTTAAATTAACACACGCATCTAGTTAGAACAAAAAAAAAAAAAAAGTTTAAAAAGAAATGCATATATTTACATAACTTAACATTTTGTCACTTTAAAATGACCATTTAACATACTTTGACAAATAACACCAAAAATTTTGACAGAAATACATAAGTACAATAGCAAAACTAGTCAGATATGGCAGTCTCAAAATTTTTTTCTATCTTATGCATGTTAATACATCCTGAAAAATGCAGCATAGCAGCGCCACCGCTAGATGGTTTAAACCAAAATCTAGTCAGCAACAACTTATGTCAATTTATTACTGAATCTGGAATTTGATGAAAATCCGTTAATTAGTTTTTAAGGTAAAACAATTGCATAATCTTAAAAAAAAAAAAAAAACTGCATAACAGTGTTACATGTGGATGATATACATCAAAAACTAATCAATATCAATTTTCTTATCAGGTACTAACTGAATCTAAAGTTTGATGAAAATCTATGCATTAGTTATTGAGATACATTTATTGTGAAATCATGAAAAATCGAGCATATTAAAGCCATTTGTAGTGCGATTTACACCAAAAACTCAGCAACACTAATCTATATCAGGGACTAACCGAATCTGCAGTTTTAGAAAATTTCGTGCAATAAACCTTGAGATAGATCTACTGCGGTAATCAGGAGTGATTCATCACGGTAGCGCCACCTTCCGACCGATTTGAACTAAAATGTAATCAGCTTTACATTACATCAAATACTAATTAAATCTACAGTTTTATTAAAATCCATGTAATAGTTCTTGAAGTATGGCTATTGTGGAAATTGTGAATAATGTAACATAACAGTTCCATCTGTAGAGCGATATACATCAAAAACTTGTCAGATCTATCTTGTATAAAGATTTAACAGAATCTAAAATATTGTGAAATTCAGTGCATTAGTTTTTGAGATACAGAGCCCGCAAAATTTCTGTCACATGCAGACAGACAGATTTTTTGTAAAAACATGTTTTTCAGGTTCTCTGGCCCCTAAAACTTTTAAATCAGCCGAAAACTGATTTCGAAAATTTTCACGTATCTAATACTTCTTGTAAAGATAGAAGGAAGATAATAATTTGCACATTTTTAATCTTTACACTTCATCTTTTTTAATCTGTTAAAGCACGTAGATTCATAAAAAAATAGCATAATAACATTTTAATTTTTACTTTAAATGTTTAAATATAAGTAGAAAAAACAATCGAAAGGAGCTTTAAAAATTCAATAATATTAAAAAAATTTACATACCAAAAATTAAAAATATTATGAAGGCAGAAAACTGTCTTAATGGGAAGAAAATTAAATCAATAATTAACTTTAACACACGCATAAAGTTAGAAAACAAAACGCGAATAATGATTCTTCTGAATTTTTCTTCTTTTCCAATGCACACGAATAAACGCAGGATACTGAATCCTCATTTTAGTCGATTCTCACATCATTAATTTCAGCCTATTATGTTAAAGTATATTATCATAAATCTACGAAAATAAATGGTTGAAAAAAACCATTATTTAAGAAGTAGTATATAAGCGGCGTCCACCACGAATATATAGCTCAAAAGAAGAACCTTTCTGGAAAATATTTTAAATATTCCAAAGTGTTTTCAAATCAATATATGGAAATTTTGTGCAACAATGCGGTAATATGACTTTGAGATATTTTAAATAAAATTCTCCGACTAAAATTTCTTCTGATGAATGCTTTTTGTTTGTAAAAAAAAAAGAAGAAAAAAAAGAAAAAAGAAAAAAAGAAAAAAGAAAAAAAAGAAAAGGGAAAAGAAAAGAAAGAAAGAAAATTAAAAAAGCTCCGTGACGCAGAATTGAATTTCTTTTTCGAATGAAAATCGATAGTAAAAAGTTACATGAACGAAATGAGCTGGATATGACTAGGTCTGACAAGCCAAAAATATGTTTAATTAAAAAATGTTTTTTTTTTTATGTTTTATTAAAAAGCTATAGTGTTTTACCTTTATCACGGATTAAGATCATTCTTAGATTGAATATTTTGTGGTCTTTCAGAAAATCTTGGCAGGAAAAATTTTATACACTACTAGTTGATCCACCCGGCATTGTCCGGGACTATAGATGTTTACAAACAAATTGCGAATATTTAAAATCTACATTTATACTAAAATTGAAAAAAAAATTATCGGGAGAAAATTTTAAATTTTAGAATATTTTAAATTTTATCTGAGTGAAAACAGGTAAGTATTTCTGTTACGAAAACCATGTTTTGGAATGATAAAGATATACAGTGGACTCTCTCTATCCCGAACACTAATGGGACCGTCCGAAAAATGTTTAGATTATGGGGTTGTTCAGTATAGAGGGAGAATCGGAAATGCATTACTACTACTACTATGTATTGAATTTACAGTCGGTATAAAATATGGTTATGGCATGGTTAATCATAACATTGTGCAATGCCAAACTAAATTTAGTCAGTTTTGTAGTGTACCGTCTCATTTTTTTTTACAAAACATACATTTTTATTACAATACACCTTTTGAAAACATAATCAGTATATTACTTAAACGAATAACTTTAGTCTGTTTTTGCAATGTTCAGTTTCTGGCTGTTTAAGAAGCGCAAAAGCTTTTAGGTGATATTCAGACACATATTTCAACAGGTCTTGAATGAGTCTCTTAGTCATATTGCTTGAATGTAATCATCGTTCGTCTTATTTCGTCGGTCTCTTCTGGTTCTGCTACTCCTTTAATTTCTTCTTCCTCTTCAACACTGTTGTTCTTGCAATCCGTGAGGATTTCATCGGTTTTAAGATAAACTCCAAGTTCTGTTTCAGTATGAAGCTTCTAAAGAATTGATACCAAGTCATTCACGGTTGTTGCTTCTTGGTCCTCTATTCTTGTTTGCCTATTCTCACATAGGAATCCAATTTTATAGAAGCATCTTTGGATGGTGTAGGAGGTCGTTTCATTTTATGCCATTGATATTCAATAGACAGCATCCATGACGTTGACTTTCTTCTGTTGAATTTGCCTCCATCACCAGGGACAATTTCTTCAGAAAATGTATTTGGTAGTAAGTTTTAATGATTACTGTTTGATCCAGTGGTTGCATTATAGAAGTACAGTTTGGTAACAGGTACTTCAAGGTTATGTTGCTCAGCTGCATGTTTGTAAGTGATCTAGTATTAACAACAACAACAATTTTTTTCTTTATTTTTCACTTCATTATCTCATTAATTCTCTCGAACCACTATGAGAAAATTGTAATTATCATCTACACTTTCCGATTTGGTTTATAGTGCGTAGGCAATGATGCGATTTTGCACATATTTTTTAAACCTTTTTTGATCACAAGTGATTTGAGCTTCTCATCAATAAAACTGGTACAGAGCATAATGGCAAATCTTCCTTTTGACATTTTTTGAACTATGCAATTTATGCTTCGTTTTGCTTAAATTTTGTTTGAAAGAGTTGTGAAAAACATGTCGGTTTTGTCAGCATTGAAAATGTTTGCTGTATCGAAATCCTTCGTTATGTTCAGAAGTTTTATTTTCTATTCTTCCACAGTGTCGATATTTACATCTGCACCTTTGCCAATGATCATTTTGAATTCGATGTTATGTTAAATTTTGAAATGAGTCATCAATCCTTACGATGCCTTTAATTCTGCAACTTTCTGCTTTTCTGAAAAATCCGAAGTAGGAGTTCAATGACAGAATGATTCTTTGTGTTCTCATTTGACAAAAAATCTTCAAATTAATGTTTATGTTCTTGTTTCCCGTTTTCTATTCCAAAATTCTATACTTATTTGAGTTTGTTAAACCTTTTTATTCATCTGCAATAAGTTTCGCGGAATTTCCATGATGCCAGAATTTCCTGAATTCCGATTCCAAACACATGTTCAGTTTACAGAGAGGTGAGGTAAAAATGGGGATTGAAAGTAGCGTTCACAATAGCGGGGTGTTCAGATTAGAAAGTGTTCAGAATACAGAGAGTTTATCTTATATTAAGTCTATGGAGTTTCGCCCGGACGCGTATATCACATATGCACATTAGGGTGGGCCGAAAAAAACTTTTTTTCGATTTTCGATTATGGCGGGTGCGGAAAAGTGGCCACTGGTGGCACTCAGTTCATACAAAAAATTTGAGATTTTTTGGACATTTCTTTACCCTGCCGCAAACGGCTTGAAATTTTGAAAAAATGCTCATTTTTGAACTTTTTCGAAAAAAATTAAAAAATGTTAAATTAAATTTATTTTGGTTGTATTTACTTGAAAAGGCATATTTAATGTATCAAATGTTTAAATAAGATCTGATCATGCATTATTTAATATCTATGTGTATTATAACTTAGGCTATTTTTATAGCTTTTTCCCGTATAGTAGGCAAAAGTTGCATTTGTTTGAATCGATCGTTAGTTTCTATATTATTTATGTCCCTTGGTCTTTTTTATATTTTTTCTATGTGTCAAACGTCATATATTTGGGGAACAGACAGTAGTATACTTCAAAAACAAATCTAGAAGGTGAGAAAGTGGTGAAGCAGGACTCTAAGCGAGCGCAATGACTCGTCGTAATACTCAGGGAGTGAAGGAAGAAATAGTTGAGAGCCAAAATGCGATAAAGGATTCTTATTATTTATCCTTGCTCAGTTACCTGCGACATTTGTTCAGTGTTAACGTGAAACCCTTTTGTAGTGATATACAGTGCTTTTTGGGTCGTTTAATTTGCCATTATAGTGTTTTGTGCGTTTAATTACGACGAGCTTAGAAATGGCTAGTATAAAGGGCCATGACAATGCAAAGACACGCGATAGCGTGAAAAGTAACTTTTTGGGGGCATCATGCATATTGAAAGAATTGCAATTACCAACGTATGCTGATAATCATGCGCCATTACTACTGGTTGCTTCACCATGTTGAAGTTGTGACAGCAGAGAATACGCGTCTCGTCATCGATAAAAACAAAGTCAGAAGAGAGAAAAAAAAACTTGGAAATAAGATACAGGCAGAAGAAGTTACTGAAAGAAGGAAAATTAAAAGCATACTTTTTAATGGTAGAAAGGATAAAAGTATATTCAGAGGGGAAAAAAGAACAAGCGGCACCGTCGAAGGAAAGGCGAGGAACACATCACCGTGTTGTTTGAACCTGGTTAGGAATACTCGGGTCACTTGATACTTCGTTCCGGTCACGGAAAAGAAATAGCAAAATCATAATACACTCTTCCAAGTCACCACAAGTTAGACTTTTCTGAACTGACGAGGTATCAAGGTAACGGAACGAGGTATCAAGTGACACAAGTATTCCTAACCAGGTTCAAACAACATGGTGATATGTTCCTCGCCTTTTTCTCGACGGTGCCGCTTGTTATTTTTCTTTCTCTTAATATACTTTTATCTACCATAAAAAAATATGCTTTTAATTTTCCTTCTTTCAATAACTTCTTCTGCCTGTATCTTCTTTCCGAGTTTCTATTTCTCTCTTCTGACTTTGTTTTTATCGATGACGAGATTCGTATCCTCTGCTGTCAGAACTTCTACATGGCGAAGCAACCAGTAGTAGTGGTGCATGATTATCAGCATAAGTTAGCAATTGCAATTCTTTCAATATGCATGATGTCCCCAAAAAGTTACTTTTCACGCTATCGAGTGTCTTTGCATTGTCATGGCCCTTTATACTAGCCATTTCTAAGCTCGTTGTAATAAAACGCACAAAACACTAAAATTGCACATTAAACGACCCAAAAAGCACTGTATATCACAATAAAAGGGTTTCACGTTAACACTGAACAAATGTCGCAGGTAACTGAGCAAGGATAAATAATAAGAATCCTTTATCGCATTTTGGCTCTCAACTATTTCGTCCTTTATTCCATGAGTATTACGACGAGTCATTGCGCTCGCTTAGAGTCCTGCTTCACCACTTTCTCACCTTCCAGATTTGTTTTTGAAGTAGACTGCTGTCTGTTTCTCAAATATATGACGTTTGACACATAGAAAAAATATAAAGAAGACCAAGGGACATAAAAAATATAGAAACTAACGATCGATTCAAACAAATACAACTTTTGCCTGCTATACGTGAAAAAGCTATAAAAATAGCCTAAGTTATAATACACATAGATATTAAATAATGCATGATCAGATCTTATTTAATCATTTGGTATATTAAATATGCCTTTTCAAGTAAATACAATAAAAAAAAATTAATTTAACATTTTTTAATTTTTTTCAAAAAAAGTTCAAAAATGAGCATTTTTGTAAAACTTCAAGCCGTTTGCGGCAGGGTAAGGAATTGTCCAAAAAATCTCAAATTTCTTGTATGAACTGAGTGCCACAAGTGGCCACTTTTCCGCACCCGCCATAATTGAAAATCGAAAAAAAGTTTTTTTCGGCCCACCCTAATGCACATTCATATAGCGACCAGTCGAAATACTACCCAATGAAACAAAGAGGGTAAAGATATTATGTATCCAGATTTGGGTTGAAAGAATTTCGCTACTGCATGCAAACAATTCTTTGTGCTTTCTGTATGTTTGGGTTATGACAGAAATGAAAAATGATTTTATAAATCATGGTGGTGATATAATAAATCATTTGCCACCAACTTTCGAACTTTATACTGAAAGTACGTTTGTTTTCGAAGAAAAATTCTCTTGTTTATCAAGAATAAAATTATTTGGTGAACAGAACCACATAAAAATTCTTTAAATTTTATACATTATTTTTTATTTATTTTTTCAAACTATCAGATTATCAGTTGAGATTTTACTCAGTAGATATCAGAATTGCCAAATAAAGTAAACTATCTTAGAAAATAAATTCAATTTATACATTCAATAATATTTTATTTTATTTATTTATAAATTTATTTTCATTGATCTACTATCGGTTAATAAAATATATTTTTAAATCAATTTCTGTTACTGAAACTAATTTTTTATTTTATTTATTTAAACAATTTTTTTTATTGATTTACTAACAGCTAATAAAATATGATTTTTAAATAAATTCTTGTTAATAAAACTAATTTTTAATGTTTAATTTTATTTACTTATACAATTATTTTATTAATTTGCTATCAATTAATAAAATATAAATTCTTTAATTAATTCTTGTTAATGAAACTTATTTTTAATACTTAATTTTATTTATTTATACAATTATTTTTATTGATTTATTATTTAATTAATTTTTAATATTTTCCATACTTATTTATATATTTATTCTTATTGATTTACTATCGTTAATAAAATATGATAACTTTTCAATCAATTTTTGTTAATGAAACTAAATTTTAATATTTATTTTAATATCTATTTTTACAGTAATTTTTATTAATTTACTTTAAAATATCATTTTTTAAACCAATTATTAATGAAATCAAGTTTAATATCTCCAAAGGGTTATGTTTTAATAATCAAAATGAACAGTTTACTAATAAATAAACAACAATAACCGGATTACCATGTGAGGCATCAAATCGCAATTTTGTTACAATCGCGCCAAATAAATCCGTAGATGACATCTGGATCTAAACATTATTGATAATATTATTGTTTATATAATTTGTTTATATTATATGGTACTGCTTGATTATCCCATCGACCAAAAAACTGTCGATGGGAGTAAATCAAAGTATAAGATTAAATGTCAATAATGGATGATCGTAAATGTCACATTCATTTTACATTAAACATGTTGCACGTGTTTGTTACGTCATTAACCAATTTTTAATTCGACGTTTTATTTGTATTTCTCTTAATATTTTAGTAATTTATTGATTCTCCGGTATTTAAAAAAAAAATTATGTCCATTTGTGTAATTTGCCGAATAGTTTAGCAAAATGTATAATATGGCAAATTTGATGGACGGAATAATCAAGTAGTACCATTATTTGTTTACATTCTAATTGGATATTTAGGTTGATAGAATTGGCGTACTTATCGAGTCTCCGCCAAGGTATATGCCAAGCAGTTGTTAATTCTGTATTTTAGCCTTACTATTATATATTTTTCATCTGAAAATATTTTACTATCACTATTGGTGTATTGGTGTATTTTTGTCGGCCGATTATCTACGCTACGGGATATAGGCCCTATGGGGTGGGTTGCCCTCCGTGGGGGTCTTTCTAAGGGAACCTAACCCGTATTTACTCAAGGTTCGAAGAAAACCACGGAAAACTTCGAACGGTTAGGCCGACGGTCGCGATTGGGTACGAACCCAGCACCTACCGTCTACCAGTTTGAGGTCGGAACCTCTCGGCCACTGGTGGGGCCTTTACTATCACTAAAAAAGCAATATTGAAAAAATCTTTGAAATGACAATGATGTAGAATTAAAAAAAATATTTGTAATTAATTTATCATTCACTTTAGTCTAAAAAAATTGTTAGGAAAATAAATATATAATTTAAAATTTGCCAAGAAAAAATATATACATGAATACCCCACAATAAAAAATTTTGTTTTTTATAATTACGTAACGATTTTAATTAACATTAAGCCCTATTAGATGAACTTTATCAAAAATTAACTATTAGATACTACTTCATTTCACCATCGACGAAAAAACTATCGCCAAACTATAAGATTAAATGTCAATAATAGATGATCATAAATTTCACGTTCATTTGACAATAAATACGAAATAAGTAATGATTCATTTGTAACAATATCGTACCAAGCACTACTAATTTTTGACGTCAAAAATCATAATGGGATCGATTACAAGGTAGACAGATTTCATTGAATGCAAGCTAAAGGTTTATTTTTCTACAAAATTTCGCCATCAACATTATTCCGATTTAACGGCTACATGTTTGCAACTAATTTATAAAATGAAGAGGCACTGAAGCTACTGCAATTTTAATTTTATTCAAACAATTCAGCTTAAAAAACGCTTTTTATATTTCATTGTTCTAATAAACATATAAGTTAAACACTCTGCTTTATCTGTAAATAATTCTTTGCATATTTTACTTAATGTATTCTGCTAGAAGAGTATGTTTATTAAAAAACGTAATGTAACATGTAATGAAACATTACGTTTCATTACATGTCTGCATTTAGGCTATTAGAACTTTATATAGTACAAATTCAGAAGCCGGGAATTTAAGAAATATCAAAATATAAGGTATGATACGAAAGTTAATAGAGTTTGATAACCAAACTTAGTAATCATTGCAATGCTCTCTAATTTAATAGTGTGATAACTAGAGAGCATTTTGATGTCTATTGTCATAACCTGTTGTCTCATTTTCATACGAAACTTTACTATAAATGATAAAATAAAAGAGATGGTTTTTAATTGCCCAAATTTTGTCCAAGGAATCAAAATAGTACAATATCGCAATGGCGTTGCATTTATTTTCAGCAATGTGGAAGAAAATTCCACGTGATAGTCTGGAATGCTTTAAAATAAAAATTTTAAATCGTCATTTCGTTTAAGTCAAGGTTCGTTTGGGAAAATGGACCAGCAAAACGGGCATAGCCTGCTAGTATAATATAAAGGTGAAAACAATCTGAAACCGCATATTTTAGCCTTTTACGAGATATTATATTGTTATAAATATACGTAGAAAAATGGATGAATAAGATCATTAGACAAGGATTAAAGAAAGATATTTTCTCTAAATATGCGTTATTTAGAAGAAAAAGACAAAAATTATAAATTGCTTTCAAAACAAATCATGAAAATTATGTACAATAGTAGGTAATTTGACTTTAAGATATACTTTAAAGCTACTTTTAAACGAATAATCCTTACACAATTTGGGTGCTATAACGTTGTTATTTGCGCAATAAACAATATTATAATGATTAAAAGTATTGTTTTATACGAGATGTACTATACACATACACACAAAATTGTTGTAAAAAAAGGATAAAGTGCACATAACTTAGTGAAATACATAGCTTAAGTATAAAGGTTTTTCAATCAAAAAAAAAATAAATAAGAGGAAATTATATGCAATCAAAGTAGTAGAATGTTATTTTCTGAAATTCTATTGCTGAAAGAGACAATATTAGGAAGGATTACTCGAGTTAAAGTAGTAGTTTTCATTTTTTTAAAAACTCATTATAGTTATCTGGAGGATTTGCACCTATTTCGTTAAACACAAGATTAGGCATTTATCATAAGGAAAAAAAAAAAAAAAAAAAAGGGAAAGGGAAAACATAAGACAATAAAAAAGATTCAGTTCAAGTATGAAGCTTTTTCAAGCTGATATCAAAGAGAATTTAAATGAAGACTGTACAGTTTTAAATATGATACAGCAACATATATTACGCCTCATTATACCTCGATTTTTTTCAGGGTCAAAACTAAGGGGGGGGGGGTCAGAGAGGGCATGTGCCCATGCATTAAGCAAAGGAGGTACTAAATGAAGATTTTGTTGGTCGATTTTTCTCATGTTTATGTTTAACATGATATTGTAAAAATTTCCTATCAGAAATATGCCATAGCATTGAAGAATCTAAGATGATATAGTATTACAAGAATCCGGTATAAAGCGGAATGTTTTTCGATTTCTTTTCGAGTCCATTTCAGAGTTTTAATGAATACATGTTTAGAAAGCTGATTACGTAGTTCAGTACAACATATTTTATGATAGTGTTTTTTAAATATCAGCTATTTGAAATTTAGTAAAATTACCTTTTGTAAATTTAATTTACGTAGGGGGGGGGGGGTAAGCAAATTTCATGTTTTCCCCGGGAGCAAAAAATACTAGTTTCGGCCCTGGTTGTTTGAATGAGAATCAAGAATCACTAGGAGTAATTATATATTAACCCTTTGCGGGGCAGGGCAAATCCATTGCTTAAGTATTGAAATTAATGACTGCCACCAGAATTTGAAAACAACTTTATTTGTAAATAAGAAAACGCTATACTTCACACATTCAATAAACCATAATTTTCTTTAACAAAGTTCCGGTGGGAATATGGCGTTTGGGAATTAAGTTTAAGTGGTATATCTATGAAACTACCGCCCCTCAAGAGGTTAATACCTATGTTATTTTGACTGAAGAAGTGGAAAACGATCTCAATTTTCTGCATAAAAATTATTGTTATTATTATTTTAAAAATGCAAATCAGGATCTCCAGCATCTGTTGTGCATATCATTTTTTATGTGACCACTCTCTCCATAATGTCTAAGAATCTACAATTTTCAGTTTAATTGTTTAAGATATATACATTTAAAAGAAGACAAGACTGAGGGCAATTCTATGGAATATATTCGAGCTGTAAGAGCCGTTTCATCAGAAACTACCCGGCGGATTTTGATGAAATTTGAAATAATATTTACTGTATTATGCTCAAAATTTATGGTAATTTTTAGCTAATTTGTACAAATTGGAGTTTAAAAGCTTAAACGCTTCTGACTTGCGTGAAATTCTTGCACCGTTATATCAAACACATAGATTAAAATATATATAAACAGATGGATACAATTTATTTACTTATAATAAATGAATATAAAATGTTGCAGTAAAAAAATGTGAATAGCAGTCGCTTTCTAATCGTGTCTTACGTAAAGCATTTATTATTTCTCCAATATTCAAGAAAATCTAATTCTTAACAATTGTTGCTCCACCAGTGGCCGAGAGATTCTGCCCTCGAAACTGGTGAGACGGAAGGTTCTGGGTTCGAATCCAATTGCACCTGTCAGACTAATCTTCGGAGTTTTACGTGGTTTTCTTGCTAATTTTGGATTTCCTTGCATAAATACGGGTCAGTTTTTTTTAGAAAACCGCTACGGAAGGCAGACCCCCCCCCCCCCGTTATGGCTTATATCCCTCCTGCAGATAATTGGCCGTCATAAACATAACCCACCAACCTTAAGAACTGTTACATTAAGCGTGATTCTATAATGTACTCTAACTGCTTATTCTTGCGATTTAAAAAAAAAAAAAAAAAAAAAAAAAAAAAAAATTCTAAAATTAACTGTTTTTTTTTTTTTTTTTTTTTTTTTTTTTTTTTTTTTTTACAATTTATAATAATTGAGCCCTTTCAGGATTTGAGTAATCTTTGAAGGAATTTTACAACGAGATTTTAATAGCATAAGCATATTTTTACACAGGAAATCTTATCCTATCCTAATAATAAATTGCTTACCAAAAATAAAATATCTGCATCTGTTCAGGAAATGTGATAAAACAAATTGTGGCACAGATGTTATAACGCACTCTATTGGCTTGATTGCTATAAAATGGCGATTTTATGCCTCACATTGTAACCGGGCTATTGTTGTTTAATTATTAATAATCTGTTTATTTACTTTTATTTTCTTTTTTAAAATAATGTAAACTGCTTTGTTTTATATTTATTAAATAAATTTTTTTTATTTATTATTATTTCTTTTTCTAAATAATAGAAAATAATAAAAAATGCATATGCAAATGGTATTTTTAAAAAAAACTTTACCAAATTAGCATCGGAAAAAAAGATACGCCAATGTGATGCGTATATGACATCTGTATCCAAATTGTATGATTGGATAAAACAAATCAATATACGTCTGCAAATATAAATTTTTACAAGATTTAGATCTAACTTAAAAATATAAATGTATGTAATTTTTATTTGGAAAATCAGTTTTTGAGGTAATTCTATTGCATTTAAATCAATATTATCTATTTAAATAGGTAATTGTCAATCAGTGTACCGTTGCGAACTAATTCGTCATTTGGGACTTCAGATTTGCCTCGAAAAATTTTCACACTTACTGGTGGATTATAAAGAAAATTTGAAATGAAGACTGTATTAATTAAATTAAAGACGGTTCAAGCTGTTACAAATTTACAAAAGTATCATTATTTTAATATGCGCAATACAAGATTCCAGATTCTGCAGTTTATTATGAAATAAGAATGATTGAATGGTTTGAATACTGTTAACCCTTCGCGACGAGAGCCTTTAGCTAATCTTTTGTCACTGGTTTTTACAAACACAAAATTTTCTGTAATTGAATCGCAAAAATACTCGAATTAAATAAGCAAACTTTACAATAAAAAATGTCTCTTGAGAATAATGAAGGATTCTGAGCCCCTTAAATGGCACGTATACTTGTTGCTCATCTCCAAGGGGTTGAGGAATTATAAAAATGGGTTCACATATTCAGATAAAAATAATGCTGTCAGAAAAAAGAAGCATACTATTAAAATATAATGGAAATGTTCCAATAAACTGCAACTCACATAAAAATCTTATTGAAAGAAAAACTACAAATTTTACATTTATGAACAAGAAATCAACTTACTGGTGTTTGACACAATTTCTCTGGATTAGAAAAGTCTCTTTTACGTGCAGGGCATGCGTGTTAGCAAATATTTAAGTGCATTGGCAACGAGGAAAAGTTAACAAAAAGAAGAAATAGCAGATAATTGCAATAAAAAGAATTTAAAAATTCAAACAGATACTGCTGTTGGTTTTCCCTCAATCGAAAAACATTTTGTTCGCGTCATCGGTGTAAAGTGTACCATGAGATAAAAATGAAGAGCCACTGTTATAAATAAATTAACTAAAAAAAGTAACAAAATCAGTCAATAATATCTTTTAATTAATTTTTTGGTAATTTTAGTTTAGTAGCATAATAATGATAACGGAGATTTAGAGAATTAATATTTTTTGACATGTTAATAGATGTGAACTATATACTAGATGTACTAGAATCTTTAAAGGAATAGAAATACAATAAAAGTGGTAAATAAAAACTAAATAAATCAGATGGAAAAAACGTAAAACTTAGAAATTAAATTGATCTGTGTTTTGTGAATAGATACAGACTACTTCAAAAGTTATTTACCTAATTCTTAACATTTGACAAATGCTCTGCCAAAATTTCAAACCAATCGGACAAAGTTAAAACCGTTGTAGCTAAAATTTACTACCAATAATTTTTATATTTAAATCAATTATCAAAATGTGCTGTTTTTTCAGGGAATGACAAAGTTCGAAATTATTTGAAAGCCGATAAAAGTACCTTTTGTTATAAAATGAAAGTGTCTATACTTTTCGAACAAATCAGTTAAATGAAACCAAACACTATATTGTTAAATTAAGAGGGTTGCCTCAGAGGACTATTTTTCAATTATATTTCGCACTACTTTTGCGAAAAAAAAAAAAAAAAAAAAAAAAAAAAAAAAAAAAAACTTTTATATGCACTTTGATAACATTTGCAAGAGAAATATACTAAAAAAATGTATTTTAAAAAATAGGATTGCAAATAGAATATAAAAATAGTCGCTTGTAGTAGCCCTGAATTAAGGCTATCTAATAACACATAAAGTAATTACAAACTAAGCGGATGCTTTTGCGACAGTATAATATGCAGTCAAGAATACAGATTGATCGAGAGACACAAAAAAATTTTACTCTTCACACTAACCCATGTTATCCGCATAGCAGGATTTACTGTCAAACAGTATTTCCAATTGCGTGTGGATTTTTTAAATATTAAAATTTTTTGATTGCTACTACATCTATTAAACAGTTATGTTAAGTATACAGGGTTTGTATAAAGAGTAATCAAACCAAATTTGAGTAAAAATATATATTGAAGATATTGCTAAAAATAATTAAAATTCTCTAAAATAAGATTTTTGGGCGTCGACATACTTTTGCCAACGAGAGGTACGTATTTGGGAGCCGCTCTGGAAGTCCTTTTCTGAAACATCTTTCAAGCAGTGTGCCGAAATCGCTTCAACATTAGCTGAGGTCCTATGGGGGTGTCTTTTGTAGACTTTCTTCACTCGGGGGAACAGGAAAAAGTCTGTCAGAGCCAGATCGGACTGTAAAAGGACTAGGGAAAGCGCTGCGATGCTGTTCCGGGTAGGTTGTTATTGAGTACTTAATAGGTCTGGTGTGCCTTGTCATGATGTCAGTAATATTTGGCTTTATTCAATTAACCCCCTTTTTTTTCTGTTTTTTACTCCTACTTAGAGAGCAGCTGCGACCGTTTGTCGCCTATCCCTATTTTAAAAATTTATAATATTCCACACATTTGGCGATAATACGCATGCCTTTGCGTTTGTCCAAACAGTGGTTTTTGATAAGCTTTCACCCACAAACACTTTCTGGATCATAGTCATCGTCTCTATATCCGATTTTCTAAGTTCCACACAGATTTTAATGTCCAAGTGTTGTTCCATAGAATGTTGTATTTGAAAGCTCCCAAACTTACGGATAGGAGTCTATTAAAAGCACATTACGAACCGCAAGAAAGCTCGTAGACGACTGGCGCTCGGCGCATGTATATACACACTTTCGGCTCTATCAAACACTTTTTGAGCATGCGCGCTGCGAATTGAGATGTAAAGTCGCTTGAGAAAAAAATTACTTCTCATACGTCAACAATATTTACGTCTCATTACTTCTCATAAAAAACTTGCGCATAAACCTTTTTTAGCGATAAGGGGAATATTAATGTTTTCGAAAAAGTGGCTGCAATAATAATAATAATAAAATGAATAATCTCTCCATTCAAAATGAATAATAGTTTAAAAAACCAAAATACGCTTTTATAGCAGGTCGAACTAAAAAGTTTAGAATAATTTTTTAATTATTGAAAAGTTATCCAACAGTGATAGAAAGGCCATGTAAAAATTAATACAAAAAGGGTGGGGATGCTTCGTTATGTATTTTATACTAAGTCAAATTTTAGAAATAGACACTAATGAAATATCGTTAACAACTTATATTGAGCATCCCACGCTTTTTGTAATAATTTTTACATGGCCTTTCTATGACTGTTGGGTAACTTCTCGATAATTAAAAATTATTCTAAATTTTTTAGTTCGACCTGCTATAGAAATGTGTTTTTTGGTTTTTTAAACTATTGCTTATTTTCTAAATTTTTAGTGTCGGATTTTCTAAATCAATTTTATTTAGAATTTCAATGTTCAGTTAGACTAAAAAAATTAATTGGACTATTAAAAACTTTATTGAATTTTAAATGTTTGAGTCTGAAGGATTCAAATTTTTGGTACATCATACGTGGCAACGGATGGTTATCAGGCTGTTTTATGAATTATCTCGTAGCCTGATCATTTCATCTAATACGTCACCGTTACACAGAACTCACTCCCTGCTAACTTTGAGCAATCAAGTTCTTCAATTTAGATACCCTCCAGAGACCTTCCACGACTGAATGCTACATAAGATTGCCTAGCATCAAACATCCGAGAGCCTAGATAAATGACTTTATGATCAACCGTGCAGCCTTGCATTTTATGTACGGTCGATTCCCAACTCAGGATTAATGACAGCATTCTTCTTTTAGCAATATCATAGTTGTATTTTGCTGGAAATTATATTGATATTGGTTTTATTACATGTATGCCATCTGAATTGAAATCGATACAGACTGACACTATGTCTGTATCCTATATATGATTTCGTCAAAAATATGGCCAGATAATCTCCGTGATAAAACCCATATTGCAATATACTAAACCTATTGGCATGCCAATATTCGATCTTAACATCACTTTTGCTATCACAAAAATTTTCAATCCCTCATGTAATAACACTTTTATGGTTTTCATATGTGTTTCAGTGATTGTCATTATCTAGGGTGTCAGGTAACTGCTAATTTTTCAAATTGCTTTTGATCTATTTATCCGGCGTTTTTATTTTGATTCTTTTAAGCGGCGACTTTCTAAATTATTGAATTGTCATCGGTTATCAATAAGTGTGCAAAGTTTCAATTTAATCTGATGTCTTAAAGTGGGTGAAAATAACGTTCAAAGATTCCGTTACATACATACAGATGAAGCCAAATAAAAGCGTGTTAAAAAAGTAAGTAAATCTGTCACCACTGCTGACATTGTATTTTTTGTGACCAAGAGTATTTCTTCGTTAAGAGCCCACAATAGTCACAGAAAAAGTACACAAAAAGACCCGGATGATCATGTAAAGTCTATGGGAGCGTTCTTTTCTAATATCTCGCTCAAATTTTAATTTTTTTGCACAAGATAGCTGGGGGCAATCCACAACCGGGCTAGTTTTTACTTTTTAGATTTTGGTTATATATTTTTTATATTACGATAGTTTCAGTTTCAGAACCGGTTTAAACCGGTTTCGAAAGTTAAAGTAATTTTTTAAAGAAAATCTGAAACAAAAATTGAAAAAGTAAAAACTAGCCCGGTTGTGGATTGCCCTCGGCTATCTTGTGCAAAAAAATCATGCAAAAATATTAAAATTTGAGCGAGATGTTAGAAAAGAACGCTCCCATAGACTTTACATGGTCATCCGGGTCTTTTTGAGTAATTTTTCTGTGACTATTGTGGGCTCTTAATATTAAGAAAAATGCAGCATACAAAAATATGAAAATACGTAGTAGTATGGAGAAATATTTGATAAACACCTCGATGTACACAGTTTTAAAATCGAATAATCATTTTAAGAGATTTTTAACGTTGAAGTTGATCAAAACCATAAAAAAGTTCCATTAAAAAGTTTAATAAGAGAAAAAATATGCATAGGAATTTAATTATTTTAAAATCGTTTCGTACATTAGAAGTACGCGCTTCACGCCAGTCCCTCTAGCCAAGCGCTTTGGCGAAAAAATGAAGTTCGACGTGCAACGTGTATGCTACATTCTATTCCAGTACCGTAGTTTGAAGTTTACATGTACAAATATTTATATCCAATTATTTGAATATTTTGTATCCAAAAATATTCAAGTAAAAGAATTTTTCAAAGAAAATGCTTTTGAACTTGCAAATTAATTTAAGTCTACACAAGTTGCTATCTATTAGACTGATGCTGTTACAATAAGATTGTACTGTTACAAAGTAAAACCTGATGCTAAAAATTTAAACTGCATTTTTCTAGTGTTATGAAGGTATAATAGTTGAAACAATAGTTGACTTAGTTCATCAAGATATTTCAAAATAGTTTAAAAGTATTTATGAACTTGATTTGTCCCACATGTTTTTGGGTTTATGCTGAAATACTCATTAATGAAAATATATATTTTTTAGCATTTACGGTTTGCTTACACGAATACTAATACGAATTCCGATTCATACGGTCTGTGGTGGAAAAAATCATTTGCGGTGTGTTTTATTTTCAATGATATTACATTATTTTAAACATATTGAAATTTATACACATATGAGGAGTACTGTAAGGCGCTAACAGTGGAATAGGGCGAGCATAGAATTCATCGTTCATAGACACACAAAAGAATTTGAGAACAGTACTGCTCAAATAATAATTGCTGGAAGTGCGATTTCATTTGTGCTGCGCGTTTTTACTTTATTTATTATTTATTTTTTCATATTACTTAGAGTGTAGAAATTCTATATATTATATTCGTACACGGCTGTACAAAAAATCGCAAGTACAATTTTGTTTATTGATGGCAATTTTAGAGGAGATTTTCAACTTTGTTAACTAAACTACGTTTAACTAAATTAACTTTTAGCATACTATGTAGTAAATATACACATATAGATTATATTACAAAAAGTTAAAAAAAAAAACACCTGATATTTTTTAAATTGTTGATGGTAGTTGCAGAAATTGGGTTTTCAAATTGTTTATTTAGATAGCATGTTTCAGCTTAATAAATTGCAAAATTTTGTTACAGTATTCTGAAAGTGTTGGAAAATGTTTCATAGTCTATGCTGGACGCATGGTTTTTCGTTCTTGATTTTTTTTTTCCGGAAAATTGTAGATTTATTCTTATACAGTTTGTTAAGTATTGATAGTATAAAGTACTTTCTAAAGGAATAATGTCGAATTGCAAGAATACCACAAATCAATAACGAGCATGGTTAGATTTTTATTTTTTCAAATTCCTCATAATTAAGTATAATTTTTAATTTTTTGAAAATAAATTCGGTAGTATCTCATAAAAGAAAAGTAAGTGATCATTCCATTAATATATACTGGTCTTCCAGTCTTTAAAATAAACACAATTTTGTAAATTACAGCATAAATAAAATTCAAAGTTTTCTATTATTATGAAAAAAAAAAAAAATCTGCTTCCTGACTGGTTTAATTAAGATTATCAGCATAACAGCTTCGTAGCGTACAATTCAGGATTCTGGAAGAAAATGAATAAAGGCTAAATTTTTATTTCCTAGTTATTTATGAACCAAAAACTTTGAGGAGAGGTGATTGTGTCCATTATTGGATATTTTTAATCTGTTATCAATCAGCAACACAGAACTTATTATAACATACTATAAACCAGTAACTAATTTGATTATAATGAATCTTTATTCATTTATTATGATCATTTAAAGAAAGCCCAAAGTTATAGGGTGGATCGATAAGATTAAATATTTCACTTGTTCACAACATTATACGCATGCATATACTTAACTTATGCATTGTTCATATGCTGGTGATAATTATTATAATGTATTTGTATACTGACATTAGATGAAAGTACATGGTATGAATAAAACTTCAGAAATAAATGCTTTAGCTTGAAAAAAAGAAAGGTCGACTTACAAAGCATTCATAATGCATGTATAATTTTTCAAAAGGTGAGATAAGCTTTTTTTAATTCGCACTCGTATTCTTACAAATATTCCATAAGCAAGACATAAGCGGCCAAATGGATGAAATATGAAAAATCGAAGCAACTTCGGACTTGCATGCTCTTTGAAGTTTCTTTTTCCCAAAAGCGCTTGGCTACGGAGGTTGGCGTGAAGCGCTGGGACGTTGAGTGTTTGTTTATTTGCTTCCCGGTGTGGAGACTATTTATTTTTTAATTTGACTAATTCTTTGACGTTTTATTTTCATTTTAAATTCAAATTTTCGGCATTTCAAGAGTTAATTTTTACATATTTCAGAAAAGGTTATTATTTTAAATTGTTGCCAATTTATAAGAAAATCGCAAAAAAACAAAAAAAAAAAAAAACAATAGTTTGTTCAAAAAAAATAAAATAAATAAATAAATAAATAAAATATTTACATGTGATTATCATAAAAAGAAAAAAAAACTTACAATTTAGAATTAAGTGAATAAATATTATGATTGAAAATATTGTGATTGCGTCATAAAAAGTATATTTACACGTGAATTATAAAAAAGAAAGAAAATATTAAAAAGTACGTTAATATGCGTTAAAAGCCTAAATGGAGGAAGATGCGTCTTATAATATGCCAGAAAGTATAGTATGCCAGGCATAATCTTGCCAAAAAGTTTAAATTTAAAAACATGCTTCTTACACAACACATTATTTCACATTTCTGGATAATCATTTAAACTATTTTTACCAACTTGAAGTCAGTGCAAATAAAGATATTTCCTTTCTAGCAATAAAAGCACTTTCACGTGAATTTTAAAAGAGAAATAAAACTTTAAAATAATAAAATCAATATACTTTAAAAGCAGTAAATAGGAGAAATTGCGTCATAGTTAAAATGACCAAACAATAATTTTGCAAAACAAATTAAATAAAAAAATATATTTCGCAAGAGATTTATTTCCTATTTTGAGGTGCTCTTCTTAACAAACTGTTGTGAGTTTTAAGACAGCGCAAATAATATATCCTTTTTCCTTTATAACAAGAAAAATATATTTACGTGACTATTAAGAAGATAAATAAAACTTTGGGGATAATTACATCTCTGTTTACTTAATTCATTCTATATTAGCTTATTTGAAAATGTTTAACTGATATTATTTAATCAAAAACAAAAACAGCCATCGGTTTCTTAAACAGAAATTGATTCTATCTTATAATTTTCCAACCAAAGAGGAATGAATAGAAACCCTTTATTGCTACTGGTTTTTTAATTATAATTAAAACTTCCGTAATATTTTTAAAGCCGATCAAATTATTGTGTTTTTAGAGTCTGCTGTACTTGAACAGGGATTGACGAGCGTAGACAGTAGGGGGCAGAGCCCCCCTTACTACCTTTTGTTATTAGTTATAACAAACGCTACTACTATCTTTTGTTATTACTATCCCCTTTTGTTATTACTTTTGTTATTAGTTATAACGAATGATAGTACTATCTTTTGTTATTCTATCCTCTTTTGTTATTAGTAGGGGGCTCTGCCCCCTACTAATAACAAAAAATGAAAGAAGAAATGATTATAGGACGAAATGTGTTTTAATTCTGAACTGACGTTTCGGCATTTAAAATTGCATTATTAATTCTGAGCAATTTTACTAATAATTTTGAGAAATTCTGTGCATGAATTTAAAAAAATACACACAAAAATAATAGTCGTCTTGATCTCTTATAATGCATCCTAAAAAATTAAAGATATACAGATATTGGAAAACTCTCAAGTCATTTTTTCAAGTTTATTTGAATACAATATACTGTTATAAATATACGGAAATAAATGGTCGAACAAGACCATAATTCAAGGATTAGAGCAAGTGACGCCCTCCACTAATATATTATTCAGGTAAAAATCCTTTCTCAATAAAATGTATAAATTTTGGAAGGTATTTTAAATCAATAGAAAGGCAATGTGCATAGCAATGTGTAATCTAACTTATTCAAAATTTTTGCAGACAAAAATTATTAAATTTTAAAATTTTATTAACGTAACAGAAATAAAATTATGCTCTAATTAAAAAAATAGGTTATTGATTTCCAAAAATCTTATGTTTAAAAGGAAAGCTCAAAAATAATTGTTGGGGAATTTTAGTTTTTTAGTTTTTTTTTTTTTTTTTTTTTTTTTTGGTATTATTATTTTAGACAAATTATGGTTATTTGATAGAAATAGCATAAGTTTGTTAAAAATCCCATTTAAATATTAAATACATACGTGGATTGATTCATTTTTAAAAATTACTCATATGCGTCTACTACATACAAAGTTATTTAGTTTTAATTTATTTCTTCAGTTTACAACGAAAAAAAAAATCAATAAATTTTGAAATTTAATGCATATTAAATAATAAATTTCAGAACCTAACGAAATTTTACACGAACACTACAAAAGGCGGAAATGTTACTCAATTTTTATAAAAATATTTTACACGCGAATTTTATTTATAACTGTTTAACATATTTATTTAACTTTTTTCTTCTTTGTTTCTTTTAAACTTGTTATAAAGAAATTTCTGGTTCGAACCGAAACATGTGGCAGGGGTCAAAATGACTCCAGGAGATTCATATAGTACACTGCTCAAAACAATTAAAGAATATTTGAAGTTTTATATAAAATAAAGATATAAACGAAATTTTTTTGCCGAAAATAGAAGAAGAGAATCACAAATGCAAATTTTTCTGGTTTTCAAACTGTGGAGTATGCAAATTTTGAGTTCGACATCAAAAACGTCGCTTCAGCGGCAGCGAATGAAATTTGGCTTTACACTGGATAAAAGAGAATGAAGACAAGGATGATCGGCATTCAGTGATTGCTTTGTTTCGATGAGTACGATGTCTCAACGAAGTCATTTGACAGATTCAGAAGCTTGGAGAATTGTTGGTAGGTTAGAAGGGGCCAAACTCAAGCCGAAGTAGCGCAAGCCATTGGAGTGTCACAAAGTGTCATTTTCAGGATCTGGAACCGTTTTTTGGATGTGCAGGCCGAAGACCTGTGGATGTGCAGGCCGAAGACCAGGGCAAGGTCGTAGACGGGCAACAACGCCCAATGAAGATAGGTATTTAGCGTTAACAGCTCGGAGACACCGAAACATGAACGCTACTCTTCTCCAACAACACCTTCGCTCGGCTACAGGCACCACGATTTCAACTCAGACTGTCCGAAACCGGCTCCATGCTGTAGGTCTGTATGCTCGCCGACCGATGGTATGTGTTAGATTCACATCAAGGCATCGTCGCGACCGCAGGGAGTGGGCAACCGAGCATGTCAACCGGAGAGCAATATTCTGTTTTCTGACGAGTCCCGTTTTTCTGTGCATCCGGATAATAGGCGTATTTTTATCTGGGGGGACCGTGGCAGTAGGAATAATCCTGCATTCGTGCACGAAAGTGTCAGATTTGGCGGTGGAGGAATGTTGGTGTATGGTGACATCTCAATTGACGGGCGCACTGACCTCTACATCATTCGAGATGGAGCTCTGACTGGTCGCCGATATAGGGATGAGATCCTCAGACCTATTGTAGTCCCTTACGCTGCAGCAATCGGAGAAACTTCATTTTAATGGACGATAACTGCAGGCCACATCGTGCAAGCCTGGTGGAGGATTTCCTTTTCGAGGAAGGAATCGTTCGAATGGAATGGCCAGCGTGTTCTCCAGATATGAATCCAATCGAGCACGTTTGGGACGCTCTAGGAAGACGAGTTTCTGGCCGCCAACAACCCCCACAAACTCTCCAAGAGCTGGAAAGAGCTCTTCTGGAAGAGTGGGGCAGAATATCCCAACTCGTCATTAATAGCCTCATTGAGTCCATGCCTCAAAGATGTTCAACGTTGCTGGCCGCCCGTGGAAACCATACCCCCTACTGAAAATGATTTTCTTTGAAGAAAACACCTTTTCTTATTCTTTTTTTCCTCATATGCACAAATTGTGTTTTTTTCCTTTTGTACACAAATGCGCAATAAAATACATTTTTTTCTGCGGAACATGTGTAATTTATTCTCATATAACCTACTATGTCTGTCGACCATGTATGAATCAGCTAAAAAGTTTCTCAGATACAAAATCCACCTAAAACTGCAATATCCTTTAATTGTTTTGAGCAATGTATTAACTTGTGCTTAAAATGTTATTAATGTAAAACCCACAGCATAACATTGCATAATGTACGATAAACGCTTGATAAAATTTCTTTTTCTAGATCTTTTATAATATACCTTAAGAAATGCAGTATATGCAAATTTTGTAACTATCTCGTATTATTAATTCCAGTTTATAAGAATAAAATATTTTTACATAAATATAGGAAATGCGGAGAGAGTAGAAAAATCAAAAGAAAATACATTTTCGAAAAATGTATAAAATTTTCAATGTAATAGAAATTTATTATAGGAGTATAAAACAAAATGTAATTATCATATATGATTTATGAAATAAATTACAATGAAAATTATATGTTATATACTAGTGAAAATGCCTGTCCATGGTCGGTGAGTAAAAATTTGGTTTTTCGCATTAAAAAAAAATAAATAAATAAATAAAAATAAATGTTGCATTGTTAAAAAGAAATCTGTGACTTCACTGTAAAGCTACTGGCATCAAAGTTGCCAGACATTTACCGTTCCGTTAGTAGAATTTCCGTTTTGGGAAATAAAAGAAAGGGAAACTCCATTTGAAGAAACGGTAACATTCCGTTGCAATGTTTGATTTTTAATGATAATAATTTAATTTTTAAAATTAATGAATCAATCGTCAAAGAATTCGAACTTTCCGAGTGATTTTAAGCCGCTGTATTATTTAACTTTTTTTTTTTTTTTTTTTTTTTTTTTGGTATAATTTATTTTAAACCGCCCTGGGGATCGAACTCGGGACCTTGAAAGTAACGGAATAGGTCCTTACTGATTGAGCAAAAGTTGCTGACGTAAGTTTGTATAAAGTATGTCTTCTATGAGTTAGGAGGAAAATATTGTGCTTTTCAAAGATTTCCTTTCTTATATATTCGTTAGGATATTCATAAACGGTTTTTTTTTTAATTTAATTTAGATCGATGCATAATACTTATTATTTTTTAAATCAATTTTAATTTTTTAGCTAATTTAAATTAAAAAAAAAATCACTGCTTAAAATCACATTTTTTGTTTAAATTAATGAATGAAAAAGAATTACTCATTTTTTACAAAAATAATGTTATAGACAATTTTTTAAAATTGTCGCACACTTTTTATTTACTTGGTCTAAGTTAAAAGATTTTTTAAATAAGAGAAAAATAAACAGAACAAACCCAATTTAAATGGATTTTTTGTATTTTCATTATTTCAAGGCGCCAGTGGGATTCGAACCCGCAATCTGAGCTAGCAGGCAATTATAGAAGTGGTGCCTTGACCACTCGACCACGGATATCCCCAAGCTATGGCGTGTCTCCTTTTTTTTCTTTCTATTTCCATCCGTTTCATTATTTTCAGGAAATATGGAGGTGTTTTCTGATTTTTAACGGAAATTGCCCTTTTATTGTGAAAAGGGACTTCTGTGAAATTCAAGAAAAATATGTCCGTGAATTTCAGAATTTTTTTAACAGTGTAGTTTTGAAACTTTTATAGGAAATTATGTTAAAGAGAAAGAAAATATTTTAAGTAGAAAAAATTTGTATTCAGGCAATAAGGCAATTATGGTTTCTCATACACATCTCAAACCGCAATTAAGCCTAACGTGGTTGTATCTTATCGGAGACTGGTAACTTTTGAATTGCAAAAACCATAAATAGTATTGTCATGACATCATAAACACTTAAAAATACTGTAAAAATTTAACTAAGAAACTTCTTACCTTTTTTTTACAATTTCTTACCGTAGTTGGAAGCCAAATAACATAAAAAAGAGCACATGCACTATCCCTTTTATTATAGAATGTTTAAAATCAGACAGAATCCTTAAAACTAATGTTTCTCCAGTAATCCAATTAATTCCAAAGTCTGTATGCATCAAACAGTAGTCCAGGAGTTCAACAATATTTCTGCGTCATTTGAACATATCGAAGAATTATTTCCGATTCTAACAAAATTATCACATAAAGATGATAGAGCGCTATCTCCATATTATCAACAGATGATGCAAAAATATGTCAGATTAGAGGAAAAAAATCAAGTGAAGCATTTCAAAGGTTGGAGAAATTACATTATAGTGTGCATAATCGGGTACGTCATATTTGAACGTCCTCAGGTTTATCAATTTTTGTTGTTCTGTTCCGAGAATTTTAGTTGAAAATAAGCTACAAAAATTCATGAGGCATGCAATATGGATTTCTTTGAAAAATGACACTTAAAAAATACAAGAAAAGGAAGTTCGTAGATATGACTATGTGTTTCACGCTGTACAAATTAAAAATATTTAAAACAATAATAGAACTTATTGCTAAAATATCAGCTTTATTGTTACTTCTTAGATAGTTTCACAAAAGAAAAATATAGTTTTACCCATTAATATACTTGGAAATTACTACTATTATATTAGTTTCAATATATTCAATCTATGCTGGATTTATTTGAGTTTTGGGTTTGCTTCATATCGATGGCTCACGGAAAATATTCCATCTTGTTCTTAATTTCTAGCCTTGCCAAGATGTTATTGTGAGAAGTTCCTTGATAGGTATTGTTTCATGTGATTTAGTCGGTAGGACGTCAGTACGCTATAGTGATGGCCCCGGTTCGAGTACTGGTGCATTTGCACCTCTTAAGCAATTTGATTTTTATTTGAACCAATTTTACCTATTTAAGTATTAAATTTAACGGAAGAAATCTTGCGTATTTATTCAATTAGACATTCAAGAATACAATAGACTGTGAATTAAAATCATTATACTAATTTAGAAAAGTAAGCGATCGAAACCCAGACCTTTCATGTGAAAAGCAAACTCTCACAACTGAACTATGTAGACCCGCATCATTATTAAGACATGGGGAAGGCAGAACTAATTTCTATTCATTAAAATCTGTTATTTTTTTACTGATGATAATTTTTGCAGCTTTAATTTCAATTGCTTTTTCTCTCCAATTATCGTAAAGAGAAATATAGTGGATATGAGATCATCTTGTTCAATCTGATTTGCAACTATGGAAGATGAGAAGTTCCAACAATAAATTTCAAAGTTTAAGCGATAGCTATAATAACACAAGTATTATGTACACATACAAATAGACATTTAAATGTATAACAAGTAACAGATATTAAGATATAACCACTAACTTACAGGTATTGGGGATTGAAACTTAGGTATTTTACATAAAATTGAAAACATTACAACTGAGCTATGCCCACTAGGGTGGAGCGAAAAAAATTTTTTTTTGAAAATCAAAAACGGGTAGATGCCAAAAGTTGCCTTTATACTAGTACATCAACTGCGTGAAATTTTACCGCTGAAAAAAAATGGCTTGAGTCTGCGCTTTTGCTCCAAAAATCGAAATTTTGGGTAAAATTTGTCATTTTTTGACATTTTTTTTAAAAAATTAAAAAATTCCTACAGAGCTGGTTAGTATTTAAGAGTGTTGCTTAGACCTTTATATTTATCAGCTTAACATATTTAAACTATAAAACAATATGTTTATTCCCTATAGCTGGAGCAAAACTTTTAGTAAGAAAACAGCATTACCACTCTATTGGGTCATACAACGAATTGTTGTTTTTAATACAGCTCTTGTTTTCAAAACTACCTTGGACATGCGTCGTGGAGGTGGCTATATTTCCTATACCACCCGGCGCAACTATTCGATAATCTTAGTACAGTGTTATATTTATACATTGATTTGTGATTTTCTTTATAAAAATTTGGCATGTTTTCGATGCTTCCACCTTGTTCATCTGTTTTTTGCATCCACATGCTGCTATAACTATCTTCAGGTATATTTTTACAGTTTATACAAAAAAGTGACAAGCAGAGTAATGCACGGGAATCTATTAAAGGGATCTATTCGGCCATCTATTATATTTATCAAACTTACATTCAGTTGATGAATAGTGATTGGAAATTCTGTTACCACGACATTTTTTCAGTAAATTGTACTTTTTAACGTAATGATTTGCTTCAAAGATGATTTCAGATATTTCAACTATAAGTATGCCATCATTTATTCTACTTTTGCATTTTTTATATGTTGAGTAGCGAGCTGTTTAATGTGATGGTGATCGTCAGCGAGAATTGCAATGAAAATTTGTTCTCCATGTGTTCTCCATTGTTCACTTATAGTTTACAACCGCTGTTGTAAATAACTTTTTTTTGCATTAGTTTTATGCCGTTTTCTAAGTGTTTTCGTATCCAGGTAATTTTCTATTAACTTTTAGATCCTCTTTTTATCAGTGGACAACATTTGATGGTGAAATGTCCTGGGCATAAACATATAATGCATAGTATTTTATGAGGGAATGTACGGATTTTAATCGACTATAAGTGGTCATTTAAAATTAGGAGAAATTTATTTGTCACTGTGAACCATTTTGCATGGGGTAATCTTAGAATTGTGTATAATATTGAATCATTCGCTACTTCAACTCCAGTGAATTTTCTCTGCGCCAATTATTAGAGAAGTCGATATAAAACGTTCTAAGCTACATGGATTCACTGGATCAATAAGGAAAATCTTTGTCTACGTACAATTCACTTCCTATTACAATTTTTTTTTATAAAATAGAGAATAATTTTGAAAACTTATTTTCTTAAATTGAGAAAAAGATACTCAGAACAGACTAGAAATTTCTGTCAGAGATTGCAAAGCTAATTCATAAGGAAAGCTATTTCTCAGAAAGAATGGGGAATAGGAGTTTAGAAAACATATCACACAAAAGACAGCTCATAAAGTTAATAAAATTTTCCGCTTTATATAAGCACAGATTGGCAATCAGCGTCTATATGTTCACTCACAAAATGTATAATCCAAGTTTATACCGCGGGATGTTTTATACCAAATGTACTACACACCTAAATAATAGATCCAAAATCCTATTAGAAATTACTAGACTATGGAACAACACAGGAAACGACATAAAGCATACTAAAACTTCTTTAGAAATATTGTTTTTTTACACGCAAATTTTGTTTGCAATCCTCTGTGACGATCGTCATAATATTAAACAGCCAGCTTCTCAAAATATATTCAATGTAATAAGTACAGTAAATGATGACATACTAGAAATTGAATTCATACAATCATTTTTTTGGAAAATCATTATATATAAAATGTAATTTATTAAAAAAATGCTGTGGTAACAGAATTTCCAATCATAATGTATTAATTGCATGAAAATTTAATGAAGATAATAGACTTCTGAATAGGTTCAGTTAAGAACATACCCAATACATTACTCAGCTTCTCTTCTTTATACTTGGTATAAAAATATACGTGCAGCAGGTCACACCAGCAATCCAAATCATCCAAAGTCAGTGAATACAAAGAAGAGATAAATTACTTTGATATATAGAAAACTTATACTCGTCTTCGGGAAAAAAGTAACAATTCAATACATAAATAAAACACTGGGCCTAGATGATTGGGTGGTTGAGACGGGTGGGATAATGCAACCACCTTTATGAGTTATATACACAGTAGTTTTGAAAGCAGTTAGGTAAGAAATGCATTCAAAAGAACATTTCGTCGTATGCTCCAATAGAGAGGTTAACGCTGATTTTTCACAAAAACTTGTCAGATTTGCTCCAATTATACAGACTACAGATATTGTTTTATAGTTTAAATATGTTAAGTAGATAAATATAAAGGTCTAAGCAACACTTTTAAATGCTAACCAGCTCTGTAGGAATTTTTTAATTTTTTTGAAAAAATGTCAAAAAATGACAAATTTTACTCAAAATTTCGATTTTTGGAGCAAAAGCGCAGACTCAAGCCATTTTTTTTCAGCGGTAAAATTTCACGCAGTTAATGTACTAGTATAAAGGCAACTTTTGGCACCTACCCGTTTTTGATTTTCAAAAAAAAATTTTTTTCGCTCCACCCTAATGCCCACACATCCGGTTTGCTCACCAGAAAAAGATAATGAATCTTTAATCTCTATTGACTTATCATCTATTATTTGATAACTAATTGTCTTTTCTGTAGCTTTAATTTCTATCGCATTTCCTCTCCGATGTCTGTATAAGAAGAATTGTTGTTTTACGACCATCTTATTTCATAAGAATTGTAATCTGTACAAGATAAGCAATCGTATGAAAAAAAAAGATTGGTTTTTGTTTTAAATGTTGAATTAGAAAATAATAATACAAATCTTAAGTATATATTCAAGCAAAAATTACAGTATGTAATAGGTTCAGGAAGGATAATTATGACTACTTAGTACATTTTCAACACTGTATTTTTTTTCTATTTGGAAAAGTAATAATTTTAGTACATAGGAAGTAACTTTGACTCTTTAAGAACATTTCCCTAATAGCATGCATGGTCACAGTGACGTAAAAATGACGTCACTGTGAGTTACTTAAGTCACATCACATCTGGGACCAAAATGCCACCACTCAGTGATGTCACATTGTGACTGAGATGTGACTTTCTTAAAACTTTTCAGAAAATTACAAATATTCTTCAAAACATGTTATTTACTTTTAAAAAATATGTTTCTGGCAATTTAAATACCGTCGCTTTTGTCACAGTTTCGTCACAATGTTAATGTCAAAGTAGTCACAAATGACACATTTTTCACAGATCTGTCACACCGTGACTTCACAAAGTGGTCACAATGTGACGTCACAAATGAGTTCTAAAACGGCCATAACGACTTCACATTTTAGTCACTGTGACTTCAAATCGACGTCACGTGACGTCACATGACAATCAATGCCCTCATAGCATGCATGCTCACATTGACGTCATTGTGACGTCACTGTGAGACACTGTGGCCACGTCACACCTGTGACCAAAATGTAACCACTCAGTGACGTCACATTGTGACTGAGTGGTGACCTTCTTAGAAAACATCCAAAACATTTTATTTTTTGTAAAATTATACATTTTTGACAATTTTAAAAAATTGTGACGTCATTGTTATGTCACTGTATGTAATGTACATCATGTCACATTTGTGACAAAAAAAACACCATATTGTAAAGTGGCAGTGAGACAAAAATATGAACTTCAAAAATCTTAGAAAATAACATATAGAGGGAAATAATTTGAACTGTACTTTAAATAGACCGTTTAAATGTATTTCGAAGCTTGAATCAGATCGATTTTGTGCGCATCTTACAAATTAAGTTTTATGTAATATTTAGTAGTTTATTTTTGATGATTGGAAAATGGTTAAATTTTTTCCAGTAATAACAAAAACTGTGAAGAATCACTTACGCAACGACAATAATCCATTTTAAGTGCCAAATATGCAAAACTTAAAGTTTTCTTGTCACAAATCTTGTAAAAATTGTACTACGAAATGCCATTAAAATATATAGTTATGTATTACGTAACGTTTTTATCATTTCAAAACTGTTTAAATAATTTTAAATATTAACGAATTGATGTGTATCTAACATTTCAAATTGAATGTGTAATTTATTATTCTTGACTGTGAAAATGTATGTATAAATGTAGAAAAATATTTGGATTTTAAAAAAGGGATATATCACACATTATTAATAAGGATTGACTGAAAAATGTTTTTTAGACCGAAATGGAATCGTAGTAATTTTCATATTTTCGGTTGAAAACTAAAATGGCCATAAATTATTTTGAGTAATTAATGCGTACAGAACTATACATAATTATTAATTAATTATAAAGGTGGCCCAAGGTGACACTGTGCCTTTGACAAAAATTTTATTTTCATATAACATGAAATGTAAATCATTCATCAGCGACTCAAAATGCTTTTCTAATTATACGAATTTTATCTGATTAAAAAATATTTTAAGCCTAATACTTAGATTTATCTTTTATAATGATTTTTGTAAATGATCATTTGTTCTACTGGAAATTTCTCAAAGGTATTCAAATCACTTCTGCATTTTCAAACTACAATTTTTATTATTACAATTAAATCTCAAGGTTTTAATGTGCATGTAGGTCTCAAACTATTTATTCGAATTTCAAATTTTTGTTTTAGAGGTATGTTTTTATAAAAAAGCTACTTTACAAGATGCTTTATTCTGCATAAAATTAATATGAAAAAAAATTAGTGATTGACAAATAAAAAACTTTTCATCCTCTATAAGCCCCCTCTTTTTTTATTAAGAAGATACTATGTATTTTTGCATGTGATACAAGCTTTATTTTTTAAAAAAGTTTTTCTTTATTATTAGCATTAAATCTATCATTTTTACGCTCTAAAAACTATATTTATCTAACGAACTCTTATTATGAATATTATTATTATTATTTACAAAAAGTGGTTTTACAATTTATTTTAACTTGAATTGTTTTGAAACTAATAAAAATAAAAGGTAAAAATACATTAAAAAATTCTTTAAATAAAAAAATTTAATTAAAGACACTCTCATAAAATTATTGCGTATTTAAATTCCTAAAATATTGTATAGAAAAAGAAAAAACAAAACGGCCATGCGCGTGGAAAGTTAAAATCGTCTGCAAACGAAAGAATCACGGAGTAAGAAACTTACTCCGTGGTTTCTTACTGCGTAGAAAGAATAAATAAACGTAAACAAAAATATTTTAAATTGATGATAGACGCAAGAAGTTAGTTGGCTGGAATTTATGGCAGTTGTGGGTAGTTTCGTATTGATACGGATTTAACAATTTAAACAAGAAAATCTACTATACCTCTTCCAACAGGCAAAATATAAGTTCGAGAAAATTAATGAGGCTTTGACTGTGAAAATGATTTGGTCTTTGCCACTTTAATTATTATCGGATTTAGTTTGTGTGGCAAAAAGAATAACTAGAACGAATGACTTCGATGGAAAAAAGGTATGAAAAAGTATTTTTCATGGTTGCTTTTTAATTATTATTGCTCTTAGAATGATTTTAATTAGCTTCTCAAAAACATGCTATAAAACATTAATGCTCCATTAACTTTGTAAAGTCTAATACATTCATTATTTATTTTGTTGACATAGAACACTTGATTATTAATAATTTGGATTAGGTGTCAAAAGTAGTGATTTTAACTGCATTTTAATTTGCGTTGTTTCCTTATTTAAATATCTTGTTAAAATAATATGTTTCCGTAAACATAAAATCTTATATTTTTTAATAAAGAAGCTTTTTATAGAATAAAATTATTTGCAAACATTCTTTTTTAATTTTTTTATTAAGTAATCTTCTGAAACATTTCATAATTTTATTTAAAAAATTACATATGCTCAGAAGAGGAATTTATAAGAGAACGAGAAGAACAATTAAAAGAAATTGTAGATGTTTCATATTAAAAAAAAAATAATGTTAATGATTGTTTAATTTATTTTTCAAACTGTGAAATGTTATAAAATTTCTAAATGGATAGTCATTGTGGGTGAAAACGTTTCAGTTGTAAATATTCTTATTGGAATGTTTTCAGAGAGAACTAGAAGTCTGAATGAAAATTTGGAAGTTACGCTATCAATAAGAATTTAAACATGATTGTATTTAAAACAAATAACACAAATACTTAAACGGTGTGAAGCTAAAAAGTAATAACAGTATTTTATTATTTATTTTTCATTCTAGACACTTTTATTATTTCCTTTCCTGAATGATTTTACAGAGGTAAATTTCAAAATATCCATTATCTGTAGTATTAGTATGCATCGTGATTAAAGTGGGTCTCTTATTTATAATTACTCTCTAATATTATAAATAAAATATTAATAATTTCAATTAACGTATTTGTTGTTCTATTTTATCGTTGGAATTCTTATGAGTTAGATGTGTCTGTGATGGACAGCCTTCCAGTAATGGATAGCCCTTAAATGTTTTTCGTTCATTAATATACTAATAAATATTTATCTTTGATTTTTTTCATAATTCCTCTTTGCATGTTTTAATAATATTTTAATATTTATACAAAACAGTATGTGAAGATAGTTTGCGATTATTTTTTGATTTTTGACAAATTTGTCTCTAACTTTGTGACGGTGGCAGCATTGTCAACGTTGTGAAGTCACACTGGGACACAAGTATACAGCTATGAACATAGTTATGTAGTGTAAAATCACTTAAATCTATAGTTTTATTACACCTTGGCGATACATCTCAATTAAAACATGGGAGCAGCTATAAAAAGAATGTACTGAAAGAAAGTTACTGAATCAAAATGTAATGTCGTGCAGACTTTAATCTTTGTTACACATTTTTTTTCTGTTGCAATAAATGAGAATATTTAAGACAATTGAATATTCGATCTATCACAATTATTTCAAATTTAGCAATTTGTTTTTCTAATAAGCATTAAAATTATCAAAGAAACACTTCCTTTATGGTGCAGCCCTAGTCACAGAAAAAGACACGGATGTTTATGTAAAGTCTGTAGGAGCATTCTTTTCAAATATCTCGCTCAAATTTTAATATTTTTGCGTGATTTTTGTATAGGATAGATGAGAACGATCCACAACCGGCCTAGTTTTTACTTTTTCAATTTTGGCTTCAGATTAACAACAACAAAAAAAATTTAATTTCAAAACCGGTTTAAACCGGTTCTGATAATGAAACTATCAAAATATAAAATATATATAAGCAAAATTGAAAAGGTAACAACTAGGCCGGTTGTAGATCGTCCTCAGCTATCCTATTCAAAAAAAAAAAAAAAAAAAAAATCATGCAAAAATATTAACATTTGAAAAGAACGCTCCCATAGAATTTGTATTATCATCCGGGTCTTTTTCTGTGACTATTGTTGTACCTTAAAGGAAGTGTTTTTTTGATAATTTTAATGCTTATTAGAAAAACAAATTGCTAAATTTGAAATAATTGTGATAGATCGAATATTAAATTGTCTTAAATATTCTCATTTATTGCAACAGAAAAAAAATGTATCAAAGATTAAAATCTGCACGGCATTACATTTTGATTCAGCAACTTTCTTTTGGTACATTCTTTTTATAGCAGCTCCCAAGATTTAAGAGCCCACAACAGTCACAAGAAAAGTACACAAAAAGACCCGGATGACCATGTAAAGTCTATGGAAGCGTTCTTTTCTAATATCTCGTTCAAATTTTAATATTTTGACATGATTTTTTTTGCATAAAATAGTTCAGGACGATCCACAACCGGGCTAGTTTTTACTTTTTCGATTTTGGTTTTAGATTTTTTTTTAAAATTACTTTAATTTTCAAAACCGGTTTAAACCGGTTCTGAAACTGAAACTATCATAATATAAAAAATATATAACCAAAATCGAAAAAGTAAAAACTAGCCCGGTTGTGGATCGTCCTGAAATATTTTATGCAAAAAAAAATCATGTCAAAATATTAAAATTTGAACGAGATATTAGAAAAGAACGCTCCCATAGACTTTACATGGTCATCCGGGTCTTTTTTTGTACTTTTCCTCTGACTATTGTGGGCTCTTAATTGTGATGTATCGCCAAAGAATAATAAAATTATAGATGTAAGTGATTTTACACTACATAACAATGTTCATAACTGTATAATTGTGTCCCAGTGTGACTTCACAACGTTGAAAATGCTGCCACCGTCATAAAGTAAGTGACAAATTTGTCACAAATCAAAAAATAATCGCAAACTGTCTTCACAAGCTTGTCACTATCGTCACAAAATAGTCACAGTTTTAATGACAATTTTGTCACAAATGACACATTTTTCACATTTTGGTCATACCGTGACTTCACAAAGTGGTAACAATGTGACGTCACAAACGAGTTCTAAAACGGCCATAAAGACTTCACATTTTAGTCACTGTGACTTCACATCGACGTCACGTGACGTCACATCGACGGTCACAAAGTCACAATGAGACTTCACAAAGACGTCACTGTGACATCACCATGTCTTACGGGTGGTCACAAAGTCACAATGTGACTTTACAACGACGTCGCAGTGACGCCACCATGCCTTACGGGTTCTTTAACGTTTAAATTATCATAGCTGTCTTTTTTTTAAGTTAAAAGTGTGGTTATAATTACCCCATCAAAATCTCACAATCAATAATCTCACAAGCCGTTTGAGGTAATTAAGTTCACCACTGGTAAAATTATGACCACTACATTTTCTATTTATACTTCCCTATACACATCTTTGGGGGTAACCGTGATTATTAGAACTCCAAACTGAAAAAATCCGTTATTGAAAAATTTTAGTAGACTGTTTCAAATTGCTATTCAAAAAGTTTCAGACTAGTGATAAAGATTATGTAAAACGAAAAATACGTTATAGGGTTAATATCTAAGTATGAAACAAAATTTTACCGCACACAGTTTTCTCCAATATGGTAATAGTTATCCACTAGTCGTATATTACCACACCTGATCCTAAGTTTAAATATTAAAAGTGCAACACAGGTTTAGAGATGCTGAGAACTGAATGCCAGGCCTTTTATATACGAAGTAAATGTTCTTATACAATTGCATCAGATAAGACATTTAGATATAAAGAATGGATTTCCAATTCTAATTGTCGGACATCTATTATTGTCTGATTAACTGTATTTTCTATTAACACATTCGCTGCCACTCGCGCGTCAGCGCGTGATGTGGAGTGATATCCAATAGCCAGTCACGCGCTGGCGCGGGAAAAATTTTCACTGATTCTTTGTTATAAAAAGTAAATCGGCTTCTGGGAAAAACCCACTTCTACAGTGCGGCATTAACTATCATCATGTCTTTACGGAAGCGGCAGCGAACGGGTTAATTATATTTTCATTCACATCTTACTGAAGATGATAAAACTGATAAGTGTAAAATCACAATTTTAAATGACATATTTTGAACCACTTTTATCAACTGAAATTATATTTTTACTTTATTCTATCTTTACAAGAAAAAAATTATTAAATTTATGAAAATTTTTGAAATCTAGTTTTTAATGAACTTACACGTTTAAGGGGTCAGAGAACCCGAAAAACATGTTTTTATAAAATGTCTGTCTGTGAGTCTGTGAGTCTGCATAAGATAAAGTTATAGAATTGCCACTTCTGACA
This sequence comes from Maratus speculifer, assembly GCA_964019185.1. Taxonomy (NCBI): domain Eukaryota; kingdom Metazoa; phylum Arthropoda; class Arachnida; order Araneae; family Salticidae; genus Maratus; species Maratus speculifer. The sequence goes on from OZ025301.1 coordinate 201,205,340, forward strand.
AGTTGAACACTGTCATTATTGATCTACGCTATGATATCTAGCTTCTTACAGTGCGGCACGTTGAATTACTGAACGCTGTATTACTGAATTATACAATCATATTAGATAAGACGTATAGAGATATAGAATATATTCTTAATTCCAGTTGTTTGAGATCTGAGTATTTTCTGGTTATTTGAATTTTATGCAGCTTTAATTATCAGATATTAAAAGTACAAATTTAGAGATATAGTAGATAAAACCTCAGCCTTTACATATGCGAGGAAAAAGTTTTCTACCTCAGAACTACAGCTCTACATCCAACATTAGCGTTATAGATAAGAAAAGAAATATTAATTTCAATTGTTTGACAATTGAATATTTTCTATAACTTTAAATTTTATTGCATTTTCCAATTTCGGCTCTAAAAAAAACAATATTAATTTACGCTCATATTATTTCATGAAATTTGTAACTGTACAAGATGAGAAACTCCTACAATTAATTAAATTTACATTTTTTTTAAAAGTTTAAGTAATAAGTACAATAACAAAATTCTTATGTAGATATTCAGATAGCTATTCAAGCATATAACAAATTTCAGATTATTAAAATAAAAGCACTGATTTGGAAATGTGGTGGATATAATCACAGGAATTTTACACGTAAATCTAAAATTTTCATTAATTCGAACTCATTTTCTCTCGAATTCGTTTAATTCGAACTAACGAGAATTCCGATCTATCATTTTTATTTTCTTTCTCACGGATTTCAGATCATTTGAATAATTTTCTTTCTTTTATTTTTGCGAAAATTGTTCCGAACGAGTATACATATAATACAATGCATTTGATACCCACTTTCTTAGTGCCCCGTCTGTCCATCACTGACGCTTTAAATTTTTCTTCCATTGTGCTTGTTTCTAATCTTTTAATTAATTTATGTATTTATACATCCTAATTTAATATTAAGTCATAGTCTAATGATAGCAAACGAAATAAATTTAAAAAATACTATAACATTAATTCCTTTTTAATAATGCCATATTAAACATGTTTTCATTTCATATTTTCCATAATTCGAACATTTCTTGTGGTCCTGACGAGTTCGATTTAACGAGAGCCGACTGTATGAGGGTTCATACGCTTCAAGGGTCTGTTACCAGAATATTTGTAAAGTAATATTTGCTATTTTTAATGGAAAAAATTCTAATTTTAGGTATACACTGTAAAAAAAAAAAAAAAAAAAAAAAAAAAAAAAAAAAAAAAAAAAAAAAATTTCAAGAAGTTACTAAAAATTTTTTAGTAAATTTGTATTCCACAGAATTTTTTAGTAACCATTACAAACTTTTTTTTGCAAGTAAAACAAACATTTCTTTTGTAAACTGAACAAAAGAATTTTTTGTATAACTAACTTAAAACTTTTTAGTATGAGCCACCAATCAAATTTTAGTAATAGCTCCAAAATTATTTTTAGTAACCGTTACGTGTGCCCAAAGGACAGGAGCTTCCTTCGAGCTGCATCCAGTAGGTAAAAAGAGAGACTTCTGAAACGGAAGATTTTCGGTAAAACCGTAATAGATGGCAGCACCATACATTGCTACCTACTTTATTTTGTCATATTTCTAAAGGGGAGGGAAAGTTCAGAGATCATTACCCATAGTAACTGCTACGACAGGATTTTCATAATCCCTTTATTTACATTCGGTGCATCGAACCCAGGTACTTTTAGTCTGGAGTTCGGTGCTATGACCACAAGGCTATCAGGGTCACGCCAAGTGAGTTTTAGTAATAGCTATTAAGAATGTAAAACTATTAACTCTATTCGTTGCTAGCTTTTTTCTAGTAATTCTTACAGATTCCTTGTAACAGTGTAAGATTACTAAAAATTTTTTAGTAATTACAAGGATTACTAAAATTTGTTTAGTAGATCGACCCTTTTTTTTTTTACAGTGTAGTAGTGATGGGCGATTTCGATTTTTTAAATCGATTTAATCGATACTACTGCCAACTCGATTTAATCGATACTTTAAAATTTTTAATCGATTTCTCTGAAAGTAATATAATTTTCATTTTCCTCCAAAAGTCGAAGATAAAATAGACGGATGTGCCAATTCCAAAATTTCGAATTTCTGAGATAGAAGAATTAAAGAAACCTCAGAACCCCCCCCCCCCCCCTGCAAAATAGCGTTTTTTGTTGAGTGATGTACACCAAAAATTGATCAGGATCGATTTTTATTAGGTACCAGCTGAATCTGAATTTTGATGAAAATCTATTAAAGCGCGAGATACAGCTATTGCGAAATCATAAAAAATGCAGCATATCAGCGCCACCTGTAGGTCAATTTACACCAAGATCTAAATAACAGTAATCTATGTCAGAGATTTACTGAATCTCAATTTTGATGAAAATTCGTTCTTGAGATAGCGCTATTGCGTTAATCATGAATAATGCAGTATAGCAGCGCCATCTCTTAAGCGATTTCCACCAAAATGTAATTAGCATCAAATAATATCAAGGACAAATTGAATCTAATTTTTTATGAAAGTCCGTGCATTAGTTCTCGAGATAAAGCTAAAATGGAAACAGGGGCGTGCGAAAAGAGAACTGCGCCCGGTTCAAAGTTCCAATTTAGCCCCCCCCCCCCCTATTAACTTTTTCTTGTGATAGGCTAGAAGTGATGTTAGTAGTAAAAATTTGGCGCCCCCTAAATTTCCGTGCTCAGAACGACCGCTTCCTATCGCCCACACCCCCCTTTCACATGGCGCTGAGTGGAAATTGTGAAAAATTCAGTATAGCAGCGCCATCTGGGAAGCTATATACATCAAAATGCAAAAAACATCAATTCATGTCAAGGATTAACTGGATCTAAAATGTGATGAAAATCCGTTCATTCGTTATTCAGATATAGCTGTTTCGCAAATCACAAAAAATACAGCATAGCAGCGCCACCTGTTAGGCTATATACACCAAAAATTAATTAGATTCAGTTTATATCAAGGTCAAACTAAATATAAAGTTTTGTGGAATTCCGTGCATTTGTTCTTGAGATAGAACGGTCAGAAATTTTTGTCGTATACAGACTCGCAGAGTGACAGACACACACACACACACACACAGACAGGTATTTCTTAAAAACCATGAAATCGTGTTAAAGATCTTCTAAAATATATAAATCCATCGAAAACGGGAAGTCAAAATTTTTCACGAATCTAATACTCTCTTCTTGTAAAGTTACAAAAGAAAGTAAAAATGTAAAATCGATTCTACCCGTAAGATCGATCTTTAGATTCGATTTCGATCTTTAGATTCGATGTCGATCTTTAGATACGATGTCGATCTTTAGATTCGATTTCGATCTTTAGATTCGAAGTCGATCTTCAGATTCGATGTCGATCTTTAGATTCGATGTCGATCTTTAGATTCGATGTCGATCTTTAGATTCGATTTCGATTTTTTTTCTTTTTCTAGGCTAAATCAGTGTTGAATCAGGTATTTTTCTGCGAGTCCGGAAGAAGGCATCATGTTTTACAGCTCTGTAAGAGAGGGTGGATCGCAATTTGTGCATTAAAAAGCATAAAATCTCATAACTTCTGGGGGGGGGGGTAATCCCCTGCGGGCCACACCATTAATTCCATACTAGGTTAAATCGTTATATTTTTGTTTAGAAGTCCAGTTATTTGAAGAATTAGTTTATTATGTTTTATTTTTCACGCTCGTCTCTGCTAATCCCCCCCTTCCGTGTCAGTTTTAACTTACAGGGCCGTTCGAAATATGCATACAGTTTTTAAAATGTCCAATTCTCGGTCTATTTTATTTGAGATCCACAGTTTAAATCCTTGACAAAAGATAAATAAGGGGTCGCCCTTCCGCCCGTTTGGGGTTTATCTGCGCCTACCGGGGGGCATATTTTTTTGTTTCTTCAAACGAAACAAAAAAATTTTTGAGGGGGGGGAGGCTTGCACCCTCTCCCAATATGCACCTTAAAATTTTGCTCATTTAATTCTTTATTATTTTTAACTTAAAAGTTTAAGCTACATAGCACCCCTAGAGCTGTGGAACCCCACCCCCCCGTCGATCACTCACCTAATTTTGCTTATTTCTTCACTTCATTTCAATCTTTAAAAGGCTATAACTTTGCTTCTATAGGAGTTACAGTGATGAGAAAAATTCTAGTATAGCTAACTATTTCTCGCCTTTCTTTTTGCTATTCCAGTTTCCCGGTTTCCCCTATAGGACCTTTTTTTGGGGGGGGGGGGGGCAGAGGGGTTTTTTCTCATTTCTTGATACAATATGTCTATTGAAAGCTTATGCTTCATACATTACAAATCTAGCATAAGAAATTTTCTCCTATCATTTCATGTCACGTTACGGACCCATAATGTGTTAAAATTTTAATTTTTCAAACTTCTTTGAAAAAAAAAAAAAAAAAAAAAAAACATTGATACATATTAGCGAAACTGGGGTTCGAACCCGCAATCGTTTGATTGCACACGTAATCCCTAAGCTTATTGGCCACCGACTACTCAGCAGCGCTATTATTTCTTTAGATTGTCATCTTTAAATTCGTAATATCTTTTGAATGGAATGTCCAATATGAATAATTCAAAAAGTAATCTACAGATATTATAACAGGCATTAATACAAAATGATTTATTTGGATAAGGATTAAGGTATCGATTGTATGGTCTAATTTTGGTTGGTGTATTTATCGCGTTTTAAAATGTAAGAAAGTAGTTATAGTGAGTTAACTACAATAGCTGGACATATGGTATCGCGCGGTTTTTTTTTATAGAGATTAATATATTCTTTAATATTATAGAACCTTTTTTTATTCAGTTAAAAGTATTTCCTGACGATTCAAAATTATATACCCTAACGATTCAAAAAATACACGCGTAATTGTTCAAGGTTTCACTTCTATCGGAACTCTAAGAGCGCCACTATTTTTTTTTTTTTTTTTTTTTTTTTTTTTTTTTTTTTTTCATTTCGACCGTCCTACCGCCTTCCCCCTTCCTCACCAATCTTAACTTACAGGTTCGTTCAAATTATGATTGCGATTTTAAAAAAGTCTAATCCTCGTTCTATTTTGTTATAAATCCATATTTTGAAACCTCAACAAAAGATACATTTGGGCCGGGTTCAACCTCCTGTCCGTTTGGGATTTACCTTGCCCCCCCCCCCCCCTGGGTGGGGGTATATTTTTTGTTTTGTTTCTTCCACACCATCTGATGTAACATAGCGTTATAAAGCTTTTATCTCCTCGTTTTTTTCTGTTACTACCCCTCTCTTCACCTAGTTACATAATCTTGGCACTTTTTATAGTTTCAAAGAGTGCATGTTCCCCGCAGGCCACCCCATGAATTCAACACTAAGTTAAACACTATATTTCTGTTTAGGAGCTCAGTTATTTGGGTTATTAGTTAATTATGTTTTTTTTTTCCAAGTTCGTCCGTTCTAATCCCTCGTCCCCCCCCCTTCCTTCCTCGCCAATCTTTACTAAATGGGCCGTTCAAAGTATGCATGCAATTTTTAAAATGTCCAATTCTCGTTCTATTTTATTGTAAATCCTCATTTTGAAACTTCGACAAAAGATAGATTTGGACTATGGTCGCCCTTCCGTCAAGAGTGGGGTTTACCTGCCCCCTTGGGAATGGGGCATATTTTTTGTTCTTCCAAATTATCTCGTGTAACACTTGGTTGGCATTAGAAAAAAAAAGTTTTTTTGTCTATATTCCTTGTTCCCCATCCTAGTTACACGCTCTTGGCACTTTTTATCCTCGGTTTAATGCCAAGTTACTCAGTGTTGTTATTAGTTGAGTTATGTCTCTCAAATTTGTCAAAGTTTTTGTGTAAGTGACAACCATAAGTGACAATAATTTAAAAATTTATAATTCTTATTATCAGACTCTAAAATCTGCAATTGCTTAATTCTATGCCTCTATGTGATGAGGGGTGGGAGGCGGTAATTACGGTTCTGCTGATTGTCTAAGTTTTGGAATTAGTAATTTGGATCTTCTCTGTGTGAACCTGAATATCGAAATATCGATTCTAGTATCGATTCTAGAACTGAGAAATCGATTCTTATTATGATCGATGTTGTTTTATACGATATCGATTTTAATCGATTCTCAAAATTTCCAGAATCGCCCATCACTACAGTGTAGCAATCAGTGCATTATGAATTTTCTGGTGCGAAACCACTTAAAATCCCAGGTATCCCCTAATGCGTAAGAACCCTGTATATACATGTATTTTAAATTTAATTTTAAATAATTTTTTTTTCGCTTTTAGAAATTTAAAAATTTATTTATCTGTTATTTTTTTAATTTTGGATTTTCAAAAAAATTAGAATATAGGATTTTATTTAAAAGGTTTGATTTGAGCATTTTTAACTTAATTAAAATAAATAACTTTTTTTTTTAATTTATTTTTAAATTAAATTTATTGATGCTACCAATCTATGTAAGTATTTAATAATTATAAATGAACAAAATTATAAATTAACAAAAATTTATGTTTAATATTTAAAGGATATTTATTTTGAAAGAAATATTAAAAGAAACCCTCTGTGCAATCTGCGATCACAGTTATCCATTTGTTTATAGTTTTACTTTCTGAGACATTTTTATTCCTATACTTTTACAGCAAGAATTATTGATTGGCAATCATCTTATTTCCTTAGACTTTTGACTATGAAAGGACAGAAATTTCTAGAAAAAATTAAATATAAATATAGGTTTCTGTACTTTATACAAAATAACTAATTCAACTTTTTTGTAATATTCAAGTAGATATTGAAGCATATTTTTCTTTTTTCAAAATTAAAATAGCATAACTGCTTTGGAGGAGTGGGGGATCGAACCCCAGACCTTTCACATGCGAAGCGAACGCTCTACCACTGAGCTACACCCCCACACAAACCTCTTTATTAAAAGACTTTTTCTGCAAGTTTTATTTGCACACCTGTCTATTTCGAGAATCGTTGCTTTTCTTCCATCTGATTGATGTTAAGTTTTCTACCGCACATCTGTGCTGAAAGAGTTATTTATTTACTGTAAAAAAAAAAAAAAAAAAAAAAAAAAAAAAAAAAAAAAAAACCAAGCGATTCTATTGTTATTATACTGGTAATTGTGGCACCAGTACGATTTACTGTTCTTTATCAGAAAATTTGTCGTAAATTACAGGAAAAAACGGAATATTTTTTTATGAATTTACGGGAATTTTTCCATTAAAAAAACAGTGAATTGTACTGGCGTCCCTATTACCAGAATAATTTCCGTAAAATCTCTCTCTCTTTTTTTTTTCTTTTTTTCCCCATTGTCGATGAATATTATTATAAATTCACATTAGAGAATAAGACTGTATTTATCCATTTGTAAACTAATATTCCTGTTTGAAATTTAAAAAATATAATCTGGAAAATTATTCCTTTTCATTGTAAGAAAAATTTAAGAAATATAACCTGAAAAATCATTCGTTTTCACTGGAAGAAAAATTTAAAATATTATTATTATTATTTTTTTATATTCTAATTTATCTGATTTTCCAAATACTTTTTTATCCTCTACATAAATTAGGAAGATTATAAAATCTTTAAGAGATAGAACTGCTTTTTGCTTTAAACAGTTCGAAACTTTTGCTCTTATTATGATCAAAACCACTCTAGTAAAATTAAAAGAAAAATTATACTGTAGCAATTATTGTATTAAAGATAGAAAATTCAATTTACGATTTGTAAGGACAATAATATTAATCGACGATAAAGGAAAAATAATATTCAGCATTTTTTCTCTCAATAAAATTGTAAGCAGCGGCATAAATAATTTTGGTGCAGATGTAAAAATGGCTGTTTGTATTTAATATCTTATGCATTAATTATTGCGGTCTAAATAACATACAAATTAAAATACTGCAATCAATTTACTATTGGGAGTATGAGGGATTGAACCACACAGACCTTTCACATGCGGAGCGAACGCTCTACTACTGAGATACACCCCTGTATTAAACAATGTATTAGAATACATAATGAACATTGAACAACTTTTGTTTACACATTCGTCTGTTTCCTATATCAGTGGCTTTCCTCCAGCTGTATTGTTCCTAAACTTTCTGCCACACATCTACGTTCAAAGAGTTATTTAGTTAATTAATAATGTTATAAAGTCATATTAAGGAACATGACTGCATTAGTCGACTTATGAGCTAGTATTAATGTTAGAAATTAAAAATATATAATTGTTTTTAATGGAAGAAAAATTGAAATTTTTAATAAGTCTTTAAAAAAATGCTAATTTATCCTATTTTCCAAATCCCTATTTATCCTCTATGCAAATTACCCCACCAGTGCCTGAGAGGTTTTGCTCTTGAAACTGGTAGACGGGAAGCGCTGGGCTCGAACCCAATCGCGCCCGTCGGCTTAACCGTTCGGTGTTTTCGCGGTTTTCTTCGAACCTTGGGTAACCTTCTGTAGTAACGGGTTGGGTGCCTATAGAAAGACCACCAATGGAGGTCACTCCCGACAGGCCCTATATCCCTCGGTTATCATAAACAACACCAACGCAGCAATACCTCTATACAAATTGGTAAGATTATAAAATATTAAAGTGTTAGAGCTGCTTTTTGCTTTTTCGAAAGTTTCATACTTATGATCAAATCACTCTAGTGAAACTAAATGAAAAATTATACTGTAGCAATTATTGTACCGAAACTCTGGAATGCAATTCAATTTAAGATTTTGTAAGAATAATGATATTTAAATATAATAAATGAAGAGTGATTTAACATCTTCCTTCATTAGATATGTAACCATGCGGTGTAATTAAAAAAATGGAAAATAGTTATTTGATTTTCACATTTTATGTAATAATTATATCAGTATAAACAGAATGCAAATAAAACTATTATAAAAAAAAAAATAACGCTTGGAGGTGGGAAGATAAAACACCAGGCCTTTAACAAACGAAGCGAGCCCAAACGCGGCCGTCGGCATAATCGTTCGGCATTTCCCGTGGTTTTCTTCGAACCTTGGGTTTCCTTGCGTAAATAAGGGTTAGATTTTCTTAGAACAACCCCTACGAAGGGCACCCCCCCTTAGGGCCTATATCCCTAATGTAGATAATTACCCCACGTAAATACAAACAAACACGCTCTACCATTAAGCTACACATCCATATCGCATTGCAGTGTTAGAGAAAGTGCATGGATCATTAATTCCTATTATTTTACTTATAATATTTTCTGATTTCTATAAGTTTAACCTTTAACTGATGTGACAGTTTGTTTGTATTTATGTCGGCCAATTATCTCCGCTTGGGATATGGGCCCCCTTTAGAGGGCAAAGCCCTCCACGGGGGTCTATCTAAGGGAACCTAACCCGTATACTTACGCAAGGAAATCCAAAGTTTAAAGAAAACCACAGAAAAAACACCGAACTGTTTGGCTGACTGTCGTGATTGGACTCGAACTCAACACCTACTTCTACCACTTTCGGTTTATTTTATGACGGCCGATTATCAACACGTGGGATATATTCCCAAAAGGAGTGGAGTGCCCTCCGTGTGGGTCTTTCTAAGGGAACCTAACACGTATTTATGCAAGGAAGTCCAAAGAAAATCAAGGAAAACTTCGAACGGTTAGGTCGACGGCTGCGATTGGGTTCGGACCCAGCACCTGCCGTCTACCAGTTGAGAGGTCTGAATCTCTCGGTCTACCAGTTTTGGAGGCAGAACCTTTTGGCAACTGGTGGGGAAACTGATGTAGCAGAAACTGCAACGTAATTGGTGTGAAGCGGTCTGTGAGACCGGAAGATCGAAAGATGAATCAAAGTCATGATTAACTCATGGGATAGTGTTTCTGTATTAAACTTTTTGTACAAGACTATTATAATTAACATTAGCCTATCTAAATGTCTTTGGTGACAGTACTAAAGTTTCAAATAAAGCAAAATTTCTGAAGTGTTTGTAGTTAACTGAAAATTACAAGTTAAACTGTAAAAATTGGAAAAAAGCAGTGGTCTGTGAAACGGTAACATTAGTTAAAGGTTAATTCCTATAGCAGTTTCCCTCTTATCTTTGTAAAGTAAGAATTACTGATTTACGATCATCCTCTTTCATAAGCTTTCTAAAAAAATAATATAAAAGAGATCTTTAAATAATTAAATCTAGATTTAGTCTTAACTGTTGAATAAAAAAATATACCATTACAAAAATTATTTTTACGCTAAAATAAGCAACAATTTTTAGGTTTTAAGCAAATCCCACTCTGAGACGACAGGGGAAACATGAAGTGCGACATAGGAGAAAAAGTCGGTGGCAGCAAAGACGGAAGTTGTTTCAAACCAGCTTTTCTCCCGAAACTAAGCGAAGTGTCTAATGTGTCGCAAAATGAAGCACGATATCGGAAAAAAACCTGTCGAAACAATGGAGAAAGTTATTTAAAACTTATCACCACTAGGGTGAGACATAAGATATAACGCTTGATTTCGGGGAAAAACTGGTTTAAAACAAAATTTGAAATAGCTTCTTCCATTGTTTTGACCGTTTTTTTTCTCCCATGCCGCGTTTCATTTCTTCCCTGTAGTCTCAATAGTGTGTGACTTCCCTTAAAATCCGAGAACGATTTTCGAGAGATGTTATTGTTTACGACTTCCGATTTTATGCATAAGGGATATAGGCAATGGCGGGAGTGCCCTTCATCGGGGTCTTTCTAAGGGATCCTAACCCGTATTTACGGAAGGTTACCCAAGGTTCGAAGAAAACCACGGAAAACACCGAATGGTTAGGCTGACGGTTGCAATTGGGTTCGAATACAGCACCTTCCATGTACCAGTTTCGAGAGTAGAATCTCTCAACCACTGGTGGGGCAGATGAGGGATCAAACAAGAGTCTATTCACAAAAATGAAAGTTCTACCACTGAGCTACATCCTCACTTTGGGAACGGTATTTAGAGAAAGGCAATGAATGTGTAATTTTATTTGTTACAAAACTTTCACAAATTGTTTGTCTGGTTATTTTCTATTGGTATATTATATAAGTTTGATTTAGACAATCTACGATAAATCATGAATCAAATTAAAGGTAGTAAACTAGCCTAGTTAAAAAAAAAAAAAAAAAAAAAAAAAAAAAAAAAAAAAAAAAAAAAAAAAATCAATATACAGGGTGATTTAGCTTGTCGGTGACAAACTTTAAGGATCGATAGAGCACACCTAGACGAACATTTTTGAATAGGGAATGTAGGGTCCCTGACGCGATGGTAAGGCGCTAGGCGCTTTCGAAAATTTGGGTGCCGAAATTCGAAACGTCATAAAAACTAGGGAAATGGTTAGATTTTCTTGCTTGTTGCGTCGAAATGATTCTGTTTGTTTAGCCTTTCTTCAGTACCAATTTGATAAGCGTATCTCTTAAAACATGGATAGGGGGCGCTGCAGACTTTGGAGAGCTAGACAACAACTTTAAGCCCGTTATTTTGATAATTTAACACATGCTCGCCAAAGTTTATACTCTAACTTAAAGTTTGAACCCAAAAGTAGAGCCCTGCAAAAAGCGTAAGAGCCGGAATAAAATGTCAAAGTACAGGGTGGTCGAAACTCGAAGGCTCCTAAGAGATAAACAAACAGATTTCTTGACTTATGGCATGCATTTTCATGATTCTGTTTGCTGGGGCTCTCTGAAACTCAGTTGAACGGTACAAAAAGAAACATCGATAGGGGGCGCTTTGGGCAAAAAACATAATTCGTTGACATTTCGGACGCTAACTGGAAACGGGGCGCTACGATCAGTTAGTAATAATGAAAACACATTTTCTACCTCTGCTCAACACTTCTGAATAAATTTAGACCAAAAACATCAATGATACTGGAAATTTATTTACAAAAAATAACACTACAGAAGATGCTCGAAATTTCGACCTTGGGCCATGATGCAGGCTTCACACCTCCGTCGCATTGAGGAGTGTGTGTTTCCAACAATGCCAGGAGTATCTCTGATCTGCCTTGCAGCTGCCACAATGCGCGCCACAAGTTCTTCAGCACTGCTGACAGGTGTATGGTATACCTCGGCCTTCAGGTAACCCCAAAGGAAGAAATCCAAGCAGGTGAGGTCTGGTGATCGGGCAGGCCAGTGAACTGGACCCCCACGCCCGATCCACCGCTGGCCATACCTTGCGTTTAGATGGAGACGCACGTCGTTCGTGTAATGGGCCGGAGCTCCATCGTGAACCACATCTGGCGACGCGAACCTTCGGGTACGTGCGCCTCCTCCAGAAGCTGCGGCAGCACTTGATCCAGGAAAATCAGGTAATTTCCACCTGTCAGCCGTTCAGGTAACAAATAAGGGCCAATGAGGCAATCCCCCAGAATGCCGGCCCACACATTTACTGAGAAACGCTCCTATGCTGCTCGGCTTCTGGTTTCATGTGGATTTTCATCACACCACACATGACTGTTGTGGGCGTTCCACATTCCCTCCCGGCTGAAGGTGGACTCGTCCGTAAACAAAATGCTGTTTACAAAACGGGGATCCCTGGATCTCATCGCCAAGTACCATCTTGAGAATTCCACTCGAGGGCCAAAATCCTGCTCTCTGAGCAACTGCACCCACTGGATGTGGTAGGGGTGCAGATTCCGGGAACGTAAGATGCGCCACGCAGTTGCTTGCGAAATGCCAACATGTCTGGCGATATCTCTCGTGCTAAGACCTGGGTTGTCCTCAACCAGTTTAAGCACAGCCTCTTCGTTGTCGGGGGTGCTCACTGATCGCTCCCGTTCAGGCCTGCCTCCGTCGAAAGATCCCGTTGTGGACAACCTCTGGTGTACTCGAGCGAAGAAGGCATGGCAGGGGATTTGCCTGTTGGGGTAACGCTCGGCGTACAACCGCTGAGCGGCTCGTCCATTACAACCAGCAGCGCCATACGCCAAATGCATGTCAGCCAATTCAGAGTTTGTGTACCGTTCCATCCTACTACCGATCTGCAGACAAGTAACCCGAAGCTTAAGTAGGTACCGCACGTTCAAAAGACGTGTCTGCGCATACAACTACGTCATCTCGCGTTGTCGTCTACGCATTACGTATCTTTTGCATATCGATATGGTACGATATCTTTTGCATAAATCAGCAAAAAGCACCTTATGTAAATTTTATTGCGCGCATTGTGCATGATTGAAACCAGCTATGTTTGTTAAAAAAAACAAACAAACTGCAGTTTTAATAGCTTCTTATGATAAGTAAATTACTCTCTTGTTTTGTTTCTAACTGATCGTAGCGCCCCGTTTCCAGTTAGCGTCCGAAATGTCAACGAATTATGTTTTTTGCCCAAAGCGCCCCCTATCGATGTTTCTTTTTGTACCGTTCAACTGAGTTTCAGAGAGCCCCAGCAAACAGAATCATGAAAATGCATGCCATAAGTCAAGAAATCTGTTTGTTTATCTCTTAGGAGCCTTCGAGTTTCGACCACCCTGTACTTTGACATTTTATTCCGGCTCTTACGCTTTTTGCAGGGCTCTACTTTTGGGTTCAAACTTTAAGTTAGAGTATAAACTTTGGCGAGCATGTGTTAAATTATCAAAATAACGGGCTTAAAGTTGTTGTCTAGCTCTCCAAAGTCTGCAGCGCCCCCTATCCATGTTTTAAGAGATACGCTTATCAAATTGGTACTGAAGAAAGGCTAAACAAACAGAATCATTTCGACGCAACAAGCAAGAAAATCTAACCATTTCCCTAGTTTTTATGACGTTTCGAATTTCGGCACCCAAATTTTCGAAAGCGCCTAGCGCCTTACCATCGCGTCAGGGACCCTACATTCCCTATTCAAAAATGTTCGTCTAGGTGTGCTCTATCGATCCTTAAAGTTTGTCACCGACGAGCTGAATCACCCTGTATTTACCTTTAGTTATATGGCATACATCCAACCTGTGTCCAATTCTCTCCACACTTCGGTTAACAAATCCGGAGTAATGGAAGCAATATACTCTTCATTTCTGTGTCTCAACTCTGGGAAATCATTATGTTTCGGCGAAACGTAGAAAACGATCTTTATTATAAAGGTTCAAACAGAAAAACAACATGGCTGAAACAGCTTTTAAATCTTTCGACCAGCAATAACGCTTTAAGCTCAGCAGTCGCCATTTTGTGTATGTGGTGTTGCAAGCGAATAAATAACAAAGCAGTACTCGTGATTTCGATTCAGTTTTCACCGTTTCTCTCTAAAGCTGCTATCAGATTCACCAACATTTCGAGAGTCTTTTGAGCCAACACTTGATTTCCTCCAACTTTTCGCGAAATATCGTCACAGCAGCCAGTGTGATTTTAAACAGCAATGTCCCCCAACTTTTTTCGGCAGTTCCAAAAAAGTCTCTCCTAGCCGAGACTTTTCATGCACCTTCGAACATTTCAAAGAATCAGACGTAAACGATAGATACGAATAGGCGATAAATATTCTGGTACTAGCAGTACTGGTTTTTCTGCTTTTCCACCAACTTTTTTAAAGACAAGTGCAACCTTTTTCTCTCTTTGGGCGGGAAAAAGTTGGGGTTATAATAGGCTGAAAAGTTTGTCGCGCGTAAAGTTTGTGAATCTGATAATAGCTTAAAACTGTACTCTAAAACTATTTTAGTTGCTCTCTGTTTCTTTAATTTCAACTAACACTCCACAACTACAGTTGACACTGTTAAAATTTATAAGTGGGTTATTCTTTTATGGACACCCTGTACAAGAATCTATATACACATTAGCGACATGCTAGACATTTCGCTTGGTTTCAGGAGAAAAACTGGTTTGAAACAACTTCGTCTTTGCTGCCACCGATTTTTTCTCCTATGACGCACTTCATGTTTCCTTTGTCTTCTCAGAGTGGAATTTGCTTAAAATCTAAAAATTGTTGCTTATTTTAGCGTAAAATTAATTTTTGTAATGGTATATTTTTTTATTCAACCAGTTAAAACTAAATCTAGATTTAATTTTTTAAAGATCTCTTTTATATATATATAAATCCAGGCTGTGTTTTTGGTCATCTCGCTCAAAATTTCTAATGAACCAATTTTGATAATGATTTTTTAAAAATGAAAGCATTGTATTTGTAGATGTGTCCGCACTCGCTATTATTTATTTATTTATTTATTTATTTATTTTGTCAATAGCCCATTCTTTGTATTTTAATTTAATTTTAAAAGTTGTTTTATGAAATTTCTTCACAATAGGGGCAATCGGGTTACTTCCAATGTGAAAGCGAGTAAAGGTAAAAATGAGAATTACCGTATGATTAGTGATAATTTCGTATTGAAATTAAAAATAACAATTTAAAAACTATTGAACAGAGAATGACGTTATTATTTTAAATTAAAAAACCACTTTTATACTCACAAAGCTATTACGTTTCATTATTATTATTTTTTTTTTCATTCCTCTGATACTGAGATTTATGTGCTCAACGGAGAGGGCTTGAGTGGGTGAAAAAATGATTTTGTAGGAAAAATAAAATGCTTATTACATTCAAAATTGTATATGGAAATAGTGACATTAAGTTTGAGAATATATTTATTAATACGATAGAGAATATATATATTTGATATAATTTTCATCGATTTGATATTTGATTTATTTATATATTTATGTTTGAGAATATATTTATTAATATTAATTTATTGCACTTTAAAAAAAAAATAAATAAATAGTAAATAAATTGTGAATATCAATACGAAATGTACGAATGTAAATTTTGCAACGGGGAGGAAGATGTTGTTAAAAACAAAAATTATGATTGTGTGACAGAGGCGCAATTTTCTATGTTTTTTCATTTCGTAATTCCAAAGGTCAAATACTTAATTAATAATTTCATAATTTCATTATATTATTTGCACATTGCAAGATGACGTTGCAAATTTGAAAAGTTAAAATCAAGAGTTAGTTAAAACTAATATTTGTTTAAAGAGCTAAGCAAGCCAGTATTATTGATTAATTATTGTATTTTTTATTATCATGTTTGTAAATTCAATCAATCAGGTCAATCAGTTCTTTTTAACAGTAGTTTTATTTGTCAAATTAAATGTGTTGTGACTTTTTTTTTTTTTTTGACAAAGAACAGTTTTTGTTTTCGTAAAGGTTAAAAAAAATGAGCATTTATGTCACAGCTCGTTAACATATAAACCTTTTATATGTATAAGAGAAATGCATTTAAAAAATATATTCAATTAAACTTTGTAATAATGTACCTAAGTACCAGCCCTCTCTCTCCACCTTAAAAAAAAAAACTATTTGGAAAATATTTGTTGTCGCTTTCGATCTAGAGACATCTTAAACTTATCTGGATCCTTATGATGTCCGCATTTTATTCGTTTTCTGATTGGTCCATGTTTAATTCCAGAAATGGAATGCTTCTGTTGTTACAGCGACAAAACAAATATTAAAGAAATTAATAACTCAAAAACAAACTAAAATACTACTTTCAAACAGTTGTATTTAAAAATGTATTTTTTTCCCTCATACGACAGTGTAAAAAATAAAAATGTACTATGTGTACAAGTTTAAAAATTTGAAGAACCGAAACTTGTAATATTGAAACCTCATTTAAATATTGCTTATGATATTAGTTCAGGAATATTCATGTTTAATCCATTGTATACGTAATATATAACTTTGTTATTACGCAAGCTGCATTTTGATCACTATAAAATTAATGCTCATTATTATTATTTTTTTTTAGTGTATAATTTATTTATAATCTAAAATTTTAGTCTTTGAAAATATAAGTTTTAAAATTGTCCTTGTAATTTGTTAAATTACATTTTTTTCCTTTTATTTCTTTTAGCTTAAGAAGTTTGTAACAATCAATTTATGTAATAAAAGTTCCATTTCCATACATAACATGCTATCTAACAATGAATTTTATATTCATTTTCTATATTTCATATCAAAGTTTCATTTGAAGAAATTCTTTTGTTCTCTAAGATATAAAAAAATTAATATTAATGCCATGAGTTACAGTAATGTGAAACACATTTATTTAACTGAAAAATGTATTTCAGATAAAATATTTCACTTTCATTTTTAAGAAAAAAAATCAATGAATACCTTCTCTTTATCTTTTTCTTAAAGATGGATAAATTCTCCGTATGATGCAAAGATTTATTTCGTAAAAACTTTTAAAAGGATTTTCGGACAGTTTCCAACAGAAGATTCAAAGTTTTCTTTAAAAAAGTTTTGTGCTATTAGTAAAATATTGAAAATGATGTACTTTTTAAAATGTGTTTATGTAATTTAACATTTTTGAAACATGTATTTTAAATAAAATATTGAATATTTAAATGTTTTCCAAGAGATGAAACACTTTACGTGCTATAAAAACGATCTATACGAAAAAAAAGTTAAAAGCAAAAATTAATAAAAAAAATTACTTAAGAAATATATATGCGTTCTAAATACAGATTCAAATATTTCTTTTTTTTAAATCTCAGAAAGAATTATCAGTAAGCATAATTTATATATAAAACATTTTTAATCAATGCGTAAAGTGCATTAAAATATATATATATAAGGTATATGTAGATAATATAGCCACCTTAAGAATAGAATTTTTTAAACAAAAGTTGTGATTTAAAAAAATAAAATAAAAATTGCCTCCCAAAAAAAAGAGTTTTTTTAGTAGTGAAAAAAAAATAAAAATTTAAATTAATTTAAGATTTAAATTTGCAGTAATTTTTTGAAAAAAAAAAATCTAGTTGATGAAGGTAATATGCCCATATGCAGACGGCCACAGGTGAAATATAATTAAAATAATCATATTTAATGCATGAGAAACTAAAACCGCAGAAAATTAAATTTATTTTTTGAGTTTTTACAAAAACATAACGGAAAAAAAAAAAAACCCGAGAAGAAAATTTAGTATTTTATTTTTACATTATTACATTTGATTTCTTTTATGTTTCTTGGTAGTAATATATATATTTTTAAAGCTTTTTATTTGGTATTTAATGCTGATAGTGCATTAAATTTTTTAATCCAGTTATTTTCATAAATAAATAAATATAAAAAGTAGAGAAATTTATTTATATGAATGTAGTATGCCATACGTTCAGGTAATATGCCCAAAGGGCATATTACCAACCAAGGTAATTTTTGAAAAAGTGTTTGTAATTCTGCCTGAACTCTCAGATATTAAAATTCATTGTTATATTTAAAAATGACTTTAAACCAGCTAAAATATTATGTATAACAACACATACAAATTCTTTGTTTAAATAAGAAAAATAAAAAACATACTAGAGAAAATTTTATAAAATGCCAATGCAACTGTCAATAAATCAACAATGGACTGCCCCCATATGCACGTGATCAAGGATTGCGGCCAACACGGTACTACACTATGTTATTCGGATATCCAGGTTATAGATCAAAGTATCATCTTTTGGATTTCACTGAAAATAATAACAATATTGCAGGATGGCCATATTAGGTGCATTGGTCAGATTTGCATCAGATATCTTATATTCAATTTTCTTTTCAAGAAAGATACGGTGAAACTTTGACCTATCGTTCTCCCATCTGTCGTTTTCCCGCATTGATCGTTCTATTTCTAAGGTCCCTGCACAAATTATACTTAAATAATGTTAACGAAACCCGCAAGCATCGTTCTTGAAAAAGTCATTGTCCCGCATCCAACGTTATAAAATTTTTCTCCTCACCGAAATAAAATTGAAAATCATGTGAATTCATATGACGTACAAACTGGAATTACTTCTTTTATCGTAAAATAACTCATTTGTGACGATTGTATTGATGATGGCGACAATAAAGCAGATGAAGGGTGGTTGTATATAGCAGAGGATGCGATTACGTTTCCACTGATTAAGATGATGCGACATGTGGTGTCCTAAGATTTAAAAAAAAAAAAAAAAAGTGTGATAATAATAAAAAAAAAAATAATGGCGAAAAAGAAAAGGATAAAATTTATGCTGATGAAGCTGAACCACCAGTGCCAAGTCTGTCTGATGCAGTTACGGCATTTGAAATTGCACGAACTTTTATGTAACCATATAAAATTGCAGAAAAATGTTGTATATCTTGAAAGTTAACTTTTGATTTAGAAAAAATGAACGAAAAATAAAACAGATGTATTGTTTTTTTAAATAAATATCAGTTTTCTATAACTTCGATTTATTTCTTTTAGAGTTTAATAAGCAACAAATTAGTATTTATTAGTATACTGTATGCATTGCATGCAGAAACATGGTGTTTTATCGCATATTGAAGTTAATCCGCATTCATCGTTTTCCCGCATCCATCCTTTTTTTTTTTCTCGCATCCCTTGAAAAACGATGGATCCAAATGCACTAAACACAATTAAATGCAGCATACGGAATCACCTTGCATTATTAATAAATTAAATTTGATAATGATGCTATAAAATAACAAACTCCATATTTCTAAACGGATTGAAATACTTTGAATTTTAATCTATGGCTACATAAAAGTTTCACTATAAATGTTTTACTATCAGAAATATCGAACTGACGTAATGCAAAGTTTGAACTATTTGAATGATACATTGTTATAGATTCTCTTATCTAGAAAACAATTGCCTTTGACTCTGTATTTTATCACTAGAATCAAGCTCAAATCTTAACTGATAAATCACCAGAAGACTACTATTATTTGCTAATTCCAAATGCACGTGTTTGGCGAGATTACGTTAAAAATAGTTAGGAAATTGCAACACGGACGTAATAATGTAGCGAAAAATGATAACCAAGCTACACGGATGTAATTTCAGCAGAGACACAAAAGTATAAATATATTGATAGCTCTTTACTCCCGTGAATGAATTATATTTTAGGAAACAAAATCAGACAGAAAAAATAAAATAAAAATGGTACATGTGTACATTCAGCTGTTAATGGTCCACATCGTATGAAAATTATTTTACTAAATACAAACAAGTTTAAAAAAAATATTTGTTAGGACCACCATTATCTTATCCATCATGGATATGTATACACTGTAAAAAATGTCAGATGTTTCTAAATATATAAAAATGTGCTGTAATCAAAAACGAAAATATACAGTAACCTCTTCTAACTCACCTAAGGCTTCGAAAACCGTTTCTTTACCTTTAATAATTCCGAAAAACTATTTGTTTTCGAAATTTAAAGAAAAATTTATAAAAATTAATTTTTATTAGCTGCCTGTCCTTTTCGGAAACGCTTCTAAATAGCTTTTACAGTACAATAATCACTTTTCTCAAATCAAAATATCACGTTTTCGGATTCTATCAATTCACACGAAAATATTTTGATATTCAGAGAACATGTTTAATAGGAAAACATACAATAAATACAATATTAACATTAATATGAAAATTAACATTATTTTGCTACAATTGCATGCACAAAATCAGTTATGCAGCTGAAAATGTTTACTTGAGAATTGATAGAATCCGAAAAACTGATATTTTGATTTGAGAAAAGTGATTATTGAACTGTAAAAGCTACTTAGAAACGTTACCGAAAAGGACGGGCAGCTAATAAAAATTAATTTTTATAAATTCTTCTTTAAATTTCGAAAACAAATAGTTTTTCGGGATTATTAAAGGTAAAGAAACGGTTTTAGAAACCTTAGGTGAGTTAGAAGAAGTCACTGTATATTTTCGTTTTTGATTACAGTACATTTTTATACATTCAGAAACATCTGACATTTTTTACAGTGTACCATAAAATATAAATGTAAAACTTCTGTAAACTATTTATAAACTGCATTGCAAATCCAAAATAAAATGTAAACACGCATTTAATATATACTAATGCTCTCTATCACAGAATGGAGGGAACTACTTAATTATCCCATAGCCCATTTCGACAAATAATATAAATCGCCAAAGCATTCGTAAATTACACAAATTGGAATAATTTTCATTTTAAATAACAAATGAACAAATAAATCAGTAAAATATTAATAAAAATACAAATAAAGCATCCAATTAATAATCAGTTATTATATACAAACACGTGTAACGTATTTAATGTCAAGTGCATGTGATATTTACGATAAGCCGTCATTGGTATTTAATCTTATAGATTGTCGATAGTTTTTTGGTCGACATAATAATCAAATAGTAAAAGAAACATCCTCATAATTACAAAAATTATAAACTTATCAACTAATAGTTTACTGACTCGGAAGAAATGTCTCATTTAAAATTAAAATATATATTTGAATTGAGATTTGAATGAAATACAGGGTTATGAAAAATCGAAAAGTGTAGGAAATAGGATTAAAAATGTCTCGACAACTAATCATCCCATCGATTTCATTCTTTATGCATTTTTTTTTTCCAGCAACTCCTTAAAATAAAAAATCGAAAATTTTTATGCATCTTTCATCTGAACGAATATTTCGAGAATCCGAAATAAATACTTCGAGATAATCGAGATTAATCATATTCAGTAGCCTTCTTTCCATTGTTACATATTAAATACACACGAAATTTTAAGTCTCTATCTAAATTTGTTTGAGAGATAGAGCGTTTACACACAGACAGACGGACGGCAATTTTTTTTTCTCAAAATGTATTTTTCGGGATCTTTAGTGTCTGAAACGTGTAAATTCATAATTTTTTTTCGATTTTCAAAATGGTTACATGATTTATCCTAAACTGCGTTTGATAGGTAAATGTAAAGGAATATATATAGGCCAGAAGATAGCCCGTCAAAATGACGTGTTTGCATTTTTAAAAGATGATAAAAAATTACAACAACTATGGTCAATCATAGCCACTTTAGGCTGAAACAATTTTGATAAATACAGCGATTAAACTTGGAGAGAGAAAAATCTAACCCCCCCCCCCAAAAAAAAAAAAAAAAAAATCAACAGAAATCTGCATTTAAAATTATAGCAAAACTATCTGGTAGATGGGGGTGGGGATTATAATGAAATTTAAAACGCACCCGCGGTTTGCTTAAATAAAAAGTTTTAATTAAATATTGTTTTTGAAATCGTGAAAAGATTTCAAAGCGAAGTAAAATGTAGTGACGTCATTTACAGCTCCCGCTGTGAATCTGACCAATGAGAACGCTCCATTACGACTATGGAACGGTTTCATTGGTCAGAAAATAGATTGCTTTTAAAATCGGAGGTAACTTTTCACAATGTTTTTTATAGATTTGAAATTCTCAAGAGTCATTCACGGCTGTAAAGAAAAAAAAATTAAAGCAACCCGAATATAAAAATTTTAACAATATTACATTTAAAACGCACCTTCGCTTTCCTTTAATAAAAAGTTTTAATTAAATATACTTTTTGAAATCGTGGAAAGATTTCAAAGCGAAGTAAAATGTAGTGACGTCATTTAACAGCTCCCACTGTAAATCTGACCAATGAGAACGCTTCATTACGACTAAGGAATGGTTTCATTGGTCAGAAAATACATTGCCTTTAAAATCGGAGGTAACTTTTCACAATGTTTTTTATAGATTTGAAATTCTCAAGAGCCATTCACGGCTGTAAAGAAAAAAAAAATAAAGCAACCCGAATATAAAAATTTTAACAATATTGCATTTAAAACGCACCTTCGCTTTCCTTTAATAAAAAGTTTTAATTAAATATACTTTTTGAAATCGTGGAAAGATTTCAAAGCGAAGTAAAATGTAGTGACGTCATTTACAGCTCCCACTGTAAATCTGACCAATTAGAACGCTTCATTACGACTATGAAACGTTTTCATTGGTGAATGAGTTTCTTTTTCTCGTGGATAGGCTAACCCCGGAATTGTTATACACGGAAGGGTTTTATATATGTAACTTCAAGGAATTATACGTTACCAGTTGATCCGCGCGGCGTTGCCCGGGACCATTAGATGTTTTCAAACAATTGCGAACATTCAAAATCCACATTCATGCTAAAATAGAAAAAAAAATTAAGTTTATTTGCAGAAAATTGTAAATTTTAAAATATTTTAAATTTTATTGGAGTGAACACAGGTGTACGAAAACCATGTTTTGGAAGGATAAAGAAATGTAATCGTTGATTTTAGCTGTTTTGACCACAAAAACAATAGAATAATTGAATTATTTTAAAATTCCTTTTTTCGATGAGACCTATTCCATGCAAAATCTTCTGAGCACGCGCTCTACACATCTGAAGAAAACATAAAAGGAGTAAATATATACAGGACAGTTGCACCATAAAGTTTAACTAATAAGAATGTATTTATTAAAATACAACACATTGCTCACAAGGAAGGTCTCCATACGGGCATACTCAGAAAAATCTGAAAAAATTACAGAATGTACTTCTCATATAGTTATATATGTTTATAAAAAAATTTCGGCGGAACCTCCTTATAACGTCCGTAAAAAAATAATAATAATTTCGTTTATCTGGCGATTTATCTCCGATTGGCGAAAAAACGAAATTTTGAAAATATGTTTTTACGCTTCGAATACTTTTTAAAGAAAAAGATTTCTATGTTCAATTTATTTAAATAAGTTTAGTTTAAGTAATTTTAGTTTTGCATTTTTACTTTAAGTGTAATTTTGTCATATACGTTTATATGTATTTATAACAAAATGAAATTAACATATTTTATCATTTAAAACACAATTTAAATTGATTAAAATTGTTCCAAATTGAAAAATACACTGTTAAAAATCTGCTGTATTTTGTTGCAACGCACTCCCTTGCTTGTATAGAAAACGGTTACTTGGCCGTGAAATGGAGCTTTCTCATTGGTTGGAATAGAGATATTACATACAAGCGGTGGAGTGCGTTGCAACAAAATGCAGCAGATTTTTAAGAGTGTATGACACGGTCAATTCACCGTGCTAAGGAGCATTCTCATTGGTCAGAAGAGAGATATTCTATAAAAGTACTGGAGTGACGTTGCAGTATATGCTGCAGATTTTTAACAGTGAAGTCAATTAAAATCAATTTTCAGATTCGTTAAAATCGTTTGCTTTTGGCGAGGAAATGCACTGCTCGCCAAATCCCGCGTCGCTTTCAGCTTTTCACGCCAATTATTCCAAACTATTTTATTTTTTTACATATCTAATAATGTAATTCCGCCGCTAATTTTTACTGATCCTTTGTTACCTACATGAGTAGTTTAATTCGTATTTTTTTCAAAAAATTCTGAGTATGCCCCCAATGGAGACCTTCCTTGTCAGTGGAGCACAAAACAAGAATTTTAATGTACATTTGTACGATTAAAATAAAATAAAACTATCAACGTTTCGCGCCGTCTTCTGCGGGCGTCTTCAGGAAAATATGATAATGGAAGGACTAAGTTTGCATCTTGATCGAGAGATAATATTTCTAATAAATTAAAATCTAAATGAATTAAAAGTTTTAAAATGTTGCCACTTACACGTGAGTAAAAATTAAAATATTGCAACGAAATAAAAAAAAATTAAGATTTTATGATGTTATGCCATATTTTTGGTATATTGTAGGATAATGTGTTGTATTTTAATAAATACATTCTTATTAGATAAAAGGAGTAATTATCTGATTTACTACTTTTTTGGATGGTGCCATGGATGGATTTTAAAGATCAATTGTAAATCAATCAGGAAAAACAAAATCATCAAAACAGAAAACCTTAACAAATGCGTGTACAATCTGTTGCCAGCATTCAGCCGCGAAATACAGTCGTTAAATCTCTTATTTACAGCCTGCTCTAATTAGCAGGCTACGTTGTTGCCGCGGATTGGCAGCGAGCTGCAAATAGCCTCTAACTCGGGAGCTTCGTTGCCGTGGATTGTTGACAGCTGCAAATATTCTCTTACACAGTAAGTTTTAATTAAGAAAATCTAAATTTAAATTTAAATAAGCAGCTAAGTACACTTTCCAGTATTAGCATCCATACATAACAAAAATTTCAGAGACCTGGGTGTTATAATTTCGGCGTTATCTACGTTCAGATAGACACCAGACAAACATCTCTTATTTTATATATATATATATATATATATCTAATCCAAAAAACAGCGTCCTAATTTTTGAGCCAACTTCAGCTTCCATTCTTGATACATATTATCAATGTGTTCAGTAGCATTTTATCTTATGGCTCTAAGAATTTTAAATATGGATTTAAAAAAAAGGTATCGAATTTTGAATGACTTATTCTGTTAATTAAAAATATATGTATTATTTTACATTATATTTTTAAAACCAATTTCTGTATAGATGTTTTGGTACATATTATCGATACAAAAAACCATTAACACAGGATAAAAATTTGTACGGTATGGCTCTAAGAATTTTAAATCTGGATTTAAAAAATAATTATATCAAATTTTGAGTGACGCTATATTATTAATTAAAAAATATATTTGTATTATTTATTTCGTCATATTTTTTTTTCATTTATAATCGTATGTGCAAAAGTTATATTTAACATGGAAAGTTGTTAACATAAAAACCATATGTTTAGCACAATACGAACTTTTAAGTTTATTTCTTTTTGTATAAAATAGTATAAATCTCATTAACAGCTATAGTATTTTACATATAGCATTTAAAATATCGTACCTATATATATGAATATATGTATTATACTTCTGTAATACTTTCCATAAAACATATGTATTTTATTTTAAACAAAATTGTGGATTTTCTTTTCAGAAAATTCTTGCCGCAAAAGTTACCATCAAATTGAGACAGACCCACAACAGAAAAATACATTGCTAATCCAACCTGATCTGACCGTATGTTGGATTAAGTTCATTCGATTTAATCCAGAACTCAAATATATAGTCATTTTAAAACTGATTTTTGTTCATTTTGGCGGCCATATCGCTCATTTTGACCTGCATATAGCCCATTTTGAGCCGCATTTTACTCACTTTTACTTCCATTTTATTTATTTTGTTGCCCAATAGATGATGATATATTAAAATTTTGCAAGTGTCTCTATATTATATATATATATATATATATATATATATATATATATATATATATATATGTTTTCTGTATAGTGCTTTTGTCATCCAATTTACACCAGCCACTTTCCTAATTTCGTCACTCCATCTTACTTGTGGTCGTCTTCTTGGTCCTTTTACATCTCTGGGATATATATATATATATATATATATATATATATATATATTTATTTATTTATAAGTATACATGAAATAGTGACTATTTTAAAAGCGTAAAGTTGTAATAGGTACCTTAATACTAGCCTCAAAGTTAGTCCCAATTGGTCAAGTTTGAAAATCAAGCACTGTGCAAGTGAGTACACTACAAGAAAAAGGAAATATTTCTCTGCGAAAAATCTAACATAAATTCTAACGAAAATATACAATAATGTTTTTCGATTTATGGGATGAAAATGTCAAACAAATTGAAATAAAGCACAGATTAAATGCACAATTGGAAAATGATCTCTCATCGAGGTCTAAATGGCACAAAATGTTTAAATATGACCTTGAAGAAGATGAAACAAGTAATTCAATGTGAAATACCAATGCCACACTTAAAGTAAAAATTCTCAGACTGACAGAAACTTCACTAGTATTTTTTTTTCTTATGAATTTCACTAAAAATTTTTAGAGAAGTCAGAAAAGTAGGAGGAGAATTAAGAGTTTATAGCTAATAAAAGGAAATAAATAAAATAAAATTTTTTTTGTGTCATGTTATGTGCTTCGCTGCAATCTTAAATATTTAATTATTGTTTTACAGTTGTCATTTTTTTGCTACGTAAATTAGTTAGCTGAGCAGTCAATTTATATAATTAGTTTATATTATGTATCATTAGTTTGCATTTCTAAGAAAAGTTAAGTTACGTTGTTGAAAAACCTTAAGCAAATTATCTTCAAGCAGTATAGTAGGAAACTAATTTATATTTTTATGTACTTCAAATAGATATTACAAATGAGTTACAGATGTTTTGTCTTGAGTGATATATGACCTCCTGCAGTCAGAATTCCTTTTACTAATTTTATTAACTTTTGTCTTATTAATCTAGTCTTACTAAAGATGTAAATAAATTCTAATATTTATTTGAATCATTATTAACTCGATAAGTTACTTAGCTTATCAAATCTGATTCTTTATTTACAATAAAACGTATCAGATATCCTTATAATAAAATTAATTTTTTTTTAACGAGGCGTTAAAAAAGCGATGTTATATCATTTGCCTCATTCAGAAATCATTTGTTTTATTACATATAAATCTTATTATTCAACTCTTACCGATAAATATTATTAAACTGCAGCGTATACTTAAATAAGTACTAATTCGATAAGTTACATAACATAACTTTTCGAAACAAGTTTTTTATCTACATTAGAAGTTATACAAGAGCATTATAATTAAAATATTCAAATTTTTAATGAAATTTTAAAAGATTACCAGCATTTAAAAACCATTTGTTTTACTATACGTTTGTTTTATCTTATTATTGCACTATTACTAACAAATATGTGTATAACCTAACATAAGAGCAGGCGTCCATAATTAAAAGAACTTTTAGGTAGCTTTCATTACAAAAAGTAAAAAGCTACCTATTGCAGCCGTCCGGAGGAAAGCACTTCCAGAAAATTTTGGTATATTTTCACCGAACATGACCTCCAGACCCCGTTCGTTAGCCAGTTCCATCCGTCATCTTGTTTCAAAATGGCGGCCATTTAAAACTTTTTAAAAAAATTAAAATTTAAAATTAGGCACAAGAAAGTAAGAAATTGAAAAAGATTTTTCTTTTATGCATTTGACCTTGATACAAAGATTCCAGAGCATTTTTTGTTTTGTTTGTATCTTAAAAAATGGATGAGTTATAGTACTTTTAATTTCTAGTGTTGCTCACATTTTGAAATGACATGATTTTCGTCACGTGATAACACGCGTATTTATAAACCGATTTGGATGAAACTTGGTAGTTACATAGTACATACCGATGTCTAGAATGAGTACGTTGGCCAGTTCCATCCGCCATCTTGTTTCAAAATGGCGGAAAATTAATTTTTTTTTTTAAATTTAAATTTTAAATTTAGTTGGAAAAAAATAAGAAATTATTAAAAAAAAAAAAAAAAAAAAAAAAAAAAATCTTTTGTGTGTTTGACCTTGATACAAAGATTCCAGAGCATTTTTTGTTTCATCTATATCTTAAAAAATGGCTGAGTTATAGCACTTTCAATTTCCAGTGTGGTTGACATTTTGAAACGGTCTGAAATTTGTCACGCGATAATACTCATATTTATAAACTGATTTGGATATAACTCCGTGTGTACATAGTACATAACAATGTCTTGATCGAGTTTACCTGCCAACTTCATCCGCCCTCTTTTTTCAAAGTGGTGGCCATTTAAGTTTGTCAAAAATCTTTTAAATGTATAATGATGTACATACAAAAAATTAGAAATTGATAAATGGTTCTAAAGTGTTTATCTTAATAATGAATTCCGGAGTATTTTTTGCTTTACCTTTACCTTAAAAACGCCTGAGATATATAGCAGTTTGAATTTCTAATGTGGGTGACATTTAAAAAAAAAAAAAAAAAAAAAAAAAAAAAAACAATTTGCCCGCGACAGCACTCGTGTGTATTAATAGATTTCAACATGAGTGTGCATGTGCACATGAATTAAGATTTCGACCAAGCTCACTGGTTTGTTTTATCCATCATGTTGCTTTAAAATCAGGTTCCACTAATTTGAGCTTCGTATATTTGAATAATATAACTTAATTTAAAATAAATAAATAAATAAATAAGTACATGAAAGCTACCTCTTCCTCCTGGCACTGCCGGAAGGACTTTTTTTAACTTGTCTAAAGACGAAAGTATTGTTCAGAAAGTTGTGAAATTTTGTGGAGGACAATAAAAGTATAAAAAATTTTTTGAGCGAAAAAAAGGTCAAAATTTTGCTACAAGAGGGCTTTTTTTTAACAAGTTGTAGATTTAGCATACATTTACGATAATTTACAAATTTTCTTACAATTAAACATGTTGCACATGATGATAATCATTTCAGATATCATCTGGATTCATAAGATAGCATATTCCACAGTTCATAGCAGTACCTCGGGAAAATGTTAAGAACATGGCATGAGATACTATCTTTAAGACCAGGTAAAGTTAATAAATAAAATTTCTAATCTATAGTAAATGTATGCTAAAAATGTAATTCATTATATGCGTTCTCTGATGGCGAAATTTTGAACCGGTATTTCTTTTTTCTTTGTTTAAACAAATTCCCATTCCTTTATTAAATCTTTCACAAAATTTCACAAATTTATGAACAATAGCTTCGTCTGTAGATCGCTTTGAAGTAAGATTGTTAGATTAAGAATACCCTGCATTTCTTCGAAAATTTCATATAACTTTTTTAAACGAGTCCTTTATCTACAGTAAAAGTTATTTGACATCGTTATAATAAAATAAAAAGCAATCATTCAAACTAGAAGTTAAAAAGTTTTGTCTTGAGTGATGTTATACGATCACCCGTAGTCAGAATTCATTTGTTTTAATGTTTTTTTTTTTTTTTTCTTGAACATTACAGTCACGCAAAAACGCAATACTTCAAATACAGGTTAATGGTCTTCTTATACTTTACCTGTAAGTTATCGGAAGTCTGGAAATTATGATCACGTGATTTTTCTTTTCCCGATAATAATGTAATTGAACCTTTTAACTCGATCTTTGAGAAGAGACGAGGAATTTGGTGATAAGGGAGTATATCTTTACCTTTTATCTTTTGTACATAAGAGTATTTCAAATAATCTTTTAACAATACTTTTTGAAAAAGCTGGAAAATATTTATGATTTTGGGTCAATGCAGCAATTTTTGTTTGTTTGTTTGTTTAAGTATCTTCCACTAATTTAGAATAGAAAATTAGCTCCAATTAATGACAGGCATTCCGTGATTAAATAAAGATAAGAATATTAGTCAATAAAAGTAGTAAATATGTTACTTAAAATAATTTAACGATTTGGTTTTAAAACACTGTTTTAAGTTTGCAGGTTTTTCGGATTTTTTCCAGTCTGCAATGGGACTGTATATATATGTATTTGTTTATTTATACAACATTATATATACAGCCATTGTGTTATATATGTATGTAGTATACATGTACATGTCAATTTAGGAGGGGAGGAGGGTCTGGCAATTGATATCGTAAAATATCTCCAGAGAGAGGCGAGAATTGTCTTTCGATATCGTTATCATTTTTTATCTAACCAAAAATTTATATTTTTGGTAATTTTTTTTCCCAATAAAGTATGTTATCTATTTATATGAAAACATACTATTTTTATGAAAAGTAGGTCTCACTGATAAGTTAGTTTTAGAGAGTCTAAATCTTCATCATTTACTTCACTTTATGCTATAATCCGACTTGTTATTGTAATATTCTAGACAGCCTAGGTTTTGTCATCTTTTTTAGTTTGTTACATTATTATGAAAGTACAAAGTTATTATTAAAACCATTTAATTATTATTTAAAAAATTTCATTCCAAAATATGGACAATCCGAAAGTTCAACATTTCGATTATTCAACTATATGAGTTTATAATGCACTGTTATATAAACCAGTTTAAAAAAGATATAAGTTATGCTTTCTAGAAAAAAAAAAAAAGTAAAAAAGAGGAAGTCCATTTTGAGAAGATAATTTCACCTGTTTTTGTGAAGATAATTTCTGCTTAAGAGGAGACAAGGGTCTGAGATATTAAAAAAAGTATATTTTTGTGATTTATTTTACAGAGCATTTTATTTATTAATATTTTAAAACTTATTGCACATTATTAAGCATTATTCTAAAAATATTCTGCTACATTTTCATAAAAAAAAAAAAAAAAATTCAATATTCAGCCAGTGTAATGGTGAGAACAGAGAGAATCATCTCAAAAAAAAGTTTTTATGCGGTAGTTAGGATAACTCATAATTGCTTAATCTAAAATTAAAAAATACAAAAGCATTTCTTTAGTACATAAGTTTATCTTGAATTTGCACGAGTGTATTAACAAAATATTCAATTTTGAATGTTTGATGAAGATGCAGTAAAAAAAATTCTGATTTAAACTTTGAATTCTGCCTAAAATTATTCTTTTTGCTTAGTTAAAAAAAAAGTTGCTATTGAAAAGAAAAAAACATCTTTCGTTCAGAAACTAGTATTTAGTACGTAAACGAAGTGTGCAGTTTAAACGAAATCGGTCTGAAGGTTTTCAAAAAATTTCGACTACCGAATTGCTAAAAAAAAGTTTTTAGAAAAACGCGATTAAAGTTTGATGCATGAATAATATATATATATATATATATATATATATATATATATATATATATATATATATATATATATATATATATATATATATATATATATATAACTTACATAGAATTCTCCATTCCAGCTCCATAAAGCAACTCGTTTGCAGCCGCTGAATGATCCAAAGCATTCTTTTGCTCCATCCTACAAAGTCAACGCAAAAGTATCGCTTTTAATGGCGTAGTGATGGTCCGAGGGACCGAGCTCCCGGAGACTCAATTATCTATAACTCGGAAAGTTTTGCTCCTATTGACTGCAAATTTTCCGAGAATATTTCTTAAAAGCTGTACTATCACAAAAAAAATCATTTTTTACCCCCCCCCCCCTCCCTTAACTCTCTCTTTTCACCGAACGTGCAGAAAGAAAGTGTACAAAGACAATAATATTACTGCTGAATGCATCATGTAACAAAAAGTTACAATTAAATACTTTTAAATAATACATGTTTCTTTGAAGTGCTATTTGGTATAGTTATTTTATATATATTAGTGAGTTGCTTTGTGTTATTTTCTTCATTGAAATTAGTAAAGCATGTGGATAGGAAATGCATGACTTTATTTGCATATCATTGTAAACATACAGAAAGAAAAAGAAAAGTATATATAAATAAATAAAGAACTTGTAGGGATTGATAGTGATATCATTAGGGGAAGAGGGTGAGTGGATGTGGATTGGAAAAACGTTGCATATGATATCGTAAGGAAATGGATTGGGTTAAAAATTTAACGTTATATAAGTACAGCTTCACTTTATGTTTTGAAAAACTAGTTAAAATTTCATTTGAGATATATTTATGTTTCACCTTTGATATTATATTTAATAGCTGAAGAAAATGCTTTTCAAAGGACATCGGGCAGAATTTTGAAATTTTTAAATATTAGAAAACTTAGTATACATTTTTTTTTTTTTTTTTTTTTTTTTTTTTAGTCTTTTAAATCAGCGATATTGTTTTGCATATAAAAAAGCTATTTCTAAATGTTTTGACATTGCAATATACTTAAAATCTAGATAAATTTTCAGAATTTTATTCGAAGAAACTCTACGAGATCCTTATTAAAATAAAAAAAATCTCAAATTAAACAAATTTTGGCCAAAAAGATTAAAAGTTTCAAAAACGAAAATTTTATAGGGAACAATTTCAAATGAATTATTTTCATTATCATCTATGCAGGTAACAGATAATAATTTCTACATATAGATATTTTAAAAAAAATTAAAACATGTGGGGAATAGGGTGACTAAGGAGCAAAATTTTTTCAGGTGTGATACCGTTCATTCAATTGCCTTGAAAAACATATGGATTAACCCCTTAATGATAGCATTAAATTACAATTTAAAATTTAAAATTCATTATTCCCACCACTTTTTTGAAAAAGAATATTTATCTTATTTGATGGCAAGTAAAATGTTACCAGAAAAAAACCAATTCTAAATAAAAGTCGTGAAGCTAGCAGCCCGTGAATGTCTCGGGCGCGACGATTAAGTGGTAAAAAGAAATGTTCTCCATTTAAAAAATAATTTCAACTTTATTTTTATACAATTGTGCATATGACAATTGAAGCTCACAAATTTTGGGTGACGAACAAAATTGGTTTAAGCGTGATACCGCCCACTTAACACTAGAACCGCGGAGACGGGTCATTTTGACCGGTACTCAGTGAAAAGATGTCAATTCGAACCAGATAAGTCTTCTTAAAATAATTTAGATATAAGCTGCACAATAATTGTTAAAAAAAAAAAAAAAAAAAAAAAAAAAAACTGAGTTAAATAGAATTAGATAAAAATTCTGATGTGAATTATTTTTATATAACTTGGGTAAAATTTCCCGCGGTTCTAGTGTTAAATGACGTCTAAAAATATATAGATAAAAACAAAATGTTCTCCATTTAAAAAATAATTCCAACTTTCTTCTTATACAATTGTGCATGTGACAAATTATCATAAAATCAACTAATGTAGAAGAAAAAGGGCAAGCAAACAAAATTCGTGAAAAAGTAACGCTATAACCATAATGATTTCGCATTGTCCTGTCATCTTAAATACTGTCGTTCATAAAGGAAAGTCATGTCGTAATCACAACGCTTTGTCAAAAGGAAACTGTTGCTTTTTATAAGATTACGCCAAGCTCTTATGCTAGTTTTTTGATTAGCACATTAAATTATTTTTGGATTATAATACTTAAAGAACAATGGTCAGTGAAGAATATATATATATAAGATATCATTTAAAATAGCTGTGAATTATTTTTAAATTAGACAAAAGTACTTTAAGATCTTAATCAATAAATTTGAATGATTTAATATTTGCTTAATACTGACACGATGTTGCAAAGTAATCCCAATACACACTATCATGAAATTTAGCACACTGAAAATAGAATAAATTTATTATTCGAATCTACAACTGTATCATTAATTTTTATAATATTAAAAACATAAAAAAGATCAGTTTAAAATTTTCTATACAACACATGAAAAAATGATTCACTTTTAATGTAATTTAGAGTTTGAAAATAAAACAGATTTTTTATGTGATGGTAACATCAAAATTAATGAATATCGATAACTATTAAAAATTTTGAATTTAGTTTTTGTTTCATTTTTTAAGATAAAATAATTAGTGGACCAACTCGAATTTTTTGAATTACAATAAAAAAATAACTTTTTAAAATAAAAAACGGTAAAATATTTTTTACATCCAATATATATATGCTAAATATCCTACTAACAACAACAAAATGCATTTTTATATTAAAAAAAAATCTTAATAATATATTCAAATATTAGTTTTAAAATTTACTTGAAACATTATCTTTGTATTAGAAGTACGCCAATATAGTCAAAGAAATCAGCAAAAACTCCTATATACAAAAGTTTCTTTGATTCTCATAAAAATATTAGTTAATATAATTTAGTTTATCAGGGTTCGTACGCTTCAAGGATCTTTACCAGAATGTTTGTAAAGTAATATTTGCCTTAACTAATGGGGAAAATTCAATTTTTAGATATAGCAATCAGTACTTTACGAATTTTCTGGTGCAAAACCACGTAACATCCCAGGAATTCCCTGGTGCGTACGAACCCTGTTTAAAATAATAATACTTTTAACAGAATCAACAAACTTCAAGCACTTTCTGAAAATAAATTAGTATTTGACATAATTTCTACTACGATTTTGGGTATACCTATTTCTACCAAAAGATGTATTTTGAAACCTTTGCATTTCAATACAAATAATTACTAAAACTGTTGGGATTTCAAATAATCAGTTAAATACAGATAAGTTGAGCAACATATTTATATAGTGCCACGTATTTATAAGATTATTTAATTAATATTCATTTTTAAAAAAATATTACATGTTATAAATTCTAGCTTAAGTCAAGAATTTTTTATTTTATTTTATTTTATTTTAATAATAATAATTAATATTATTTTTATTTTTATTTTTGAAATATGTGTATAGATATAATGAAACATATTTCACGTCAGTTGAGCAATAAATAAAAAAAAATTATCTTTTATTTAAAAAATATTATGTAAAAAAATATTATTTTTTAATTTTTTATTAGAAATTCAAACATTTTAATATTACTAACTTAACAAAATTTCTGTTCGATGCATAAAATTCAATCCCTCTTACAACAACTACAACAACAACAGTAATCATAGCAATAGTAGAAATCATACGCTGTAAAAAATTAATGTAACGTTACTTCATAAAAGTGGTGGCAGCTGCTGTCTCCAATTTTATGGAGTAATTTTTTTCACTTATATAATGGTGTAATTTAAACATATATTACAGGTGTGACTTTACAATGTGGCACCGGTTATGTAAGTTAAAGCACTCTAAAAAATTGGAGGCAGCAAGGCTGCCACCAATTTCATGGAGTAACGTTACACAAATGTTTTACAATGAAAAAAAATCTTTACCTTATACCACAGTTTTATAGAAATAAAAACAAAATTCATGTGTATTGAACTCACTATCAGAATCAGGGCCTGACTAGCAAGTTTCAGTACCTAGGGTACTTTCAGTTTTTTATACCCCCTTAGATTAGTTGATTTATTGATACTGTTATTTTTTACATATTCAAAAAGTTACAATTAAGACAATTAAGTTTCCTGGAAAATTGAAATTTAATTCCAGAAATAATAATAGTATATTGCTTGTTTAAATGTACATTTAAACATGTATTGTACATTTAAACTACATTGTACATTAAACATTTAATGTAGGGGAAGATGGGGATACTTGAGCCATTTTTTGAATTTTAATTTTTTTAATTTTTTTATATTTTTTTAGAATAAAATAAAATATTGAAAATGAAAATTTGATACTTTTTCTTCAACTAAAAACCACTTTCAATTAATTTTGAACTTTTTTTCAATGTATAATAAATGTTTATTTTTTGTTTTACATCGTGGCTCAAGTATCCCCATGGCGGGGATACTTGATCCATGGTGAAGGGATACTTGAGCCACTAAGGAAAAATACCTACAAAAGTAATTTTTTCGCTTTATTTTTGCACAAACATTTTACAGAATGATAAATTATGAAACGTAAAGTCCTTCAAAACCAATTGAGAAAACAAAGCTAATAATACGACCATTTTTTGTCGTTAAAACTGGTTGTCGGAGGATCATTTCAACTTAAGTTATAACGACGGTAGAAACATCCTCAGTTCAGAGCCATTTAAATTTGGAATCTGCAATTCTTCGGGCAAATTTCATTTTCAAAATATTAAGCACTTATCCAACAAATATTTTTACAGTTTTCTTTCTGGCATATTTTATTAGTAACCAACCATCAATAGAAGATTTTCTTTTCACATCATCACCATCATTGACAGAATTTTCCTCTAATGATATTGTCGAACTCATGCTTTTAATTTAGTAGCTGTCGGAATTTAAGCCAGATGTATCATTCTACTATTTCAAACACTTTTTGATTTCACAGGAGAAGATTTTGTCTTCCTCTTTGGCTACATGCAGGTAAGTTTGAACTGGGATTTTTGTTGCTTTTCTTGTTTTTTGTGCGCTCTTTTTACGAATTTTTCTTCAATTTTCTTAGTTTAAAA
Source organism: Maratus speculifer (assembly GCA_964019185.1). Classification (NCBI taxonomy): domain Eukaryota; kingdom Metazoa; phylum Arthropoda; class Arachnida; order Araneae; family Salticidae; genus Maratus; species Maratus speculifer. The sequence continues at coordinate 201,241,651 of OZ025301.1, forward strand.
AAAGTTACACCAACAGAGGTTACGATTTCAATATAAAATATTAATCTTAATACGTTATATTAAAAAATAAATATTTTAATATGTTGGACCTAACTAATTAAAGTATTAGAGATTATAGCCTGTAAAACCGTTTTAAAAAGTTATTTTAATTTAATGAAAGTTAAATTGAAAACTATGTTTACATTTATCTAGATAGGCTATTTTGTTAGTCAAAATGAAAAACAAAATAGATATTTTCATTTAAAAAATATGCATTTTAAAACATTTTTAGGTCATTATTTTTTTAAGAAAAAAAATAAAATGAAAAATTATTCTCCCTTTTATCCAGAAAAATATCTATTAGTGAATATAAGGATGGAATTTTATTTTTTGTTTGTTTCACCCATGTTTAATTTCTAGTAGGGATGGTTGAGACATGGCTCAAGTATCCCCACTCTCATTGGCTCAAGTATCCCCACTATCACTATTTTTGTTTCCCAGAGTTTTACTAAATAAAGCATGCAGCTATTAGAACTATTTTAGACTCAAAATACAATTGAAATTATGCTTATTGAATGTATGTATATAGTTGCAACTTTAAACAAAACTTTGATTACAAAAAAACAAAAAAGCCATGCACCCAAATATTTACTTCAGATAGGGAAAAGACAACTATTAATCACTATATTTTCAAAATGGTACCAAGATGTGTGATTTCTTTTTTACATGTTCAGAGCTATAAATACGTTATCATACTGGCAGTTTTAGAAAGAAAAATTAACCAACAGTAGAGATAATAGGGGTGGCTCAAGTATCCCCTATGCTCAAGTATCCCCACTCTCCCCTACATTTAAACATTTTTGGCATTTCATCGTATTAATATCTCAAATATCACATTTGCTTTTAAAATTATGATTTTCATAGTAGGGAATTATATGAAATTAAGAAAAATTTTGTGTTCCTTGGAAAATTCGTGGTTAGGGCATAGGCCTCAAGTGGCCATGCGATAGTCTAGGCCTGATCAGAATTGAAGAATAAAACGCGTTATTCAATTTTTTTAGAACTAGTCACTACCATGGCCTATACACTAAAATGGAACATAGTGGAAAACAAGCGAGTTATGCAGCAACTCTTGTGTTTTCACTTATAAAGGAAACTGGGATAATATAATCTGATTATAATTGGTATGATGCTGTAAAATGGTGTTGATTGTGTTGTTGTTGTGCTGTAAAATGGTGAGTTGTTTTGGATTCTTAAAACACTCCATGCCTAGTAACAAGCATTTCTGAGCAGTCTTTCACAGAAGACCAGGTGACGTAGAGACCCAATCCATAAAGTTGTATTAACTGAATGCAACTTTTATCCAAGCTGGCCTGGGAATATTCTGAAATAAGAAGAGAATCATTTTAGCTTCGAGTCGGGGAAAATGTCCCGATCGTGAGCTCTGTAATTTGATAGCCAAATAGGTCGCTTATGTCCGATACTAGCACTAGCCCCAAATCTCCTTAATTTAAAACTGTAGATATTGTAACTATATTATATAGTCTAGAGCTTTTAAACAGTTATTTATTAAAATCCCTAGATCTCCTTATTTACATTTATTAGTAAAATTATTTAAAATGAAATTATGAAATCGTCAGATTTGAGAGATTATGAAATCTTTAAGGTGTCAAAGGCATCTCATGGTAGAAATGGATATAACATATGCATATTTTTTTTTAATTCAGGATGAGATGAAAGAGGGAAAATTATATCACTGAAATAATTTAATATCTATTGTACGAAAAGCCAAAATATTAATTGTAAAGAAATGATTAAACCAAGGGAACAAAACGTAAAAATCCGAAAGTTATCTTTTGCACATCTCTTGGTTGAAATAGTGTTAATAGATGTGCAGAAATGAATAAATAAATAAATTGTTATGTCAGTAAGCTAAGAATACATTCGTACATTAAAATTTAAGGTATATTATTGGATATAATTGCATGGGACAAACAGGTTTATTTTTAAATTAAAAAAAACTCCACTTTTTTTTAAATGAAGTTTTCCAGCATGTTATATTACATCATTCAATAATTATATTCAGCATTTAATATTTACAAAAAAATCTTCACCCATGTAATGAAGCCAAATTTGAATTACATTGGAGAAATTATACAACGCAACAGCATTTGAATGTCGATATCTTTCAAATATACAGGGTGGTCATAAAGAAACTTTGCCGATATACGGAGCGCTAGCGGCCAGTCCGCTCAACCAATCGAGCTGAAATTTCAGATATAGTTATTCAGAGGTATGAGCTCGAGATTCTGTGAGCGGCAACAAAATGGCGCTCCCGGTTACGGTTATAGTTACAGAAACTCGAAAATTTAAAATAGCAACACCCCTTTTTTTTCATCGCAAAATGATCAGCGCATGCGAAAACCCTAAAGAGCGTTGGAACCGTACGTGTAACGCAAAAAACGGACATGTTATGCACGCACAAAAAACTGTTCTGCAAATCCTCCCCCCCCCATAGAAAAAACTTGATTGGGGCGCAAGGAGGCAATTTGCATATGACACAGAGTCAGTACACTAATCTCTGATTACAATACAAATCGAAGAAATTAAAACTTTTATTTTGATTACACATTTTCCACATGGGTGCCATCACCATTAATTGCCTGTGATGACACCCATGTGGAAAATGTGTAATCAAAATAAAAGTTTTAGTTTCTCCGATCTGTATTGTAATCAGAGATTAGTGTACTGACTCTGTATCATATGCAAATTTCCTCCTTGCGCCCCAATAGAGTTTTTTTTATGGGGGGAAGGATTCGCAGAACGGTTTTTTGTGCGTGCATAACATGTCCGTTTCTTGCGATACACGTACGGTTTCAACGCTCTTTAGGGTTTTCGCATGCGCTGAGCATTTTGCGATGAAAAAAAATGGGTGTTGCCATTGGAAATTTTCGAGTTTCTGTAACTATACCGTAACCGTGAGCGCCAGTTTGGGGAGGCTCATGAGCAACAATTGTTCGCCTTCTCCTCTTTCATACCAAGGAATCTGACTTTTTAGAATGATTTAGTCATCGCAGTTTAGATTTTAAAAAAATCTGAAATTGCGCAGTAATTATAAAATAATTTGTCAAATTCGACTGAAAAAAGAAACGTTACCACTAAATTAACACTTTAAACAAAGACATTAATAATTATCGATAATATTTTCTAAAGCTTTTTCTTTGCAAATTTTTTTAATGAGAGATATTTATCATTAAGGAGTATTTTGGCCGATTTAAAAAATGCATTTCACAATAAAATTGTATCAATTGTATCTCAAATGTTCATAACAAGATCTAAGAAAATTTTACCTTTTTATTCCATAGAAAGTTTTGAAATGACGAAAATTTCTTTTTACAAAGTGATCTGCTCTGTAAAATGATTTTTTTTTCATTAAAAAAAAGGGGGAGGGGCTTTTTTCAGTTTAAAAAAAATCTTTTTATTTTATTTTTACATCTTCTTACATTTTTTGTAGTTCATAGATTGTTCCTTTAAAATGTTTTGTCCAAATTCGAAGTCCTTTCAGAGTTATTCAATGCTTTAGAGAAACGCGTCTGCAGACTAATTTTTTTGGAGCACTACACTGTAAAAAAAATCTGTAACCTTAGTAATCTAAATTAACCGAAATCTCTTATGCTTACTAAAATTTTATGTGTACACTGTACAAGAAAATGATGTCAATCTACAAAACTTGTAAGCAAAACTAAAACCATCTGTAACTTTACAAAAGAATTTACTAAAATTTTGGTAACTTTACTAAAATTTTATCTATAATGCTCGTTATCGTCACTAAAAAAGTTCTTGGAATACGATTTCCCAAAGAAATTCTTAGTAACCTTAAAATTTGTTTGATTGAAAGTGCAAATCTGTATCTGTTACATGAATTTTTATTGTTGCCGTTACATAAAAAGTTCTTGGAATACAATTCTACTAGAAAAAATTTTGTAACTTTCCCAATTTTTTTTTACAGTGTAGGGGAGCACTAGTATTTTGGCCGATTTAAAAAATGTATTTCACGATAAAATTATATCAATTGTATCTCAAATGTTCATAACAAGATCAAAGAAAATTTTACCTTTTTATTCCATAGAAAGTTTTGAAATGACGAAAATTTCTCTTTACAAAGTGATCTGCTCTGTAAAATGAATTCTTTTTCATTAAAAAAAGGAGGAGATGCTTTTTTCAGTTAAAACAATCTTTTTATTTTATTTTTACATCTTCTTACATTTTTTGTAGTTCATAGATTGTTCCTTTAAAATGTCTTGTCCAAATTCGAAGTCCTTTCAGAGTTATTCAATGCTTTAGAGCAACGCGTCCGCAGACTAATGTTTTTTTGGAGCACTAGGGGGACCTGGGGCACATTGATACATCCCCTCTAGTGCTCACAGGGTCATTATAGGAAGTTTCACAAAAGCTCCAAAAGGTGAAGCTAGTATACACAACTACATACAAAACGACTTGGCATGATTCAGTAGTTTTTTGAAATGGGACGGGTGATTTATTGTTTTTGTAGGTCAAAAGTAAATTTGAGTTGTACAATTGAAATGGTATTATACACCAGTCCCTGCATTTTCAACCGAAAAGAATACTCTCCCTGGAAAGTAAATCTACTGTTTATCAGTTACTCATTCTTTATTGTTAGGTAAATTATGGAGTGATGGATTTGAGACTCATTTTATTCAAAATGGCTGTATGGGGCACATTGATGCAGTCTATGTCGGGGCACATTGATACAACATAAATCCTTTTCTAGTGTTTTCATTACCTTCATTCCTTCACTTTTTCATTACCTTTTATTATATTTTTTAACATATACTCCTTAATCCAACCTTTTTCGCCAAAAATTTCTAATATTAGTTTTTATTGAAGTGAAATAGGTCTAATTTTTTATATTAGAACACTTTATAGTATTTTTACAAACAGAAGACGTACGAATTTATCCAACATCTAGTGCTAGTCGCACTAACAAAAGAAAAAGACGGCAGCCTGGCAAATCTCGAATTTATACCGATTTTCCAGAGAAAAAAAGTATTTTCTAGACGAGAAATGTTAAGTAAGAGAAACAAGCTGCAGAACAGCAAAGGATAATTATATTATAAACAGAATTTTTAATATGATTATACTTTATTATCTGTTTATAAACCGATTTATAAACAGAAAACCTGGTAATTTTTTCATCTTTCCTAAGAAAGAAGATAATGTTGGGATTGAAGTACCAGAAATGACCAAGTTACCACAGCCAACAATCAGTCAAGGAACAGCCAGAACATCAAATCATTATTCATTCAATTTTGATTGCTATAATATTAATTACAAATAAATTGTTGGTGAATTGAATTTCTATAAATACATATAGAAGATTTGTTAACTAATTTTCTATGAAAAATATGCATTGGTGTTATTTTGTCTCCATTTTACCCAAACGTATCAAAGTGCACCATGAGGTGTATCAATCTGCCCTGGGGATGGGGCACATTGATATAAATGACTTTTTTAATTTTTTTTTAAATTACATGAAAAATATTATATAAAACAACGATTGTAAATTTTTATAACACACTACACAAGTTTTGCTGACACCACATGGAAAAATAACTTGAAATTTCTACTTTCTAGACTCCAAATTTTTTTTATAGAAAAAAACTGTTATCAATGTGCCCCTGTTCCCCCTACATCCGGAAAAAAGTTTTGTTGAATCAGCAAAAATTTGTTTGGTCCTACAAAGCTTTTCCTTTAAATGTGGGTCAATGGAAATTTTGTTTGAATAAACAAACAAACAAACAACAACAACAACAACAACAAATATTGATTTTTCCTTTTTTTTTTTTTAATTTTACGCTCATAATCTTCATTCGAAATGCATAATAACGTAATAATAACGTCATTAACCCGTCTCAATTTGAAAAGATTTTATTATTCAAAAATTATGTTAATCCTTTATAGCTATATAAGCCAATAAAACAAAATTATGTGAGAAAGTTATGGCTACTGCACATTAATTTAAATTTTGCAAAAACAAAAAAAAATTGTTGGAATTACTAATTGAAAATACAAGACTTTAGTAACACTCAAATAAAATTGATGAAATTTTGTTAAAATTTTATAAGAATGTTAACAATATTTTTTTTTTCTTGAGCAAGAAAACCGATTTTTTAACTAAAAAATTCGCTTAAAACAACCAAAATATACTCAACAAAACATGTTTTGTAGTTTTAATCTATTCCTTTTTCTGGGTGTTTTACTGGATGCATTTTACGCAAAATGTCTTTTTTTCTCAAATTAGGTGTGATCAGGACGCAAAAACTATTAAGACTATTCTTAAATTCTATACTCAACAAGCGAGAAACTCTCTGACAAAATGACGGACTCATTTTTTAAGATAAAGTGTAAAATTAGATAGCTTGACGAAGGTAGCAATTTGTAATTGAAACAAGTCTTCCATTTTTTGATAAATAAGTTATGTATCGGGTTATAAGCGATTTCGATCACGTGATCCGATGTTTTCTAACTTCCCTGGCTACTTCTTCGGATTATGTCTGAAAAGTAAGTTCAAAGCGGCAATTTTGACAGTATTCACTATAAAATTAGTTGCGCTTACAAAAAAAAAAAAAAAAAAAAAAAAAAAAAAAAAAGAGGCATTTTTTAATTACATAGTTTTTTAGCACTTTCCAACAAAGTTGAAAAGTGCTTATGCATTCGGTTTGTCTGTCCGTCTGTCCGTCTGTCCGTCTGTCCGTCTGGCCGGATGGCCGTCTGTCCGTCTGTCCGCGCTCTAACTCCCGTAAATATACTCGGATTGCTATGAAATTTTTATACGTTATTGAGGTTTACCCTAGCACGAACCCTATTGAAAATGAAGTATCTACCATGATTAGTTTATCTACAGAGAGAATCAAAAGTTTCTCATTACATTACGGCCTATGGGGAAAAATCGTTAATATACTCGGATTGCCATGAAATTTTAGGACGTTATTGACGTTTACCCTAGCACGAACCCTATTGAAAATGAAGTTTCTATTATGATTAGTTTATGTACAGGGTGAATCAAAAATTTTCCATTACATTACGGCCCAAGGGGGAAAATCCTTAATATACTCGGATTGCCATGAAATTTTAGGACGTTATTGACGTTTACCCTAGCACAAGTCCTATCGAAAATGAAGTTTCTACCATGATTAGTTTATCTACAGGACGAATCAAAAGCTTCCTATTACATTACGGCCTATGGGGAAAAATTGTTTCAAAGAAATTTTAAAGATGTTATACCCTGTCAAACATATTAAAATATGCATTCTATAAAATATAAGGTGAAAATGTATCTATTACTCATATACAGGCCACACAAAAGAATTCCATTAGATAATGGTAAAAGGGGAGATTGTGTGTGACATATTTTAAATATATTAAGCTTTTTCATGTATAATAAAATTGATATATGTCACTGAAGCTTAATATAAATTATACGCTACTGTCTTGCATAATATGAAGTACATAGCATTTACAGGGCCATATAAAAGATTTCAAATAGTATATTCTTTCCGAAGTACCGTATATGTGTCCGATGATGGCTGATGGAGGGATGAAATGCATTTTAATTATGATTTTCGCGTTTATATTTAGCTAAATATGTGCACATTATATGGTGTGTATAAATGTTATAGTTGATATACAGGGCTACCCAAAAGAGCTCACCAGCGTTACTGAATATGAGCGTAAATTATTTAAAGTGGTTCTTAAATAAGCTATGCATTTTTACGCTGAGCTGCATTCAATTTACTGAGAAATGTTTGCAGAATATAGATAAAGGGATATACAGGGCCACGCGAAGAATTCGGTACATGGACGCCTATGAATGATGATTTATGAGAATGTGATTTCTGTTGTGTTAAAAGTGTTTTAGTTTAAAATAAATATTAGCCTAATGCTGACTTGTAATAAAGGTACAATGTAAACTACAGGGCTGAACAAAAGTATTCAAGTTTCTTTCCATCTAATAGTATGAATTGCTGAAAAAGAAATTTCAAGCTACTGGATATTTTCTTTCTAAGCTAAATTTTCCCATTATATGAACTGACATATGAAATACAGGGCTGTTCTAATGTACTGGAATAAATATGTGGGTATATTTCCCTAAATAACAAAGTTTTGTTAAAGATTTTATTAAGTGTTGGAAAGTGCTTCATAATCTATGCTTAACGCATGATTTTTCTTACTTGTTGAATAATGAAATCTTTCGTTTCATGCATTTCCGAACAAAAGAGCATTAAAACTTAAGTCATAAAGTTGCCCCTTTGGATTTAAGAATGGCCTTAAACGATCTTGCAAAATTTTATTATTATTATTATTTTAATTAAAGGTAATATGATATATTCGAGCTTGAATATTTTCTGCCATTTTTATAAAAAATAAACTTCTAACGTAGCTCATAAAAGTGCAAAGAAAGGGCCCAGAAATAGACTTTTTTAACAAATAATTGCTACCTTGATGATTTTCAACTTTCTCACCTGAAATACTTGAAACTCCCGGCAATATTACCTACTTTTATGAATTTTAACAAAAATTGATTGCAAACGACTCTGGCAATCAATAGAATTCCGCCCGATTGAAAGTGCACGGGAAGGCTTCTAGGATATCCATTCTCACAGCTCAAATCGCATCATCAATTTTTTAATAGTAAAATTTTGAACTGTTGAGCAAATGATTACAAATAACATACAAAAAACCGGAACTAACAACATTCTTAATATACAAAAAACTCGGAACTAACAACATTCTTACTATATAAAAAAGTGCTAAAAACGGCCTTTTATTGGCTTTCTAGAAGGACATCCCGCCTTGAAAAAGAAAAACAAGTCAGATTTGCACATGAGACGTAGAAAAAAAGGTGCGTACTAACGAAGTTTTAAAAATATACAGTTTTTTGGATTTTAATACTTTTGTATGGCCCTATATATTAATAAAAAAGTATTCTTTGCACCATAGATAGTACAGAATTTATATTTTAGTATGTATTTCATAGATGCATATGAATTGTATTATGTTCGAAAGAGTGTAACATGATTAAAATTCTCTTGAAAATGCTCTTGATTAAAATGCTCTTGAATGCTCTTTTTTTTTCATTGACCGTAATGGAATGTTGCGGAATATTTTTGATTGTCTCTGTAATTAAACTATGCATCCGATTTTCATAAAATTAGAAATAACTCGACAAAGTTATGTAATAACTATATATTTTAAATTCCAAACGATTTGGTTGGGTAGTTTTTGCGTTGTTATATACAGACAGACGAGTGGACGGACAGACTGAACGACGACTATTGGTGCCACGTATTTACATAATTACGAACGTACCTAAAAAAACTAAACTTTTACTAAAAACAATTTCAAAAAATTTTAAAGGAGATATTTTTCTATATTTTATAAACTGCGTGACAATACCGTGCGTGTTTGTTTAAAAAAGAAAAAAAACTTTAAAAACAAATAATTCTAAAGCCGTCAGCTGGTTGTTATCTTTTACATGAAAATGGGCTGCTAAATAAAGCAAGCTTTGAAACCATGCAGTTGCGATGCTTTCTTTATGAAAAACTAAAATAAATGGTGTTTACTAAAATATGTGTTATTTCAAGAAAGACAGGTAGATTTTAACAAAATATACGGATTGTAAATATTTGTTGGAAATAAAATACATGAAAATTCTTTAGTATAAATGATATTCAAGTTTTTTTTACCTCTAAATAGTGTTTAATTACCAATGATTACATAATATTCTAACTATAAAAAAAATGCAATTTAACAAAATTACAACGACCATTTGGAAAATGATATTTTCAAAGACTAAAACTTAAGACTTATAAAAAAATTCTATATTAATTAAATAAATAAATAAAAACATGGTATTTTACAATCAATCGGTTCAACATTATCTTTTTTTTCTTGATTGTTGCACATTTTGTAATCGGTGGGCTCGATAATCAGACTTCAATTTTTTTTTCTTTTAAAAGACGATTTTTCATTGGATTCTGTTTATTTCTTATCTAATAATTTGTGTCTTCCAATTTGTAACTTTTTTTACTTTCTGTTTTTCTAACACCGGCATTTAGATTTCCTATTCAAATAAAAATTCTTCTAAATATAAAGAATTTTGTAAAATAATAATAATAAAATAATAATAACAATAAACATCATTTTTATGATGATTAAAAGGTGGCTTACATAATAACAGTGTCATATATTACGAACACCATGGATTAAACATTAATGTTCCTGGATGAAACATTAAAAAAAAAAAAAAATTAATTAATATATATACGGACACAACTAGGTTTATTCTCGAACGAAAACAACAAACATTTTCATAATTCTAAATAAATAAATAAATAAATTAAAATAAATAAAAACAACGAAAATGTATCAGATAATTATATACTTTTATTAATCTCTCTTGTACACGACGTTCAAAATAACCTGAACAGAATTTGCCAAACTCGAAAAATTTTGTATTATCTTCGAATATGCCATTATCTTCGATATTCCATTCGAGAATCCAAGTTTTATCTTAATGTTTTGTTCATGATGACTAAAATATTGCAATACAATTTAAAAACATTTAACCATTATTAATTAATATTATTTATTTCGCTAAAAATATTCATTATTAATTATCCTTACATAAATTTTCCACTTCTTTTTTTAAATGTTTAGCCATTATTAATTAATATTAATTATCAACCTAAAAATGTTCATAATTAATTACACTGATAAACAAGGTTTCTGTTTCTAACTAAATATGTGGTGATTTTTATATTTTAGGTGGTGCTGTGAAAGAATATGCCATTAAAAAGTTTCCATCACCCACAGATTTTTAAAAAATTCAAAATCCTGAAAATCTCAATTTTGTAGTATTTATTCAATACATACACCTTATGAAATTTATCATTTGGTATTTTAGTAATGACAAAATTTTAAATAAACATTTATAAAGCTTAAAATTAATATTTAAAACACTGAAAGTATGCATTTTTATAAAGTTTCAGAAAAATATAGATTTTTTTGTAAAAAGAAATGATATTAATAAGAAATTTCATACGTTATGTAGCTGTAAATGTCTTAGCTGTGGGTGCTCTCTTATAGGTCATTGTTCCAAGTTATATTGACAATTTAAAGCAGACATTAAGCCACTTATATCATTACAGTAGCGTAAATCATCTTTTCTTTTTCTTCATCTTATGTTGAATATTTCTTATATCAATCTCGATAAATAGATATCTTTGTATTGTTTTTCAGGAGATTCCAACTTTGCAATCTTGATCAAGTAATTCTGAGTTTTTCTTTGATAAATTTAAGTCTCTCACAAAATCATTTAATTCTTTTTGAGTTATTAGGTGTGGTTCTTCATTTATGCCAGGAGAATATTTCATATCAGATGTAGAGGAAGTTTCAGTTTCATCGATTTCCATTTCTACTGCTACATCATCATATGTAAAATTTTCTGGAGGTTTCGGTATTTTTAAATCATCATTATGTAATGTTGGTCACATTGCTGAATCTAAGTTCGTGTATTTAATTTTATGTTTACTTCTTGCAAAGAATCCTTTAATTTTTGTAATACATTAGTAGCAGTCAGTTATTTGATCCTTCGGCATGTGTCATATCATGAGTATAGCAAAGGACATATACTTTTTTGTACCATTCATCCACTTCCGGAAGTTTGTAGCACGTTGTGTATAACAAGAACGAGGTGCTTATTTCTTATCTCGTTCAACTACTTTATATCCAAAGTACATATGATAGGCGCATCGATGCTTTTTCAAAGTTAGCTCCCCGCACACACAGCAAAAATAATCGGGCTCATTAACGCCATCTAGACATGTTTCACATATTGTAGAGAAAGATGTGATAATTATAATAACAATTTAATTAAAAAGTCTTACAAAACAAAGAAACAGTAGTATATTTGCCCCGAAAGATAAGTTTCCACTGTCAGGGATTTGCGTTAAAGTCAAATACTGTGGGGGTGGCTAGAGCTGTCTGTTCAAGGTCGCTAACATAAAATTTATTAGGGGGACTCTTGCTGTATCTTCTATCGTTGTAATAAGAAAAAGGAATGTTTGTGTGAATCAAATACATGAAAGAGAATAATATAATATAATTATAATGCCTATACAATGCCTACATACTCCAAAAGTATTAATGAAATTTCTCAAAATTGGAGGGTGATAGAAATTTTTTACAAACATATTCTTTTTCAGCAGCTTGAAATCTATAAGAAACACTCAACGTATATAGAGAAATCGAAAATTCGTTAAAATTTTTTTATCAGTGTTATCCTTACATAAATTTTCCACTAAATTTATAAACATCATTATACACAATGAATCAATCTCTAAAGAATTTCTTAAAATTTAGCGCAAATTCATTCATAAATTTAAAAATAAAATACAATAAATCACGTCTACAGAGGATCATTTTTATTAACTGTTTTGGGTCTGGTGTACTATTAATAGTACATGTGTTTTATATGTCTGTTAGTGTATGTCTATGAATTAATTATATGACTCCATTTATGTTTAGGCATTAGTAATAATAAAAATTATTATTATTTGTTCAATTCTCTTTGCGTCGTTTGCGATTATTTTATTTTAAACTTATATTTCGTTTTTTAAATAAAAAAATGAAAGTTGCTTTCCTGAAAGAATCATGTGTAATAAAGTGTAAAAGTATTAAAAAGTTGTAACATAAGTTCAATCTTATTTTTTATACAATATTTTCAAAATTCTTCCTTATTGTCATTTGAATATGCATTAAATAGTACGCAAAACAACAGCATTCAAAATCTTTCTGAGAAGGAAATATTCGTTAAACACTACTTAATCTACTTGAAAAGTTAGTGTTAATGATATTAACATAAAAGTAATTTTTTCTAAAAATTAAAAAAAAAAAAAAAAAACGGAGCCGAGAGGTTTACAGAATCTGCTTTGTCGATCCTGATATCTCGTATTATTATTATTATTATTATTATTATTATTATTATTATTATTATTATTATTATTATTATTATTGTTATTGTTATTGTTATTGTTATTGTTATTATTATTATTGTTATTGTTATTGTTATTGTTATTGTTATTGTTATTGTTATTGTTATTATTACTGCTCTTGAGATTGTCACCAGATGTGTGACCAAAACTAGTAGGCCTATTTTTTTAAATGTTTCTAAAGCCTTTGTTTACAGTAATCACTTTTAACACATATGAGAGAACATCACAAAATATGAAAAGTGCAGTACGCAAAATAAAATTCTTATTAAATGTTATATAATGAAATTTATTTTTTTAATATTATAATAAAAAAGCATTTTTAGAAATATTTTCAAGAGACATTGTATTTCTAAAAACACAAGTAAAGCATTTAAATTATTTAAAATTTCAGATTGTCATTTTTCTGGCATGTTACACGGTGATGTGTGTAAAGTAAAGGGTTTTCAACTATACCGTATAGTTATCTTTTTATTATTATTACTTTTTTTCTAGTTAATATTTATACCTTATAAAAAACATATATGAGGAATATAACAATTTCTGTTTTTTATGAGCATTTTTCCATAATTAAAATATGATTATCAGTAAAAATGAACGTGATTTACCTTTGTTTGCCCGTTTTAATTCTTTATCAGATATAAGGAAGAGGGGGGGGGGGGGCACGTTTGAACACTTTTTCAGAAAATCAATACATTTCTTACTTGAATTATATTTATTGCATTTTAAATATTACATAATAAAAATAATGCATTTCTTCATTATATGAGCCAAGAATTAAAGGTTTTCCAAATAAGTTAAATATGTTGTGAAAATTTATAAAACTGAAAGATTTCTGTTCAAGCCTGCCCCATGTAAGGGTACCTTTGAACAAATAAACAATATATGAAAATATTAAGAGTTTTTATGAAAAACTGCATATCTTTCAGAAAAATAAATAATCTTAATAAAATTAAACAACTGCATTTTACTGAAATTACTATTTTTTTATTATTTAGCCAAATTTATATCCATCAAAATTGATTTAAAAGCTCTTTATTGAAAGACATGCAGTGTCTTTCCAATTGTGCCTTGTTGTAGCAACTTTTTTGAAATACCTTCAATATCCACCAAATTGATATCTGATGGCTCTGGAAAATAAAAATTTTCATCATCTCCTTTACTAAGAAACCTCAGATTAAATTTTGTTTTATTCTGCAGTTGCAATTCAATCTGACCAACGTAATGAAGGACATTTTTTTATGAAATTAAACTAAAATGAAATCATTTATATATAAATCTTCTACAACAAGAATCTATACTTTATGATCTTCAGTATAAATAATTAAATTTTCAAGTCAGATTCATCGATGCATCAATTTAGATTCGAAAATTGTCGTTACTGATACGTTCACAGGATGTAATCTATGTGTGCAGAGAGACGGTACTGTTAACAATGTAAGTTCGTGTTCTTTGTCAATTTTAATAACCCCTTCTTACTTAAAAATATTTAAAAATAATAGCATTTAGATACATTCATAACTCTTTACTTTATAGTTTAAATGTTCAATGGTGACCCATCACATGGAGTTTAGCATTACAACAATTTACACAATTCAGCATAAGAATTTCAATAAAACAAAGCTTATAAACTACAGCTAACATCTTTATTTAAGTACTAGCTGACACGCCCGGCGTTGCTCGGGTCCGTATCAACAATATTAAACGAACTTGAAATTTGTATGATTTTATCATTAACTGGAAGCATGCAGAAATGCATTGTCTGAAATACGTCGCAGTTGACTTTGTGAAAAATCTGTTTTAAAAACAACAACTAATATTAAGCTCTAAAAATATTTAAAATGAGCAATGAGAAACACGGGAGGGAACATGTATCCAACGACTGCGTTAGTTTCGTGTTAAAGTGTTGATATTTACCCGTAAAAATCACTGTTAAATCACGTAACTAATTATTTTTTTTTCGCATAGAAATCCCAAGTGAGATATTTTGAATTTCAAACTAATTATATCACTCTTAAATCCGACTATACCGTGAATGAAATCGATACGCGATGATAAAAGATTGGTATATAGCAGGGCTGTCCAACGCGGCGCCCGCGGGCGCCATGGCGCCCTTTGAAAGTTTTCTTTGCGCCCTCTTGAAGGTTTTCTGTTACTATCATTTTTAAAAAGGATGTTATACTTAAAATTCTGAGAGATATTTTTAATACCCATGCAAGCGTGTTTCATGCATCAAAAACTAAAATATACTTAATTATGTGCGTTAATATATTAACATGTGCTATTGATTTTCTTCACTAATGTATAATTATTCTTAATAAAACATTTTGTGGAAATTATGACAATGGGTATTGGTAAAAGTTTGCAATAACGTTTTTAAATTGTTAAAAAGTAAAATGAAGAAAAATAAGCACTCGCCTCCCATTCCTCGAGGATGAAAGTTTAGCTTCTTTTTGTTTTTGTTAATGATATTGTTTCACTGACCCTCTGATTGTTTTATAAGACAGAAAAAGGGCTGTCACTTCACTGTACTTGTTTTCTTCCTCAAGTCTTTGGAATTTTATGTAATTTTAATCATTTTGCTTGAAAAAAATCTATAAAGTCATTGAAAAGTATCACTATCAATGAACGCACTTCCAGGTTCTCTCTCTGGAACCACCCATGGATTGGACACTATATCATGCTTTTCTTTTTTTACACGGAGTTTAAAAGTTACAGGGGGGGGGAGTTATGTATGCTTCAGCGAAATACATTTGCGTATGTGTATTGCTACTGCCACTAACACTGTGATATAATTTTGTTGCATGTTTTGAGCCACGTTAAATATGGCGCCCTTCATTGTTTGCCAAAGCTGAGATGCGCCCTACTTAATAAAAGGTTGGACAGGCCTGGTATATAGTATTATAATTTCAGTACCATTCAACAAAAGTGTATATTTTTAATCAAAGCATGTGTAATGTTGACTCTGTGGACAAATTCCTAACCGTATACTTTTGTACCGTAACTATAATCTGTCTGTAACCTAACTGCGACTTAACAGTACCCTACCGTAACTTAAATATAACACAAATGTAACCTAGCCATCATTGGAAATATCAATATAGAAGCATCATTTAAGATTTTGCTTGAAAAGTTAACATTCTTTCGTTAATGTCTAAAAATCGTCTGCACTCTGAAATCTAGATTTTAGAGTAATATTTGTTATTTAAGTTTTCGCGCATAATTTTAAAAGAATGTTTTCATAAATATATTTTATGTATTGACATAGAGTTATTAATATGTTGTTAAATCATAAACATTTTTTCATCTACGTTATAAAGTATTAAAAAGATCTGAAAAAAAAAAAAAAAAAAAAAAGAAAACTTTTAGTAATACAATTTTTAGTTCAAATCAAATGTTTTTAATACTTTATTTAATTTTATTTTGAAATTTAATTATTTCGAATTTATCAATTTCAATTATTTTAAAAGCAAACATTTTTTTAAAATAAATAATAGAATAGAAAAAATACCATTTTAAAAAATTACTATTTATTCGTAGAATATGCTTCAGCTGTAATTCATCTCTTTCATTCGTCTTATTAATACAAAATCCCTTCCACATACTTTTGTTTGGGACATTAAAATTTGAGCGATAAATGGTTTAATATTGCAACCCTTTTTTCGGTTTACTTCACCACCACCTATCTTTTTCCTCCATGGTTTACAACCGCTGTGATTAAAAATCATCATTTAAACTGACAGTTTGCCAGTCTATGAATTTTAAAGGTCTGTTCCAGCTTTTTTAATTATTTATGCGAAATTTTTATGCAACCAACCAACCATAACTAAATGAAGGGGAAAAAAAGAAGAAAAAAGGCGATTTTTTATGAGAGTGATCTTTGGAATTTAATTAATTACTCAGTTAATAAATAGAATTTCGAAATTCTGAAGCTCAGGTGCATCAGGAGAGATTTGGGGCTACTCTCAAAAAAATTTTGAGCCTCGTACATGCAGCAGATTTTGCTAGCCATCGCAGACACACACACAGACAGAGCGTTTTGTTCTTTTATTAATATAGATTGAACAATAAATTAAAATTTTATGCATACAAAATTAACACAAAAAGCTTACAACTTTATTTTCTTAAGTTTAAATTCAAGAAGAAAAAGAAATAATACCTTGCTAAGACAGTATGGTGCGTATAAAGTGACGCAGTTTTGTATATTTATTGCATTGAAGCAGTAATAATGTGCTGCTATCTACATTTTTTAAAAGTATTTTATTTGAAGGAAAATATTTAAATATTGTTCAAAGGTTCCCCCAGTTAAAACGCACCCCCATCTCCCCTAAATGTAGTGCGGAAGAATATTTTTCTCATTTTTGACATAGTTCAAGGCAGAAGTAGTAAAGTCATAGCTACAAACAAGATCTTTGAAAAAAAATATATATACATATATATTTAAATAATGTGTTTAAAGTCTTTGTAAAAACTAAGTAGACTTTTAGTATGTCATTTTCCAGGCTTTCATAAATTAACAAATAAAACTTAACTTTATATTAAATTTGAGCTTTTATTTAGAAACTACATTTCTTTAAATAAAATTAAAATGTTAGACCTTAAGAAAAACGTAAAAAATGTTTTAGAATAAAACAGTCATTAAACTGTCATACATATGTCAAGAAATGACAGAGAATTGCATAAAAATTAACTTATTATTAAAGATCTTTAAAGTTTAACTATTTTGCATGAAAAAACTTTTATCCTCAAATCGAAAATAAATATTTTTATATTTTAAATATACGCTTGAAATATACATTAAATACTTAAAAAAAACATTTCAATATTAATTTTTTATGCTTTGAAGACCAAGTTTAATATATCACACTGTAAAACATTTGGGTAACATTACTCCATAAAACTGTTATGGTGTGATTTTTTTTATCATATATCATGGTGTAATTTAAACATTTGTTACTGGTGTAACGTTATATATTAGTGCAATGTTACACTGGTTATCTCGATTAAACCGGTATTATCGTTATTCTACCATAAACTTGGTGGAAACTTGGCTGCCACTTTATGAAGTAACATTACACAAATGTTTTATAGTGCATAGATTTTTTTTTAAAAATAAGATATGAATTCAAATTTCATATCTAATGACATTATATTTCATTTAAAAAATCATTCAAACAATGACGCTCAAAAATTTTCACGATTAAAAAGGAATTCAGTTATTTCGTTTCCTTTTTCGGTGCGTTTGTAATAAAGTAAATACGCAGCACCTATAGTCGTCGTTCAGTCTGTTCGTCTATCCGCATATAACAGAGCAAAAAGTACCTAACCGAATCATTTCTTAAAATATATAATTTAAGCATTAATCATTTTAAATTTTATGAAAATCGGATGCATAGTTTAATGACAAGGACAATCAAAATTATTCGTTTATATTGTGGTTAATGGGAAAAAATAGTTTCAAATGCATTTTATTGGTGTCACACTCTTTCTAACATAGTAAAATTGGTATGCATCTATGAAGTATGTACTAAAATATACATTTTGTACAATCTGTGGTGCAAAGAATATCTGTTATTAGTTAACAGGGCTACACAAAAGTATTCCATTATACATAATGGCATAGGTTGAAAGTTGAAACATTGTTTGTGGCATGTTTTAGTAATATTAAATTATTTCACATTTATGAAATTTATAAACGTTGCTGATATTTATTACAAGTAATAGAAATCAGATAATTTTTACAGGGATACAAAAAAGATTTCGGATACTCCACTGTATCCGAATGGTGATCCTGGTGTAATAGTACTGTATACTATTACATCAAGATCTGAATATTTTTAAAACTTCCTTATAGTTACGAACGGACATCATTAGCTATGCTTAACGCGCAATTTCCAACTTGTTATTTTTATTTATTTGTTGTATATAAAGTTTTTTTTTGTCTTAATTTGTAAAAATTTAAACCACCACTGAAATATTATTCTGCTCTATTATATATTGAAATCTTCGAAAACGCTATAGAGGAGGTAGTCAGAAGATTATGTTTAAAATATCATAAAAAATCTTTTAAATGCAATAAAAATTTAAATGAACATTTTATTTCATTTTAAAATCATCATTAAAATAATAACACTCAAACAATAATACCATTAAAAAGGAATTGAGCTTTTTCATCTTATTCCCTTTATTAGAAGAAGTCGCTTTTTTCTGTATTCGGGAGAACTTAATGCACCAGTGAGATAAGATTCTGTTCAGTTTAATTTCGCGCTAGAATCTCGGATAAGGTTATGACGGAGAATGTAGAAAGGGCGAGTTATGAATGGAATCTTTTAATATGTGTTCCCATAATTAATTAGATTTATTTTCATTAGTTTATAAAATTTTTCTTTTTATTCCATAAACTTTGTTTAAAAGTTATTAGGAGAAAAGAATAATAGAATAGTATGCCTATCATTTCGAACGTACTATATCGTTAAGGTGTTAAACAGAACAAAATAAATAATAATTAGCAATTCTCTTTTTTTTAATTAAAGAAGTTTTAATGATTTATAGGATTTTTGAAAGTTATTTTTATTATGATTTTGCTGGGGAAGAACAATTCAGTTTATATTTAGATTATCAATGAAATATTTATAGAACTGTACAAGAAAATCCCTTTTTATCATTAAAATAAATACGTATGGGTGAATATCACAAAACGTGAGGTTTTTATTATCTGAGATATTGAAAATTTTCATTGAAAACAATTCAAATTTTCAAGAAATTTTCTTGAAAGAAGTTTTTAAAATATTCAGATCTTGCTGTAATAGTAGAGGGAAGTGGGGCACATTGATACAGCTTTTTCTAAGAATTTTTTGGTGTCCAGAAAGCAGAAATTTCAAGTTATTTTTCCATGTGGTGTCAGCAAAACTTGTGTAGTGTGTTATAAAAATGTACAATCGTTGTTTTATATATTAGTTTTGGATGTAATTTTAAAAAAATCAAAAAAAGTCATTTGTATCAATGTGCCCCATTCCCGGAGCAGATTGATACACCTCATGGGAAACATTGATACATCTTGGAAAATGAAGACAAAATAACACCAACACATATTTTTCATAGAAAAATAGTTAGCAAACCATTTTATATTTATTTATAGAAATTCAAATCGCCCACAATTTATTTGTAAATAACATTAAAGCAATCAAAATGAAATGTATGACCTGATGTTCAGGCTGTTCCTTGTCTGATTGTTGGTTGTGGTAACTTTGTCATATCTAGCACTTCAACCCCACCATTATCTTATTTCTTAGGAAAGGTGAAAAAATTACCAGGTTTTCTGTTTATAAATCGGTTTATAAACAGAAAATAAAGAATAGTTATATTAAAAATTCTGTTTATAATTATCCTGTTCTGCAGCTTGTTTCCTTCACTTAACATTTCTCATGTTGAAAATACTTTTTTCTCTGGAGAATTGATATAAATTTGAGATTTTTCTGGCTGCTGTCCTTTTCTCTTGTTAATTCTACTTGCACTAGATGTTGGGTAAGTTCGTACGTCTTATGTTTGCAAAAATACTATAAAATGTTCTAATATAAAGACATTATAGCTATTCCACTTAAAAAAAAACTAATATTTGAAATATTTGGCTTAAAAAGGTTAGATTAAGTAGTGCATGGTAAAACAAAAAACAAAAGATAATGAAAAAATGAACTAAAAAAGGACTTAGTTTGTATCAATCTGCCCCATACAGCCATTTTGAATAAAATGAGTCTCAAATCCAACAGTTCATAATTTATCTAACAATAAGGAACGAGGAATTGATAAAGAGTAGATTTACTTGCCAGAGAGAATTTTCTTTTCGGTTGAAAATATTGGAACAGTTGTATAATACTATTTCAATTGTACAACTCAAATTTATTTTTGACCTACAAAAACAATTAATCACCCGTTCCATTTCCCCAAACTACTGAATCATTCCATGACTTTCTGTATGTAGTTGAGTGCACTAGTATCACCTTTTGGAGTTGTTGTGTAACATCCTGTAATGACCCTGTATGCAGTACAGGGGGTGTATCAATGTGCCCCATAAACCAATGTGCTCCAGTTCCCCCTATACAGTACTATTATTCCAAGATCACAATTCGGATACAGTGGAGTATCCAAAATCTTTTGAGTATGTATCCCCAGTAAATAATATCTGCTTGAAGAAACTTGTAATAAACATCAGCAACATTTATAAATTTTATAAATGTAAAATAATTTAATATTATTAAAACATGCCTCAAACAATGTTTTTCCCTATACCATTAAAAAATGGAATACTGTTGTGCGGCCTTGTAAACTAATAAGAAATATTCTTTTCACCAGAAATTGTACAGAATGTATATTTTAATACATACTTCATAGATGCATATCAATTTTATGATGTTCAAAAAAGTATAACACCAATAAAATGCATCTGAAATTATTTTTTCCCATGTAAAGGAATATTTTTGATTGCCCCTGTCATTAAACTATGTATTCAATTTTCATAAAATTTGAAAATATTTATGTAAAAATTATATTTTTTAACAAATGATTAGGTTGGATAGTTTTTACTCTATTATATGCAGACAGACGGACAGACTGAACGACGACTATATGTGATACGTATTTACATAATTACGAACGCACCTAAAAAGGAAACGAAATAACTGAATTCTTTTCTAATCGTGATAATCATTGAGTATAATTATTTGAATAATAATTTAAAAATGAAATAAAATGTCATTATGTATGATAGTTTAATTCACATCGTATTTAAATTATTATATTTTAAACTTGGTCTCACAAGTTTCTTATTTATAACGTTTGCTCTGATATCAGCATGTAATTAAACAGAAAAAAAATCCCATTTCACTTGCGTATCAAATTTCTAGAAATTCATACAAAAGAGACTTACATAAAACATCAAGTGGGGTGAAGCAGGCAGGGAATAATTGAATTATTTTTTAAATGTAAAATATACCATTGTGTTTATTTGAATGGTAATTTAAAAATGAAATAATTTATTCATACTACACGAAATTTTAGTTCTTATCGTATTTAAAAAGATTTTTTTCTGCTATATAATTTTATCTGCTGTGTCATTTTTTTTCTGCTATACATTACACTAGTCAAAAAAAAAAAAAAAAAAAAAAAAAAAAAAATATATATATATATATATATATATATATATATATATATATATATATCTTTTTTTTTTTTTTTTTTTTTTTTTTTTTTTTTTTTTTCGCAAATAATTTTATGTGATTTGTGTTCTGTGTGCTAGAAGAAGTGTAGAAAGTCAAATAAAGTTCTATGTCTTTGAAAATACATTTTTTGGATTCCCATTTAGATTTTTTTCCCCAAAAATATGGGAGTTATGAATGATGAACACGATATCAAGGAAAATGGAACCCTATTTTTTATACGAAATAAATTCGTTTAAGATTAAAATTTGTAAAAAGCGTAAAAAAATAAATATTGATGTATCATAAAATTGCGACGTATTAGAAATATTTTACTTGACTTTCTACACTACTTCTAGCACACAGAACACGAATAACATAAAATTATTTGAGCTATAAAAAAAGTTATTTTTTTGCTGACTAATGTTATAGTTACTTCGTAAACTATAACTATTATCAAGATTTCAACATATAATTAATACTCCTTTCCTCTTCTGTAACATTTACCCTGATTTCAACATATAATTAAACTTAGTAGAAATCTAATTCACTGCTGTATTAAATTTCTACGAATTCAGACATGTGAGACTTTATTTAAAAGAACTAGTAAGATAGAAAAGATCCAAAATAACTGATTTTTTTTCAATCGTGACAATATTTCAGCATCATTACTTGAATCATGACTTAACCCTTTCAGGTCTGGAGTACAATTAATTGTACATGACTTTTAACGGTGTTTTATTTGGTTCTAAAAAATACTTTTGCTATTATTTACAAATAGTAATACTAGTATATATCTATACATTTACTATGTGACTTCATTTACGTTTAGTCATTTAGTAATAATAATATTTATCATTATTTGCTTCATTCAATTTGCGGCGTTTGCGATTCTTTTCTTTAAGCATATATTTCACTCTTTGAATTTAAAATAAAAGTTACTTTCCTCAAAGAATCGCGTGTAATAAAGCACAAAAAGTATTAGAAAATTGTATTTTAAGTTAAATCTATACTAGAAAACTATATTATCTAAACATCTCCAAAAACTCTTCCTTAGTCTATGGTCATATGAATATTAATTAACTAGTATACAAAACAACAACATTCGTTATCTTTCTAACAATGATATAATATTTAAACACTAATCAATCTATTTAGATAGCTAATGTTAATGTTATTAACGTAAAACTAATTTTTTCAAATAACTGAAAAGAAATTCGGACTCAAAAGGGTTAAAAATGAAATAAAAAGTTCATACTACATGAACTTTTAATTATTATCGTATTCAAAAGGATATTTTATGGTATGTAAATCTTTGAATTTTCACTTCCTCCATCATAATCATTACCAAGATTTCAGCATAAAATAATAATGAATGGAATCTTATCTCACTGATAAATTAAATTTCCACAAAATCAGATAAAAAAAGGACTATTTTATAAAATAAAGAGATTACATGAAAAAAAAAGCATGAAACGAGTAAATTCTTTTTAATCATGAGAATATTTTAGTTTTATTATTTGAATGATAATTTAAAAATTAAATAAACTTTCGCATTCCACAAAAATTTAATTTTTAGCGTTTAAAAGATTTTTTTATGCAATTCTAAAAATTCCCAATTCCTCCTCTGTAGCGTTTTTTCATATATCAGCATATAATTAATCTGAGCGGAATCCTATTTCATTGATGTATTCAATTCTTACGAATTCATACAAAAGAGACTTTATATAAAACATCAAGTAAAATAGAAAAGGCCCAATATAGTTTAATTCATTTTAAACTGTGAGAATATTTCAGTGTCATCAATTGAGTAAAGATTTAAAAGTGAAAAGAAAGTGTTCATCCTATGTGAAATTTTAATTGTTATTGCATTTAAAAAGATTTTTTTATGATAATTTAAACTCGGTCTTACCACTTTCTGCCCTGTAATATTTCCCCTGAATTCAGGATATAATTTTAAACTGAACAAAAATTCTATTTCAAAGATATATTAAATTTCTAGGAAGTCAGACGAGAGAGACTTTATATAAAACACCATGTGAAATAGAAAAGGCAGAAAATAATTCATTTTCAACCATGAGAATATTTCAGTGCCATTACTTGAATGAGGATTTAAAAGTGGAAAAAAAAAGTGTTCAAAGGTCTTCCCATTTCCTCCCCTGTAACATTTCCCCGGAATTCATTATATAATTATAAACTGAGCAATATTCTACTTTAAAGATGGATTAAATTTGTAGAAAGTCAGACGAGTGAGACTTTATATAAAACATCATGTGAAATAGAAAAGGATGCAAATAACTTAATTCATTTTCAATCATGAGAATATTTCAGTGCACTTACTTAAATGAGGATTTAAAAGTGGAAAAAAGTACTCATCCTATCTGAAACTTAAATTGTTATCGCATTTAAAAAGATTTTTATGATATTTTAATCTTGGTCTTCCCACTTCCTCCTCTGTAACATTTACCCGGAATTCCGGATATAATTATAAACTGAGCAAAATTCTATTTCAAAGATGCATTGAATTTCTAGGAAGTCAGACGAGAGAGACTTTATATAAAACACCATGTGAAGTAGAAAAGGCAGAAAATAACTTAATTCATTTTCAGTCATGAGAATATTTCAGTGCACTTACTTAAATGAGGATTTAAAAGTGGAAAAAAGTACTCATCTGTGTGAAATTGTAATTGTTTTCGCATTTAAAAAGATTTTTTCATGATATTTTAAAGTTGGTCTTCCGATTTCCTCCTCTGTAACATTTCCTGGAATTCGGGATATAATTATAATTTGAGCAAAATTCTATTTCAAAGATGTATTATATTTTTAGAAAGTCAGATGAGAGAGACTTTATATAAAACATCATGTGAAGTAGAAAAGGCAGAAAACAGCTTAATTCATTTTAAATCATTAGAATATTTCAGCGTCATTACTTGAATAAGGATTTAAAAGTGGAAAAATAGTGTTCATTTTATGTGAAATTTTTATTTTTATCGCATTTAAAAAGTTTTTTTTTATAAAATTTTAAACTCGGTTTTCCCACTTCCTACTCTGTAACATTTCCCCGGAATTCAAGATATAATTATAAACTGAGCAAAATTATATTTCAAAGATTTATTAAATTTCTAAAAAGTCAGAGGACAGAGACTTTATATAAAACACCATGTGAAATAGAAAAAGCAGAAAATAACTTAATTCATTTTCAATCATGAGAATATTTCAATGCCATTACTTGAATGAGAATTTAAAAGTTGAAAAAAAGTATTCATATATATAAAATTTGAATTTTTATCACATTTGAAAAGATTTTTTATATTTTAAACTCGGTCTTTCCACTTCCTCCTCTGTAACATTTCTCGGAAATTCAGCATATAATTAAACAGAACAAAATCCTATTTCTCTGGTGTATCAAATTTGCTCGATGTTAAACCTAAGAGACTTTATGTCTAACATCAAATAAGATGAAACAGCAAGGAAATAACTAAATTCTTCTTTAATCGTGAGAATATTTCGGTGTCATTGTTTGAATGCTGATTTAAAAATTCAAACAAAAAAAAAAAAGTTTTTACTACGTGAAATTTTAATTATATTATTTAAAAGTTTTTATTATTTTTGAATGATATTTTGAACTTGGTATTCTCACTTCTTTCTCTATAACGTTTTTTACACTGTAAAATAAAAAAAAAGCAAAGTCGCAATAGATGGCATTACCAAACATTGCTACCTGCTCTATTTGGACATGTTCCTAAAGGGGAGGGAAAGTCCAGAGATAAGTACCCATGGTAACTGGTACGACAGGATTTTCATAAACCCTTTATTTAACGAGTACTTACATTGCATACATTCGGTGCATATTTGGTGGTGTCCAGCATCGAACCCGGGTACTTTCAGCCTGGAGTTCGGTGCTATGACCACTAGGCTATCACAGCCACACTAAGGGAGTTTTAGTAATAGCCATTAAAAATGTAAAACTATTAACTCTATTCGTTGTTAGCTTTTTTCTAGTAATTCTTACAGATTCCTTGTAACCGAGTAAGATTACAAAAAAAATTAGTAATTACAATGATCACTAAATTTTTTTTAGTAGATCGACCCTTTTTTTTACCGTGTAGATTTCAGCATATAATTAACCTGAACAGAATATTATTTCACTGGGATAAATTAAATTTCCAACAATTCAGACAAAATATACTTTATATAAAGCATCAAGTAAGATAGAAAGGGCATAAAATAATTGATTTTTTTATTATTATTCGTGAGAGCTTTTCTTTGCCCTTATTTGAATGATGATTTAAAAATAAAATAAAATGTTCATACTAAGTTAAATTTTAATTCGTATCGTATTAAAAATAATATATATATATATGATATGTTAAATTTAGCCTTCCTTTTTACACTGCCATAACTTTTTCTCAGATTTCAATACATAATTAAGCTGAACAAAATCCTGTCTCACCGCTATATTAAATTTCCACAAAATCAGACAAAAGACAGTTTTTTATAAAACAAGAAGTTGGATGAAAAAGGCATAATATAACGAATTCTTTTTTAAACGTGAAAATATTTCAGTGTTTTTATTTGAAAGATAATTTTAAAATGAAATAAATGTTCACACTATATGAAATTTTATTTCTTAACGTTTAAAAGATTTTTTATGCCTTTTTAAACTTGGTCTTCGCAGTTTTACCTCTATAATGTTTTCCCAAATTTCAGGATATAATTATAAACTGAACAAAATTCTATTTCACTGATATATTAAATTTCTACGAATTCAGACGAAAGAGGCTTTATATAAAACATCATGTGAGATATATGTTAATTCATTTTCAATCCTGAGAATATTCCAGTGTCATTACTTGAATGAGGATTTAAAAGTGAAAAAAATGTTTATCCTATGTGGAATTTTAATTGTTATCGCATTTAAAAATAATTTTTAAATGCAACATTTTAAACTCGGTCTTCCTACTTTCTCCTCTATAACGTTTTCCAAGATTACTGCACATAATTTGACAGAAGTATATTTCGCTGATTTATTAAATTTTCACAAATTTTAAACAAAGAGACTTTATATAAAACATCAAACAAGATGAAACAGGAAGAAAGTAACTGAATTCTTCTTTAATCATGAAGATATTTCAGAGTCATTATTTGAATGATGATTAAAAAATGAAAAAAAAGTGCGTGTCAGTTGAAATTTTAATTATTATCGTGTTTAAAAGATTTTTTATGCTATATTAAACTCGGTTTTTCTACTTTCTTCACCATAACCTTTACCAAGATTTTAACGTTTAATTCAACTGAATAAAATCTTATCTCATTTGTAAATTTATTTAATTTTTTTTAATTAAATTTCCACAATATCAGACAAAAAATACATTTATAAAAAATAAATTTCATGAAAAAAGCACGAAGTAAATGAATTTTTTTTAAAACATGGGAATACTTCAGTGCCATTATTTGAAAGATCATGTAATAATAAAAAAAAGTTTTCATCGTGCTATGAGAAATTTTAATGTTTATTCTATTAAAAATTTATTTATTTATTTATTTATTTATTTATTTATTTAAATAAGTTTGACATAATATATCACGACTATTTTGTTCAATATTTTAACATTGTACTTAACATTACGCACATTGTAATATTTGCTTGAAATAGGGAATAGTTTTTATTAATACTTACTATTGTATTATGAATTAAATTTAGACAGCTTTTTTACACTTTCATGTACAACGTAATTAAATTTCTAAGATATTTAAATTGTTGAATGTAACCAGTATTAACGAAGAAATTGATTCGAAAAAAAAAATCTACACTTTGCGTGCATTATGAAAGCAAAATTTTGTTCCGAAATTAGGGATGCCATTTGGCTGTTTGAATTTAAAATTAAATTGTATAAATAATACACAACTGCTCTTAAACATGTTAACTCTTTAAGCTCTTGTGTCTAAATTTCATCTTCCTTAATATTAATTCTAAAATGTTACACTGGCACCACTATTTTGAAAACAAAGGTCTGTTTATTACATACACATACACAGACAAAAGAGTTGTATAATTAATATCTATTGTATAATTAATATAATGTCGTCTGACTCCAGTACTGTTTGTTGTCTTCCAGTTCAAACCCAAGTAGTGAAAAGTTTAAAAGGGTGGGTATTTTTGTTTTTCAACATTTAAGTTATAAAAAGCAATTGAAATGAAAATTCAATGAAATATATATATATTTTTTATTTTTCAGTATTTAGCCCTTTGTATCATCATGTTGCAAAGCTGCAACATACCCAAAAGTCAATATTACTTCAAGATTTTATATGTTGCTCCCGTTTCCGAACACATCATTGAGTATAAATTGTCCACTAGAATTCTCAACAGACGATGAAATTGAGTTAATTTCTCATACCAAAGTTTTGATTATCATTTGAGGAGCTTCAGGTTGATATTGCAAGAATTAACTTGGTAAATTTTGTTAAATTAAAAAAAAAAAAAAATCTGGGAAAGTCCGAAAGTAAATATTTTACGGTAATTTTGTATATTTTAAAATTTTGTATTAGAAAATGGACAATATTTATGAGAAGTATGTCTATTTCTGTTTATTGTAGATGTGAAAAAAGTACTTTTTAGTCAATAATTATTTTAGTTTTACGCTCTATTTTTTTAAATTGTTTTTCATATACTTAAAATGATATATTTAAACATCTGAAATATTTTTCAAATCGAAGCTGTTGAGCCACAAAATGTTAAGTTATAAAAATGCATTAATCAAATTAAATTTTGAATAAAAAAATGAAAACTTTCTATTTTTGAACATTTAATTAAATTATTAAAATAATTTTAAACAATATTAGAGATTCATATAAGGAAAACTTTTAATAGTCATAGTGATTACGGTTTTATCAAATTTTATGCATTTTCCAAATTTCTACACTATGAGGATGATGCATCTAAAAATGTTCATTTATTTGTTTATATTTTTTGTAAAATCCCAATAAAAACAATTTTAACGTTGTTAAAAACCTACGAGGTACATGATTTGCTTTGTTGCACTTGTAGAAAATGAAAATAAAAATTTATAAATGCATTAAATAATTTAAATGCATATTTCCAATTTTTTTTTTTTTTTTTTTTTTTTTTTTTTAGAAATATCATTGAAATAAATATGTGCATGAAGAATATCAATACTTGATACATTCGATCATCACTTCAAAGACGTTAAAAATCAGTTTGGTTTGAATCTAGCAAGCCAATCAGAAGGATTCTGGATCTGAACCGAGTAGGTATTGTGAATATGCGTGCTGAATATATTATTCTGAATGTTAATTAAATGTTAGTTAAACCACACCACATATAAAAATTTGCATTTAGCAATTTGCGTCTATAAGCTGAAAAATGTTGTCGAATTTTGTGTAGCCCTATATATAAAGTATGGAAATTTGTATATACATCAAAATAAGAATTAAATTAAAAAACGCTCATAAAACTGAAAACACCGCACTTGTAGGAATTTTTGTTTATTGATAATACTGTAGTCAAATTCTTTTGTGCATTTCTGGATATCGATTATCTTAATTATATGAACATCTCGACATTTTTCGATAGTGCATAATGTTTCTCGATTGCTCCAGTTTACCTGTTTCTTTTTACGATACACGCTTCGATATGATCAAAAATCGTCTGCCGATGAACTGGAATGAATTAGCGTTAATAGAAATTTTGTACATTGAATTATTATATTATGATGAAGGGTAATAATATATTTTAAAAAGCCTAGTGGTGTATATCACCTAAAAACATACTTTTCGGGAATTATCGTACCATTGGATGCGTTATACCATATGAAGAGAGCCGTACCAATTTCTTTTCGAACACTCTTTTTGCAACACAAAAAAAAACTTGTTTCAGCCGTTCAAGGGATGAATGCATTTTCCTTCGTATTCCGTATCTAAAAGCAGCTATACTTAACATGCAGACGGCGGGCTGCATGTAGCTTGGTGACATATGAAGCTAGATACAAGTAATCATTAATCGATATTCACAAAATTAGTTAAGATGTGAATAAAAAGTATTGAGCTTCGCTGTTCCTTCATAGGAAGGCAAAATCTGTCCTGTTATTTAAAAATTAATTAAATTTTATGTTTATACATCTTAAATGCTATTTTCTTAGTCAAAAATTCTTTATACATGTTTTTACAGTCTTATTTGTGGTACATAAGCGTGTGTATTTCTCAATCGTCAACACTAATTAAAAAATAATCCAAATTAATTAAATTTGCACTATTTTTCTAAGAAAAAAATGATAAGAGAAAACATCCTTGTTTATTTTCTGTTATAATATTATTGGTGTTATACATATCATACATTTTATACCGATTTTTTAGGGCTTAATGTTTGTTACGAGAAATAAAAAAGGTAGAAAAAATTTGTTACACCAATATTTCAAAACAACAAAATTTCCCTTACATTTCTACAAAATTCGCCATAGAAATTTATTACGAGATTTATTGTTTTGAAACGATGGTGTTGAAACTTTTTGGTAGCCTTCCTTCGACTACAAATAACTTTACTGACAACGTTAACTTTGTTATACTATATATCTTACCATTTAAATTACTTAAAAAAAAACCTTTTATATATGTGTTACGGCCCACTTAAAATCACAAACCTACGTTTTCAGCCTGTTGGAAATAAAGGACGACAGGAGCTCCGTTATGGAAATTCATTTTAAAAAAAGCTCCATAGGAAAAAGGTTGAGAACCACTGCTCAAGATATTCGACAAAACATCTTAAAGTCAAAAGTGTCAAGTAATATTTTTTAAATATATCACAGTTTTTTTCTTTCCTACATAATATAATAGCGATCATCATAATAAATTGCCATCCTTTTAAATGAAAAAAAAAAATAATATTTACGAACATAAACAATATTATACAGGGTGTCCACTCTCAACGGTGGCCAATGGCTAATTTCTAAACCGTTAGTCATAGACATATAGTTCCAATTGCAAAAATGCTTTAAAAAAGTTAAAGAATTGTTTTTCAAGCGATTTAGATTTTTTAAAAAAAGTTTTGTTAAGAAATTATGAAAATTAAATTTTTATACGGTGCCCCGGTCCTATAAGGGATATTTAGTAAATTTTTACCACTTCTCTAACTAGTAATACGAAAAAAAGTCTCATTCCTCTGCGATTAAAACTGACCGAGTAATAGCTGTTTAAAGTTGAAGCATCTTTTTTGCTGCAAATTAGGGGTCAGTCACAAATTTACTGAAAATAAAAATAAACGCAAGATATAAAATTTAATACTAAACATTGAGAGTAAAATAATTTTTACAATATTGTTTTTAAATTTACGTTGATGATTACATATTAAAGCAAAATTTGTACTAAAAATATAAGTAAAAAAAATAACAGAAAGTTTGTTAATTTAATTTATGAAAAGCAACAGTCACAATTCGTTACAAAATGATATACATTTAAAATTCTATTAGATTACTTAACCTAAAAGAATTTGTTGTAGTCCTATAAAATAAATAAATAATACGCACCTGAAATTATATTAATATTACATTGTCATTGGATATAAATAAGTATATAAATTGAACCTCGATCGGATATTCGGAAGTGAGTTAAAATTTGAATAGAAATTTTGAACTAGGGAAACATACGTACGAACATTTTAAGCAAAATAAATGTTTATCAAAATAGCACACCTTTTTAAAATAAAATCGCGATTTTCCAAAATTGGATTTTCTCAATAAAGACCATTTTAAAACTCACGTCTTCAACTATTTTAACTAATCTAGAAGTTAATTAATAAAAATTAACACCACCGTAAATCTTACACTGTGGTAGCACCTTCAGTTAAATTGCTTTAAAAATATTTCTTTATATTATTTAAGACATTTTTGTAATTGGAACTGTATGTCTGTGGCGAATGGTTTAGGAATTAGCTATTGGACAGCGTTGGAAATGGACGCCCTTTATAATAATTTAAGCACTTAGTATACGCTCCCTGAAAACTTAGTCGAACTCATTCGTTTTCAGCTACAGAAAAGTGGTTAAAGTCATGAATTTTAGAGTTTCATAACTCGGTCAATTTTAATGTTAGAAGAATGGGACCTTTTTTATATTGCTTGATAGGAGGATAGAAAATTTTTACTAAATATTACTAATAGGACCGGGGGACCTTATAAAAAGTTAATTTTTGTAATTTTTTAATAAAAAGTCTTTTTGAACTAAATCGCTTGAAAAACAATTCTTTCCCTTTTTTGAAGCATTTTTACAATTGGAACTATATGTCTATGACTAACGGTTTAGAAATTAGCTATTGGCCACCGTTGAGAGTGGACACCCTGTAGAAAGAGACATCAATTGAGATTTCATCCTTCAGGAGTAATTTAGTTCCTATTTAAATCACTATTAAAATAGTGCCATTAAAATTCAAAAACATCATTAAATCTTTAAATCATTCACTATTCAAAGATCATCGAATTATTTCTTTCCGTTTGCATCTAATGTTGTGTTTTGTATAGAATATTTTTTAGGATTCGTGGAAAGTTTATTCTCAAATAAAACAGAAATCTGCAGGATTTAATTATTCATTTAAAGCAGGAGAATATATTAGAGCAGGTGACAGAGTGGACTTCAGTATGAATGGAATATATTAATATGTGCTCAAAGAATTTCCGAAAGCGATTTCGATTAGTTTATAAAGTTTTCCTGTTTACCTCATAAATATTAAATTTACTTAATCATATTAAAATAAGAAGATAAACAATAAAAAAATAATGGTTTAGTAAAGTATAGATTATGAAACACTTTCCAATACATGTATAAGTCATAATTAAATTTCTAATTAATATGTAAAAATACATATTAATAATAACACGCAGTAAATAGTAATACATATTAATTAAAAATTGTATATGTGTTCACCGATGCTACGTTTGTTTGTATCTCATGTTGCGCCTCAGGATTGTGTATTTATGAAAACTGTTCCATCTTGTTCTGCAGTCCAGCCTTACCATCTTACGTGAGTGATAGTCCAAGAGCCGATCGCACAAAACCCAATATCATCGGCACGAGAAAAATTCCTTTATTTTACGGAAGATTTGTAATAGGGAAATCTCATCATCCATGTCTGCCGGGAGCGAAGTGGTGCATAGGTTAAAAATGAATACCACTAATGGTTGACTCGTAGACTTAGCATTATGTTTTCCTGCACCCAATTTTCTATGCTTTCATACTTTTGATTGTACGGCAAACACAATGTTAAACTTACGAGTCTACCACTAGTGGTATCAATTTTTGGTTTATGCACCACTTCGCTTCCGGCAGGCATGGATGATTAGATTCTCCTATTACTACTCTTCCATAAAATAGAGGAATTTTCTTGTGCTCGATGACTTACGGTTTTGAGCGGTCGGCTCTTGGACTACGAAATTTTATAGCTACAACGCCTTTGTAGCTTAATTGGTAGATGACTTGGAGCGCTAAACCAAAATTCCTGGCTCGATCCGGGGATTGGACATTCCTCCCCTCCTGTTGAAACTACATTTATATAGTAAGTGATAAATAAATAATAATAATAATAATACACTATAAATAATAACGCATATTAATTAAAAACTGCATATGTGTTCGCCGATGCTCAGTTTGTTTGTATCTCATGTTACGCCTCAGGATTGTGTGCTCATGATAACTATTCCACCTTCTGGTGCAGTGCAGCCTTACCAATTTATGGAAGGGGAAAATGCCAAGTTGGGTATCGTCCTCGTAGCTTAAACAATAGATCAATTGGAGTGCTTATCTAAAGGTTCCTGGTTCGATCCTCGACTTGGATGTTCCCCTACACACCCCCCTCT
Source organism: Maratus speculifer (assembly GCA_964019185.1). Taxonomy (NCBI): domain Eukaryota; kingdom Metazoa; phylum Arthropoda; class Arachnida; order Araneae; family Salticidae; genus Maratus; species Maratus speculifer. Next base: position 201,275,755 of record OZ025301.1, read on the forward strand.
CCTAATTGATTAAACGTTTAGTTAGCAAATGATAAATCGTATATTAAACTTTCCAACAAATTCAGAACACTGTAACAAAACTTCACTGTTTAATAAGGTGAATGAAGATCTCTAAATAAACAATTTGAAAAACACATAACACTTTTAAAAATACTATTCAGTAATTTTCCTCTGCATTCGTAAAAATATTACGATATGGACGAAGTTTGGAACTAAATTTTTATTCACTTGAAGAAAACTTTTCATGGTAAGAAACATTTTAGTCGAAACCGCCCTACTATATGACAACTATTTTGCTTCATATTGAATTTTAAAATGTACCATTTATTTTTGGGACACCCTGTACATTGTTTTAATGAAATATTTGTAAGGAATCCTTACAAAACAATGATCCTACATATAATTTATTTCTTTTCTGTGTGAAAAGCATTTTCTTCAATAATAAGATAAAAACTACACTCATAAAGAAAAAATCTTTATTTTACGGTAATTCACTGGCAGTAGTGCTGCCGGTATATTTCTTTGAATTAATGAATATCCGTTTTCATTTTATTCCGTTACAAGAGGTGAAGTATACATCAACTGACGAATGTTGGAAAAAAGGCAAAAGGGGTGTGCGCTGGATTCGAACCATCCCTCCCACCATTACTTAGCAAGCATGCTAGTACAAGACTATAGTTACACATGAGGAAAATGCTTTGAAGCAAATGTGTTCTGTTCAAATGAGAGTGGCTTGATCAGTTTCTTTGTTAAGAAGCTTTTAATTTTGAAGTTAATTCTTCCAGAACGGATAAAAAAAGAGGAAAAGATTGTATTCATTCTTAGCACACCATGCATATTGAGTATATTGATAATAGACTGGAATTTATTTTTTATAAATTAAGATGTCTAGTTTAATTAAAAAGTACAGAAATGTTTTCGAATTAAAAAAAAAATAACAATTGCTTTTCTCATTCATTCGAAAATACTGTCAATTTATTTTTTAAAGTTGAATAAATAAAATAATAATAATATTTCGTCTTTTATGAGACTGTGTCTGACGTTTTCATACTTCAGTGTTAATATAGGATAAAAATATGAATTTTAAATGTATTTACGTAGACTGCTAGAGGTAAAATATGTTATCTATATATTTTTTCATTCGATGAGATTTTTCTTTTTCTTTTTTTGAGTAATATCGATTTTTTTCCTTTTAATTTTTTTCATTAAAGTATTTTTAAAATGTGTTTATTTAAAGTATATTTTAAATTCGAATATTTATTTATAAACAACTTTGTAAATTTAACTTTATTTATTTTATTCAACTTTAAAAAATAAATTGACAGTATTTTCGAATGAATGAGAAACACAATTGTTATTATTTTTTTTTTTCGAAAACATTTTTGTACTTTTTAATTAAACTAGACATCTTAATTTATAAAAAATAAATTCCAGTCTATTATCAATATACTCAATATGCATGGTGTGCTAAGAATGAATGAAATCTTTTCCTCTTTTTTTATTCGTTCTGGAAGAATTCACGAATCGAATATGTTGGGGGGGGGGGATAAGGAAATTATTTTTTAAAACATTAGGAACAATTTAGTGTACATTGACGGATTTTTCTGACAGTGTAACTAAGCTGAAAATAATTTACTTCTATGTGTTTCAAATGTAAATCCACATAAAGTAACGCTTCCAGCCGATAAATAAATACAGCTGTGTTTTAATTCATGTTTAAATTACAGACTACAATTGGCATCATTGCCAATTATGAAATATTTTGATTATTATTATTTAATTACAGATATTTCTTATACATAAATATTTTATTTTTCCGAATTAACTACATCCTGTCGTTATCTTTTTGCCAACAACAGTTGTCGAAACAATGCTCAAAATAAGTAACTGTCATTATTTGCTTCAGTTCTCATCATCCCTGGGGTATTATTACTGTTCCTATTCTTATATTTCGGTTGGAAACCATGAAAGTTTCAGTTTTAAATTTTCCAGCAAAAGGTTTTAAAGATTTGGAACCTTCGTATATACATATATATGTATGCATATAAAATCATTAATTATATTACAACATATGAACCATTGAATTTAATAACGTATACCACATTGAACATGGGGGGAAAAAATAATAATTAAAATGAATACAAATGGAATTTGTAGAACCAAAGCAGAATCTTCGGACACCAAACACTTTGAAACTACAAATGAAGTGTGCGGTTTCATCTTCGTATTTGCCACGAAAAAGCAAAATAATACGAATTTGAGGCTACTAACACACGTAAAACCAAAATTAAATGAAGAAAAAACATAAAAAAACAAGGCACATCAAAATTACTAAATTGAATAGCAAAATGAAAAGAAAAAAAATAATTATCGTCAACATGATAATAATAAATTAATTAATTAACTAAAAGCGGAGTAATGTGATAACAGAAAAAATAAACCATACACCATAGTTTACCCTATTATAATTTAAAACAAAATCATTTAATTTGACTATGCTAAGCTAAACTCAATATCTTAACATAAGATTATTTAAGATTAAAAAATAAATAATTAATATATTTACTCTATATAGTTAGAATAGTATTATAGGTCTTCAATTTATTAAAAGTTAGGTAAAACTTAATCATGTAAATTAATTAAATTATATTAATAGAATTATTTGATGTAACTATACAATTATCCATACATTAGTGTCAATTAAACATCCATTATAATTTTGGTTTTTCAATTTAACAAATGCATTTCCCACTCTCATTTTTTTTTATAATTAACCATTGCATATTATCCAGACAACAACGTCCTCCTCTGTACTTTAACATCTACCCACCCATCCTATTATATACATTTATGTACATGTTTTTAGGTTTTTTACATTTTTAATGTTTCATTTTTTATGTTTTAATATTTTTTTTTACTTTTTTTACGCAATGTGTTAATTATTTTATATATGTAAGTATATAATAGATTAACTTATCTGGAACATGTGTGTTACAGGTAAATAGTGATAAAGTAAAATAATTCAGCATAAAAAATATATAATCTTCTACTACATTTCAGCCTTTAAGACAATTTTATACAAAAATTTAGTTTTGAACTAAAAATACTACATAGTTAATATTTATTATGTAAATGTTCTATGTCTTACGATGCAAATCCATTACAAATAAAAATTAAAAAGATAATAGAAAGTTAGAGTGATAAAATGTCAAAGAGATGGTAAGGAAAATTGAACACTCAAATTTAACTTTTTTCTTCGTGTAACTTTGTGACATGGCTTGGGGTGTCGCCGGTGACGTGTCGGTCAAATGATAGCATAGTCTAAATAAAGTTAAAATCCAACACTTTTAGTTACTGTATTTGGGAAATAGGGAGTGGAGCCAAAGTTCAATATTTCCGACAACTATACACAATACTATGAGATTAAACTGTAACTCATACTCGCATTTACGACTAAGTCCGGCTCAGAGCACTAACCCCGGCTCTTCTTTTCAGGTCGCGGTCTAATCTTACTTTAACCTGTAAGAAAACAGCCTGTGGCTGCACAAAAATCTTTTATCCTCAAACACTCACAGTGCTAATTAACTCTTACCCGAATTGATTGCTGAGACTCTTAAACTTCAACTCGTAGGCAACTCTTAGTTTAAAGACTCTTAGGCTATCCCGGCTCACCACGCCACACAACAATTTGCTGGCTCTCCTCGCCACACAACCCTTTGCTGGCTCCTTTCGCCGCACAACACAACTACTCCAACTCACAACTTTTATACATTGCAAACTGAAGACGGAGCTAGAAATTTGCATAAAATCATAACCGCAGTTAACTGTAGACCGATGGCGCCACACACACTCCGGAGTTTCATAAAGGATAAATGTCGCTTTTACGCCATACATGTTAGAACATTGACGTCACGATCTCACTCAAAATACTAGAGTGCCTTTATTACAAAGGGACACTCCCTCACAACTTGTTCAGTTAAATAAAATATGATATTATTAAAAAATCTCTCAGCTGATTATTTCTTTCTTTATTTTGTATCATTAATTCCTTCTTCTATATAATTTAAAATATTATTTAACTAAATTTAATTTCATCAGATTTTGTTAATGAAAGTTAAAATTATGTGAAAATGTCTCTTATCTTTCATCTGAGGTAAGTGCCATCAAGTTCGACGCATGTTGACTGTTACAAAAACACAAATCACTTTTGGCCGATAATTTCAATACGATCCTGTCGCACCACATTGACAGTTTATAGGTGCATTGTTACGAGTATGGGAAGAGGAAACGGATAGTAATTTATACAGTTCTGCATTGGCCGAGGAATAATTTTATAACTTAACATAATACTAATTTGTTTTCATTTATCACCAGTGGAGATAGTATTCTGAAAAATTTATGTGCATAAATATTTTATAAATAGTTAAATTTACGTTACAATAAATTGTACATTTTTAGCGTGACGTTAAATGTTTTTAGCTCAAAAACATTTAATGTCCAATTGCCGACAGAACAAAGTCCTAGGGTTCCAAGTACAAGAAAAAAAACCTTTATTTTATAGAAGAGAAGAAATTTGGAAATCAAATTCTCCTTGTCTGCCGGAAGTGAAATGGTATATAAGCCAGAAATTAATATCACCAATGATTGAATTGTAGGTTTATCATTGTGTTTTCCTGCTCCCAGTCTTTCATGTTTTCATACCTTTTACTGTAGGACAAACACGATGATAAACTTACGAGTCAACCATTGGTGATATTAATTTTTGGCTTATACAACACTTCACTTCTGGAAAGCATGAAACATTAGATCCCCACATTTTCTACGCTTTCATAAAATATTTTTTTTTTCACTTTTGTTTGATACCTTAGGATTTTGTGCTGTTGGCTCTTGGATTATGAGATCGATGGTTGGACTCTTTTGCTCAAATGTGTGAATTCCGGTCCAGTTGCTGATAATTGCAGACGAATAACTGATTTTTTATTTAAAAGTCTTCCATATTTTCTTTGGTGGAACGCGTAAGCCAAAAATCATGCTTCACAGATACATGTCATTGAGAGAATAAGTCTTGAAATTTCTTTATGACATTAAGAATATGACACTAAGAAAATTCCAAGACAGAATAAAACAACATGATGAGATTTAGACCCCACACTGCGTTAGCGAGATGTGCACAAATTCTACCCATAAAAGTAGATTTCGATAGATCTAAAATCATTTTCCATACAAGTAATCACCAAGAAGAATCATAAGAGAATCTCTAAAAATAATATCAAATAAAAAAATATTCCGTGATGTGTTATCGAATGATATTCATGGAGTCTGGAAAAAAAATTAACACATGATAGATAAACTTGTGCTTGTTTCTGATATTTTGAATGACTTTTCCTTTCCCATCTTATACTTCTAGCACTTCCTTTGAAGTAAAGTGGTCTGTTCTGGATTGAGTTAGAAGACGCAAAGGGACAATAACAACAGAGGAAAAAGATATATAGATATGCAGTATACCGTAAAAAAAGATTTGCAATATGAAACCATTTATCGCTCATATTTTAATGTCCACATTAGGACATCCAACATTCGCGGATGTCGGAATATTTTACGACTCCAATACTTTCCTCTTATAAAGATAGAACAAACTAAAGATGATAAATAATCAATTTGAAGCAAATTCAAAGAGAATATTTAACAAGATTTAATTAATTGTAACTTTGCGCTGTAGTTTCGTATACTACTATTTTCCTAGGATTTCAAAATATAATAATTACATCGTAGCATAGTCTTGCTTTAACGGAGAATCAAATTTCTTTGCATTCCAATTAATTCTCATAAAGATGACTTTGTATAGAACAAGGAATTATGTGAAAATGTCATGGTGTTGCTAAAAATACCCATTTCGAATGATGAGTAGATTTGAAACATAACATTTTAATGATGACCTAAAAATAGATTAGATATTAATTACTACTCTCTTATCAAGGTATTATTACGCGGTTCGTACGGATTTGAATGCTAGATATTTCATAAATTTATGGTCGCCATATTTAGAAACAAAATTTCTTTGTTTAATAAACAAATAATATTTTAATAAAAATCCAGTATTAAAGTTCCCTAAGATGTATGAATCATGTGTTAATGTTTTAAAAATTTATTTTAATACTGATTTTAATACGATTTTATTCGTAATAAATACTGGTTACAAAAAAAAAAAAAAAAAAAAAAAAAAAAGAAGAAGAAAGAAAGAAATGTTACTTTTATTATTCGCAGAAGTCGAAATTTTTAACGAATCCAATACTTTCTTTTTGTCAAGATATAAGAAACTAATAATGATAAATAATCAATTCGAAGCAAATTCAAAGCGAATATTTAATAAGATTTTATTAATTCTAACTCTGTTCTGTAATTTCGTCTAACATTAGGTTCTTATGATTTCAAAATATAATAATTGCGTCGTAACACATTCTTGTTTGAACGTAATATTAAATTTCCTTGTATTCCAATCAATTCTCATAAAGGAGACTTTGTATAGAACAAGGGATTATGTGAAAGCGGCACAGAGTTGCTAAAAATACTCATTTCGAATACTGAGTAGTTTTCTGAAAATTTATGTTTTAATAATGGTCTAAAAATAGATTAAATTGTAATTCCTACTCCCCTAACGAGATATTATAACACGGTTCGTAAATCTCACGGAATGCAGAGCAGTAGAGTACCCAGTTTATCGGAAAATAATTGTTCATTATATTTTAAAACAAGGTTTCCATTAAATAAGACAAATAATACTGTATTGAAAATGCAATATTAAAGCCAGAAAGGTATACGAATCATGTATTAATATTTTCTAAACTTATTTTATTAATTTAAAAAAGGAAAAAAAGGTTGTTTTATTATTTGTGGAAGTCGAAAATTTTCATGAATCCGATATTTTCTTCTTGTAAAGATAGACGAAACTAATAATGATAAATAACCAATTCAAAGCAAATTCAAGATTAAGTTAATTCTAACTCTTTTCTTTAATTTCGTCTACCATTGTTTTCCTAGGATTTCAAAATATAATAATTACATCGTAATATATTCTTGATTTAACGGAGTACTAAATTTCCTTGCATTCCAATCAATTCTCATAAAGGAGACTTTGTTATAGAACCAGGGATTATGTGAACGCGGCATAGTGTTGCTAAAAATACTTATTTCGAATGCTGAGTAGATTTGAAAAATGATATTTTAATGATGGCCTAAAAATAGATTAGCTTGTAATTTCTACTCCCCTAACAAGGTATTATTTAATACATGGTTTGTAACAGACAGGGGATTTGAATATCATATTTTTCGTTAAGTTATGGTCGCCATATTTAAAAACAAAATTGCTTTATTTAATAAACAAATAATACTTTAATGAAAATTCGTTATTAAAGCCCTTTAACCCATTGAGGGGCAAAGCACTTATGTTCTTAAAATGTTCAAATGATTTATTGACACCGGGATTCAGAAACAGATTTATATGATAGTAAGTAAAAGCTGTTTTTCGCGTACATTCTAAAAAGCAAATCTTAATACTAAAATTCCGGTGCCGATGTGGCATAAGGGAATTAAAAATTAAGTGGTATATATAATATACCGGTGCCCTTCAAGGGGCTAAGGTGTACGCATCCTGTATAAATATTTTCTAATCTTATTTTATTAGTAAAAAATACAAGTTACGACAAAGAAAAAAAATGTTGCTTTAATTTTTGCAGAATTCAAAAATTTTCAAGAATCCAATATTTTCTTCTTATAAAAGCAGAAAAAAAATTAATAATTATAAATAATAAATTCGAGGCAAATTCAAAGAGAATATTAAATATGATTCTATTAATTGTAATTTTGCGCTGTAATTTCATCTACCTTTACCTTCCTACGATTTCAAAATATAATAATTGCATCGTAGCACATTCTAGTTTGAACGAAGTATTAAATTTCCTTGCATTCCAATCAATTCTCATAAAGGATACTTTGCACAGAACAAGGGATTACGTGAAAGCGGCATAGTATTGCTAAATATACTTATTTCGAATGCTGAGTAGATCTGACAAATGATATTTTATTAATGGTCTAAAAATAGATTAGATTGTAATTCCTGTTCCCCTAATAAGATATTATTACACGGTTCGTAAGCCTTACGGGATGCAGAGAATTTCAATATCAGATTTTTCGTAAAGTTACGGTTGCCATATTTAAAAACAAAATTTCTTTATTTAATAAACAAACAATACTTTAATGGAAATCCAGTATTTAAAGGCCCTAAGGAGAACGAATTTTGTGTTAATGTTTTCTAAACTTATGTTGTTAGTAAGAAATACAGGTTACGGAAAAAAGAAAAAATGTTCTTTTATTTTTCGCGGAAGTCGAAATTTTTCACGAATCCAGTATTTTCTTCCTGTAAAGATGGAAGAAACTAATAACGATAAATAGCACTAATTTACATGGTTTTTATACCCCAGCTGAAAGTTGTTAATTTATTGTTTATTTAGATAGAGTTATCCAGAAAAAATAATAAAAAAATTCTGTCACGTCTGGTTTAAGAAATATTTATTTACTTAACTGGATTACATAACTTTGGTATTAATATTAAAAAAAATCAAAAATGACTAATTTTTGCCTTCTTTTTGTAGTTATTTGGATCAATTTCTCTTATAATAGACAAACAGCAATGCCAGCATGTGTTCATCCCCACTTCCCTGGTGTCGTACATCAAAAATTATTAAATCTTGGTGAAAACGTTCCCCTTGTTCGTTACTCATACTTCCTAACTTTTGAAGGAAAAAACTCAGATGCGAATGCAGAAAATGAATCTTTAATGACATGTTTACTCCCATCTGTTGAAAATTTTTTAATAAATCGGCAATAATAAACGCCCACTAACCCGGACAACAGGACAACCCCGGCTATAGAGAATGTAACTTTTGTGTTTGGTGTTAATAAGTTCCATTGCTGTAGGCGAGAACCAAGAAGCTCTGCTTTAGATTTTGAGAATTGTAAATATCTTATAAGATCATTTAATTCGGCTTGGTTAATTAAATGTGGAGTCTTTTCTTGAAGAGAGAACTCGTCAGAATCACTAGAAATCGATTTGAATTCAACATAACTTTCATTGTCATCTCCTAGTATATTTACACTCGAATTACTGGGACAAACTGGGCGTGGTAGATCTTTCGAGTGTAAAATGGGCTTAGTAATAGACGGAACTTCGGCATATATAATACTCGCCTTATTTTCTCTATTATATCCCAATGTCTTCGTAACACAAAAATAACAATCATTTTTAGGTTCGTTCGTAATTATGTAAATACGTAGCACCTATTGTTGTCGCTCAGTCCGTCCGTCTGTCTGTCTGTCCGTCTGTCTGTCTGTCTGTCCGTCTATCTGTCTGTCCGTCCGCATATAACAACGCAAAAACTACCCAACCGAATCGTTTGAAATTTAAAATACATAATTATTATATAATTTTGTTGAGTCATTTCAAATTTTATGAAAATCGGATGGATAGATCAATTACAGGGACAATCAAAAGGATTCCATTACATTACGGTCAATGGGGAAAAAAGTTTCAAATGCATTTTAATCGTTTGAAATTTAAAACGTATATTTATTGCATAATTTTGTCGATCATTTCAAATTTTATGAAAATCGTATGGACAGATCAATTACAGAGACAATCACAAGGATTCCGTTACATTACGGTCAATGGGGAAAAAAGTTTCAAATGCATTTTAATCGTTTGAAATTTAAAACGTATATTTATTACATAATTTTGTCGAGTCATTTCAAATGTTATGAAAATCGGATGCATTGATCAATTACAGGGACAATCAAGAGTATTCCGTTACATTACGGTCAATGGGGAAAAAAAGTTTCAAATGCATTTTAATGGTGTTACACTCATTTGAATATAATAGAATCGACATGAATCTATGAAATATGTACTAAAAATACATTTTGTATAATCTGTGATGCAAAGAATATTTATTATTAAATTACAGGGCCACACAAATGTATTCCACTAAATAATGTTATACGGGGAAACATTGTTTGGGGGGCGTTTTAATTATATTAAACTACTTCACATTTTATGAATAAGATATACGTTAATGAAGTATAATAAGAATTACTCCCTGCATATTTACAGGAACACAAAGATTTTGACCACTATACTGTATCCAAAGTACGCTCTACTACACTGTAAAAAAAAATTCAAGAGGTTACTAAAAATTTTTTAGTAAATTTGTATTCCACAGAATTTTTTAGTAACCATTACAAACTTTTTTTTTGCAAGTGAAACAAGCATTTCTTTTGTAAACTGAACAAAAGAATTTTTTGTATAACTAACTTAAAAATTTTTAGTATGAGCCACCAAGCAAATTTTAGTAATAGCTCCAAAATTATTTTTAATAACCATTACGTGCGCCCGAAGAGCAGGAGGTTCCTTCGAGCTGCATCCACACTTCTAAAGCAGAAGATTTTCGGCAAAACTGCAATAGATGGCAGCACCAAACATTTCTAACTGCTCCGACAGGATTTTCATAACCCCTTTACTAACGAGTACTTACACTACATGCATTCGGGGCGTATTGGGCGGTAGCCAGTTTCGAACCCGGGACCTTTTAGTTTGGAGTCAGTTACTATAACCACTATGCTATCAAAGCCACACCAAGTGAGTTTTAGTAATAGTTATTAAAAATATAAAACTATTAACTCTCTTCGTTGCTAACTTTTTTCTAGTAATTCTTACAGATTTTCTTGTAACCGACTAAGATTACTAAAAATTTTTTAGTAATTACAAGGATCACTAAAGTTTTTTTAGTAGATCGACCCTTTTTTTTTTACAGTGTATATCAGCAAGATCTGAATATTTTAAAACTTCGTTATCAACGAACGCACCTCATTTGCTATGCTTTACGTGCAATTTCCAACTTGTTATGATTACTATAGTTCTCTCCATAGCATTGGTGAACCAAATGGAAGGTGCACTTTTTCTCCTGATGACCACTGGAGTAAAACGATTAAACAGTTTTCGCAAAACACATGAGGCACCCACTTTTTATCATTATTTGCAACAAGAAATTCAAAATAATGAAGATAGGCACTTTTTAACAAATCTACAATTGGTCTTCTTTTATTAACCCGTCAGTTGTCGCGTGTCGGTCTTTTCGCCGCCCTTATAACTTATCTTCTCCTAACTTGTATCACATTACAAATACAACGGAGATCTACCGTATAGCTGATTTTGAAGCTTTCTAGACCACCTTAGTGAAGTAACAGTACACCTCTGTTTTTCTTTCACGTACATTTTTAGAAACAAAGTTGAAATTGGCGAAAAAGTCTACGTAACAATCACTAATGCCAGTTCATTTATACTTTTTCCAATTACTCCATATCTCATGAATAAAATGCATAATTTAAGAAAACTGCAAATTTATATCTTCATTGAAATGTTACTTTCGTATATTAAGTGAAAAATATTTCTTATTTTACAGATTTGGTATGTGGGGGGTGGGGGCAGCGGCGAAAAGACCGAGCGCGACTAATGACGTTGTGAAAAAAGTCGCGACTACTCGCGGGTTAAAAAATATAAACTGTCCACAAACATAGAAAAAACAATCAGAACTTTGTTTACACTTTCTACTCGACATTTTAATTCAATCCAAAACAAAATATTTGTTGTTTGAAGCGAAAAAAAATGAACATTAAACTGTCGTCACCACGTTGAGTAGTTAAAAAAAAACAATTGACTGCAGAAAGAAAATTGTGACGTGATAGAATATTTCTGCTGACACTTTTAGAATTAAGGTATGTAGGCTAATACATTTATATACATTTCTTTCGAGGTATATAAAAAAAGTTGAATTTTGAAAAGTAAACTAGTGTAATCAATTCGTAGTAAATCCAAAGAGAATTTTTATAAGCTTCTATTAATTTTAACTTCGCGCTACAGTTTCGTCTATCATTACTGTCCCAGGATTTTAAAATATAATAATTACTTCGTAACATATTCTCGTTGTAACGGAGCATTAAATTTCCTTGCATTCCAATCAAAGGAGACTTTGTATAGAACAAGAGATTATGTGAAAGTGACGTAGTGTTGCTAAAAATACTCATTTCAAATGCTGAGTAGATTTGAAAAATGATATTTTAATAATGTTCTAAAAATAGATTAAATAATTATTCCCTCTCCCCTAATGAGGTATTATTACACGGTTTGTAAGCCTTATTGAATGCAGAGGAGTAGAGTACAAGATTTTTCGGCAAGTAATTGTTCATTATATTTTAACCCAAGCAATAATCTTTCTGTAATATTGAATTTTCACCAAAAAAAATTGAAGAATTTGATTTTAAAATAATAAAAAGGAGTTTTACAACATTTTGACAATTAAGTTAAAAATGTAACATTTCGTTAAACGTTTCTGGTACGAATCTCGTTTAAATTAGGTGGGATAGAATATAACCCACCGCCGCGCTGGGTTAAAATAAAGTTTCTTCATTAAATAAGAGAAACAATTAATTTTGAAAAATCCTACATTAAAGTTCCCTAAGGTGTATGGACCCTGTATTAATGTTTTCTAAAGAAATTTTAACAAGTCAGAAATTTATGTCAAACGTGGCAAATGAGATACTTAACGCTGTAACTAGTTTTATAAATATTCAGATCTTAGTTCTTCTGTTACACTCTTACGATAAAATGCATAAATCCATTTTTTTAGGTTTGATATATTAAATTCAGCCATATAGAAATAATACATCTTGATCTTAAACGCGACGTAATCACCATGACAACATAGAATCATTACCTATCATGGGATATCATTCAATCAATTATGTACAATAGGACTTAGTAAAATGAAGAATACTTTTATCAATATCTTTTTGAGTTTTGATTAAATTATCATAAAATTTGAAAGGACTAAAAAAAATTCTGCAACGATTATATACATTAAACTAGTGTAAATGCCCGTCCTAGTACGATGGGTAAAAACATTGGTATTCGTTAAAATAGCAAATAAATCCTTTTATTCAAAAAATGTATAAAGAAAAAAAAACACGTTTAAAAAAAGCAGAAATAATGTATGAAATATAGCAAACAACCGTTTCGAGTCTACAGGTTGGGGCATAAAGATCTCCCCATTTTAAGAGGTCAATAAAAATATATAGTACATTGAAAATGAATTTTTTATGATTTCATTTGAAAAGAATAATATTTGCCATTTATTAATTTTTATTTTCTGTAGCATTTTTTGCTATTAATTTCGAGGTTTTGTTGTACGAAAAATGCTGCACGTGACTTCTTCCTGTGGGGTTACCTGGAAGCTAAAGATTACACGCATAAACCTTAGTCTTAAGACACTCGAAGAACTGAAGCATACTATTCGATTTGAAATTGCAGCAATTCTTCCAGCAATGGAGGAAAAAGTTATGCTGAATTTCCGAGAGAAACTTCACAAGTGTATAGAGAACGAATGAAAACATTTAGACAATATCATTTTTCGTACAACAAAATCTCGAAATTAATAGCAAAAATTTTTACACCTTGTAAAAATTAATAATTGGCAAACATTTTTATTTCCGAATGTAAACATAAAATAATTATATTAGTGTCCTATATATTATTATTGGCCTCTTAAAATGGGAAGATGTTTATGAAACCCCTATTCACTACCAAGATGAAAATGCACTGACGAAGAATCTCGTAAGTAAATTCGAAACGGCTGTTTGTTATTTTTTTATTCACTACTTGTGCATTTCGCAACATAGTTTTCATACCTGTATACATTAGTATTCATTTGAAATTTTAAATAATTGATAAAAATATTGATATGATATTATTCAGTAATTTTGCTATTTGGTATAAAAAATCCTGAAAGTCACAAAAATGAAGTATAGTTGCCAAAAACTTTACATTTGGAAATGCATTCTCCCCATTCAACGGTGCAAAATTTAAAATTATGCAATGTTGAAAAGTAATTAAAGTTTGAACAAAATAAATAATTAAATAAATAAAAATAAATAAATAAATAAATAAATAAATAAAAATGGAATAATGATTCATCAAATAAATTGAACATAAAAATCTGAAATAAATAAACTAAAGCCTATGTTATTACATTACTACTAAGAAAATAGAGTACTTTTATATTAACTTGGTGGCGTGATAAATCGTCAATACTCCCAATTTAAATGCATGCTTTTCTTCCATTTTCTTTAAAATGCATAACAATAATAATATATGCAATACCATATTCATTGAACTTTAAGACATTGATCTTTCGCACACGCGAAAGATAACTACGATAGACAAAATAAATAAATAAATAAAACCTCATATTGGCGAAATTTGTTTTTCGATAGCATAAAAATTCCGAAAATGGAGTTGAGTTCATTGGTTCATAGGTCATCAAAGGCATAATATTAAATAGTAAATAAAAAAATGTTAGACGTGAAATTATTAAAATTTTTATCAATGAATTTTCACAAATGAATGATTTGCTTACAAATTGTTTAAGTTTGCAAAACTAATTACAATTTCTGAAATGTTAAGTTTGTTTATATCAGCAAACTGTTGTTGGTAGGTGGTTATTTTTAATTCTGCACATAAATCTTTATAATTATACAGTTTTTGAAAGTTTTAAAAGAAAATTAAGAGGAATAGATGCAATGAAGATTATTTCCATAAGTCGAACAGTTGCCTTATTTTCGGCTGCGATATTTTTTTTTCGAGGATGAGAGTGATCCGGTACCGTCACCTCAGCGTATATCTTTCACACCATTCATTTGGGTTATTTTTGCTCTGTTGTATAGAGGTAGACGAACGGATAGACAGACAGACGGACCAGGCGGCGATTATAGGTACTACATATTTATATAATTACGATCGCACATAATAAAAAAAATACAATTACAATTAAAAAAACAAGTGCTGCATCACGTATTTCGAAATTTTCATGATTCAAATGGTTTCTTCTTGTAAAGAAAGAAAATAAAAATATTGTTTTGTTAGTCAATTTTTGTTTTTTGTTTTTACTTTTCATGTTTTCGTTGGAAACTCGCTTTAGAAGTTTCTTAATAAGATTTTTACTCTTTTTAGAAAAATCTTCCGTGTGTCTGCGTGTCTTTGCGTGTGATACAGTTTTTTCGGGCGCTCTATCTTAAAAACTAAAGCACGGATTTTATCAAAGTTTCAGTTAGACCTTGAAAAAACTTGTGTTGAATAATGTTTTGGTATACATCGCTTATTTTCTGCTTTTCGAGGAATACTGCGTTCTAGTAGGTCAAAATAAGATTTGAATTCCTTTCAGAACCTGTCTGTACGTGTGCTTGCGTATCTCTCTATATGTAGCACAATTTTTTGGACGCAAATTGGACAAATTCCATGTATTAGTTCTTGAGACAGTACTGTCTCAAGAACTAATACATGGAATTTTATCAAACTTTAATTTCAGTTATAAACTAGTGCTGATAGATGTTCGGTGTATATCGCCGAACAAGCGGCGCTACTATGCTAAATTTTTATTATTTCCATGACAGCTATGCTTCAAGAAGTAATATATTGTTATTTATTTTTGGTTGTAGATATTTTATTTATGTAAAAACTAGTTTTAATATATTTACTTCCGAAAGAACTTTTATTATATAGTATTTAATTACAGCGTGCGTGAAACATTTTTTATTTACAAGTTGCCTGTATATTGAACAACTTTAATTCTATATATTATATCGATAATCATATACATGTATATCTATTTACATACATGTCTTGACTTTATGCCCAATTCTTATATGTGAAATTACTGTAGTGTCTCCAAACGGCTAAATAAAGTGACAACATTAAACTGCCTGTTTGCAGTTACAACAATATAATAAGACATAAAAATGCAAACAATTAAACCTTATGTTTTTTCTCCAGAGCCCCACTTATGCAGGGCATTCGGGCAATCGCTACGGGACACCATTTTTAGGGGGAACTCGTGATAGCAATCAGGATTTTCATTAAGGGGTGCCAAATGCTGAAATATAGACAAAAGTGACCGAAATTAATTTATCTTCAAACATTTAGAAATGGAATGTGTCCCCCTTTATATTGCTGTTTCCAGTACTCCCTCCATTTGTGGAAAAAAAAACTATATTATTAGAAAATTAATGATTAAAATTTTATTATAACAACTTAGTATTCTATTGTTTTCAAAAGAAATTCATTATTAATGTTTTCTTGTAACATGAAAAGTTAAAATCATTGATTACGACCGGTTTTGAGCCTTCTATTTTAGACATCTCATAATGTACGTAGATAAGCAAAGTAAAAGTTTGCAGGGAAATTATTCGAGTGAACCAATCTAACATTTTTTAGATAGCTTTCATTACAAAAAGTAAAAAGCTACCTATTGCAGCCGTCCGGAGGAAAGCACTTCCGGAAAATTTTGGTATATTTTCACCGATCATGACCCCCAGACCCCAAAACCACCCTCCGTTCAAATGTTGACATATATATATATATATATATATATACACTAGATTGCCATTGATTATTGGACACTTGCGATTTTAGACATTTTACTAAATATCTAGAAAAATACTTGAGGAATCATCTCGAAACTCTTAGTGTTTAAATATAATAGTATACGTCATACATCTCCGTGAAGATTTTTTACCGAAACTCCATAGGGGACCGTCAACAAATTAAAAAGAATGAATATCTTTTGAATAACCTGTCAAAACTAATGTAGCAAAAGCGCTCAAACTCTAGATTATGATTGAATGCCTTATTGTAATACACTGTGTTCATTTTTATGCAAATAGCATGCATACTCGCAGAGTAATTAAGGTTTTTATAAAAATGGTCCCAAATTTTTCTAAGTTTTTTCCTTATAATTTTCAGAGTTCTTAATATAAAATAATATTTTTTTCAGAAAATATGACAAACAACATTGCACACAGTACCCTGTAATCAAAATTAAAAAATAATGAAAATTGTATACAAAATGAGTTGGTTTACTAAATAATTTTTTACTGCTCATGCGTCAACGATATCAAAATTTCATTTGCATATTATGTTAGCTAAATGTATAGAGCAACTTTTGTGAAAGTCACAAAATCATAACTTGAAAATTCTGAAAATAATCGTCAATTGAATAAGTTGAAAATCTGTTATTCTCAAAATGAAGCAAAAACAAGAGGGGTTGTATCCATATATTCATTGATTAGTGTCAATATAGAATACACAATACGGGATGTTACGACTACTTTTGGATAAAATCCCTCATTTTTTTGCTTCATTTTGGAAACAACGGATTTTGTCCTTTTTCTATAGACGATTACTTTCAGAATTTTCAAGCTATAATTTTAAAACTTTTACAAACGTTGCTCTATACATTTAGCTAACATAATATGCAAATGAAATTTTGATATCTTTGACGCATGCGCAGTAAAAAATTATTTAGTAAACCTACTCATTTTTCATACAATTTTTATTATTTTTTAATTCTGATTACAGGGTACTGTGTGTAATATTGTTTGTCATATTTTCTGAAAAAAATATTATTTTATATTAAGAACTCGGAAAATTATAAGGAAAAAACTTGGAAAAATTTGGGACCATTTTTATAAAAACCTTAATTACTCTGCGAGTATGCATGGTATTTGCATAAAAATGAACACAGTGTATTACAATGAGGCATTCAATCATAATCTAGAGTTTGAGCGCTTTAGCTACATTAGTTTTGGCAGGGTTATTCAAAAGATATTCATTCTTTTTTAATTTGTTGACGGTCCCCTATGGAGTTTCGGTAAAAAATCTTCACGGAGATGTATGACGTATACTATTATATTTATACACTAAGAGTTTCGAGATGATTCCTCATGTATTTTTCTAGATATTTAGTAAAATGTCTAAAATCGCAAGTGTCCCATAATCAATGGTAATATAGTGTATAACAATATATATACAGGGGTTGGACAAAAATATGGAAACACCTTTTGAAATGCATGTTTGAAAAGAAAGATTGATTATAATGAACTATGTTGATGGCACTGGAGTTTTCGCCTACTGACGCCACCTATACAACTTCGTAAAATCGCTGCACCGTTCAGTCGTTGCTGGAGCACTGTTATATGAGATTATCATTGCATTATGCTAAAGTTAACAGACTTCGAACGTGGACAAATTGTTGGCGCGCGTATGGTGGGTGCTTCCGTAAGCAAGGTAGCCGAGGTTTTTAGTGTTTCAAGAGGTACTGTGTCCAAGATTTATTCCGCATATTTGAAATGCGGAAAAAACATCATCCGCTAAATCACAGCGCGGACGAAAGTGTGTTCTGAGTGATCGTGACAGACGATCATTAAGGAGGGTTATCGCGAAAAATAAGCAGTCCACAGCTGCAAAAGTTACTGCTGAAATGAATGTCGTGTTACCAAATGTTGTGAGTACCAAAACAATTAGGAAGGAGCTTCATAAACAGGGAATTGCTGGCCGTGTTGCATTTGAAAAGCCATCCATCAGTAATGCTAATGCCTGTAACAGGAAAAAGTGGTGTTTAAGTCATAAAACCTGGACTATAGAGCAGTGGAAGAGCGTGATATGGTCTGATGAATCTTCATTCACATTGTTCCCACTTCTGGCCGAGTTTACGTCTGGAGAACGCCATCTCAAGCCTATAATACAGACTGCTTATTTCCAAGAGTGAAACATGGCGGGGTTTCGGTGATGGTTTGGGCAGCCATATCGTGGTTCTCTTCTGGCCCCATGATAACTCTGTAAGGGCGTATTACTGCTCAGACTTATGTGAACATTTTGACCGATCAAGTCCATCCAATGGTACAAGCTTTGCTCCCCGATGATGATGTTATCTTCCAAGACGACAACGTCCCCGTTCACACAGCTCACATTGTCCAGGACTGGTTTTCTGAGCATGAGGATGAATTTTCGCATCTCCCCAGGCCACCAAAGTCATCAGACTTGAATATTATCGAACCTTTGTGGTCTACATTGGAGCGGAAAGTGCGTTCTCGCTATCCACCGCCAATATCGTTATCTGAACTTGCACCCTTTTGCAGGAATAATGGTACAATATTCCCTTGGCAAACATACAGAAACTGTATTTATCCATTCCGAGAAGACTGCTAGCTGTTTTGAATAACAACGAGTACCGTACACAATACTAGGCAAGGAAACGTGTTTTTTTTAAAGGTGTTTCCATATTTTTGTCCAACCCCTGTATATATATATATATCTTGTCTACTTTTAATGGTATTATATATATATATATATATGTGTGATTTTTGTCATGCGATAACTAACGTATTTATGAACCGATTTGAATGAAACTTGGTATGTACATAGTACATACAAATGTCTCGACCGAGCTCGTTGGTCAGCATCATCCGCCATTTTGTTTCAAAATGGCGGCCATTTTAAATTTTAAAAAAAATTTAAAATTTAAAATTAAATGCGAAGAAATTAAAAGTTGAAAAATATTTTTCTTTTGCGTGTTAGAACTTAAAACAAAGATTCCAGAACACTTTTTATTTTGTCTATATCTTAAAAAATGATTGAGTTATAGCACTTTGAATTTTTCTTATGGCTGACATTTTGAAACCATCTGATTTTTGTCACGTGATAACACGCGTATTTATGAACCGATTTCACTGAAACTTGGTATGTACATAGTACATACAAATGTCTCGACCGAGTTCGTTGGTCAGCATAATCCGCCATTTTGTTTCAAAATGGCGGCCATTTTAAATTTTTTAAAAAATTTAAAATTAAAAATTAAATGCAAAAAAATTAAAAGTTGAAAAATATTTTTCTTTTATGTGTTAGAACTTAAAACAAAGATTCCAGAACACTTTTTATTTTGTCTATATCTTAAAAAATGATTGAGTTATAGCACTTTGAATTTTTCTTATGGCTGACATTTTGAAACGATCTGATTTTTGTCACGTGATAACACGCGTATTTATGAACCGATTTCAATGAAACTTGGTATGTACATAGTACATACAAATGTCTCGACCGAGTTCGTTGGTCAGCATCATCCGTCATTTTGTTTCAAAATGGCGGCCATTTTAAATTAAAAAAAAAATTAAAATTTAAAATTAAATGCGAAAAAATTAAAAGTTGAAAAATATTTTTCTTTTACGTGTTAGAACTTAAAACAAAGATTCCAGAACACTTTTTATTTTGTTTATATCTTAAAAAAATGATTGAGTTATAGCATTTTGAATGTTTCTTATGGCTGACATTTTGAAACGATATGATTTTCTCACGTGATAACACGCGTATTTATGAACCGATTTCAATTAAACTTGGTATGTACATAGTACATACAAATGTCTCGACCG
The DNA here is from genome assembly GCA_964019185.1 of Maratus speculifer. NCBI lineage: Eukaryota > Metazoa > Arthropoda > Arachnida > Araneae > Salticidae > Maratus > Maratus speculifer. The sequence continues at coordinate 201,296,116 of OZ025301.1, forward strand.
AGTTCGTTGGCCAGCATCATCCGCCATTTTGTTTCAAAATGGTGGCCATTTTAAATTTTTTAAAAAATTTAAAATGAAATGCGAAAAAAATCAAAATTTGAAAAATATTTTTCTTTTACGTGTTAGAACTTAAAACAACGATTCCAGAACACTTTTTATTTTGTCTATATCTTACAAAATGATTGAGTTATAGCACTTTGAACTTTTCTTATGGCTGACATTTTGAAACGGTCTGATCTGAACGATCCACAATGTTGCTTTAAAATGGCATACACTTTATGATATCGTGGAATTTAGTGACTCTCCAAATCGCTTAAAATAAAACCAGATTGAATAAAAGATGACTAATTTCTAAAAATTCCTATTAATATTCAGTCTTGACAAAAATAGTATTCAATCTTATAAAATCACTAATTTTATAAGATTATTTCCACTAATTTGAGATTAGTATTTTTGAACAATGTAACTTACTTTAAAATAAATAAATAAATATATAAGTATATGAAAGCTACCTCTTCCTCCCGGCATTGCCGGAAGGACTTTCTACTATTATCAAACTAATATTTATCATTAAAGTTGTGTGTTTTGGCATATCCTGTAACACAGATATGAGCAGTACCAAGTACAAAATTTATATGTACATAGAATAGATGAAGTTTAGTGCTAGTCACTTCTACATTAATCACAAAAGAAAAAAAAATCCTATAGGTAAATTGAAGTTGGTTCCTTATAATGATGCTTACATCTTGGCTCTCCTAGTCTTAGTCGGGCCTAGCCTAGAATTTTTTTTATCCTTCCTTTTTTTTACCCATCATACGTTCTATAGGGTAAGTCTTGCAATCGTTTTGAAAAAAAAATTTTTTTTGACGGATTTACACGTTTTAGATACTGGAGATTCCGAAAAACATATTTAAAAAAAAAATTCCATCTGTCTGTCTGTCTGTGTGTCTGTAAACGCTCTTGAAGAAATTGAGATAGAGACTTGAAATTTTGTATGTTCTAAGTATGTGAGAATGGGACGAAGCCTATTTAACATCAGTAACCTCGATTACCCGGAACTATTTTTTTCGGACTCTCGAAAAACACGTTCTGATGAAAAGTGCATAAAAATTTTCGATTTTTTTTAAATTTTAAGGTAAGGACGTGAAACGCAATAAAATAACACAAATTTTGCATAAAGAATGAAATTAATTGAATAGTTAGTTGCTGAGATATTTGTAATCCTGTTTTTTACATCTTCAATTTTCCATGACCCTGTATTTAATTCAAATTTCAATTCAAAAATACATTTTAATTAGAAATGAGACGCTTAATCTGACGCAGTAAACTGTTAGTTAATATAATAATTATTTTTTGGAGTTATAAGGAGGTTTCTTTTAAGCAATTTGGTACTACTTGAGTAATTTGGCGTTTTATGTAATTTGTCGAAATGGATTCATCAGCCATTCATTAATAGAGCATTATTATAATAATGCTCTATTAATGTATATTAAAAACATTTAAATATACGTTTTAATTTTGTTTTGGAATTGCTATGCATTTTATAAATAGTTTCCGCATGTTTTTTATTTATATGTTATAATATGCATATCCATGATGGGTAAGTATTACGGTGGCCCCCAATGACTAGTTTACTTTTATAGGTGCGTTAATAATTATATAAATACGCAGCATCTATAGTCGTTGTCTAGTCCGCCCGTCTTTCCATCTAGCGCAAAATCTACCCAACAAAATGGTTTGAAATTTTATTATTTAACCGTTGCAGAATTTTTACATTTTATTTCAAATTTTATGAAAATCGAATCAGAACTTAAAAAGATAATTAATAAAAGTGTTCTTCATTCGATTCAATCTTATCAGACGTAATTAATTTAATGATATCTTATGAGTGGTAATGATTCTAAATTGCCATGGTGATTACGTCCTGTTTAATATGGAGTTATATTATTTTCGTATTACTAAATTTAGTATATATAATCGTAATACATTTCATATTAACCCTTTATTTACCGACGGTAGTTAAAAGTACCATCAAAATTACTTATTATAAAATTCTTTTAATACGTCCATTAATTGTAATGCTGTTTAGAATGAGTCACAGATACATTACTTTATTTTACTCCAAAAGCATTATTGGTTACCTAAAACAAAAATATTTTTAAAAGGATGATTTCTTTTATCTTTGTATCTTTTCAGCTTTCCTGGCTGTGAGAGAGGGAGATGGGGATTTTTCAATTCGGAATAATTTCTATATTTATATTGTGAAAACATCTTATTTGCACATTTTATAATTCTACAAAATACTAAGAAAACAATTAAAACTAGCCGTTGGGGGGCCACCGTAATACTTACCCATCATGGATAGGCATAGGAAAATAAAATATGTGAAAACTATTTATACAATGCATTGCAATTCCAAAACAAAATTTAAATATTGTTAATATGCATAGTAATGCTCTATTAATGAATTGCTGATGTATCAATTTCGGCAAATTATATAAAACGCCAAACCACACAAGTAATACCGAACTGCGTAAAAGAAACATCCTTATAACTCCAAAAAAAATAATAATATAAACTAACAGTTTACTGCGTTGGATTAAGCGTCTCCTTTTCAATTAAAATATACCTCTAAATTGAAATTTGAATGAAATACAGGGCCATGAAAAATCGAAGAATGTGGAAAACAGGATTACAAATATCTCGGCAACTAATAATCCGATCGATTTCGTTCGATATGCAAAATGTGTGTTATTTTATTGCCTTTTACTTCCATTCCTTAGAACAAAAACATTAAAAATTTTTTATATACCTTTCATCAGAACGAATTTTTCAAGAGTCCGAAAAAAATAGTTCTGGATAATCGAGGTTGCTGATATTAAATAGGCTTCGTCCCATTCTTACATACTAACTACATACAAAATTTCGAGTCTAACCCTTCAATCCTTCTAAAATCCTTCAAAGATTTATTAAATGATTATGTAAATTTTTTAATTTAGTTTAAACAATTTGCGTAAAAGGCTTTAGAATGTAAAATTTTTATGAATTGATAATTTGGTAGATAAAGAGTTAATGCATTTTTGCACAAGTGTGCAAAAGCTATAGTACCAAGATCTGACGATCGTACTCGATTTGCCATCACGCTTGACGTGCAATTTCCAACTTTTTTTTTTTCATTAGTATACTCCTTTTTTATTTTACTTATATAATTATTTTTCTCCCTATTTACATTTTTTCGCACAACTCTTCGCGCAATTCGTTTCTTACTATTTTATCGGGTTTTAAAATTTTTCTCCATCCCGCAGTGAGAAGTCTTTTTCATTCCACAGAACTTTATCGAGATATGAATATATTTTTTTTTCTTTGAAAATATGAGACGGTTAGCTGTGGCATTGTTAAAGTTCAGCGCTCTTTGGCATAAGGAGATGATGTGTCAAACGTCACTAATGACATAAACGCCTCATATAAGTAAAAATTTTCGACTTCTGATAAATTGTACTTTCCAAAAAAAAAAAAAAAAAAAAAAACTATTTACATCTTATTGAAGCATATTTTGCGGAGTGTAATAAATCACTCCTTTCCTTAATTTCAATAAAATGTATTAATGAATATTAAATAAAGTCACACAAGTCTGAAATTTCCCGTCAAATGTAGCAAATAAGGTGCGTTCATACTATAAGAAGCTTTTACAATATACAGTACTTCGGATACAGTGCAGTATCCGAAATCTTTTGTAAGTCCCTGTAAATACTATATGCTTTCTATTATACAGGAATTATTTTTTGGTAAACCTCAGCAACGTGTATCAATTTCATAAAATGTGAAATAGCTTAATATAATTAAAGCGTGTCATAACAATGTTCTTCCATGAAACATCATGTAATGGAATGCTTTTGTCCTGTAAATTAATAAAAAATATTCTTTGACACACATATTGTACAGAATGTATATTATAGTATATATTTCATAGATCCATATGCATTTTATTATGTTCGAAAGAGTAAAACGTTGTTAAAATGCATTTGAAACTATTTTTTTTCATTGACTATAATGTAACGAATACTTTTGATTGTCCCTGTACTTAAACTATCCAACCGATTATCATAAAATTTGAAATGGCTCTACAAAATTATGTGATAACTAGCTGACCCGCCCGGCGTTGCCCGGTTACGTATTAGCAATATTAAACGAACTTGAAATTTGTATGATTTTATCATTAACTGGAAGCGTGCAGAAATGCATTGTCTGAAATACGTCGCAGCTGACTTTCTGAAAAATTGATTTTAGAAACAACAACTAATATTAAGCTCTAAAAATACTTAAAATGAGCAATGAGAAACACGGGAGGGAACATGTATCCAACGATTGCGTTAGTTTCGTGTTAAAGTGTTGATATTTACCCGTAAAAATCCCTGTTAAATCACGTAACTAATTATTTTTTTCGCATAGAAATCCCAAGTGAGATATTTTAAATTTCAAACTAATTATATCACTCTTAAATCCGACTATACCGTGAATGAAATCGATAAGCGATGATAAAAGATTGGTATATAGTATTATAATTTCAAAGCCATTTAACAAAAGTGTATATTTTTAATCAAAGCATGCGTAATGTTGACTCTGTGGACAAATTCCTAACCGTAAACTTTTGTACCAAAACACAACAATCTGTCTGTAACCTAACTGCGACTTAACAGTACCCTACTGTAACTTAAATATAACATAAATGTAACCTAGCCGTCACTTTATTGTAACCTATTCTAACTATCACATAAATGCAATTTAACTTTAACCTAACTTTAAATTAATCGTGATCTAACTGTAACCTAACGTGAAATTAAATAAAATCAAAGACTTACCGTAATGTAATTGTAATCTAATCGCAACCCAAATGTTACCAAACCATGGAGTTCATGTCCATGGAAATTATTTTGTCTTGTTCGGATTTGATGGACTTGATCGGACTTACCGTAATGTAATTGTAATCTAATCGCAACCCAAATGTTACCTAACCATGGAGTTCATGTCCATGGAAATTATTTTGTCTTGTTCGGATTTGTTCGGACTTGATCGGACAAAATGGTTATGATTCATTAGAATATTTTCGTCGGGTTCAGATTTGGTTCGATTCAGGTTTCAGGTATTTTTTGAAATTCAATTTAAATGTTCGGGTTAGATTTATGTCCATGGAAATTATTTTGCCTTGCTCGGATCCAGTTATGTTTCTGTGAAATAATTTTGTCGGGATAGGATTTGGTTGAATTCAGATTTCGGCGTTTTCTTCAAATGGAATTTTTGGGTTCAGGTCTTCCTGCGTGTCCACGGAAATTATTCTGTCTAATTCGAACAAAGACATGCTTCACTGGAATATTTTTCTCAAATTCAGACTTGGTTTAATTTAGATTTCGGCTTTTTTTTTTCAAATGTAATTTTTGGATTCGGGTTTTCTAGCGTGTTCACGGACATTATTCTGCATTGTTCAAATAAATACATGCTTCACTGGAATATTTTTATAAAGTTCATTTCAGATTTCGAGAGTTTTTCAAAGAAATTTTTTAGGTTCAGATTCGGTTCATGTGCATGGAAATTTTGTCTTATTCGGATCCTGTTACGGTTCTTTGGAATATTTTTGTCATGTTCAGATTTGGTTCGATTCAAATTTCAGGTATTTTTTCAAATAGAATTTTTAGTTTCGAATCTCGTTCATGTCCAAGGAAATTATTTTATCATACTCGAGTCCGGTTATGATTCTTTCTAACATTTTGATCGGATTCAGATATGATTTGAGTCAAATTTCAGGTTTTTTTCAAATCGGATTTTTTAGGTTCGAGTCGGGTTTATGTCCATGAAATTATTTCGTCTTGCTCGGATCGGGTTATGGTTTTTTGGAATACTTTTATCGGGTTCAGATTTGGTTCAATTCAGATTTCGGGTATTTTTTCAAATGGAAATTTTGGGTTCGGGTCTTCTTGCGTGTTCACGAAAATTGTTCTGTCTTGTTCGAATAATGAGATGCTTCACTGGAATATTTTTGCCAAGTTCAGATTTGGTTCAGTTCAGATTTCGCGATTTTTTCAAAGAAATTTTTCGGGTTCTGATTGAGTTCATGTCCATGAAAATATTTTGTCTTGTTCGGATCCGGTTGCGGCTCTTTGAAATAGTTTTGTGATATTCAGATTTGGTTCGATTCAAATTTCAGGTATTTTTTCGAATGGAAGTTTTAGGTTCGTATAGGGTTCATGTCCACGGAAATTATTTAGTCTTACTCTAATCTGGTTATGGTTCTTTCGAATATTTTGGTCGGATTTAGATGTGGTTTGGGTCAAATTTCAGAATTTTTCAAATGGAATTTTTTAGGTTTGAGTCGGGTTTATGACCACAGAAAGTATTTTGTCTTGCTGGGATCGGGTTATAGTTCTCTGGAATATTTTTATCGGTTTTAGATTTTGTTCGGGTCATATTTCGAGTTTTTTTTAAAGACAATATTTTGGTTCGAGTCAGGTTTCATGCCCACTAAAATTATTTTTCCTTGTTTGGATCGGGTTATGCTTCATTAGAACATTTTTATGGGATTGAGATTTGGTTCGGGTCAGTTATCTAATCTATAGTTTTTTTTAAACAGAATTTTTAGGTTCGGGTCGGGTTTATACTCACGGAAATTTTGTCTATCACGGATCGGAGTGTGGTCTGTTTTTTTCTGGTTGGGATCGGGTTATGTGATAATTAGTCTAAACATTAAGGTTATAATCAGTTTTGCTACTATTCTTTTTATGGCTATTTCTGATAAATAATTTACTTTGCTATTTGATAATTTATCATGGTGTATGAATCGTTTGCGGATTCGAACAATTGTACGCCAAACAGCTATATTTTATTTTTGTTTTAAAACCAAATTAAAGCCATAATTTAATTTTAAAACGAATAGAATACATTTAAATTTTATTTAAGATAAAAAAAATAAACTCCTGAAAAGTGTTGTGTGATTTTTTTTACTGCAACATAGCTAATGACTCATACATTCTATTGTTCGATATGCCAAAGATCTGCGTACAACCACACAGTAAAAAGAAATTAAGTGGAAGTATAATGTCTTGGGCTGACGCCAAACATTTAACCCTAAAATCCGCTACATTAAGTCCAAATAAGCACCAACAAAACCATGTGCTTTGACACGCCGATCAATCCAAACTGGCTTAAATCGTATTTCTTTTTTTTTTTTTTTACCTTTTAAACTGTTATTGAATAGATGGCTAAAATTTCGTTTAAAAAATAACGTTTTGTGCCATTATTGACTGTAATACACGATCGGAATGCATAAAAGATACAAATATACCAATCATAGGCAAGAATTATGTGATTATTTTTATCATATGACTTTAAAATATCAATATAGAAGCATCATTAAAGATTTTGCTTGAAAAGTTAACATTCTTTCGTTAATGTCTTAAAATCGTCTGCACTCTGAAATCTAGATTTTAGACTAATATTTCTTATTTAAGTTTTCGCGCATGATTTTTAAAAGAATGTTTTCATAAATGTATTTTATATAATGACATAGAATTATTAATATGTTGTTAAATCATAAACATTTTTCATCTACCTTATAAAGTATTACAAAGTTCTGAAAAAAAAGAAAACTTTTAGTAATACAATTTTTAATTCAAATCAAATGTTTTCAATATTTAATTTAATTTTATTTTGACATTTAATTATTTCGAATTTATCAATTTCAATTATTTTAAAAGCAAACATTTTTTTTAAATAAATAATATAATAGAAAAAAGACCATTTTAAAAAATTACTATTTCTTCGTAAAATATGCTTCAGCTGTAATTCATTTCTTTCAATTCGTCTTATTAATACAAAATCCCTTCCACATGCTTTTGTTTGGGGCAATAAAATTTGAGCGATAAATGGTTTAATATTGCAACCCTTTATTCCGTTTACTTTACCACCATCTAACTTTTTCCTCCATGGTTTACAACCGCTGTGATAAAAAATTGTCATTTAAACTGACAGTTTGCCAGTCTATGAATTTTAAAAGTCTGTTCCAGCTTTTTTAATTATTCATGCGAAAATTTTATGCAACCAACCAACCATAACTAAATGAAGGGAAAAAAAGAAGAAAAAAGGCGATTTTTTATGAGAGTGATCATTGGAATTTAATTAATTACTCGGTTAATAATTGGAATTTCGAAATTCTGAAGCTCAGGTGCATCAGGAGAGATTTGGGGCTACTCTCAAAAAAATTTTGAGGCTTGTGCGTGCTGTAGATTTTGCTAGCCATCGCAGACACACACACACACACACACACACACGCAGACAGACAGAGCGTTTTGTTCTTTTATTAGTATAGATTATATGTTTTAAATTTCAAATGATTCAGTTGGGTAGTTTTTGCGCTGTTATATGTCGACAGATGGACGGTCTGAGCGGCGACTAGAGATGCTACGTATGTTGCAAATCACGTGTGAAGCAACCCGAAGGCGCCGTGCAGTCGCCGAAGGGAAAGCCACCTGTGGCGCAATGTTTTTGTTTTAAAAGGTAGAAGTTGTTCGAATTCTCGATGCGAGGAAGAATATTTTACTTCCCCGTAAAAAATATGTATCTTTTTTATGTAAATAGTATATGTTAGTGTCTGTTCAACTATATGTGTGTGTGGTGTGAAATAAAAGAAAAAATGTCAAGTGGATCGATTATTATTTAAAGAAAAAACACGAACTTATATAACTCGAGTCTTCTAGGATTAAAAACTGTTCTCCAGAAATGAGCAGTGTGATTACTGGCGCCGATACCCGGCAAATGGAACATTAATATCAAAGCTAATATGGATTAAACATAGATTCCCGATCCAGAAGTGTGTTTTCAAGATTACCGAAAAGAAGCTCGAAATCTCGGCAGAAAAAAGGTACTGTAATTTTTATTTCTAAGCATGAATCTTGAAAAATTTAAGGCTAAGCGTAAAGTTATGAAAACGACCGTAACTAAATTTATAACAAAGGTCGAGTCGTTTATTGATGATATTGATTTTGAAAATAAAGATAATATTGATAAGCTTTCGGAATTTTTGATAAATTTGGATGAAAAACAATTAGAATTAAAGGAAATTAATTTGAAAATCGAAGAATTGATCACTGATAATACAAATTTAGAAACGGAAGTTCAAAATAGTATCGATTATAATGATACTATTAATGAAACGAAATTTAAAATAAAAACAAATTTGAAGAAATTTAAAAATGATGTTGAATCGAGAAACGCTAGTTCGTTGTCAAACGCTAGTACGGTTCCTCATGTTAGTACACGATTGCCTACTGTAAATTTACCAAAATTAAATATTCCGAATTTTAAAGGCGATCCTAATACATTTCTTGAATTTATCAATAGTTTTAAAAATACTATTGATGTTAATGATAATTTGACAAAAATAGAAAAATTAATATATTTGAAATCATTTTTGTCTGGTGAAGCCTATAAAACGGTATCTGGATTAGCCCTAACAGAAAGTAATTACGATTACTCGTTAGATTTATTAGAAAAAAGATATGGTAAAACGGACATTTTAATTAGCGGTTTTATAAATAAATTATTAGAAATCGAACCGATCAGGTCATGCTCAAATACGAAAATGTTGAGAGATTTGTATGATGAATGCGAAATAAGCATTAGAAATTTGCAGGCGATAGGAGTAGCTACGGACAATTTTGGGTATTTACTAATCCCTATCATTTTAAGGCAATTACCTCATAATTTGGTAATTGAATTTCAAAGGAAAAAGGATAACGAAAAGCCAGGGGATGTTAATGAATTAATGAAATTTATAAAATTTGAGATTGATTCAAGGGAAGCGGCAACTGTTATATCAGGAAATTCCTTAAAAAGTCCAGAAAAATCTCGATGGGAAAAAAATGCTCCTACCAGAACAAAGGGTAATTTGCGCTGAATAATTCAGTTGCGCTGAACACGGTCGTAAAAAATGTTTGTGTATTCTGTAATTCGAATCATAATAGTTTAAAATGTAAGGAAATGACAGATGAACAAAAGCGTTATAAGTTAAAAAAAGAAGGAAGATGTTACCGATGTTTTTATAAGAACCACCTATTATCTCTATGTAAAGCTAAAATACAACCGTGTGAGTTATGCAAGAGTTTTCAACATAATTATTTGTTTTGCCCCGCTAAGAAATCCTCTGAAATTAGTCCCATTGAGAATACTAAAAAATCAGAAATTATACAAAATCAAGAAAATCAAGCGGTTGTATCATCTGTTATTAAAACTCAAAATTTTCCAGAAAAATATTCGACAATTTTGCAAACGGCATGCGTACAGGTAATGGGAGATTCCAAGAAATTAAGTACAAGGCTATTATATGATTCTGCATCTTCGCGCACATTTATTGCAAAGAATTTAGCAACTGCTTTAAAACTAAAACCAGTAAAAAAAGAAAAATTGCTAGTTTATACTTTCGCGAATCGTAACGCCATAGAACAAGAGTATGATTTAGTGGATATTACTATAATTAGTCGTCATCCTCCGTATAAAAGGATAACAGTTCAGGCGCTCGTGTCAGACATAATTAGTGCGACGCAAGTAAAATCGCATATTGATTCGCAGCTCATAAATAAATTCCGTTTAGATGAAAATGAGTTTGCTGACAGATTTATTAATGAAAAGACTGTACAAATATTATTGGGATGTGATTATATGTTTGCGACAATCACGGGAGGGGTAGAGAAAATCAATAAATATTTATTTATTCAACCAACAATATTTGGAAAAACTTTAATTGGACGAATGCATAGCAATAATGTAAATGGAGCTTCTTGTTTTAAGGTCATTTGTACATCAACAGACAATGATTTAAGAAAATTGTGGGATGTAGATAATTTTTTATCCTTTCCTACTGATATTCAAAACGACGAAAAATATGAGGTGGTTACGCAATTTCAGAGGGAAATAATTTTCGAGAATCAAAGGTATATCGCCCCACTTTTATGGTCTTCTAAAATAAACAAACAAAGTTTATCAAATAATTACGAAGTTGCGAAACAGAGATTTGTGGGTCTGGAAAAGAGATTAAGGGGTAATAAATCTTTATTTCAGAAATATAACGAAATTATGAGAGAACAATTAAGTGAAGGTATTATTCAAAAGTGCGATACTAATTGCTTTATTGGTTACGTAATGCCACACCAAATTATTTTTAGACCAGATTCTTCTAGTACGAAATCAAGAATTGTTTATGATGCTAGCAGTAAAAGAAATAATGAAAAAAGTCTAAATGATTGTCTTTTCGCTGGAGAAAATTTAAATCCTAATTTAATTGACATAATATTAAATTTCAGGTCTCATAAAATTGCTTTTTTGGGCGATATTGCTAGAGCATGCTTGCAAATAGAAGTGTCTAAAGAGGACAGGAATTATTTGTGTTTTTTATACTTTGATGATTGTGACATAGATAAACCTGTGACTTTATATCATTTTAACCGACATTGTTTTGGAGTCACGAGCTCCCCGTACGTGTTGGCTTCGACAATTAAGAAACATATTAGAAAGTACAAAGAAATTAATCCCATTGCTTATAATATGTTAGATAATTTTTTATACGTGGACGATTTGGCATATGGGGCTCCGACAGTCCAAGAAGCTTTCAATTTATCAGCTTCTGCTGTCTCAATACTTAAGGATGCAAATATGAACTTGAGAAAATTTAATACAAATTCTTTAGAATTAAGGGAATTATGGAAGAATGGTAACCCAGTTATAGAAACAGACGAAAGTCATTCAAAATTAAAAATTCTGGGACTTAATTGGGATAATATAAACGACATCCTGTCAATAGATTTTAAGGCATTTATGTCAGATGGTGATAATTTGGAATACACCAAAAGACATGTTTTGCACAGCGCTGCCAAAATATTTGATCCTATCGGATTCATATCGCCATTCTTAATTAGAATTAAATTACTTCTTCAGGAGTTATGGGAACGCGGTTTAGAATGGGACGACACACTTCCTAAAGAATTTAAAGAAAAATATGAAAAATGGTATAGCGAAATAAAACTGTTAGAAAAGATTCAGATACCCAGGTATTATTTTAACACAGATAATATTTTAGATGATAAAGTTCAACTTCATCTTTTTTCTGATGCTTCGTTAAAATCTTACGGGGCAGTGGGCTACTTCAGATACCAGACTTCCGAAGGCTTTTCTAAAACTTGTTTTGTAATTTCTAAAGCTCGTGTGGCCCCTTTAAAAAGAATCACTTTGCCGAGATTAGAGCTTCTAGGTGCATTAATAGCTGCCAGAATAGCCAACCATCTAAAAAAAGTTTTCAATAATATTCAAAAGGTAGTATTCTGGACGGACTCCACAATAACATTGAACTGGATCAAAAATTCTGCTGCCAAATGGAAGCCCTTTGTTGCGAATAGGGTGGCAGAAATACAAGAAAATTCTGATCCCAGTGCATGGAGGCATGTCAGCAGTAAAGATAATCCAGCTGATATGCTCACTAGAGGACTCACTTCCAAAGAATTAGCCAGTAACAAGCACTGGTGGCATGGCCCGGATTGGCTAAGTAAATCCGAAAATTTTTGGCCGAAACTTGACAATAACGTAAAAAGTTCTTTTTCTAACATTGAAATGGAATCCAGAGATAAAATCGTTGTGAACACTGTTATAACTCGTGAAAGAATCATCGACATTAATAGATATTCTAATTTAAATAAATTGTTGAGAATAACAGCCTATGTATTGCGTTTCATAAATTTGACTAGGCATAAACAAGATAACCGAGACACTTTAACAATGGAAGAACTCCAGGAAGCGGAAAATTATTGGATACGACAAATTCAAAATGAAAAATACTTTGTAGAAATTAAATGTTTAGAAAAGGCAAAACCCCTTCCAAGAGATTCTAATCTAATGAAATTAAATCCTTTTCTGGATGCTGAGGGCATCTTACGTGTTTCAGGGCGACTTTCAAAATCTAACATCTTACTAGAAAATGAAAAGTATCCGATTATTCTGCCGCCCAAAACTAAATTAGCTGAGTTAATTATTTGGAATGCACATGAGAAAGTGTATCATTCTTCAGTGACACACACGCTTGTCGAAATTAGAGAAAGGTTCTGGCTTCTAAAAGCTAGAAAAACGATAAAGGATCTACTCAACAAATGTGTTGTCTGCAAACGATTTTCTGCGAATCCAGGAGACCAGACAGTAGCTCCGTTGCCACCTGATCGTATTGAACAGTCTCCACCATTTAATATTCTAGGATGCGACTTCGCCGGTCCCTTATTCGTAAAAGATAAGAAAAATAAACAATATATTTTACTTCTTACCTGTGCTGTTACAAGAAATATTCATTTGGAACTGGTAGACAGTCTATCTACGCAAGCCTTCTTACTCGCATTTAGAAGGTTCATCGCTAGACGGGGTTTATGCTCCGTAATTTATTCCGACAATGCACGTACATTTAAATGTGCTGAACTAGAATTTAAGAAACTGTGGAGCTTAGTAGCTCATCCAGAGGTGAAAGAATTTTTTGCTTCCCATAAAATAAAATGGAAATATATAGTAGAAAAAGCCGCCTGGTGGGGTGGCTTTTATGAACGAATGGTGCGAAGTGTTAAAACAGCCCTACGAAAAACGCTAGGCAAAACATCGTTAACTTACAACGAACTGTCCACCATAGTAGCTGAAATAGAAGGCACAATAAACTCTAGACCCATCACTTACATGAGTGATGAAAGCCAGGACCCCGTACCATTGTGCCCAGCACATTTTTTAATAGGGAGAAGAATAACTTCTCTCCCTCCAGCACGCCTGCACCTTGACTCGAATCTCTCTTCCAGGAAAGAATTGCTTAAAACTTATAATTATCGAGAAAAATTGATGAGATTGTTTTGGTCCCGATGGAAGAAAGAGTATTTATTAAATTTGAGATCAGCCCACCAAAGTATAAACAAAACTAATATTCCCCAATTTAAAATAAACGATATTGTTTTAATAAAAGACGATAGTTTACCCAGAAATTTCTGGAGTTTAGGTAAAATTATAGAAACCTTTCCTGGAAGAGACGGCAAGGTGAGGGCCTGCAAAATAAAAACTCAAAAATCTGTTTTGAGAAGACCAGTGCAATTACTCTATAATTTGGAACTCAATAACAATTGACTGTTTTTAGTGAAATTTGCATTGTAATCTTTTCTTTTATTATTCTAGTTGAAGTGTATGTCCAGAATTCTTAAAGTGTTTAAAGTATGTATATTCTTATTATATTTTGAAATTTGTATTTGATTTAATGTATCGTATTGCAACATGTATTATGATGAACCCCATAGGTTCATGGGGGGGGCAAGTTGTTGCAAATCACGTGTGAAGCAACCCGAAGGCGCCGCACTGTGGGGTATTTGAAGAATCTGGCCGGACAAAAGTCGATTTCATAAAGTACAACGCAGTATCAAATGAAGGGATATAAATTGAAGCTGACACTTTGGGGGATCACGTGGTACTGTTTTTATCTCGTTCAAGCGAACGATGACCTCCTGTTATCAGTTGAAATTTGAGTGTTGCGTTAGGCAGATTGGACTCAAATCGTTGTGCTATGTGACTTTCTATTTTCGAATGTAAATAGCTTTATTTATAGAAGTATTTAAATTATAATCGTTATGGATAGTGAAGAGGCAGGTATGTATCATTATTTTTTTAATCTTTGAATAAAGTAAAAATAGTTTTAGTATTTGCAAAATTAATTTAAAAGAATGCATATTTTTCTGTTTTTTCCCACACTTATTTCTGACTTTACGAAGGGTTTAGTTATATTTCCAACCTTTTCCAAGCTGAGTTACTTGTTGTACCAATAAGTATTCTCCCTTCTTTCTTTGTTTTCGTTAAAAGTAGATCTGCATTCGTCTGCTTTTGAAATTGAAGGCAGTATAAATATTCTCTTCCAAAATTCTGAGTAAGCATCTGAAATCACTATATACTGATTTTTAACTCATATTTATAATATAAATTTTAAAATGAAAAAAAATGCTATGATTTATTAGAAAGTGATCATATTTATGTATTTTTCAATCAATCTGATTGAAATGAAAATTATATAATTTTGAAAAAAATTGCTATAAAATAATGTATTCATTCCTTTTTATCTTTTTTAAGCACTTTTCAGAAATGGAAGGAATTTATTGCTTGTTCTTAACTTTTTTTTTGTCTGAAAAATAAGTCGAATCAATTTTTCATAAGTTTTTATTAAAAGTTAGTTAAAAGTTTTGAGTTTTTTTTTAAAAGTAAGCGATAAAACAATGTTATATATCTAAATTGAATACATTTTTTATGCCTTCTCTTTTCTATATTTCGTATTTATTTTCATTTAGGGCCCTCGAATGTCAAAGTAATGACTAGAAATGAACTTTTTAACATTATGCAGCAGCAAAACCTAACAAATATAAATGATAGAATGGATTTTCTTGAAAATTACCTTCTTAATAGTGATACTTTTGATGATGAGGAATTAAAAAATCTCAAGTACATTCTTTCCCAATTTAAGTGTCAATTAAAGAGAAAATGGATCGCAGCCCGTTACAAATTAGATAGATTTACGAAAAATAATAAGGAATGGCTTGAAGGTACAATAGAAATTTCAAGAAAAATAAATCGACCAGGGAGGCCAGCAAAAGCTTTCATTGAGTCATGTGATAGGACAAAGCGGAGAAAGTCTGAAAGTTTGAGAAGATCAACGGATGTGGAAGTACTTACACATGCCGCTCAGGTAAAATTAGAAACCTCAGGGAAGAGAGATGCTGCCCATGTGTTAAAAGAATTAACATATTCACCAAAACGGGCAACAAAATATAAAAAAGCATACTTGAGAACACAACAAACAGGAAAGAAAACACAAATTCTCGCCTCTTCAAGCATTATCATTATTTGTCGAAGCTAACCTTTCCAGGAATCAATATGAAATTATAAGACGATATCAAAAAAAGGTGTTCCCGTGCTACAGTCTTCTTCAAGAAGCTAAAAAAGATTGCTATCCAGAAAAGCAGTTTTTTAACATTACAGAAACTTGCGCGGAAATAAATATTCAAGAGTTACTTAATTTAACAGTGACACGATTATTTATTTATTTGAAAGAAGTTTTAGGAAATTTAAATGAAGAGGAAAAATGTGCATTGATTCTTATCTGTAAATGGGGCTGTGATGGATCGCAACAAACACAGTACAAACAGAAATTTGAAAGTGATTCCTCTTCCGATGCGTACATATTTCAGAGCTCGTTTGTTCCAATACAACTAATTTGCAGCATAAACGACAAAATTATCTGGCAAAACCCACTACCTTCCTCACCACGTTACTGCCGAGCCATGCGAATAAGATTTGTAAAAGAAACAACAGAAATTATTAATGATGAGATTAATTACATAAAAAATACATTAAAATCTGTGCAGCCCTCAAAAATTACATTAGAGGAAAATACATTTATTGCAAAACATAAAATGATACTTACAATGGTCGATGGGAAAGTATGTAACGCAGTAACAAATACAAAATCGACAATGCGCTGCTATATTTGTGGACTGACATCCAAAGATTTTAATGATATTTCTAAAAAGAAAAATGTGAAGCCAGAAACATTAGAATTTGGACTATCGATTTTACATGCCAGAATTCGATTGTTCGAAAATTTATTGCATTTAGCGTATAAACTGCCCATAAAAAAGTGGAGATTGAATACAGATGAAGAATTTTCTCTTTTTAATGAAAGAAAATTGAGTATTCAAAAAGATTTCAAAACCAAATTAGGTTTACTTGTAGATATTCCTAAGCCTGGATATGGTAATACAAATGATGGAAATACTAGCAGAAGATTCTTTTCTGACCTTTCTTTAGCAGCGGAAATAACCGGCATTGATGAAAATTTAATTTATCGATTTAAAGTAATTCTTGAAACCATATCCAGTGGCCACAAAATTCACCTTGATAAATTTAAAGAATATACAGAAAAAACAGCAGAGCTCTAGATCAAGTTATATAAATGGTATCCGATGTCACCCACGATGCACAAAATATTAATACATGGGCCCCTTGTGATAGAGAAGGCTATACTTCCGATAGGTCAACTTTCTGAAGAAGCAGCCGAAGCACGAAACAAACATTTTCGATCATTTCGCGAAAATCTATCACGTAAATTTTCAAGAATTTCTTGTAACCGTGATGTACTAAACAGATTGCTTTTGAGCTCAGATCCAGTTTTAACTGGAATGAGACCCACGATGAGAAAAAAATCAAAAATGCTCCTTAAAGAAACCTTAGAAATGTTATTGCCTATGGAATCTTCCGAAGGTCAAGATCCAGAGGATTCTGACTATGATGAGACGAATATTGACTCTGAACTATCATCTGATTAAAAAATCTCACCTTGGTGATTTACAAAATTACTGTTCACATTGTTAATAATAATTTTTTTTTATAATTTATTTAGTTATTCAATATAATATTCCTTTTTTATTATAATTATTATTTATTTTATAGTACTGTTTATCATAATTATCATTTAATTTATAATACCAATTTCGTTCAATAAAAACCAATATAAAATTGCAAAATATAAATGACTTTTTAAAATATTAAACAATTTTTATTATAAAAAGGTCCTTTACTTACTATTTAAAACGTTTAAATTAGTTTAAAACAAAGAAATAATTTTGTCCGCCCAGATTTGCCAAATACCCCACTGTGCGCCGTGCAGTCGCCGAAGGGAAAGCCACCTGTGGCGCAATGTTTTTGTTTTAAAAGGTAGAAGTTGTTCGAATTCTCGATGCGAGGAAGAATATTTTACTTCCCCGTAAAAAATATGTATCTTTTTTATGTAAATAGTATATGTTAGTGTCTGTTCAACTATATGCGTGTGTGGTGTGAAATAAAAGAAAAAATGTCAAGTGGATCGATTATTATTTAAAGAAAAAACACGAACTTATATAACTCGAGTCTTCTAGGATTAAAAACTGTTCTCCAGAAATGAGCAGTGTGATTAACGTACTCACATAATTACGAGCGCACCTAAAAACATTAAAATCAAAATTCCACGATTTAAAAAAATCATTAAGTAAAAAGTTCTGCTAAAATAAAATACAGGGTGAATCAACAAGTAACAATAGCTTCGTTATACTGAATACGTAATAATGGTTTAATTATATTTAGAATCTTGTAGAGGTCGGGTTGTGCCCGCTCCGAACCCGGGAAGACTTCCGTTACTCCACAATTTCTGTGAGTAATAGTAGAGGAATAGAAATTACGTATGGTGCTCCAAATAAAGGAAGACTATGGTTTGAGGTGTCATTTCAGTTTAAGGTACGATAAAGTAATAGCTTCCAACTTGCTGGATTTATTTGTCAAATAAAATGTGTTTTGAATCAGAAATTTTATTTTATGAACGAAATCAAATAAGCACTAGACAGAAGCGATACAAATTTAATTAAATATATTTTTGGTACACAGAATATGTTTGTACGACTTGAAAAAGCCGATAGGTTGACAGCTATGCATTCTCTAGTACAGCAGTTCCCAATATTTTTTAGTACCCAATCAACATTTAAGTAAAAAAAATCATGACTTGCCTAAAAAAGTCAGAAATTATACGTCAAACGTATCAAATGAGGTTGCGTCCGTATTGTAACGAAGTTTTAAAAATATTCAGATGTTGGTGTAAGAGTCTACAGAACTTCGGATACTATATAAGTATCCGAAATCTTTTGTACGTCCCTGTAAATATTATCTGCTTTTTATTATGTAGGAAGTAACATTTAGTAAACCTCAATAACGTAATATCAATTTCATAAAATGTGAAATAGTTTAATATTATTAAAATGTGCCCAAAACAATGTTTCTTCCTATTCCCTTATGGTATGTCTTATGTGACCCTGTAAATTAATAAAAAATGTTCTTTGCCCCACAGATTATACATAATGCTCATTTTCGTATATAATTTCTAGGTGCATATCAATTTTATTATGTTCGAAAAAGTGTAATATCATTAAAATGCACTTGAAACAATTTTTTTGAAACGACTGTGATGTAACGAAATACTTTTGATTGTCTCTGCAATTGAATTATGCATCTGATTTTCATAAAATCAGAAATGGCTGGACAAATTTGTGTAGAAATTACATATTTTAAATTTTAAATGATTCGGTTGGGTAGTTTTTTCATTGCTATGTGTGGACTGATGGACTGACGCATGGACGGACTGAACGACGACTTTAGGTGCTACGTATTCATATAATTACGAACGTTACACTAAAAAGTGTGTATATCAGTATGGAGATTGTTATGTGACTTCTATCAGCTATCCTATCCACGGAAAAGAAAATATTTTTACGAAGGATACACTGAAAAAGCAAGAATTGGTAATCCCAATTTGTGTGAGTGGGATATAATTAAAACAAAGCAGAAATAAGCAAGTTGAAAATTGTACATGAAAAGTAGCAAATGAGGTGCGTTCGTACGATAATGAAGTTTAAAAAAAATTCTGATCTTGCTGTTATAGTAGAATGTACTTCGGATACAAGATAGTGGTCGAAATCTTTTTTGTGTTCCTGTTAACATACACGAAGAAACTTTACTATTACACCTCAGCAACGTATATCATATTCATAAAATGTGAAATAGTTTAATATAATTAACACATGTCTGAAACAATGTTTTCTCGTGTACCATTATGTAGTGGTATACTTTTGTGTGGCCTTGTAATTTAATAAAAAATATTCTTTGCATCACAGATTGTACAGAATGTATATTTTAATATATATATATACTTCATAGGTTCATGTATTCTATTATATTCGAATGAGTGTAACACCATTAAAATGCATTTGAAACATGTTAGTTTTTAATGCATTGACTATAATGTAACGGAATACTTTTGATTGTCCCTGTAATTGATCTATGCATCCAATTTTCATAAAATTTGAAATGACTTGACAAAATTATGTAATAATTATATATTTTAAATTTCAAACGATTAAAATGCATTTGAAACTTTTTCTCCCATTGACCGTAATGTAACGGAATACTTTTGATTGTCCTCGTAATAGATCTATACATCCGATTTTCATAAAATTTGAATTGATTCGACAAAATTATGTAATAATTATGTATTTTAAATTTCAAATGATTCGGTTGGGTAGTTTTTGTGTTGTTATATGCGGAAAGACAGACGGACGGACTGAACGACAACTAGATGTGCTACGTATTTACATAATTACGAACGCACCTAAAAAGATTAATCAAAATACGTTTTAATTGTTATCAAAACATAACTTTCTAATCACTGAGATTTCTTGCACTAGTATTTACTGATGAGTGCTTCTAAAGTTAAAGCTGATCAATTTAAATCTTAATCATTTGTGGCTCAGCAGCTCCGATTTGAAAAATATTGACTCAGATATTAGAATGTTACCTTTTAAGTATGCAAGAAGTAATTTAAAAATTTTAACGTAAAACTAGAATAATTATGAACTAAAAGATAATTGTCTCACATCTATAATTAACAGAAATTGATATACTTCTGTTAAATATTGTACATTTTCTAATATAAAATTTTAAAGTATAGAAAACTACCTTTATAAATTTATATACTTTAGGATTTCTCCAGCTATTTTAATTGACCAAAATTTACTAACAAGGAAGGTCTCCATACGGGCATACTCAGAAAAATCTGAAAAAATTACAGAATGTTCTTTTCATATAATTATATATGTTTATTAAAAAAATTTCGGCGGAACTTCCTTATAACGTCCGTAAAAAAATAATAAAAATTTCGTTTATCTGGCGATTTATCTCCGATTGGCGAAAAAACGAAATTTTGAAAATATGTTTTTACGCTTCGAATACTTTTTAAAGAAAAAGATTTCTATGTTCAATTTATTTAAATAAGTTTAGTTTAAGTAATTTTAGTTTTGCATTTTTACTTTATTTTAAGTGTAATTTTGTCATATACGTTTATATGTACTTATAAAAAAATGAAATTAATATATTTTATCATTTAAAACACAATTTAAATTGATTAAAATTGTTCCAAATTGAAAAATACACTGTTAAAAATCTGCTGCATTTTGTTGCAACGCACTCCCTTGCTTGTATAGAAAACGGTTACTTGGCCGTGAAATGGAGCTTTCTCATTGGTTGGAATAGAGATATTATATACAAGCGGTGGAGTGCTTTGCAACAAAATGCAGCAGATTTTTAACAGTGTATGACACGTTCAATTCACCGTGCTATGGAGCATTCTCATTGGTCAGAAGAGAGATATTCTATAAAAGTAGTGGAGTGACGTTGCAGTAAATGCTGCAGATTTTTAACAGTGAAGTCAATTAAAATCAATTTTCAGATTCGTTAAAATCGTCTGCTTTTGGCGAGGAAATGCACTGCTCGCCAAATCCCGCGTCGCTTTCAGCTTTTCACGCCAATTATTCCAAACTATTTTATTTTTTTACATATCTAATAATGTAATTCCGCCGCTAATTTTCACTGACATTTTATTACCTATATGAGTAGTTTAATTCGTATTTTTTTCAAAAAATTCTGAGTATGCCCCCAATGGAGACCTTCCTTGTAAGTTATTTTTTCCAATGTCGATCAGAAGTTTCTCAAGCGAGAAACAAAACTTTGGTATGAGAAATTAATTTATCATAATTCATTGAGAATTTCAATGACCAATTTGTATAAACTGGTGTGTTGAAAAATAAAAACAAGCAATGAAATTGGTTTTTAAAACTTATGTAGCAGATTTGCAACACGGTGATACAAAGTATTGAGTCACTCTTTACATGCAGTTTGTTTCTATATTATTTGGCCCCGCCAGTGGCCGCGAGGTTCTGACCTCCAAACTGGTAGACGATAGGTGCTGGGTTCGAACCCCATCGCGACCGTCGGCCTAACCGTTCGGAGTTTTCCGTGGTTTTCTTCGAACCATGCGTAAATACGGGTTAGGTTCCCTTAGAAAGACACCCACGGAGGGCATCCCACCCCATAGGGCCCATATCCCATAGCGTAGATAATCGGCCGACATACATACAACAACTATATTATTTGTTTCTCAAAAACAGCAAAGTAGGAAAAACATGTTCATACAAGTATGTCGTGTCGAACACTATAAAGGAATTTAAAATTGATTTAGATATTTCTGGATATTTTGCCTGAACATTCATCTAGACTGAAATTAAGGATCTTCCTTTGAAATATGTTGTTGTTAAAAAAAATTTTTATTATTATTATTATTAAATAGATGAACTAAAACGTATATTTTTGTGACAAACCTCGATTGTTCCACTACTCAGTAATGGTTCGCGACCCAAAAGTTGGTAACTACTGATCTAGAACAAAAAAAAAAAAAAAAAAAAAGTTTGTAAAAAGTAAGTTACAGTTTATTTTTAACCTTTTCGGGTCCGATTTTTTTCCTTTTTGACAACAAAATTACTTTTATTTTAATAACTTTAATCGTAGCAATCCAAATAGACTTACAAAAGTTAAAAAATTATCTCATTATCTGAAATCTAACGAATGTACTTATTTTGTGCAAAATACAACTCATATTTATACGATAAAAGGTTAAGGAAGAGTTTTTAAAGACATTTGAAAAATAATATATTACAACAAAATTTAAGGGTGCAATTCGATTCAAACTGCTTATTTTCCGATTTATTTTTGAATTCATTTTTGTTCTCAAATGCACCAAACTTTCAAAATCGCTTATTTAGAAAGTACACAAGGTGCCGTGATTGATAAATGCAAGGCTCTTTGATAAATGCAGAAAATATTTCAAAAAAAGCAATTAAAAACAGTATTTTGAACCGATTTTCCCCAAGCGGGAGATTCATGAACGAAAAAAAAGGGTCATACTAAGAAGATAATTGTTTATAAATCAAATTCTAATGAATTGAGCGTAAAATGACATCACACGGCACCTTGTACGCCTCTTCAAAAATTCCCTCAGCAAGTTTCATGTTTCTACTTTTAAAAATGTGTCTGAAATTGTATCAGAAAATTTCGAGCTGTTGAAGATGGAAAAGCGTTTTTTCGAATACACACTTAAGAGGGTATTACAAATTTCTAATGTTTTATTTTTTATTTTTATCACACATCATTCGTTCAGAAAGGAAATTTATATTTTAAATTTAACCCTTTTGGATCAGGTGTACTATTAATAGTACGTGTGTTTTAATGGAAAATTATTTTGTTTTAAGAAATATTTTTGCTATAATTTACGTATAATAATATAAGTATTCATCAATGCATTTACTGCATGACTTTATTTATGGTTAGGTATTTAATATTAATAATTAAGATTATTATTTGCTTAATTCTCTTTACGCCGTTTGCGATTATTTTATTTTAAACATATATTTCACTCTTCAAATTTAAAATAATAGTTACTTTGCAGAAAGAGTCGGGAGTAATAAAACACAAAAAATATTAAAAAGTTGTAATATAAATTAAATCGGTACTACTCTGTTATCCCGTCGACCAATTTCGCCAAATTATACAAATCGCCAAACTAATAGCCAAATTATACGTATTGACATAATTTTTATTTTAAATAACGAAAAAAAAATAATTAATTAGTAGAATATTAATAAAAATATTAATAAAAAGTCGAAATAAAAATCCCTTAATGACATTTCAAACACGTGAATCGTATTTAATGACATTGAATGTGACATTCACGATCATCCATTATTGGCATTTAATCTTATAGTTTGGCAATAATTTTTTAGTCGACGGGATAACCTAGTAGTACCGTTAAATCTTATTGTAATGCAATATTTTCTAAACATCTCCAACAATTCTTCCTTAGACTGTTGTCATATGAATATGAATTGAATAGTACGAAAAACAACAACATTCGTTATCTTTCAGACTATGAAATATTCTTCAAACACTACTAATTAATCTATTTATATAGTTAGCGTTAATGTTATTAACATAAAAATGGTTTTTTTTTCTTTAAATTGGAAAAAAAATTGGACTCGAAAGGGTTAAAGTGTGAATTATATGTATAAAATAAATTGCAAGCGGTGCAAAGAAAATTAAGTAAACTTTTATTCGAATTGAATATTTCCAACTGAGCGAAAAAATTGACCAGGCTGGGAATCGAACCCAGATACTTGGCTTACAGGTAAAGCATTGGCCTCGTAAGCCAAGTATCTGGGTTCGATTCCCAGCCTGGTCAATTTTTCGCTCAATTGGAAATATTCAACTCGTATGATTACTTTACCAATCAGTTAGATTGTGTTGAAAATAATTGAATATCTATGTACCCATCGTCATATGGAGTTCCATTACCTGCGGTCTATTCTGTTGAGCTGTCTAAATGATAGACCAGATGTTATGACCAATAAGGTTATCTGAGCGAAAAATCCCAGCTGGCTATTGCCCAGGTAGTTTAATAGGTAAAGCATTGGCCTTGAAAGCCAAGTATCTGGGTTCGATTTCCAACCTGGTCAATTTTTCGCTCAGTTGGAAATATTCAGTTCGTATGACTACTTTACGAATCAGTTAGATTGTGTTGAAAATAATAGTAAACTTTTATTATTGTTATTAGTAATAGATGTCAAAACATAAATGAAATCATGACAAAAAAGGCATTCTATATGAAAAAAGTAACTAAATAATTGTTAACACAAACTAATACTCGATGAAAAGACATGTACTATTAATAGTACACCAAACCTGAAAGGGATAAGTGTATATTCAATAAACTTTTTGAACCGAACTAGATGTAGCTAGGACAAAGTCATGATTTTATCTCAGATATATTATCTTAGATTGTCCAAATATATGCACATTATCTCTATAAAATCTTTTAATTCGTTGAACACGAGACTGTAAAAGTGAAACAATGTTCTTGGCAGTTTTCCTGAAGATTTAGCCTTCAAAAACCACAGACTGAGAATTGATTTGTGTTCTTTTTTTATGCATACACTTGTTGAGTACTTTGTCATGGCCACTATTTTTAGCTTAAAGAGTAACAAAGGAGCAAATGTAAAGGTGTAGACTAAATCCCCGTGCCAAGTCTCTCCGTCTCCAATTGCTATTAAATGTGTAAGAAAAAAAATATCTATAAATTAAATACAAAACTGCATTTGTATAATCGATAAAAAAAGGTTTGAAGTGTGAGGCATTTGAATATATCCTTGTTATCCGGCCTGATATCTGAGTTTCGTGAAAAATATGTTTTCGCGAAAATTTGCCTAAAATTTCAGCGATACCAAAACTCATCCGAAACTATGTACAGTCGAACTTCGTTATCTCGAAACTATCAGGACCAGAAAAAAGTGTCGTCATAAGCGAAATGTCACAGTAAACGAAGTTGGAGAAAAATATGTTTGTAAAAAGCTGTATTTTTTATTAGTTTAAGGCAATTTTATATTCTCAACTGTTCTTGCATTTTTAAGCAATAAAACCTTATTATTAAACAAAATAAACAGAAAAAACGGAACTGAAAGGAATAAAAACCACATTTCTGGTCACTTCCTGTTTTTATCGTTACATGAAATACTGATGAATTAAGATTTGCGTATCCCAGATGTACTTTCTACAATTCTTTTTCTATATTATACAAGAAATTTTGAACAACACCTGTTGTTTCAGGAATGGATGTTAGATAATTTCTGATCATTTCAATGCAATCAATGCTTCAATTGTAGTTGGAGGCTTTTTTCTAGCTCCATATCACTTTCAATCCCAGAATCTGGAGAAATTTCTTTCTTTTCCTATTTTACAATTTCAGAAATCATTGCATCTGGCGATATGATGATATCCTTTATCAAAATCAATATACATCTGGGCATCGCCCGTTATATCTGTTTTACAATATAACAACTCTTTAAACAATATTGGAAGAGAGATGTCTTCTTTAATACCTTATATGCACTCGAGATCTAATGAACTGGGTTTTGAAACCAACACGTTTGAAACAGTTGAGTTTTGGAGCTGCAAACTTATCACTGATAGAAAATTTTTTGTTTGCAATCGCAGAATTGTTTCGAGTATATTTTAAGAAAGTTCTAATATAAGAGATGATCATTCACAAAAATCATTATAGAAGATAAATAAAGATGTGCATACTTAAAACAATTTTTTAAATAAATGAAATTCATATTAAAAAATCTTTGTGTCGTTGATGAAATAATTATGTTTTATTTTGGTGTGTAAAATTTAAGGACGAATCCCAAAATGCCAATTTTCAAGGGATTTTCAAGCGATGATTTTCACGCGAATATTCAAAAGAAAGTAATATAATTCGAATAATTACTATCCTTGCATAACAGCTAGTCCATATTATATCTTATTCAGGTCACACTTGGTCACAAGAGTCGCAGTCACTACGGTGAAACAAAAAATTGGAAATTTCATACGTCACTTTTATGAGTCTCAAATGACTATTATATGTGTCTCCACTGACAGGTCACTGCGACTGCTGCATTGTGTCGAGTCACGAGGTGACTTTACAATGTTGTTTTATTGAGACTCTTGTGTGACTGTCATTTGTAGACTCAATTTCAAAGTCATTGTGAATGTTGTATTATAATAAATCACCAAATAATGTCACATTAAAGTCACGTGGTGACTTTCTGTCACAAGACTTTGTCAAATGGTGCCAGAGACCCTATTGTGAAATAACCACTGAGAAAAGTGGTGAAAAGTCACCATATGACTTTAATGGGACATTATTTGGTAATTTATCATAATGCAACATTCACAATGTCTTTGAAATTGAGTCTCCAGATGAAAGGTCACACGAGAGTCTCAATGAAACGACATTGTAAAGTCACCTGGTGATTCTCCACATAGCAACAGTCACAATGACCTGTCAGTGGAGTCACATATAGAGTCATTTGAGACTCATAAAAGAGACGTATGGAATTTCCTATTTTTTGTTTTGTAGTAGTGACTGTGACTCTTGTGACCATGTGTGACCTGAATGAGATGTTAAATGGACTAGCTGGTATGCAGGGATAGTAATTATTCGAATCATATTACTTACTTTTGAATATTTGCGTGAAAAATATCGCTTGAAAATCCCTTGAAAATCGGCATTTTGTGACTCGTCCTTAAATTTTGCACACCAGTGTGAGTTAAATAATAATTATGCATATTTAACCCATTTTAGATCCGTTTTTTTTTCCATTTTGCGAATAAAATCACTTTTATTTTAATAAAGTTTATCGTAGTTATCCAAATCGACTTACTTAAGTTAAAGATCATCTGAAAGCCAACGAATGTCCTTTTTTATGTGTACCATTCAATTCATATTTATATGAAAATAGATTTTTGAAGTTTTTGAAGACATTAGGGAAACAAAGTATAACAACAGGATTTTAAAGGGTATTAATTTTTTTTTTTTTTTTTTTTTTTTTTGCGCCTGATCACATATAAGTGATTCAAAAATTAACTCGAATTTTAAATTTAAAGAGTAAAATATGTATATTATAAAGACCAAACATATCTGTGCGTAACGCATACCTCATTTTGCGAATGGCAACACCTTCAAATTGTAAGTGTGAAATTTCTGTATTGCAATTTTTGCTACTACAAATTTTTTAACTTCTAAACACAGCACATTTTCATTTTTTACACCATCGTGTAGGGGGGAAAAATGTACTTTTGAATGAAATTTGTTTGAAAGCTGTATCTTAATTTGTTTTTGATTTATTAATTTTTTTGTAGTTTTTAATACCGCTTTTCTAATCGTGGCAACAGGAGTACGCCATTTCTATTAAAAGCAAATAAAAAAAGGAAAAAGAAATGTTTACTGTATCTTTATGCTGCCATTTTCTCATTAAAAGGGAAAAAATACAAATTTAAATATCTTATATAAAGTCCGGTGCATTTTGAGTTCATTTACAAAATTTGATTTACACGTAAAAGAATATCAACAATTTAATGTCTGTTTCAGCTAATAGCATTGAGACTTGAATCAAAATGATCAAATTAAAATGCCAATTTTTTTTCTTAAAAAGATGAATACAGATAAGAAATGTGCATTTGTAAATTTTGATATGAGAAAATGATGCCGGGTTTAGATTTCAGGGGGAAAAAATTCTATGATTGAGTCAAAGTTGAATAAAATGTGCTTTTTTATTTTATATTACTAGCATAAGAATCTTAATTGATAACTTTATCATAATAACAAATCTTTATTATTTTTTGCTTCTTACATGTACGATTAAAGTTTAATTTTAACAATTTCTACAACTGAGTTTTATAGACATAGTATTTTGTTAATTTGAAGTTAAATAGCGTTTGTTTAAGAGTTAGAGTTACCAATATAAAATGCATTTTTTACTATAACAAATTTTGTAGGTATATTATAAGTCAATGAAACAGTTCCTTCTTAAACATTTTTTTTCGTCAAAATTTGACGGGTTCTACCTTGTATGCATAAAATAAAAGAATCCCAACGGTGCAAAGAGAATTAACTAAATTATTATCATCATCATTATTATTATTATTTAATGTCAAAACATAAATGAAGAAGATAATATCAAATTATTCAGTAATTGTTCAGACAAAATAATACTCGTTAAAAAGACATGTACTATTAATTGTACACAGACCCGAAAAGGCTGATAAACACGTATAAGTAATTAATAATTACGCATATTTAATAAATAAGTATAATACCTTAACAATGTATGTACTAATTACTTAAATTTTTTTTAGGGGAATTTTCTTTTTCGTTTTCGACCGAAAATAGGAAGAGGAAGATTATCGACATTGTGTTTCCGTTTCGGTTTCGGCCTTAAAAATCAGTTTCGGTCTACGTTTAATTGTAATATTTGATGTTCACTTTACACCAAAAATCGTCATCTACTAGGAGAAGTAGGTGTGATTTACATACAGACGGAGTAAAGTCAGGTTTAAATAGCATAGATTAGATAGATAGCATTTGAAGTTCAACGAATGCGGCAGCTTTAAAACTTTTATTGGCATGATGCCACGTCTCGGGACCTCATGTAGCTTGGCGGCCATCACGCTAGAAACATTTGTAAAAGAGCCAGAGAAAGTTCGTCTTTTATTTATTTCAACAAACGAAACAGACATAATGGCACATGACAAATATTAATAGGATTACTCATGTCTGGTGTTTTGGAAACATTGCACGGAAGCTTGCATTTAAAACAATTACTGTACATAAAAAAAAAGAAAAACATTTACTTTAAAAAGAAAACAGCAAAAATGCAATGGATGTGTTACTTACAATAAATTTTATGATTTTTTGTAGAAATATGTTTAAGCGAATGCAATATTATAAAAAGTACCTTATTTATTAGTTATGTTTGTTTTAGGTTGTTGAAAATCTACGAAATGCATTGGATTATTAGAAAAAAAGGCATACTATTTTTTTTTTCAGTGCACAATTATTTATAATTAAATAAGTTTTCTAGTGTCTTAGCTTGTATAAATAGTATGTGTTATATTAATATTTCTTCAAGGTAAGAATAGTATTATTACTGTATATAAATAACCTCCTTCAGTCCTGATGTCGCCTGGAGGCGACATTAAAAAATATCCTTTAGATTAATTTAAATACTTCCAGAACTGTTAAAATTACATCTGGAGTTTTTAAATAAATGTGTGAATATTTGAAGCACCGATATATAGATTGATGCATCTTTGGAGATGTTTTATAATATTTTTTGTTGTTGTAGTACCACGTAAAATTTGTCTCAGGACTGAGGAGGTTAAGTACATGAAGTTTGTTTCTGGAACAAAAGAAAAGAAATTGAAAATTGCACGTTAAGCGCAGCAAATGAGGTTCGTTCGTACTTCAACGAAATTTAAAAATATTCAGATCTTGCTGTTATAGTATAAAGTACTTCGGATACAGTACAGTGATCGAAGTATTTTGTGTGTTCCTGCAAATACTATCTGCTTTTTATTATACAGGAAGTAACTTGCGTTAAACCGCAACAGCGTATATCAATTTCATAAAATATGAAATATTTTAATATAATTAAAACACGCCCCAAACAATGTTTCTCCGTATAACATAATGCAGTGTTATGCTTTTGAGTAGCCCTGTAAAATAATAATAAATATTCTTTGTATCATAAATTGTACAGAATGTATATTTTAGTATCTACATCATAAATTCATGTAAATTCGATTATATTCGAAATAGTGTAACATTATGTAAAAATGTAATTGAGACTATTTTTTACTATAGATCGTAATGCGATGGGATACTTTTGATTGTCCCTGTAATTAAACTATAAATCCCATTTTCATAAAATTTTAATTGACCGACAAAATTATGCAGCAATTACCTATTTTAAATCTCAAATGGTTTGATTGTGTAGTTTTTGCTCGATTATATGCAGACAGACAGACGGAAGGACAGACTGAACGATGACTATAACATGATATAATTCTGTGCAACGTAAATCAATTTCATAAAATGTTAAATAGTTTAATATAATTAAAATGCGTACCAAACAATGTCTCAACGTATAATTATGCAATGAAATACTTTTGTGTGGCCCTGTAAATCAATAAGAAATATTATTCGCACCATATATTGTACAGAATGTATACTACAGTATATACTTCATTTCATAGATGCATATCAAATTTATTATGTTAGGAAGAGTGTAAGACCATTAAAATGCACTTGAAACTTTTTTCCCCATTGACCGCATGATACACTTAGCAACCTCATAATTAGCAATTAGACCTGAAAGGTTAGCTTATCATGAAAAAAAAATAAGAATAAGACTGCTATTTTCATTTCTTATCTTTTTTAGTCCTTTCCACTGTTTCTATTTACCAATTGTAGGTAATATTTAAACGGTAAAAAGTCGTATCAATTTCCCATTTATATTTTATTAAATTGTTTCTTGCAGTCGATAATCAGTCGATACTGGAGAAATTTTTCACATCTTTTTTAATCAATTTTAAATATTTTCTTTTCCATCACCGCATTTCACTATAGCTATGCAAAATGAATTTACATAATTTTTTATATATAACCATTAACCGTTCATTATGTACAGTGTTCAGTGGCGCAAACTTATATGGGTCCATGAGATGCGAGCCCACCCAATAATTTGCTATCTCATGTCCAAAGAATTTCAATTGATTTAATTCCCATTTTTTATGTATTTATTTATTTAATAGCTGAAATGAAATTTGGTTTCATTAACGTTCTCAAAATAAACACCGAAAACCCCATCAGCGTAAAATGTAGTTAAATTACTCAAAAAAAAAAAAAAAAAAAAAAAAAAAAAAAAAAAAAAACTGCGTATTTTGCCTTTTGAATTGATAATGCACTTAGTTGGCTACAATGTATGTTTCTTGTTCTGTCTTGATATATAACTTTTTTGCACTTTCAACAGTTAGCAATTCCAACGTTATTTAAATTTAAAAGAAATAATAAGGTATTTCAAAGGTCAAACTTATAAGAATGTAATTTAATACCATCATTTATAAAATTACAATTTACAGTTATTTATAATAACTGAAAAATCTGCTTAGAAAAAGCACAATTTGATTTTGAATTGTCATTTTCAGTCATTTACTTTTCTCGTCTCTCTCTCCACATATATACCCATTTAGTGGAGAGAGAGGGGGGGGGGATATGCATTATTTTACTCTAAATTCTAAAAATTTTAAACTGACCCAATATTTTTCAAAAGTTGACGTTAACGACAGAGTTAATAAAAATATTTCCCAAACCACTTAATTTAAGTCTGGTCAGCCCTTCCTCATATTATGGTTATGTCAAACTCCCTACATAGCAATTTTCTAAATAATAGAATATTGTTATGTTAAACAAGGCTTACTGTAAAATTTTTATGCATGGAACGAAATCTCAATAATTCTGCATTACTTGAAATCTTACTTAAATTTCTATGACATTTTTTATCTGAAAAAAGCTTACAAAATATTTCTAAAAAACCCAAATTTTAGGTTGAATACGCCTTGCAATTGATTTGATCCACACCTATTTCAATTATTTAAATGAAACAAAGAGAGTTGTTTGAGCATTCCCTTAGGTTTTGTTGACATTTATTGGTAAAACCCCGAAATTCTTTTTAATATAAAAACTGAGGGGATGGTCAAGCCTCCTGTGTAGTTACCTACGCCCCCTAGTCTCCGTTATATTAATTAGTTTAAAAAACATTTTGGAATTTTTTGTTTTCGTTTAAGGTCGAAAATAGAAAGATACCCGAAACTTGAATTTGGTTTCTGTTTTGGCCTTTAAAAACATATTTCGGTCAATTCTTAAGTATACAGTTATTTATAACAGATGTAAAGTTTCCAAGTTGGTGAAAAAAACTCCGGGCCAGGATTCGAATCAGGAATGTATTTTCTGAAGCCGTCAATACTCTTCTAACTAAGCCATCCCGGATGAATATTGCAGAACTTCTTCACCCAAATGACCTGAACAATAACAGAATCTGGACTGATACTATGGATCAGCTCAATAGAATAAATCGAAGGTCCATATTTGGAACTGCAGAAAACACTGTAATCGAAATGATATTAGATTAATTTTAAATACGATTATTCAATCGGTAAATTAATTATAACATATGTAAATTTTCAAGTGGGTGAGCATTAGCGGCTTCAGGTCGAATCCCTGGTTCGAATCTGGGCCCGGACTTTTTTCACCCGCTTGGAAAATTTACATCTGTAATAATTAATTTACCAATTGAATAATCGTGTTTAAAATTAATCTAACATACGGTTATTTATGTGTGAGCGTGAATGAACTTTCTATAGGTACTTTTGATTAGGCTTACATCTGGCAAATATGTTATGAACCACTGTCGCAAGTTATGTTCGTATGAATCGACAGTTAATCCATTCTCAAACCATTTTGAAAATCGGTTTTGTAAAGAAAATTACCAAGAAAATTTAGCGGAGTATAACAGATAAATATTGCAGTAATATAATCGAGCATTAGCAACGCAGAAGTAATGTCTTGAATTTTGATATGGAAGACGCAGCTTTTGAATTCAAGTCGATTTAATAAATTTTCTCAATATTGTATGTACGTGTGGATATGGTAATTACTTTCTACATACAATTCGAAAAATCGAATGTGTCACTTCAATTTAAAAAAAAAAATAATTTTTTTAAAATTAGTTTATCTAAATTAAGATGAAATTTGAAGCAAAAATATTCAGAAAATTTATATTTAACTAAGTGCAGATATTTTTAATACAATCTTGCTTATATATGTCATTTTTACAAGAGTATCTATCACATACAACTCTTGAGTTTATTGAATTTTCCACTATTATTTCAAAAAATGTATTAGAGCAACAGATAAAAAAATAGTTTTTTATAAAATAGTTTTAATTATTTTATATAATATCTAATGTAACATGGAATTCAAAATAAAGAATCAAAAAGAAAGTTTAATGTTGCGGTAACACATTTAACTAGATTTTTAAAATGTAGCTTTATTTTATCTGTTATTCTATTAGAGAAATTCAGCAGATAAAAGAACAGAATCGAAATCATTATGTTTTAAATTTTTATGCCACGCTATCTTTAAGCACTTTAAAAAAATTCCATGAAGCAATTTTTTTTTTTTTTTTTTTTTTTTTTTTACTACTTATGTCATTTAATATTTCCTAATGCATTACACAACACAAAGGTAAAGTAAATGCTTTGAAAGTTTTTGAAGTAAACCATAAAGAGTGCAATATAATTTAAAATGGAATTTTACATAAGGAAATGTTAGCTTTTAAATCTGATATCAAAAAGAAGAAACAGTTGAATTTACTTAAAGTTGCATTGTTATTTTAAAGCATTTACTTTTTCTTAAATTTCTCTAACTAGTTTATACAACGTACAATATGAAATTAAAAATTAAAATTAAAAAGTTTAGACAGTACATTTCAGTAAATGTTTAATACACGATGTTACATAATATTAATTGTTATTGGCGGTATTGGACAAATAAAAGAATTGGATTTAATAAAATTAGGTTTCAAAGTTTTATAATATTCCTTCTTTAAGCACTTTCTAAAAAATATCAATAAGACAACTCTATTTTTTTCCTCTAATGTTGTTTGGCATTTTCTAATGCATTACATAACGTCTGAAATATAATAAAATTATGAAATTGTTTTGAAAAAATTTTAAACATAAAGAAAGAAATATTTTCAAATCAAATCTTATGTAATAAAATGCAGTTTTAGGTCGGTTATTAAAAAAAGAAAGAAACAGTTTAATTTACTTAAAGTACAATGTTATTTTAAAATATCTATTAAAGTAACAACTAATATAACTAATAACTAATATATTTTTTCTTTAAATTTGTCTGAAATATTTTATATTATAATATAAAAACTAAAATCAAAAATAAATTTTAAAGTATTACATGTCAGTAAATATTTAATGTACGATATTATGCAATATTAATTGTTATCGGAGATATTGGGTAAATAAAAGAGCTGGATTTAAAATCATTAAGTTTTACATTTTTATGCCATTCAATCTTTAAGTACTTTCTAAAAAAATATCAATCATACCTCATCATAAATTATCAATAATCATATTAATCATAATATATCAATTAATCATAATTTTATCCTCAATACTCTTCGATATTGTCGAATACATTGCACAATAGATGACGTAAATCAAAACCAAAATAGATGTAATGTTTTAACCGCCAAGCAAAAGGGTGAAACTGCAATGTGTTTTTCTCTGTACTTTATTTTAATCCCCCCAAAAAAGATTTTTTTTTCCACATAATGTAATTTTTTTTAAATTACTTATAGGTATATGAGACTCCGGAATATTAATCTTAACTTAACTACTTAAAACTGGATTATATCTTTATAATTATATTAATTTAAATAATTCTACTATTGCAGTGAAACCTACAACTTTGTGAACGGATATATCCGTTCGCGGCGATGAGAAGGTTAAAATAAAGAATGCAATATTTTAGAACAAAACCTCACACAATAAAATTCAATTTTAGCTATATTAAAAAAATGTAGTTGAATTTACTTGAAGTTACATTCATCTATTACGCATTCATACATTCGTACATGAAGTTACATAGCATCTATTAAAATTAAACAACTCAAGCAAATCCACTTTTCTTTTCAATTTTTCTCAACTATTTTATATAAACATGAAATATGAAATGACAAACTGAAAAGAAAATTTAAATCTAAGAAAATACATTTCACTACATTTTTAACATACCATTTTTATGTAGTATTCACTGTTATCGGTGATATTGGACAGAAAAAAAAGCTGCATAGCAGTGATTCAGAAAATTACAACATATGAAAAGCGCGATATTTTCAAATAAACCTTATGTAATCAAATGAACTCTCCTGAGAAAAAAAATAAGACACTGTTAAAATTATTGAAAGTTATATTAACATTTTAATCCCTACAATAAAATAGCAACTCAAACAAATGTATTTTCTCTTTCCATTTTCATCAACTATTATATATAACATGTAATATGAAACAAATAATAATTAAAAAAAAGTTTTAAAATTGAGAAAGTACATTTCAATATTTTTTTAAAACACATTGTTATGTAATACTCAATGCTATTGGCGATATTGAACAGATAAAAAATGCTGAATAGCAATGATCTAAAAAAAATTGTAAAATATAAAGATAATAATATTTTAAAATAGATTCTGAGATTACCAAATACGCCAATACTAATGGATATACTCTCTTAAAAGGTCAGCCAAAAAATAACTCATGTTGAGCCGAAATTCAACCGTCTCACGTTTTGAAAAGCAGCTTCTCATAAAGAGTTGAAACAACTCAAGTGAGTGAGTTGTTTTTAAACAATTTAAATCAAAATGAGTTATTTAAATAAGCAATCTAAATCAAGATGAGTAAAGCATTTAAAAAACACAGAATTCGCACTGTTCCTAAAATTTTCGTACTACTTTTCCTACCACAATTTATAAACGATAATATTTATTGTATAATTCTATTGTAGATGTTAAGGGGTCAGGTACCCTTTCAAGAATCCAAAAATCGATTTAAAAAAATAGCTTATAATTAAATATGATTCTTAGGGAACATTTGAAAACAAATCGCATTCAAAAATTCGCATTAGAAGAAGAGTTATGTTTAAAAAACTTTGCGCTTTTCCTATACGATCATTGGGTGATTTAAACTTTAGCGTCAAATTTCTCAAAACAGCGATTTTGATTATTGCGCGCACGATTTCTGGAAAACGGCTGCGTATAATTTCACAAAATTTTCGCTGAATGTATTAAACGTATACAAGCACAAAATGACCTATTATTATTTTCCTCAAATTAGAAGTTTAGAATTCACGACTACTTTTGTGTAGAAAATATCTCGATATTTCAATTTTTTTTAAATATTTTTTTCTCCCGATCTATAAATTTTATTTTTTTCATCGTAGGTCATTTTGAAAACACATTATATCTCTACTCATAAAAAAAATCTTAGTTTGTTTTAGCCACTCAAATTTGAAAAAACGTGCGCGCAAGGCATGCAAGAATTATTCTTTCGTAAAAATTGTATCATTTTTTAAAAAAATTTAAAAATCATTACATACGTGTATACATTTTTTGACAACTTTAACTAATAAAATAAATCCTTCTTAATATGTGTTTTCAATTTTATAGTTAAAAGTCAATTAGATACAGAGGGACTGCAATTGTTACAGAGGTAATTTTTTCACGTATTTTTTTGGTTCAAAGGGTACCTGACCCCTTAAACGGACTTTCCATGAAGATTTTTGATTTAAAATACTGGTAGCAACGTGTGAAGATTTTAGGAACGGTTCGAGCCCTGAAAACAACTCATTCACGATTCCATAAATTACAGCTCTTTCCTGAGAAGCCAAATCCTCTCGTTCGTTTTACGAGTGTATAAAATCACATAATATCCAGTTAAACTTAGTAAAAACTACAGTATTATTTTAAAACAGCAATTTAAATACCATCTCAAACAAGTGATTTTTTTTTAAATATTTTGCTTAACTATTATATATACCGAATAATGTAACATGTAATCGGAAACAAAGAATAAAAGAGAAAATCTGAAGTTCAAGAAGCATATTTCACGACATTTATAATACACGCTGTTATGTAATATGTCAGCAATATTCATCAGATAAAATAGCTGAATTTACTTAGACTCTCATCAGTTATTTTGAATTTCTGTGTCATTCTATTATTAAATATCCGTGAAAGGTCTGAATCAAACAACTATATTTTCTCTTAATATTCTCTTACATTTCGTAACAAACAGCACAAAAAAAGTAAAGAATTGTTTGGTTTAATGACGGGTATTAATGGAAAAAAGAAAAAAAAAAGTCTGAAAATCAAAAAATCAATATTATCTGTAGAATATCAAAAGTCTGATCAAACTGTTCACAAAGTGATGATAAAATTTTGAACTTTTTTGTGAATCATTTATGGGGTAAGAAAGTTAAAAATGGAGGAAAAGGAAGATAAAAATTGGGAATTTTTGAAAAAAAAAAAAAAAAAAAAAAAGATTGATATACAGTATAAGCAAGAATAAGGATTAAGAATGAATTATTTTGCAAGATGTCTTGAATGGGGGGAGAAATAAGATTTTTTTTAAATGTTACATTTAATTTTAGACTAATTTCCTGCTTTTTTTTTTTACTTTATAGCAGGGGAATTTGCAACATTCATGTACAGTATCGCGAGTTAATGATTAAAAAAAAAAAAAAAAAAAAAAAAAAAAAAAGCATATGGCTGGCACTTACAAGGAAGAAGTCCGTAAAACTATTTCTCAAAATATTTTGAAAATAAGACTAAAAAAAGTTACTCATATAGATTATAAAGGATCAGTCAAATCTGGCTGCATAATTCGGGTAGAAAATTTGCTTTATATATATATTCAGTATTTGGTGTAAAAAGTCGAAAGTTCAAAACTTTCCTTGACTTAACTAGCAACACTACTTCCTCGCCAAATGTGCATTAAAAAATTGCTTGTTAGATCACTGATTTATTTAATTAATAAATATAAAGATAATAATATTTTAAAATAAACTCTGAGATAATGAAATGCGCTATGAGAACTGTTATATAAAAACACACAAGATACAGTTAAATTTACTAAAAGCTACACACTGTTAAAAATAAATCTGTGAATTCCAGGTGAAACTACCGGCAGCAAAGTAGCCGAACTGTTACCGTTCCGTAAGTAGATTTTCCGTTGTGGGACATACAAGAAAGGAAAACTCCGTTTGAAGAAGCGGTAACTTTCTGTTACAAAGTCTGATTTTTAATGATAATAATTTAATATAATTTTTAAAATTAATAAATCGATTAATCGTCTAAGAATTCGAAATCACCGAGTGATTTTAAGCTGCTATGTTATTTTACGTATTATTATTATTGCACAATTTAGTCCACGCCGTCCTCAGGATCCAACTCGGGACCTTTTGATAGCGGAATAAATCCTTACTAACCAAGCCAAAGCTGCTGATGCCGGGTTGTACAGAATATGTCTTTTATGAGTTAGTGGGAAAATCTGTTGTGCTTTTTAAAGATTTCCTTTCATATACATTCTTTATAATATTTGTAAACAGTTTATTTTATTTTATTTTAGACTGATGCATAATGCTTATTATTTTTTTAAATCAATTTTTATTTTTTAAATAGTTTAAATAAAAAAAAATCACTGTTTTTTTTTTTTTTTTTTTTTTTTTTTTTTTTTTTGAATAAATGAATGAATGAATGAAAAAAACTTTTTATTAACAACCTTTTTTTAGAAAAATAATGTTATAGACAATTTTTTGAAATTGTCGTACACTATTTATTTATTTATTTATTGGCTAATTAATTAAAAGATTTTTTAATAAGAAATAAGATAAAAATAAACAGTAAAAATGTAATTTAAAAGGGACTTTTTATGTTTTCATTATTTCTGGCCGCCAGTGGGATGCGAGCCCACAGCCTGCGATCGCGGGCAATTAGCGGTATGGTGCCTTGACCACTCGGCCACGGAGCCCCTTAGGTAACGGAGTGTCTCCGTTTTTTGTTTTTATTTCCACCCATTTCGTTATTTTCAGGAAATATGGTGGGATTTGCTGATTTGTAACGGACAATGCCCTTTTGTTGTGAAAAGGGACTTTTTCTGTGAAATTCAGGAAAAAAATATTCGTGAATTTCAGAATTTTTTTAACAGTGCATTATTATTTTAAAGCAGCAATTGAATATCATTTCAAACTAATGTATTTCCTTTTTAAATTTTCCTTAACTATTATATATACCAAATAATGTAACATGTAAACGGAAACAAAGAATAAAAGAGAAAATTTGATGTTAAAGAGGCACATTTGACGACATTTATAATACACGATATAATATTCAATGTTAACGGCATCAGATAAAACAGCTAAATTTATTTAAACTCTCAAAAGTAATTTTAAATTTCTATGCCATTCTATCATTAAACATCCGTTAAAGATCTGAATCAAACAACTATATTTTCTTTAAATATTCTGTTACATTTCGTATCAAACACCACAAACAGAGTAAAGAATTGTTTCGCGTAATGCCGGATATCAATGGAAGAATAAACAAGAAATAAAAAAATAATGTGTTAAGAATAGATAATGAAGCACTTTCCAACACATTCAGAGTAATGTAACAAAATTGCACCGTTAAAAAAGTAGAATATTATGTCCCATTTCACCATATGGAAATGTATAATGCTTTCAAAACCGAATTTTAACTCATCCCATCTACAGTTGAAAAATTATTCGAATTTTTACCAGCTCTACATATGATATAGAGATTATCATCTATTAACAATGTACATTCCAAAACTTAGCTCATTTAAGAGATACATATATTTGAGTTGAAAATTCCCTTTTAGTAATTTCCTCTTATAAGGAGATTTTCCACCATATACCATAATGTAATTGAACTCTTTTGAATGTCCCTGTAAATAAACAGTAATCGTTCATACCAAACATGATTTGGTGAACATAAATAAATTTTATCAATTGCATGAAAAACCAAGTATATTTACGGGAGTAAGAGCGTGGACAGACGAATAGACGGACGGACAAATCGAAAGCACAAGAGCTTTTTTAACTTTTTGGAAAGTGCTAAAACAAATCTATAAAAAATGAGATATCAGTATTATCTGTACAGTATTTTCCTTAACTATTATCTATACCAAATAATGTAACATGCAATCGGAAGCAAAAAATAAAAGAGAAAATTTGAAGTTAAGGAAATAGATTTCAGGACATTTATAATACACGGTGTTAGGTAATATTCAATGTTATCAGTAATATTGATCAGACAAAACATCTGAATTTACTTAAACTTTCATCAGACATTTTAAATTTCTATACCATTCTATCATTAAGATCCGCTAAAGATCTAAATCAAACAACCATATTTTCTCTTAATATTCTCATTCATTTCATATCAAACAGCAGAAATTGAGCGAAAATTTTTTTGACGTAGTGTCGGATATCAGTGGAGAAATAAAAAACAAATTGAAATATCAATATTATATGAACAGTATCAAAAGTCCGATCAAACAATTCGCTAAGTAATGATAAAATTTTGAACTTTTTTTGCAAATAACGTATGAGTAAAAATAGTTAGAAATGGAGGGGGAGGGCGAGAAATGAAAGAAGGAAATTGGGGAAAGTTAAAAAAAACTCGCATTAACGATTGATACGTTGTATAAGCGAGGGTAATAACGAATTTTTTTATGATATGTCTTAAATGGGGGTAGAAATGAGGTTTTCTTTTCAATGTTTCAGGTCATTTTAAACTGATTCCCTGTTTTCCTCCCAGACTTTAAAATAGGAGGATTTGTAATCGTTGAGGGACAGTAATACAATACGACTGACACTTACGAGAAAAGTGCCCTTAAAGCTCTTTTTCAAAACGTTTTGAAAAAAAGGCAAACAAAACATTATTATAAAGCATTAGTCAATTTCAGCTGCAGAATTTCAGTAGAGAATAATATATATATATATATATATATATATATATTCAGTATTTGGCCTGAAAAGTCCAAAGCTCGAAAGTTTCCGCGATTTAGCGAACAATACTTCTTCCTCAGCAAATGTGATTTAAAAATTTGCTTGTTAGACGATTGATTTATTTAATTAAAAAAATATAAAGATAGTAATGTTTTAAAACAAATTCATATGTAATCAGATGCGCTATCAAATCTGATATATATATGTTACAGGCCAAACCCGATTTTAGGCCAAACTAGATTAGCCTAGGCAAAACTAGTCTATCCTAACGCCCATCGGATAAACTAGTTTTTCCTAGGCCAAACTAGTCTATCCTAACGCCCATCGGATAAACTAGTTTTACCTAGGCCAAACTAGTCTATCCGAAAGCCCATCGGATAAACTAGTTTTTCCTAGGGAAAACTAGTCTATCCGAACGCCCATCGGATAAACTAGATTTTCCTAGGCCAAACTAGTTTGGCCGAACGGTCATTAGGATAAACTAGTTTAGCCTGCTATTCATTGGTTTGAACTAGTTTATCCTAGGCTGAACTAGATTGTCCTAGGCCAATTCAATTTGGCGTGATATTTTTTAATCTAAAGACCGCCACGGCGCCAACTTTCTAATTTTGATGTATTTTATCCTAGGCCGATGCAGTTTGACGCGATTTTAGCTCACAGACTATCAAAGCCTGAGAGCTAATGTGCTCGCAGATTCTGTGTATGTGTATGTAACAATTTACGTACGTATGGCCGTATGTACGT
The DNA here is from genome assembly GCA_964019185.1 of Maratus speculifer. Classification (NCBI taxonomy): domain Eukaryota; kingdom Metazoa; phylum Arthropoda; class Arachnida; order Araneae; family Salticidae; genus Maratus; species Maratus speculifer. Next base: position 201,337,898 of record OZ025301.1, read on the forward strand.
ACGTATGTACGTACGTGTGTACGTAATGCGATAACTCCTGATAAAAATATCCAATTTGCTTCAAATTTTGGACATAGATTTATCCTGATAATGAACTTTCCTGATTAGTTTCAGGGGTTCATTGTATAAGAATAAGGGGAGGAGAACAAAAGGCTAATCCGCACCCCCCCCCCACACACACACACCTCCTTAATTTACACTGTTAAAAATCTGCAGCATTTTATCCAGGCATTTGACCGTTTTCTACAAAAAAAGTAAAACAACCGTCTTTTTACGTTATTCTGAACTTATTATTACCAATTTTATGGTCAGAATAGAGTTAAATTACGGTTATGTTACTGTTTTTTCAGAAAACGGTGAAATGATTGTACAAAATGCTGCAAGATTTTTAACTGTGTAGTTAAGTCAGTTTTCCATGCAAAATGATCAGATTTTATTAAAATTTTAGGTATAATATCATTTTGATAAGGTACATCCATGATCAGTTGTGGGTGTTCATTGTTTACGTATAAAGAAAGGAGCAATGGGAGGTAACACTCTTAATTTATGTAAATAGGTTTTTCACAGTGAATTTACCGATGTTTCAAATTTTGGATGTATGTTCCTTCTGATAAGGCGTTTACCTGATTAATTTGGGGGGTTCTGAAATATAAACGTAGAACGGATTTTTTTTTTTCAATCGGATAGAGACTTTCGGTTTTATGAAAAAATTTTTAATTCGTAACAGATATTGGTTTTTGCACACATCACATCACTTCAGGCGAAATTGTTCATATTAAGAAACTAAATATCCGAATCCTTTTAAAAATAAGAAAAAGCTTAAATAAAGCATGACACTTGAAATTTAGGATGGGGGGGGGGGGGGGTAGAGTAAGAGGACGCTAGATTTTTTTTTTTTTTTTTAATCTCAGCACTTTTTAAGGTTTTTGCTGATAATTAAATATTACCATTATTTGAAACTTTTAGAAACATAATAAAACATGATGTTAAATATTTAAGAAAAAAGATGGCGCGTCAAATACCACTATTTTCTATTAGTAACTTTTGTAAAATTGTTAAATTCTTGTTGGAACTGTTTGAAACTTTGTGATAGTTTATAACACATGATAAAAATTGTAAAAAAAGTCCCATTACGAAAGGGAAAGAGGGGGGGGGTGCGAAGAAAATCAGGAAATATAACGGAAATTCTAGGTTGATCTAGTTGAAACTTTAAGATAGTTTATGACACATGATATAAATTTATAAAAATATGTTCCGCGTTTAATGCCACTATTGACGAATAGTGATTTTTGAACGATTTACATGAAAATGTAATCAGAATCAATTTATATCAGGGAATATCTGAATATAAATTTATATTAAATTCCGTTCATTAGTTCTTGAGATACAGCTATTCTAAAAATTTTAAAAAATGCAGCATAGCATAGCCATGTTGAGTGATTTACTTCAAAATAGAAACAACACCAACTCATCTCATGGACGAACTGAATCTGATGTCTGATGGAAATTCATGTATTAGTTAAGATAAAGCTAATGCGTAAATCATAAAAAATGCAAAACAGCAGCTCCACTTGATGAGCGATTTACACCAAAAACTAATCAGCATCAATTTAGATCAGAGACTACCTGAATGTAAATTTTTATTAAATTTCGTGCATTAGTTCTTCAGCCGCATCCCTACAGCTGGCGACAGCGTATACTGCCGAATGCCCTCTTTCTTTTCGAAAGAACTTCGAAGCGAACGATATTCAAATCGTAGCAAGCGTGCTGAGTATGCACCGCCGAATGTAATCCTCCTTTTCGAAAGAGCCTCGAAGCGAACGAATTTCCAACCATAACCCCACTGCCTAGGCCAGTCAGATAGCGGGCGAAGCCAGCAAGTTTTAACTAAGCCACGTTATATTTGTTTCTCATTTCAACACCAAGGAGTGCACTCTATTATTAACAAAACTGTATCTGAATGAAACTCCGTTAAACAACCTAATAGTAGATATGTTACTTGAGGTCGCGGTGCTTTAAAAGCTAGAATTTCCGTTATATTTCGCGATTTTGTTCGCATACACACCCTCTTTCACGCCGAAATGTGACTTTTTTTATAAATTTATATCAAATGCCATAAATTGTCAGTTTTAAAACTGTAAGTTTCATAAACTGTAAGTTTCAAAATGTTCCAACAAGAATATAACATTTTTACAAAAATTACTATTAGGAAATAGTGGTATTTCGATGCGGAATCTTTTTTCTTAAATATTTATCATCATGTTTTTTTCTCTTCGAGGTTCATTCGCTTCAACATACGCCCGTTGAAGATTTCGAGATTTTATATAAAACAAGGGGCCCGATAGCGGGCGAAGCCGGCTGATTTGAACTAAATCGCATCCAAATTCCAAATTCCACCACTTGGGTGCTTGTGTTATATTAATTCCACATTAGTCCGTTATATTAGTCGCTATATATTACGTAAGTACGTACGTACATAAGTATGTTCATACGTACGTACATAAGTATGTACATACGTACGTACATACATACACACGTACATGGTTACATACACACACACAGAATCTACGAGCACATTAGCTCTCAGGCTTTGATAGTATGTGAGCTAAAAGCGAGTCAAATTGCATCGGCCTAGGGTAAATTAGATCAAAACTAGAAAGTTGGCGCCGTGGCGATCGTTAGATTCAATAAAATCACGCCAAATTGAATTGGCCTAGTACAATCTAGTTCGGCCTAGGATAAACTAGTTCAAACCAATGAATAGCAGGCTAAACTAGTTCATCCTAATGACCGTTCGGCCAAACTAGTTTGGCCTAGGAAAATCTAGTTTATCCGATGGGACTTCGGATAGACTAGTTTGGCCTAGGAAAAACTAGTTTATCCGATGGGCGTTCGGATAGACTAGTTTGGCCTAGGAAAAACTAGTTTATCCTATGAGCATTAGGATAGACTAGTTTGGCCTAGGAAAAACTAGTCTATCCGATGGGCATTAGGATAGACTAGTTTGGACTAGGCCAATCTAGTTTGGCCTAAAATCGGGTTTGGCCTGTAACATATATAAAAAATCCACACAAAATACAGTTAAAGTTACAAAAACTGCATTACTATTTCAAAACAGCAGTTAAAGTAATATATCAAACAAATGCATTATCTTTTAAAATATTTCTTAACTATTATATACACCAAATAATGTAACATGTAATCGGAAACAAAAAATAAAAGAGAAAGTCTGCAGTTAAGGAAGTAGATTTCACGACATTGAAAATACACGATGTTACGTAATATTCAATGTTATCAGCAATAATGATCAGACAAAACATCTGAATTTACTTAAACTTTCATCAGTAATTTTAAATTTCTATGCCATTCTGTCATTAAACATCCGTTAAAGATCTAAATCAAACAACTATATTTTCTGAAAATATTCCCTTACATTTCATATTAAACAGCAGAAATTGAGAAAAGAATTATTTGGCATAGCGCTGGATATCAAAGGAGAAATAAAGAAGAGCCAAGAAAATTGAAAAATCAATATTATCTGTATAGTACCAAAAGTCTGATCAAACGATTCACAAAGTGATGATAAATTTTTGAACTTTTTTGTGAGTCATTTACGACTAAAGATAGGTAAAAATGAGGGGAAATGGAAGAAGGAAATTCGGAAAAGTTGAAAAAAATATCACATTAATGATTGTTACATAAGATAGAAGAGGGTAAGAACGAATTATTTTTCGAGATGTCTTGTATGGGGGCAGAAATGAGATTTTCTTTTGAATGTTTCAGGTAATTTCTGATTGGTTCCCTGTTATAGTTTTTTTTTCAGACTTTGGAATATGAGGATTTGCAATCATTCATGTGCAGTAGTATTAACTACTACTAATAATAATGAAATAATACTGACAAATACAATGAAAGTGTACTTACAGCTTTTTCTCAAAACATTTTGAAAATAAGGCTAACAAAACTACTCATATACGTTATACATTATCATCCAAATTTAACTGCAGAATTTTAGTTAAAAAAAATAAAATAAAATAAAATAAAATAAAATAAAATAAAAAATCGTATTTGGTGTGTACAGTAGAAAGTTTCCGAGATTTAGAGAGAAACACTTCTATTCCTCGTCAAATGAATTTTAAAAAGTGCTTGGCAGATGTGTGATTTAACTAATAAAAAATAAAGATAGCAATATTTAAAAATAAATACATATGTAATCAAACATGCAATGATCTCTGATATATAAAACAACACAAAATTGCAGTTAAAGTTAACAGATAAAGAAATTATTAAAGTTACTAAAAACTATTTTATTATTCAAAAATAATGATTAAAGCAATATTCAAGCAAATGCATTTTCTTTTAAAGTTTTCCTTAACTATTATACGTACCAAATAATGTAGCATGTATTCAAAAACAAAAAGTAAAAGAGAAAAATCTTATGTTAAGGAAGTACATTTCATGACATTTATAATACATGATGTTACGTAATATTCAATGTTATCGGTAATATTGATCAGACAAAACAGCTGAATTCACTTAAACTCTCATCAGCAATTTTGAATTTCTATGCCAGTCTACCATTAGCATCCGTTAAAGATCTAAATCAAACAACTATATTTTCTCTTAATATACTATTTCATTTCGTATCAAAACAGCAGAAATTGAGAAAAGAATTGTTTGGCGTAATGCCGGATATCAATGAAAGAATAAACAAGAAAGAAAAAATAATGTGTTAAGCATAGATAATGAGGCACTTTCCAACACATTCAGAATAATGTAACAAAACTGCACCGTTATAAAAGTAGAATATTATGCCTCAGTTCACCATATGGTAATGCATAATGCATTTCAAAACCAATTTTTAGCTGTTTCCATCTACAGCCGGAAAATTATCCGAGTTTTTTACCAGCCCTGCATGATAAAGAGATTTGCATCTATTAACAATGTGCATTCCAAAACTTATCTCATTTAAGAGATACATATATTTGAGTTGAAAATTCCCCTTCAGCAATTATCTCTTATAAGGGGATTTTCCTCCATATACAATAATGTAATAGAATTCTTTTGGATGTCCCTGTAAATTAAATAGTAATCGTACATACCAAACATGCTTTGATGAACCTAAATAAGCTTTATCAATTGCATGAAAATCCGAGTATATTTGCAGTAGTAAGAGCGTGGACAGACAAACTGAATGCATATTTCAATTTTATTGGAAAGTGCTAAAAAAAGCCTATAAAATGAGAAATCAATATTATCTGTACAGTATTTTCCTTAACTATTATAAGGTACCCTGGGGTAATAACGCCACGTTAAGGTTCTACCAATTTTCGCGGCTTAGTTTTAGATTGTATTTTTCAAACAAATATATGATCTGATACAGCAACTCATTGACTATCTATATAAAATAAAATAATTTAACAGCTATGTATTCATAAAATGTAATAGCGTTTTTTCTTGACCAATGCTATATGGCGTTAATACCCAACTATATGGGTAATAACGCCATGCAAACAAAACTATAAAATAAGATGGAATAATGGCATGTAGATTGCCCAATTCTAAAAATACAAACTCTACAGCTCTAGAAATTGACAAATTGCAATCTAAGCTATTGAAAATGTACAATTTTTTTGTGGCTCTGAAAGAAAAAAGAAAGGTGTGGTGGTGGCGGGGGGAGGAGGCAAAAGAATATCAGATTCTAAGCTACGTTTTGCTTAAAAATGACCATTTAAATAGAATTATTAGAAACATTGCACGGAATATTTGAATCAGTATTTATATTCCCCTGTATGCATTCTATGCGATAGAATATATTGATTTTTTTGTGAAAGTGAAAGAAAAAGGAGTGTGGGGGAGCTTCAACAGAATATAACACCCTGTGTCTCTCTTTGCTTAAAAAGTCCCGCTTAAATATGATTATAAGAAACATTGCATGGTTTTAATCATTGATAATGTAATATTTTAATCATGTGAAGTTTTATAATAGCTAGAGTTATATGTAATAAATATTTTTGTTAAACCTTAACTGCTGTTAGCGTCTCACATACCGCTGAGTGTTTCAGGTTTCAGAATTTAACTTGCAATTTTTTGTTTAACTATAGATACCGGGAAAATTTTGTTTCATTTGGAGTCCTATTACTATCTCTAGAGATTTTTGAATAGCTGAATTTTATTTATAATAGTCCTGTATATAAGGTTCAATACAAAAATAATATTCTAAAAGTTAATTTAACATTTTATTCATCGTTAGATTAAGCGGTCTGACAGGCCGCTCACAGTAAGTTATGCAACAATTTTTATCACAGCAGTTAAGGGTTAATACTATTATAGTAATGTAGTAAATAGTTTTTAACCCATAACCCCACACTAATGCGGATTCTCCAAACCTACAGTTAAATTGTCGACGTTTTAAAGAACATGCTTTAATAAATTTTTAATAAATTGAATAAAATTTTTGATTAAAAAATATTATCCCAAAGAGATCTCTTATTCAATTTTATACATAATTCATATGGTTATATATCATTATCTCTATATTAGCAACAAAATTAACCTTTAACTGCTGTTAGCAATCTGACTGAACACTGTACCCCCTCCCTCCCCCCAAAAAGCGTTTAACTTGTATTTTCCAGTTTAACTATAGTTACAACTGAAATTCTCTTTCGTTTGGAGTTCTCGTAATATTATTAGAAATATTTGAATAGATTAAATTTAATTAGAATTAATTCTGTATAAAAAGTTTAGCGGAGGAACAGTATTCTATGATTTTTAATCATGGATCGAATTTTAATCTTTAACTAATGTCACCGGTCGCGTAGACTACTATTTTTCTTTTAATTTTTTAGTTTAACTTGTAATTTTCAGTTTAACTGCAAAGACTACCGAAATTTTGTTTCATTTGGAATTTTGTACTACCACCAGAGACTAAATACTAGGTGAATATTAAGTATAATACTCTTGTATAAAAAGTTTAGTACAAAAACACAACCCTATGAGTTATTCCCGTCTTTTATTCATCTTTCAATTTTGCGGTCTCACAAACCGCATCACATTCATACGTTGCAATTTCTGTCACATCAGTTAAAGGTTAAATTTATAAAGGTTTGAAAAACTGAACGCTGAGAAAGCGGACAGTTAAAATTTCGAACTCAATTGAACAATCCAGTGGAAATGTAATAGAAACCTGATTTTGAAGATGTTCGAAAGTGAATCTCGAAATCATTTTGATATAGTTTTATTTACAAGAGGTAAATTTTTTTTTTTACATTAATAAAAAAAATAATAATATAATAAAAAATAAAATATTTAAGTATTGGATATTATTTATAGTAAGTATTATTTTTAAGTATTGGGCACCCTCCCCCCCTTAATCTTACCATTTCAACAATGATGATAATGCTGTCCCATATTAATATATAAACCCCCTTCGGATATAGATCGGCCATTGTTGGGAATCAACCGGGGTAATAACGCCAATCCCTGGCGTTATTACCCCGGAATACTTATTGCGCAGTAAATCCTAAACTACAAATTATCTCGAGAAGATATCCAAAATTTTCTACAACAATTTGAAAGTACATGAAATACACTACAAATTTATGTAATAAACAAAGTATTTCCAGATAAAAAATATAGTCTTCACACCAAAAACCTTATCTCGCAAATTTTAGATCAAGCGTTAATTTTAGTTGCTTGTAAAAACAATAAGACCTAAAATGAAACAAATTAACTTGAAACTGTTTTTTGCGATTTATATGACTCAAAACCCTTCTACGCAGAGCACATGGGTGTCATTTACCTGATTATTTTATAATTATGCAAAATATAAGCACTTGCTGTTATTACCCCGCCTGGCGTTATTACCTTAGGGTACCTTATATACCAAATAATGTAACATGCAATCGGAAGCAAAAAATAAAAGAGAAAATCTGAAGTTAAGGAAGTACATTTCACGACATTTATAATACACGATGCTATGTAATATTTAGTGTTATCGGCAATACTGATCGGATAAAACAGCTGACATTATTTAAACTCTCATCAGTAATTTTAAATTTCTATGACTTTCTATCATTAAATATCCGTTAAAGATCTAAATCAAACAATACATTTTTTCTTAATATTCTATTTCATTTAGTATCAAACAGCAGAAATTGAGAAAAGAATTGTTTGGCGTAGCGTTGATAATATCAATGGCGAAATAAAGAAAAGCCTGGAAATTGAAAAATCAACATTATCTGTATAGTATCAAAAGTCCGATCAAACGATTCACAAAGTAATGATAAATTGTTGAACTTCTTTGTGAATCATTTATGACTTAAGATAGGTAAAAATGGGAAAAAAGGGAATTGGGAAACAGGGGAAAGTTGAAAAAAGTATTGCATTAATGATTGATACGCAGTACAGAAGTGGGTAAGAACGAATTATTTTACGAGGTGTCTTGAATCTTGAATGAAAGCAAGAATGAGATTTTCTTTTGAATGTTTCAGGTAATTTCAGGTTGGTTCCCTGTTATTTTTTTTTATCAGACTTTATATAAGGAGGATTTGCAATCATTCATGTACATTAATATGAATTAATAATAATAATAATAATAAAATATGACCGACAATTACAAGGAAGGCTTCCATAAAGCTCTTTTTCAAAACATTTTAATAAGGCTAACAAAGCTACTTTTATATGTTATAAAGTATCAGTAAAATTTAGGTGCGGAATGTTTAGTAGAAAATTTGTTAAAAAAAATTACATTTTTTGTATTGGCTTAAAAAGTCGAAAGTTTCCGCGATTTAAGCGAGTAACATTTCTTCCTCACCAAATGTGATTTTAAAATTGCTTGCTGAATGATTTATTTCTGTAAGTTTGTATGATTTATGCATTTTTTTTTATTTCTACCAGGTTATATAAATTATGCAAATTTGTTATTTTTTTAAGCTTTCATAATTTATAGGAATTTGTTATTGCTATAAGTTTATTTAATTTATGCAAATTTAATATCCCTGGTATTGTTATCTTTGACACTAACCATACCGAAGTTACAATGACTCTGTTACATAAATATTACTTTGAGTTTGAAAAAAATTTAATTAACTTTTACTGTAAAGCTTACATTACAATTATTAAATTTCATTACATATATCTATAGATAAATTTAAATGAGAAATCTGTAATAATAAAAATGCATTCATTTAACTTAAAGTTACTTAAAATAGTTCAGGACGAATAGTAGAAAAAGATTTTCCTTAAAAAAAATCATAACGTTTTTTGAGAAATTCTTACACCGTTGCCAACTGGCAATAAATCTAAAAAAAAAACATTAATTTTTTTTAACGCTATATCGATGTTCCGCAGGAAATAATTTCTCAAACCTGAAATTAAATCCTGAATAAAAATTTTGAGTACGCGCCTATGGAGACCTTCTTTGTTAGTCAGTGAAAATGAAAATCACATCAATATAAAATTATTTATTTTTCACATACATTAACTCACAATTTTTTAATTCATTATGCAGAATTTCCTTGCTACTCTGTTTTTTTTCTCCCTCGGCGTTTTTATATAAATGTTAATGAAACTTTATTACATATTGTCTGAATGTTTAATGCCTAACTGAAACACAACGATATCTGATCTTGAAATAATCCTTTGCGTTATCAGTGATTAAAGGTAACCAACATGACAAGGATGTTTAAAAAGAAGCATAATACAATGAAAAGCTAGACTGCTTCTACTTGCATTTGTCTAAAATCACGTGTGTTATACGTCAATTAATTACAGTCGAATTTTGCTTTCCCATGCATGTTTTATATACCTTCTTTAAAAAGTCCGATTATCCGTAAAATTTGAAAATTTTTATTACTACACTGTAAAAAAATTATAAAGGTTACTAAACTTTTTTAGGAACTGCGATTCTTGGAAGTTTTTATTCAACGGTAACAACAAAAATCAAGTAATAGATTCTATTTCATGAATTTTTGCTGTTACCGTTACATAAACATTTCTAGGAATCCCAGTTTTCTAGAATAAATTTAATAACTTTAGAATTTTTTTTTTTTTTTTTTTTTTTTACAGTGTAGAAATTGGAAAGCAAATATGTGGCATAATGCTGCATATAAAGAAAGAAAGAAAGAAAATGGCATTGAAATTGTAAAATAAATAACATCTACAAGGTAAAAAAAAAAAAAAGAAAGTTTAGTCAAGCAATTCATAGATTAATGATAAAATATTAATTTTTTTTTTTCAAATCTGATGGATGAAAATGATAAAAATGAAGAAAATTATAGTAAGAAATATAGGTTTTGTTGAAAGTAGTTGCGTTAAAGATTGATCCGCGGCATAGGTGAACTTTAGTCAGATTATATAACTAAGAACCTTTACAGGATCAAAATTACTCTATAAGAGAGCGAACCAAAAAATGGCATAGACATGAATCCCTGACCGAAAAGTACCCTCTGAGACTAGCGAAACCACAGACAATGAAAACAGCCACAAAAATTTGGTGACAATTAATAAAATAAAAATCACGAAGATAGCACTAGCACTAGAAAAGTGGTAAAAATAAAACAAAGTTTAACGTCATTCACACTATAATGACAGGTGACTGAAAAATGGCAATATAAACAAGAAAAAGTTTACAAACTTTAAAAAATACTCTGATTATGTGCGAAGTTTGAACACGATGAGATACAGACATTCAGGGAAGATATGTGTGAAGTAGAATTGAATATATAAAAAAGAAAAAGTAAAAAACTTCCAAATTGGAAAATCAATATTATCCACACAGTACGACGATGAAACGATTCACAAAGGGAAGATAAAAGCTTGAACCTTTTTGTGAATCATTTATGAGTGAAGAAAGGTATGGAGGAAATAGAAGAAAGAAATTAAGGTTTGCTGAAAAGAATCGCATTAAAGATTGTCACGCGGTATAGACGAGGAAAAGATCACAACATTTTACTATTTTGAAAAATGCCCTGAATGAGGTTTGAGATCATCATTTTTCTGAATCTTTCAAGAAATTTTTGGATATTTCTGGGTTTTATACACACTGTAAAACACACTGTATTTGAAATTTATCCAATTACATTCAAACAAGTTCATTAATATCATGACCAGATTTTTTTTCCACTTGTAAAAATGAATATTACTCCAATCTAACGATTTTTTTCTCAAGTACGAGGATGGTTCAATAATCATTGTCTCTAGTATGTATAAAACATTTGTGCTGCGATAGTTAGTTTTGAATATCGAAGCCTAATGTATTAGATGTCTATATGCTCAATTTCAGAACATAGCTGCTGCTATCTATCTATGTATATTTCTTTTACGTCTTCGCAAAATGAGGAAATTATATGTTAAAACTGTTGTTAGCTTTCGTTTTTTCAAAAACTAAAACAAAATCACTTCACCTTTTTTTATTCACGTATAAAAACATTTCATATTTATTTACTTAGAAGGTGTCACAAATAAAAATTAAATTAAAGAGTTGACATGTTTCGGTTCATTAATAAGAACCGTATTCATAACATATAAAATCAGTAGAAAATTAAATGACACTGGATATAAATATAATTTAAAAATCAAAACAAAACATTGCGCCCGCTATGATCGTGAATATAGCCATTGCCAACACGGCATATAAATATAATAAATTTTGACCATATATTAAATTTAAAAAGTATAAAATTAAAATTAAAAAAGTAGAAAAACTAAATGACTCTGGATATAAAGGTAATTTAAAACCCCCAAAACATAAAATATTGCGCCCTCTATGATCATGAATAGCCAATGCCATCGCGGTTCCTCCTATTAGACTCATCCTTTAAATATTTATTAAGTAATTCTAACCACAAACTCGGAATGTCATAAGAATAAGAATCATTACAAACTCTATCCCTCCTAGAATATATCTCTATGGATTCACGGATGATTAATTTTCGGAATAAACTGGAAATGAACACTAATCTACTATCTTTAAAACAAATTTTAACCCCCCTCTTTAAAAACAATCTTGATAACGCAGTCTTATCCCTACCAAATTTTATGTCACATTCATGCTCTTTCTTTCTAACCCCAAACTTTCTACCTGTCATACCGATATAAAAATTAATATCCCCCTCTTCATTCTCATATGGAATTTCATATACCCCTGCTAGATCATCTTGTGGAACCGGATCAAAAGCTCTGTATAGAAGATGTTTTAACTTAGGAGGTGGCTTAGCAATTAATTAATTGCTTAATATGAAATTCCATATGAGAATGAAGAGGGGGATATTAATTTTTATATCGGTATGACAGGTAGAAAGTTTGGGGTTAGAAAGAAAGAGCATGAATGTGACATAAAATTTGGTAGGGATAAGACTGCGTTATCAAGATTGTTTTTAAAGAGGGGGGTTAAAATTTGTTTTAAAGATAGTAGATTAGTGTTCATTTCCAGTTTATTCCGAAAATTAATCATCCGTGAATCCATAGAGATATATTCTAGGAGGGATAGAGTTTGCAATGATTCTTATTCTTATGACATTCCGAGTTTGTGGTTAGAATTACTTAATAAATATTTAAAGGATGAGTCTAATAGGAGGTACCGCGATGGCATTGGCTATTCACGATCATAGAGGGCGCAATATTTTATGTTTTGGGGGTTTTAAATTACCTTTATATCCAGAGTCATTTAGTTTTTCTACTTTTTTAATTTTAATTTTATACTTTTTAAATTTAATATATGGTCAAAATTTATTATATTTATATGCCGTGTTGGCAATGGCTATATTCACGATCATAGCGGGCGCAATGTTTTGTTTTGATTTTTAAATTATATTTATATCCAGTGTCATTTAATTTTCTACTGATTTTATATGTTATGAATACGGTTCTTATTAATGAACCGAAACATGTCAACTCTTTAATTTAATGTTTATTTGTGACACCTTCTAAGTAAATAAATATGAAATGTTTTTATACGTGAGGAAATTATAGATTGCCATTTGACAACATCCGTAACAACGATTCTCAGTGGTTAATTTACTGTCACATGACCCGGCCTATTTAACAAATCAACATTCAGAGAGTATCTCTTTTTAAACGCATATCGTTTTGTCGATGTATGAAGAGCAGTGTGATTGGTTCATTTTACTGTGACGTATGTATTCAGCGAATCTTTTTTTGATGCTAAGACTATCTTTTAGACACAGAAGAAGATGTTTTGTTTACATTTCCTTAGCATACTCATAGTATTTTTTTAAAGAGTTTTAAATGAATGCATGTCGCGCTATGCAGTATTATATGTGAAAAAAATTCATTTGCATTTTTAACGAAATTTTCGGTTACATTTTTATGTATTATAAATATTTTTAAAACTATTTTTAATATCTTTTAAATGTCTCATTATATCAGTTACCTGTAGAAAGAGTGTTAAATAACGAATGACATATTTTTTCCCATCTTTTACAAAACTGTTGGAAATTCAATATTTTAGCAAAATTTTTTTTTCCCAATTGATTAAAATCTTTGTACCGTGCATAAAATTAAGCTAAATATATTTTTTCATTATATTATACGAGAATAGCAAAATAAAATTTACTTTTCAAATAAAACTTTTAAATTCCTGTAAGAAATTATGCTTTTAAAGATTACAGAAAATAAATCTTAACTTTCACTCACACTTCTTGAAAAAGAAAAAAGAAGAAAAGATATTTATTAGTTTTCATTGTTCAGAGTCACAATACGATATTTTAATTAAAATACAGTTTTTTGTAGACTGAAAAGATTTTACATGAAATAAAATCACGATAGAAATAATCCTTTTTCTTTTCTTAGTTTATAAAGATCAATGATATATTTTTCAAAAAAAAAAAAAAAAAATAAATAAATAAATAAAAATAAAAAAAAAATAAAAAAATGTCGGTTGTCTGAAAAGAAAGAAAAAAATCTTTTAGACGCTTTTATAAGATGAAACTTACTTATTATTGCACGTACTGACAAATCATCTTTAAAGATATCTTTTAAAAAAGAGAGAGAGGGGATTTTTTAAACGAATTATTTTTCATCATTAAGTATTCATTTAAATGATATTTTTTATTGTATTAGTCACTTTAAACATAAATATCACTTTAGAACTATTTTAAGGTAGTGTAATAAAATGTACTTTGTATAACAATATTTTTTTATAATTGAAATAAAATTAGATCTCTCTATCCCAACACCCAGTTTTCCCTCCACTCCACTTATCACGTCAGTTTTTCAAAGTCCCGATTTTCCGTATACGATTCTAATATAAATAAACTCCGGATTTAACATCGTTGTATAATTTTCAATTCCGGATATCCCGACAGTTTAAGAAAATCGTCCATTTTTCATAATCTATCTTACAAGCACAGAAGTTAAGCGTTAAGTAAAATAGTTTTCCAAACTTTTCTCAGAAGTGTCTGAAATACCATTAGACATAAAGGAGAAACATTTTCCTAATCATTTATCCGATTAAAAAAACCTACACACTATGAATGACAGTATCAGTGGATGAGAGATTTTTTCTTCCGCGTTCTCCATCCACCAATCCACGATTACTCACCTACTACGTTTCACACTAAGAGTTTCACACCTATTGTGTTTCACACTAATACGTATTCACTTAGGAGATGTTAAACGTTTCATTTCACACTTTATACGCACTATTTTAAACTGCTTGTAGCAAAGAGGCAAAAAAGTCTAAGACAGTTTATAACTGTTTCAAAAATGCTGGTTTCACCTAAGTTCCACAAATATCGAGCGTATGAAAGGTAATGAAGACGACATCCCTCTTCCAATATTGTTTAAAGAGATGTTAGATAGTGAAATAGAAATAACGGAGAATGTTCAAATTAACATCGATTTTGATGAAGATGTAACCACCTCATTAGATACAATGATTTCTGAAATTGAAAAACAGAAAAAGACAGAAATTTCTTCAGACCTGGAGATCGAAAGTGATAGGGAGCTAGAATAAAATAAGCCTCCAACTACAACGAAGCATTGCATTGTAATGAAACGACCAGAAATTATCTAACATCAATTTCTGAAACAACGGATATTGTTCAAAATTTATTGTTAGAAAAATTGTAGGAAGCGCATCTAGGGCGCAAACATTAACTCATCAATATTTCATGCAACGATAGAAAAGGAAGTATCGAGAATCTGATTTTCGTTCTTTTCAATTTCGTTTTTGCGATTATTTTGTTCAATAACAATGTTTTATTGCTTAAAAATGCAAGAACGATTGAGAACTTAAAATTGTCTTAAATTAATTAAAAATACAGCTATTTATAAATACATTTTTCTAACTCCGGTTACCAACACACTTTGGTTATGACGACACTTTTTTCTGGTCCTGAGAGTATCGGGATAACAAGGTTTGACTATATATACATATATATATAGTAAGTAAATAATGAACGTTAGAAAAATATCCTCAACAAGATAAATCAGTGAACTCAAAAGTTTCATTTACCGTTGCATAAGATGCATGAGATAAAAAAAACGTCGTGAAAACATCTCGGGTGGAAAAAAGAAAATCATAAAAAAAATAAAATATGCTTGGAGATGTTTGAAAATAGAAAAAAAAATCCATTGTTTTAATGTTCAGATGAAGCATAAACACTCTACGTATTTTTTTAAAATTGTTTTCGCAAATATACAGGTTGTGTATTATGTCATAAGAGTAATTGAATTACCGGCTTTATTTTTGCCCCTACCAACATTAGATGCTGTTTAATATCAAAGTCCAATTATTTGTAGCAATAAAATACGTGAATATAAGTAGACGGAATGTAAAATCCTACAAATATATATGTATATATGTTTGTTGTATGTGTACGTGTATAATAAAAAACTTCTGCATGGATACAAAAAAATTTAGTCCATTCGGCTCTCCGAACAAGTAAGTTAACTCTAAGTCAAATCCATCAATTCTAAGTCATTTCAATATCTTGGGAAAAAACATCCTGTAAAACTTTCATTATTAGCTGCCTGGTTCAAAATATTAATATAAACTACATACTACAGACCAAAGCACATTTTGAGTATAATAAAAGTCTTGACTAGAAAAAAAGAGATAATAAAAATAAATAAATAAATAAATAAATAATAAAAATAATAATAATAAAAGAGTATGACATATATTCCTCTAAAAGGAAAAAAATCATAGTTTGTGTTATTTAAAGTTTGTTAAATGATGCTTAAATTTTAGTAGATTTATTGATATATATCTTTTATAATTCAGAGAAGATGTTTATACTTGGCTCATGCTGAGAAAGTAAATTTAACAATCTATTTAAAATACATTTTTCTAACTAAATAAAATCCTTTTACATTGAAAAAAAAAAAAAAAAAAAAAAACAATAAGCCTTTTGTCAAGATATGAGTGCTCCTATAATCTTACCTTTTGCAAAACAAGAAAAAAAAATAAAAAAAATTAACGCTTAAATTCCTCTGTAAAAAGCTATTCTTTTAAAAGATTTTAAGGAATGAAGTTTATTATCTGTTAGATGCATTGATCAATTTTGTTGAAAGGAATGGGTAAACATACATTGATGTCTACTGCTCAAATAGGAAAGTCAGTATTTTATTTAAAATACTTTTTGACTTATTTTTGATAGAATAAAAAAAAAAAAAAAAAAAAAAAAAAAAAAAAAAAAAAAAACATTACATCAAGCTAAGACTACTATTTCCATATACTACCATTTCCAAGACGTAAATATTCCTAGATATAAAGGCTCTTTATTTTTTTTTGTTCAAAACAAGAAAAAATTTTCAAAAAAAGTCTTATATTTCGCTGTAAAATAAAAAATAACAATAAAAAAGATATCAATAATAATTTAAATAATTGTAACAACCATTTGGAAAATGATTTTTTTAAAGACTTGTTAATAAATTCTAAATAAAAAAGTGTTTTTTGCAATTAATGGGTTCAACATTAGATAAGTTCCTTTTTTTCTAATCGTCGCACATTTCGTAATTGGGGGTGGGGTGGGAGGGGGGGGGGGGGCTCGATAATCAGACTTCATTTTTTGCTTTCTAAAGGCGATCTTTTATACGGAATCTTTCTTTGTATTCGGTATTTTTATATAAGATAATTTGCGTTTACCCATATTTTAACTCTTTTACTTTCTTCTTTATTAACAACGGCATTTCAATTTCCCATTCAAAAGAAAAAAAAAATCTAAATGCAAAGAATTTTATAAAATAAGTAAATAAATAGATAAATTAAATGTGGATATCAATTGCCCAAAGCAAAATGTTTGAAAGTTTCTCATTGAGTTAATAAAGATCAGACAAAATATCATTTTTATGTTGATCAAAAATGTGGCTTGCCTAATACTAAGTCATATATTATATACGCCATGGATTAAACTTTAGTATTCCTGAGCCAATCATATATACACTGGCTTACAGAAGTTAAGGTACAACTAGTTTTTTGCGTCTAATTTGCAAATGAATAAATATAGAAACAGCAAATTAGGAGGAAATGTGTGCTAAATTGTTATTCATAAAATACGACAAATAAATTTACTTACGTTAAATGCATAAATGAAATTAAAACAAAAAAGCACTCATGGTGGAAAATTCTAGTCTTGGAGAAATGTGGAAAATGTGAATCTTGAAAATTGTGGTAGAAACATTAAAAAACTGGTTCTAATACGGAATATATCCACCGCGGATTTGAATACATTGATGGTATCGACTTTCCATACTCTTAATTAAATTGTCGGACACCGAAATAGGTAACGATAACCATACATGGAGTAAGCCTTGTTCCAGCTCATTTAATGCCTCGGAAGAGGATTTAAAGCCTTAACCTGTATTCCAAGATAATCCCAAAAATGTTCTATTGCATTTAAGTCTTGAGAGTGTGCTTGCCATTCCATTCTCTCCAAACTGTGATCCTCAAGATAATCCTCAACAACCACATCTCGGTATGGTCTTGCATTATCATCCATTAGAATGAAACCATTGCCATTAGCACCGGCATATAGGCGAACATATGAATTAAGGATCTCATCCTGATATCTCGCATCAGTCAGAGTTCCTTCATGGAACACATGCAGGTCAGTGTGGCCTTCGAGTGAGATCCCTGCCCAAACCATGATTCCACCGTCTCTGTCCTGTGTGTTTCAACAGTGCTTGATTGATGGTATCGAGTGTATTATTTTCTCCAGATCAGAAGATGTCCTGAATCGCTCTCCTGTGTGAATCTGGACTCGTCGGTGAAGAGTACAGAAGTCCACTGCTGTGTGGTCCAGGAAAGATTTTCTCTTGCCCAACATAAGCAGCCCCTTCTCAGTCGTCTGTTGAGGGGGGGGGGGCACACAACTGGTCACCTTACATAGATACATGCATTGTTAAGACGTCTTTGCAACGTTGTATTGGGGATTCTTCTCGTTGATTCTGCAAAGTATTCAGCAATGAGTTGCGGCACAGTAGTGCGTCTCCTTCTTCGGACCGAAAGAGCTAGAAACCGGTCTTTCGCAAGTGTTGTAACACGTGGGCGAACTAGGAATGTCTTCTGGACACAGAATCTTCAGATTCATATTGATCCCAGAGTCGTTGGACTACACATTGAACCGACACATTGCGAGACACATTGAGCCTTCTAGCAGTATCGGCCTGTGACAACCCCATTTCCATCAATACTATCGCCCCGTGACCTTAATGAATTGGGCAAATGACTTCTTCTTGACATTTCTAGATTGTACTAGTTGTTGTGAACAAAACTGAGAACAATAGTTCAAATGCAATATAACTTACACGTGAAAATACGAAAGCTTCGTAATTACTTATTTTCTCTCATTCACAAACACCTATTCTTTTCTATTAAATAATATGGTAGCTGTAATTTTTGCGTATTTTTTTTAAAGCTTATTATTGTCATTGATATAAACTATGAAGTTTGATCTGACTGCCATTTTGTTTTCTGGTGAGTTTCGAAAAACATGTTGTACCTTAGCTTTTGGAGGCCAGTATATATAAAAATAAATAAATAAATAAAATGCGGACACCACAAGGTCTATTCGCGACCGAGAAGAACAACGTTTTTCCAAACGGTTAAAAAAAATACCTTTTAAAAATGCTATATAAAATGAAGGTTAACTTTTATTCGATGCATCAGTTATATTTTTGAAAGGGGGGGGGGACACATTTATTGATTCCTCCTATTCAGAAAGAAAATTCAATATTTTATTTAAAACAAATCTTTCTTATGAAATGAAAATCTTTAGGTTACATCAACCCAAACATAAATACTCCTATATCGAAGACAAAAATTATCATAATCTTACTTTCTGTAGAACGATAGAAAAGACATTTCAAAATAAGGTTTATGTTTCTCTGGAAAACAAAAATAATCCTTTTAAAAGATTTCATGAAATGTAGTTTAATCTATTTTAGACGTTTTGATTAATCTTTTTAAAAGAGGGAGCGAGGTGAGACATTTATTAATATCTCCTACACAGAAAGATATTTGAATGTTGTATTTAAAACACATTTTTCTAATGGACTGAAAACTTTTGCTTTACACTGAGACAAAATATATGAGTAAATATTCCCACTTCCAAAATGTAGAGATGCTTTATAATTCTTTATGAAAACAAAAGGTTTTTTTCATGTAAATCTTATTATTATTATTATTATTTTTTTTTTTTTTTTTTTTTTTTTACGTAAAACAGCTATTATTTTAAAAGACTATGTGGAAAGAAGATATATTTACTGATTTGTTAGATATATTAACTGATCTTTTTCAAAAAGTTAAAAAAGAAACATTTGTTGATTTCTTCTGCAGAGAAATAAAATTTAGTATTTTATTTAAATTAAATCTTTGTAATGAAATAAAAAACTTTCCATTGCATCAATCCAAGACATAAATGCTCCCATTTCCAAGAGATAAATACTTAAAGATACAAATGCTTCTAATCTCACTTTATGCAAAACAAGAAAAAGAAATTTCGACAGAAGGTTTAAATTTATCCATAAAAAATATTCTTTTAAAAAGATTTCATGAAACGAAACCTATTTTCTGTTACATGTATGATTAATCTTCTTACAAAATAAAAAAATAATCTTTTTTAAAATTTGTTTTCTTTAGAAATAAAATTTAACACGTTCGCTTCTGCTCACTTTAAAACGCGTGATATGGCGCCAACGTTAAGGGGCCACTCACGTGCCAGCGCGTGATGTGAGGTGATGTCCAATAGCCAGTCACGCGCTAGAGCGGGAAAAACTTTCGCTGATTCTTTGTTATAAAAAGTAAATCCGCTTCTGGGAAAAACCCACTTCTACAGTGCGGCATTGACTATCATAACATCTTTACGTAAGCAGCAGCGAGCGAGTTAAATTATTTTTTTTTCTAATAGATTAAAAATATTTTATATTACGGCATAAAAACTTTTTGATACTTTAAAGTGAATAAAACATTTTTTGAATACCTATTTATTTATTCGTTAAAAAAATCTTCTTTAGAAGAAAAAATCTTTTTTAAAATTAGAAGATTTCGTAATTTGAATTTTAACTTTTATTAGATGCATTGATAAAATTTCATGAGAGGAGTGTGAAGAAGAGGAAAATGTGACCAATTTTCAAAAATAGTTACATTTTCTCACTTAATATTTATTAAAATAACATTGTTTTACAGTAGAATTGATAATATCATTTAACAGTTTTAAAATGTAAACAATTTGAAAACGTATTGAAAATTCAATATTTTACCTAAAATACATTTTACTAACAGATTAAAAAATTTCACATTATAACAAGAAACTATGTATTTTTTTTTTTTTCATATTTTCAGAGAAATAAAAAGTGTTTTCCGGTTACTTTATTTGTCATTTTAAAATTATATTTTAGATTTGATAAATTGAAGTTTAACGTCTATTATATGTATTGGTTAAATTTCATGAAAAAAAAAAATGAAAAAGAGAAAGAAAAGTTAAGAAATTTTTAAAATAATTAATACTTTATTATTAAATATTCATTTAATTTTTTTCAGATAAAGTTTTGAATTTTCTTTAAAAAGTTAACCTTTTAAATGATTTCTTGAAATGAAACTTAATTTTTGTCACATGTTTACATGTTTTCTCACATTCACCTTGTTAAAAGAGAAAAAAAAATAGAAAGGGAAAGTTGTTTATTTTTTTAGGTTCTATGCAATAATTCAATACTTTGTCTGAAATAGACGTTTTTAGCTCACAGGCTATCATAGCCTGAGAGCTTATGTGCCCGCCCGTTCTGTATGTATGTGCGTATGTGCGTAACGCGATAACTCATGATAAAAATATCGGATCCACTTGAAATTTTGTATATAGGTATATCCTGACAAGGCGCTTCCCTGATTAGTTTTTGGAGTTCATTCGATATGTATAAGAGGGGGAACGGGGGGCTCATGGACCCCGTTAGTTGATATAAATGGGATTTTCATGCAGAATTAAGTTTTCAAAATTTAGATTAGGATCATTCTGATGAGGCGATTCCGTGACTGTTATTAGGTGTTCATTGAATAAGTATAAATAGGGGGAACAGGGGTTCTAATCCCCCCCCCCCGTTAGTTGATATAAATGGGATTTTCATGCAGAATTAAGTTTTCGTTCAAAATTTAGATTAGGATCATTCTGATGAGGCGATTCCGTGACTGTTATTAGGTGTTCATTGAATAAGTATAAAAAGGGGGAACAGGGGTTCTAATCCCCCCCCCGTTAGTTGATATAAATGGGATTTTCATGCAGAATTAAGTTTTGGTTCAAAATTTAGATTAGGATCATTCTGATGAGGCGATTCCGTGACTGTTATTAGGTGTTCATTAAATAAGTATAAATAGGGGGAACAGGGGTTCTAATGCCCCCCCCCCCGTTAGTTGATATAAATGGGATTTTCATGCAGAATTAAGTTTTCGTTCAAAATTTAGATTAGGATCATTCTGATGAGGCGATTCCGTGACTGTTATTAGGTGTTCATTGAATAAGTATAAATAGGGGGAACAGGGGTTCTAATGCCCCCCCCCCGTTAGTTGATATAAATGGGATTTTCATGCAGAATTAAGTTTTCGTTCAAAATTTAGATTAGGATCATTCTGATGAGGCGATTCCGTGACTGCTATTAAGTGTTCATTGAATAAGTATAAATAGGGGCAACAGGGGTTCTAATGCCCCCCCCTCTTAATGCCCTCTTAATTTATATAAATAGGTTTTTCAAGCAGAATTTTCAGATTTCGTTCAAATCTCTGAATAGTTTTGGAAGTTTAATGGTTAAGTATAAAAGAAGGGGATAACTCCTTTTAAATTATATAAATGCTAAATGGGTTTTTATTAAGAATTATCTAATTTGCTCTGAATTTTGGATATAGATTTTTTATATGATAAAGCATGTCTTTGATAGTATAGGAGATTCAATGATTAAGTATAAAAAAAAGAGGAAAGGGGAGAGCTGTTTCCCCTTCTTAATTTTTTTTTCGTACGGAATTAACCCTTGAAAATATAAGGCTTTAATGTACAATTAGTATTTGTAGCCTGTGAGCTCAATGCCATCAGTTTAACTGGGCAGTATTCTTTTTATATTTTAAACTGTTTTTCGCTGCATGAAATCGAATTTACATTTCGCAATCGCTGTTACACTTAAAGAACGAAAAATTTTTTTTTAAATGAAAAATTAGTTTTCTGCAAGAAATTAAATCTATAACTTCTTTAAAATATTTAGTAAATTGAATTTTTATTGTTTATCCATGTATTCCTAATATGTTACAGGCTCAGCCTGAAATCACCGTGCCTTTGATATTAATGCAAGGCCTAAAAAAACTGGGGTTTTTTTTTCTTTTTTTCAGATAAAATTTTAAAATTTCTTAAAAAAATCAATTTTTTTAAAATTTTTTTTTTAAAATGAAACATAACTTTTGTCGCATGTATTGATCCACCTTGTTAAAAATATAAATAAATAAGAAGAGAAAATTGTTGATTTTTTAAAGATCTGTGCAATAATTCAATACTTTGTCTAAAATAGGCGTTTTTATACTTTAAAAACATTTTTTATTACCTGAAATTACAATAAATACTCAGTTTTTTACACTTTAAATACGAAAAATTCTTTTTTAAATAAAAATTTTAATTCTGTATAAAAAATGAAATCTGTTTTTTTTTTTTTTTTTTTTTTTTAGTTTATTGAGAATGTGAAAATAAATCTTATTGTTTTCAAATAAAACTCTAAATTATCTTTAAAAGTCATCCTTTTAAAAGATTTCTTTAAATGAAACTTAACTTTTGTCGCATGTATTGATCCGTCTCGTTAAAAGAAAAAAAAAGTAGAGAGTGAAAGTTCTTGATTTTTTCGGTTCTATGCAATGATTCGACATTCTGTTTAAGCCCTTGAAGGGTGGTGGTTATAAAATATATACCACTTAATCTTAATTGAGAAACGTCACATCGACAACAGAATTTTGAAATGAAAATTTTAATTTCATCAAGTACGTGAAGAAAAGCGTTTATCTATTTTGAAATAACTTTGATTTTAAATTTTGGTGTCAATCAATGATTTCAGCATTTTAAGAGTAGAATTGCTTTGCCCCTCAAAGGGTTAAAATAAATGTTCTTATATTTTAAAAACGTTTTATATGGCATTAGATACCCACTCTTTTATACTTTAATAACGAAAAAGTCTTTTCAAAAGAAAATTTTCACTTTTCTGTCTTCACTTTTCTGTCTTCTTTTTCAATCTTCACTGTAAGAAATGAAATCTATAACTTGTTTAGAATACTTAATAAATTGAGATTTGATTTTTTTTTCATGTAGAGAATATATGAGACAGGTTCAACCTAGGAGTACAGCTCGTTAAATACAAATCTTGTAAGCTGACCCCCCCCCCCCCCCGTTTCCAAAAAAATGCCGACAGCCTGAGACCAAGGTGGCTGGATCTCTGTTTTTATACCTGTCCTCCAACTGCGGCTAATAATTAAAAATTAATTTGTTAACACTTCCCAGATACTGTTTGAGAAATAATAATGCATTATTAGAGCCTTAATGTACTTTGCAATCATTTAAAAAGCAGTTTGAAAGGAAAAAGAATTTCACAAATGTAACATATTCTTTTCTATTAAGTAAAATTCTACTAAGTAAAATATTCTTTTCTATTCTGAAGTTTTTGCACAGTTAGTGTTAGTAACATAAAACAAGATTGCGATTACCCTTTCTCTGTCCCCACTTTGTGTTTAAAGTATTTTTGAGTACATACTGGAAAATAGAACTCATTCATTTTTACCATAGTTACACAGTGAATGGCATAAAAAATAATAATAATGACTTTTGTGGACGATTGGATACAAATAAGAAATTTGACATTTCAAAATAATTTTAAATGCTTTGAAAATCCCGAAAAGCCATCCTGGCAAAGTATTTAACATTTATGGTTATTTCTGTGTAAAAAGATACAAAAGTTAAGGCAAACAACTTTTTGGGTCTAAGTTGCAAATGAATTAATGTAGAAACAACAAGTTTAGAAGAAACATACATTATACTATTATTTATTGAAAATAATACAGATATTTACATAAGTCAAACACAAGAATGATTTACAACAAAAAAATTGTTCTTTGGGGAAAAGTCCATTTTTGAAACAGAACATTACAGTGTAATGTCGTGAAATGTCATAGAAACATTATAAAAATGGATTCTAATAAAAAATGTGTCCACTGCAGATTTGAATGCATTGGCGGCATCGGATTTAATGCTGCCAATTAAGTTTTTGGGCCCCGAAATGGGAAACGAGGACCAGATACTTTGTTCTAGCTTATCTAAAGACCTTGAAGAAAGACTTAAATCAGCAACTTGTCCAAGATGTTTGCAAGTCCCAAAGATGTTCTATTGGATTCAGGTCTGAAGAGTGAGCTGGCCACTCTATTTGCTCGAAACAATGACTCCCAAAATAGTTCTCAACAACCATAACTCGGTGAAGTCGGGCATTATCAATCATCAGAATGAAATCGTTACTAATAGCACCGTCATATTGATCAAGAATCTCATTCCAATATCGCACACTAATGAGAATTACTATATGGAACATATGCAGTCTCAGCGTAATCATCGAGTAAGATCTCCGCTTAAACCATGATTCCACTACCTCTGTACCTGTGTATTTCAACTGGCAACAATGTTAGACTGATGATGTCTCGTGCGTTGTTTCCTCTACATCAGCAGACCAATTGAATTACTCTCCAATCTAGACTCGTCTATGAAGACTACAGAAGCCAATTGTTGCCTGGTCCAGGAAACGGCCTTTTTTGCAAAACACAAGCAAGCCCTTCCTTGTCGTCCGTACTGTTGGATATACAACTTCTCCTCTAGCATACAAATTTGCATTGTGAAGGTGCCTTCGCACTATAAAAGCGGAGATTCTTTTAATTGATGCTACAAAGTGGTCTGCATCGAGCTGCGACACAAAAGTATGTCTTTTCCTTCTGGCGGAAAGAGCTATAAAATGGTCTTCTACAGGTTTCGTAATCCGTGTTTGGCCTGGAAAATATCTTCTGGACGCAGAATCAGGACTGGAATCAGATTGATTGATCGATGGCCCACACTATTAAATTAATTGAGACTTTTAGCAGCATCAGTCTCTGACAACCGCATTTCCATCCATCTGACCTTAATGAAACATGCAAATAACTTCTAAACATTGCTAAATTCTACGGGCTATTGTCAACGGAACTGAAATCAACTGTTGACAATTAGCAAGACTTACACACAAAATCATGAAAGCTTGATATTTGTATATTTGTTTCTCATTCATACATGCGTGTTTTTTTTTTTTTTTCTATAAAATGAAGGATGTAGCTATTGTTTTTGCATAATTCTTTAAATTTCATTATTATCATTCATATAAACTATAAAGTTTCTTATATGGTGGGCTTCGAAAAACATGTTGTATTTTAACTTTTGAACGGCAGTGTATTTTTGAATGAGAAAAATAATCCATAAAATAATTCTTAAATATCATTAATAATTTTCTACT
Organism: Maratus speculifer; assembly: GCA_964019185.1. Taxonomy (NCBI): domain Eukaryota; kingdom Metazoa; phylum Arthropoda; class Arachnida; order Araneae; family Salticidae; genus Maratus; species Maratus speculifer. The sequence continues at coordinate 201,363,902 of OZ025301.1, forward strand.
GCGTATTTTTGTCATAATACGTTAGTCTTTTTGTAAAAAAAAAAAAAAAAAAAAAAATGGTGGTGATGGGCAATTTTAATACGTATTACATTTTATCCTTTTTTTTTTTTTTTTTTTTTTTTTTTTAGTGCATAGGTTACTTTAATACGATGAAAAAATTTCATTTTTTTAAAACATATTTGAAATTTAAGCATATTTATTTGAACATTTTGCTTTTCATCATGTCACAAAATAAATATTTTTTTCATATTTTATTTAGAAAAAAATCGTTTTAAAACAAAATATTCTATACAAATCTTTCCTTTTATTAAAAGATTTTATAAAATGGAGCTTAACTTTTGTCAGACATATAGATCATCTAGAAATAGAAAAAAATAGGGCAAGGTGGCATTAATTGACTGTTTTTTTGTAAGCAAAAAGCTACATTTTATTTCAAATAAATTTATCTAATTGATTCAAAAAATTTTATACTATGTTCAAATATGACATAGATAGTCCGAGTTTTATAGTTTTTTTAAATTATATTCTTTTAAAGTATTTCATAAAATCAAGCCTAATTTTTGTCAGATCTATTGTTTAATCTTCTAAATATATATATATATATATATATATATATATATATATATATATATATATATATATACAGGGTGAGTCATAAATATCGAAACAATAGGCTATCTCCTTAAATATTGCCCCTAGACCCATACTTCCAATTGCAAAGTTTGATCAAAAAAGGTAAATTTTTTGATAAGATAACTTGCAACTCCATGGGAGGTCTATTTTAAAAATTACGAAAATTAAATTTTTACACGATCCCCAGGGGATAAAACTTCCAATTAGAAAATTTTTCCTTATCCATTCCTGAATTGAACAAAAAAAATTTCATCTTGATATCTTCAAAATTCAGAGAGTTATGACAATTTTAATAAATCGTGAGGTTTCAAGGGATCAGACACAAATTGAAATGCGTGTAATTGAAGAAACAATGATGCTATAAGTTGTCCAGGAAACATTTACTTTATTTATTTAGAGTTCGAATTTGGAATGCTCTATTATGGTTAACCACATAATTTGTAAGCATTATCACATCACAAGCTTTCTTAATAAAATATTTTTTTTTCAAAAAATTTAGAGTAAATTGTCATAATTCAAAATACTATTTGTCGCGATGAATTTTTTTCGTTTGATTAAATGAAAAGGTCTAATATTCAATTTTGATTCAGCATTTAAATAATATTTTTTAAAAATAAAAGTATTTAAAATAGCAATTAAAAAAATATGCATTTTTTTGTAAACAAATCATTTTTTTAAAGTAAATTTTCTAAGGTGAAAACTTCTTTCGGCGCGTTGGGTATTTTTTTTTTTTTTTTTTTTTTTTTTTTTTTTGAGGTGTTAAATAACGATTGAATTCGCGGGACTATTACCACAACCGAAGGTTATTGACTTGTATCAGTTTAAAAATGAGAGATACTGAAATAAAAACATCTGATGCAGAAAAGTGCATTTAGTTTTAAACAAAGATGGGCTCCTAACGTTTAAATGCTTTTTAAAAGTTTCTAGGTGATTAACTCCGTCTTATATAGTTTCGATTGCAGATATTGTTTAAGTTTTGTCATTCTCGCCTTCTATAATTGCTATTTAAATGCGTCAGTTGATTTAAACTCATTTTTTTATCACGCCGATTTCAATTTTTTCCCTTGTTTTATCCCTGTCAACTTCATATTTTTCTTGTTAAAATTGCTATTACACGATGCGTAAAAGGTACCTCTAATTACGGGCCTCCAAACTGGTAGACGGTAGGAGCTGGGTTCGAACCCAATCGCGAAAGTCGGCTTAACGGTTCGAAGTTTTCCGTGGTTTTCTTTGAACCCTAGATTTCTTTGCGTAAATACGGGTTAGGTTCCCTTAAAAAGACCCTCACGGAGACACCCTTCCCCTCACAACCTATATCCCTATTGTAGATAATTGGCCGGCATTAAAAAAAAAAAAAAAAAAAAAAAAAAAAAAAAAAAAAATCATCCACTTTAAAACAAGAACAGGTGTTTAATGAATCTTTGGCATATTTAATTTAAACGTTTTAAGTTGAAATTATTCAATTAAATTTCTTATAAGATGTTTGGTTCGAATGCATTAAACCTTGATCAATTAAATACACTTATAACGAAATATTAGTGGGAGCTTAACATAAAAAAATACGAAATAGAAACGTTATACTCTTACCCTTTAACATTCGAATAAATTTTTTTTTTTTTTTTTTTTAAATGCCGTTTAGAATAAATAAACTACTCGGATGTAGCAATCGGAGGACTCTAACGATACGAAATTCCGTTCATTAGTACTTGATATCACTGAAATCGTGTAAATTATACAAAATTCATTATAACAGCGCCACCCGAAAGATGATTGAAACAAAAACGTAAACAAAACTAATTCATGTCAAGAAATAACTGAATCTGACTTTTTATGGAAATTCTTGCATTAGTTCTTAAGGTAGAACTATTGCAGAAATCGTAACAAATTCAGTGTTTCAGCGCCACACGTGGAGCTGTATACAACAAAATATAAACAGCATCAATTCATACCAATTTAGGAACTAACTGAATCTGAAGATTGATGATATTCCTTGCATTAATTCTGGAGATACAGCTATCGCGGAAATCGCACAAAAGCCTGTACAGTAGGGTCGCCCGTTAAGCGATTCACACCAAAAACTACTCATCACTAATTTATATCAAGGACTAAGTAAATATAATTTTTTATTAAATTCGCGGATTAGTTCTTGAGATAGCGCGCTCAAAAAATTATGTCGTATACAGAGATACAGGAGCAGTGACTCACAGACAGACATTTTGTAAAAAAATGTTTTTCGATATCTCTGAGCCCTAAAACGTGTGAATCCGTCGAAAACCGGAATTCAAAATTTTCATGAATCCAATACTTTTCTCTTGTAAAGATCGAAAACAGTAAAAATATGTTTAAAACAACATAAATTTTGAAGGTGAATAACAAAAACTAGATTTTTGAAAATATTTCTGTGTAATTTATTAAAATATACATTAACATTAAAATATATTCCATATAACTCAGTTAATAGAAGTGTCGCTATTACTATTTTTACTAAACTTATTGGCTGCGGCAATAAGTTTTAAAGACACGTTTAATGAGAGTTTAATTAATATCACTTAATTTAATAACACTTTTAATAAGTGTTTAATAAGACGGTCCGGCCAATGGTGTTTCACGAACGGAATATTTACTTTTATTATGTGTACTGAATACTCTTAATCATGAAAATATGCTTCCGAGTAAAAGTACATGTTTTTTATTGCTATTTTATATATATATATATACATATAAAATTATGTTCTTAACTATTTTTTTTAAATCTAGAAATCGTTTAAATAATGCGTAAAGTATTTCAGTTGTTGCAATTATTCAATGTTTTATTAACCCTTTATGTCTCGAGGGTACATTAAAATACGATTTAACTGACTTGTTATAAAATGCTTTTAATATATTGATTAGTAGGAATACAGTTTAGAGTGAACTATAGGTATTTTAGTTTTTGTTGCTGCAAAAGCATTATTAGATGCCTAAATCATAAACGAATGCCTTTGCTCATTTTAGACTTCTTTACGTTGAAAGATTGGGGGAGTTTAAATTCAAGAAAATATTTCTATATTTCTATTGTAAGGAATCGTTTATATATGCACATTTATTAATTTTACACAACAGTAAGAAGAATATTTTAAATAAAAGATTTGAGTAAAATTATAAATATTGCATTAAAACTTTAAAACTTCAAAATTAACTAATTAATTTTAATTAGCAAAATCCTTCTAAAACGAATTTAATGATTGTGCAAATTTTCTAATGCAGTTTCATTCTTAACTTGACATATAAAGGTTTAAGGAGGGATTTTATTATTATTAAACGTACGTACTTGTAAAATGAAAAAAAAAAAAATCTTTTTGCATTATAGATAAATACATATAAAAAATACTTTTAATACGTCGTGCATAATACATACGAAAAAACTTTACATTTTGTGTTAAAGCCTACACAATAAAGCTTTTAAATCGTTTCTCTGTTGGAAACTTTTTCATTATATAGACAATCGATCACTTTTTTTGAAAAAGGAAAGAAATAATGCATTCATTGATTTTTCTTAAACTCTCTTCAAAGTGAAAATTTAAAGTATAATATAGAAATATAATTATCTTATACAATAAAAATGTTTCAAGTAACTCTAAAAGATAATATAAATACTCTCATTCTATGCTTTACAAAGATGAAAATATTATCTTATTTAAATTCAACCTAAAGTGAAAAAAAAAAAAAAAAAAAAAAAAAAAAAAAAAACGAAAGCCACTTTTACGTAACATTTCATGAATAGAAATTTAACTTTGATTACTGATGTACTGATTTTTACAAGCTTTTAATACGAAGAAAGGGGGATACGCTAAACTAGAGGTCTGCATGGGCCGAGATTTCCAGGTCCAAGCCCGGCCCGAAAGTTAAAAATTTGGCCCAAGCCTGGACCGGCCCGAAAGTTGAAATTTAGGTCCGAGCTCGGCCCGGCCCCGAAAAAGTTAAAACTACGGCCCGAACACAGCCCGGCCCGAGTGAATATATACAGAACATTGATGTTTACTCTTACGGGCGAGTTCAGACCAAAAAAAACTTATCTCAGTCTTTTTTTTTTCTTTTCCAGATTTATAATCTCCATTTATGCAGAAGTACCATAGGCTGCGATATTTACGCTTTTAATGAGCCTTTGTTTGTTGTATGTAAATGTTTCAGTTATCATTAGTTTTATTAGTTCATATTCCATATAATGGGGGCATAAAAATCTAAAAAATGGTATATGATAAAAGTAAAATCTTCTAAGACAGAATAGTATTGGAAAGAGAAAAATACGTTCCCTTCTTAGCATAAGTAAATGTTTAATATATTTTTTTCTCGCGTATTGTTGTATTCATTTTACATGGATGAACAGCTTAAAAGAAATTTGCAGCTTTCAGTTTAAAAGAAATCTCCGTCATAATAATTATTTTTTCAGTTATTTAATTCAATTTGAAAACGCCTAGTAATCTACGATTCTTTAAAAAGAATAAATTGTAATGTTTAGTTGTAAAAGAATGACGACTTAAAAGTATATTTTACCTTTTTTACAAAATTTTTTCGACTAAGCCATATTTTACTGATTTATGAACAGCCAAATTTACTGATTTATGATCTTGCTCCACTTAGACATAAAATAAAATAAAATAAATTTATACTTGTGTATTTTTATTAATGTATTAATTACTTTTAAAAACTTTTGGGGACCTTTCCGTTTTCAAAAAAAAAAAAAAAAAAAAAAAAAAAAATCTCCGAGATTCTGTTTCTGTTTCTGTTTCAACTTAAAAAATCTGTTTCGGTTAACCCTTAGTATTCATTCATTTTTTCTCTTCAAAGTGAAAATTAATTATTTTGTGTATAATACATTTTTTTTGAAATAGAATAAAAACGCTTCAAATTACACAAATCTATGACATTTATACTCACTTTTTATGTGTTACGGAGAACAAACGAATTTCTTCAAATGAAAGTATAAATTTGAAGTAAACTACAAAAAATGAGAAAAAAAAACCATTGATCCAGAACATTTCCTGAATTCAAATTTTACTTTTATTATATTCGTTGATCGTTACAATCTTCTTAAAACGAGAAAAAAGGGCAAATGCATGTACACTTAGCAATCTTCATTCAAGCTAAAATTAAATATTTTATTTGAAATACATTGTTTTAATAGATTGAAGACGTTTTACGGTGGAACGAGCTACGTAATAATTTAACCATTCTTTTATATTTCACAGAAAATACAAAATATTCTTTATGAAATAAAATGTATTGATCATTTTTTTGAAGAAATAAGATAATTTCAAAATCTAAATTTCTAAAAAAATATTTGTTTTAATTTTTTTTCTTTTTCTTTTTTTTTTCTTTTATAATTTTTATTTCTTATTGAGTTGAATTATTAGTACGTAAAATATTTTAACTTTTGTAAAATATTTTCGTATTTAATGTTAATTTGTTTTGATATTATTTTTTTTTTCATAATTCAATGTATTCAATATTTTATTTAAAATACAACATTCAACAATTTTCTATAATGTTAAAAACAGATTACATTACTTAAATACACTAAAATAAATCCGCCATTTTTAATATTTTAAGCAATTAAGCAAAAATAAATAAATAAATAAATAACGTTTTTAATTTTCTAATAGAAACTACCCAACAATATTTTTTTGAAGTTTTAAGAAAATGAAACTTAACATTCTATACAGAATTAATCAATAATTTTTTTAAAAAAGAAAAAGAGATGATCATTGTTTGTTCACTTGTTTGTTCATCAAAATAATTTATGTCGTTTTCTAATGGAATAATATATATATAGATATATATTAAACTGTTCCATAAAAAAATACTCAGTTTTTATGATTTATAGAAAACAAAAATAATTAAATGAAACTTTAAATTTAACACAAAATATAGAAGACAAATCCCAAAACCAACGTTATATAACATTTCATGAATAAAAGTTTAACTTATGTTAGATGTATTGATTGATTCAAGTTCTTAAAGACAAAAAAAAAAAAAAAAAAAAAATGTATATATATATATATATATATATATAAAAGAGAAGAGGTATGTGCATTTAAATATTTTCGTTCAAAGTGAAAATAAATATTTTATTTCAAATTTATTTTTATTTTAGAACAAAAACGTTTTATATAGAAGTTTTTTCTTTCTAAATTATGAAAATTAAAAAAATTTTTAACAAAGAAAAACTATTTTCATATCATATTTCATGAACAGAAAATTGGTTTTTTTAAATACCGACCTTCCTGAGACAAAAAAACATATTCGGATATTGTAAATAAACATACATAGTTTTTGAATATTTCTTTAAACTTTTTATTTGTAAATTTATATTTTATTTTATTTTGTTTTATTTTGTTTCATTATATTTATTTTATTGTATTATATTTTATCTGTTTAGTTATTTAATAATAATATTGTTATTTTGTGCTTTATAAATCATCTTAAATCACGTAACAGTTTCAGCTTTTGCAAAATCATTAAATATTTAATATTTTATTTAAAACCCATAGTTACAAAATGCTAAATTACACAAATAAAATAAAATAAATACTTCATTTTCAATACTTTACCCCTAACATGAATAATAATAATAATAATAATAATAATAATAATAATAATAATAATAATAATAATAATAATAATAATAATAATAATAAACCTTTTTCAAATAAGACATTAAATTTTCTGTTGATATCTACACTAGAATCCTTTAAAAAGTTTTCACGAAAGGAAATTTACAGTATGTAGAGAATTGATCGTTTTTTTAAAGGCATAGGAAATGTATCTTCGATTTGTTCTTTTCAAAGTGAAAATTAAATATTTTATGCAAAGTACATTATTTAAATAGGATAAATAGGATAAGAATGCTTTATGTTATACTGATCCGTGACATAAATACTCATTTTTTTAACGCTGTATAGAGAACAATAGCATTTCCATATAAAACTTTTATTTTAATGTAAAATACAAAAAATGAATAACAAAACCCAACATTAGATAAAATTTTATGAATGGAAGTTTAACTTGTATTACATCTATTGCATACGACAAGCTTTTTGATTCCAAGAAATGAGAGATTCGGTCACTAATCATCAATACACTTTCATTCAATGCGAAATTAAGTAAATATCGCCAAAATGTTAAAACTGTTTTACGTTGAAAAGAACTACGATATAACTCTTTCATTTCTTTCAATACTTTGAAATAAAAAAATAATTCTTTATGAAATAAAAGCTTTTGTTATACAATATTTCCTTAACGGAAGCTTAATTTTTGCTATTCTTATTTATCATTGTTTCCGAGATAAAAAAAAAAATATATATATAGTTTGAAAAATTATCTAGGAAAAATATATTTTTTGAAATTAAATTTATGGTAACGTTGTTTATAACTGTACACAAATGTACGCACATACACATAAATGTGTTTTCCATTTGAATCGCCTTAATAGAATGTAAAATTTTAACTTTTTTAAAACACTTAAATATTCTATCAAAATAGACAATTTTAAATCACATATATACGTTACAATAAATATTTAATGTGTAATATTTTACGCATAATCGGAACTTCAGAAAAAAATAATACAAATTTTGCTATTAAATGGGTAATTACAAATCCTGCAATTGATATATTAAACAGAAAATTTATCATATGAAATGTGACATCATACTCTTTGGAAAATTTTAGGCATGTACATGTTTTACTTTTTAATATTTTCAAACATTTATCAATTGGTTTTTTGTGTCAGATTGTCCGCGCTCTAACGCGCATAAATTTAGTGGGATTGTCATAAATTTGATACGTTTTCTTCAGATTTACATTGACACTTCATATATGCATATCAATTTCAATATTTTTAAAATAGTGTAATATCATTAAAATACGCAGCGAAGTATACTTTTCTATTGACTGTTATATAAATCGATTCGTTTGAGTATCCTGTAAGCGGCAATAAACGCTACATTTCATAAGGCATACATTTCGGCAATAAACATGCTGCAGTAAGCTTCAGTAATGTATATCAATTGCATGGCAAACCGAATATAGTTACGAGAGTTAGAGTACAGACAAAAAAATATTTATTGATATCTTGATTAATATAAATTAATTTAAACACACATAAAACTGTCAAAAAACTTTTCGCTGTAACAATTGTTTTAATAACACATGACTTTTAAAAATTTCTCCACAGCTAACTTTAAAAACTTTCGAGTATTTCATTTCAAATTTTAAACTTTCAAATATTTTCCAACTTTCAAATTAATATGTGAATAATTATTACGTTTGAATTAATATATTCAAACTTCGAACATTTCAAATTTCAGTTTTACAATAAATATATGAAGAACTTTTACATTGCATCAAACCATGACTTGTTACTCGTTTTTTATATTTTACGGGGAAAGAAAACGAAATAAACTTTGAAATATTCTGTAAAAGCTTTTTTTCCCCCTCATATTTTAAGTAATAAAAGCTAACTTTTGTAAGATATATCGATCTGTCTTTTTGGGAAGGAAGAGGGAAGGTGGGTAGGCATACTTACGGATGTGATATGTTCGGATAGAAAATTCAATATGTTTCTTTTAAATTCGTATGTTTTCTAAAATAAATTTCTTTCATTTTCTAAAGGATAAAAAACTTTTCGATTCGGTGTCATCAAACTGGGTGACTTTGTCTCATGTTTTGCCCTTTGTTGTCTTTAAAAATCCAAAAGTTATTGACAGTTTCATTTAAATGATTTCTTTTCCTTTTTCTTTTTTTTCATACTTTCAAGATATCAGTTGTAAATTTAAAAATTCATATTTACTTTTTTCAAAAAAGAGTTAAAAAAATATATTATTTAAATAGTGGGACAAAATTGGCCATAACTTGGGGTAACTTTGCCTTATTAATAAAAAATTATAAAATAAACTTTAAAAAATTCGTAGGACAATAAAAGCTCACTATTATGATAGAATAATAAACATAATAAAAAAAATCATTTCAAGATTTAAAAAAACAAAACAAGTTTTATATGAAAATAAAAATAGAAACGAAATTTTATTCATAAATTAGAATAATGCTCGACATGCAAAGACAGTTAACAATTAGGAAGGTAAGATTAATATTTTTTAATAGAATTTTTTTAAAGATATACTCACTTACTCCAAGTACTTGAAAAACGTTAGAAAAAAATAGGCATTCCTTTTCTTTCTTTTTTTTCTTTTTTCTTGGTGGGGCAGGGGGGATCGGGGGGAGAGTGGCAGTAATTTTTCCGGATCTCGAGATTTATACGCAGTGACATTATTGCATTTAAGTAGCTGTACAAAATTATAATATCTATGTACTAGTATAAGTTTATATTTTTAGTGAATGGGTAAATTTATAATTTTGTTGTCATAAATATAAAAAACAGGATGTATCAGAAAACGCTCCCCAACTTTGAAACGACATAACTGAGAAATAGTAAAAGTCAAAAAGGTGAAGTAAGTGGTATGTTGAACCATAGGATAGAAAGGTATGCAATTTGTTCTACACCGAATTGCAGAAATAGTTACAAGATTATCTGACGGGTGTGCAAAATACTACTTAGAAGTACAGAAAGTTACATTAAATTAAATTAAATTTGAGCCTGTTTCATCGCTAAAATGTGTAAGGGAATTGCATTGAATTAGTTATTGTACGGAAATTGAAGAACATGATGCAGTTCTCAGAGAAAATTTTTTTTATTGTACTGGAATTCTACCGATGGCATTGATATGGATTGGCCTCCATATTGCCTGGATCTCAATCCATATGGCTTCTTGAAAGACACTATTTATTTTAAGAATGCTTAAACATTGTAATAGATCAATTTATCTGTGAAACATGTGCATCGGTTTCAGTAGAGACATTGCAACGAATGACTTTGGTTGAAATTTATTCTTTGGTTGCATCATGTTATTGCTTAACAAAATGACCATATCAAAACCACTATAATGGAATATGACGTCAGTTTACGTAGCACACTTTCAGACAATATTTAAAAGACAATGTTCTATGAGAAGGAAAGACAAAGACAATACTTGTATTAACTAAATGTATCGAGCAACTTTTTTGAAAGTATCAAAAATATAGCTTGAAAATTCTGAAAATTATCGTTGATAAAATAAGCTCGAAAACATTTGATCACAAAACGAAGCCAAAAAAAGAAGGGCTGTATCAAAAATATAGTATAACTGTTTAATACCGTATGCGTGATAATGTTTACTGCCAAAAGTGTGTAACATATACTACATCTGGGTATAGACCCTCAACTTTTGCTTCCTTTTGAGACCAACAGATTTCAAGCTCATTCTATCGACGATCACTTTCAAAATTTCCAAAGTATATTTTTCAGATTTAAAAATAATAATAATAATAATAATAATAATAATAATAATAATAATAATAATAATAAATACTCTAAACATTTAACTATTACATTATGCACAGTATATTTTGACTGCTTTCGTGCATGTGCAGTGAGACATTATTTAGTAAACCTGCTTATTTTTCTTCCAATTTGTATTATTTATTAATTCTGATTGCAAGGTATTGTATGCAATGTTGTTTGTTATAATTTCTGAAGAACATTTTTATATATATATATTAAGAACTATGCCAATTATTAAAAAAAAAAAAAAAAAAAAAAAAAAAAAAAAAAAAAAACCTTGACGAAATAAAAAAAATTTATTATATTTATATGCCGTGTTGGCAATGGCTATATTCACGATCATAGCGGGCGCAATGTTTTGTTTTGATTTTTAAATTATATTTATATCCAGTGTCATTTAATTTTCTACTCATTTTATATGTTATGAATACGGTTCTTATTAATGAACCGAAACATGTCAACTCTTTAATTTAATTTTTATTTGTGACACCTTCTAAGTAAATAAATATGAAATCTTTTTATAGTATATTATAGTTTATAATATTATTTATTAATCAAGTTAATTTATTAACAAGAAATGTTACCAATTATTATTATTTTTTTAACAATTTATTAAGAAAAAGATATTATTTTATAACAACTATTATAAAAAGTATTTTTATAAATATTATAAAGAGAATTATTTAATGTACTAAATAGTATATTATAAAATATTATGTAGTATTTAAAAATATTTATTGTTATCATTAATTTCTTTTATCAAAACGTTTATTGAAAAATTTTATAATTATATGTATAATGCATTTTATATCATTAATTTCATCATTAATTCTTTCAAAGATAAAAAAGAAAAGATATAGAAAAAAGGGAAGAAAAAAACTATCATTTTTCGACATTTAATGATTTGAAGCTTTAATCTTTATTACATGTTTAATTTTTTTTTTCAAAAATGGAAAAGAAAGATGTATATTTTCTATCTTCTGTATCTTCTTTTCAATATCCAAAATAATGCACTAGGAACCGATTTCACAGTGGAAATGCATTTTCCTTCCTAATATTTACTTTTAAACACTTCCGTCGTACTTTTTTATAGTCATGTAATTTTTAGAGAAAACCACAGACAATAATAGCGTTTCTATATATAGTAACCAAAACCATAAAAAGAACGTTTCGGAGTCCCGTTCTAGTTAAGAGTGAAAATATTGGATGGATTATTTTACTTAGCTCTTAAATTTTATTGGCTAAAAATAAATATTTTGTATTTTGTTCGGAGTAATAATTGTGAAGCGAAGCTAGTTCTAATAAATGTATTTTCTTCAGTCGACAATTTTAGTGATTTTAATAATGAATATTGAAAATAAGTATATAGAGCTTTGCGCGTACGCGTAATCTTTAATCGCGTGATCGATTAAAGATCCCCAAAAATATTGCTAATGATGTAAAACTAATATACCTTGATCTTATACTTCATTTTAATTCAACTTATTTAATCATTTATTTGAAATTTGTATTTAACTCATAAACAGTTTAAAATTGTCAATTTTAAATAATCAGTACAATTACAATGCAAAAGTATAAGTTATTTAAGTATAAGTTATTCTTTAACTTAAATGCAAGATATTTACAGGCAAATTGCTTTATTATCTTTTGAGAAATGTTGCGTGAAGTCCATCCAAGCCAAGGAAAAAGATTAAATTTCTTATCAAAATTAAAAATAAATAAAATAAAATAAAATTTCAATATAGAGTATTAAAAAATATTTTAAATAGAAGAGATATTGAGTTGCTATATTAAAATTTTCCTACATTTATGTTTCATAGGGATTGAGAAAAAAAAATTAACTGTGCAACATCAGGTAAAAAATAATCCCTTAAATATGGATTAATCTTTTACATTCAATTCATGTTTGAATATTTCAAATTCAGATAGGGTGTCTTATTCACTATTAAAAAAAGTTGTGGAAAAGAAAACCAGATGTTGCACACTTTCTGGAAATGGCAACTAGTTGCATTTTCTGAAACGAGTAGATTCATTTTGCGAATGAAACGTTTAAATTGAATAATGATAATAGCTGAAAATACTGATAGAAGCAGAAAGATTTCCGATCGTTTTTTAGATGTTCTGTATTCAAAATTGAATAAAATGAAACCCAGAAGTTTCTTTTCAGAAATTAAACATTTCGCTTCACACGTGAAACGTTTCTAAAATTCTTCACAGTGTTGTTCCAGTTGAATTCTGCATGTTCAATTTGTTAAATTTTCGACTAATGATTCTTTCTTTAGATTTATTTCAGATGTTTCTATAGTTTGCATATATTCATCAAAAACTGAAGTTTTAAAAACTTCATTTGAATACTATGTATGTGCAAGACATTGGCTCGTTCATTTTTAAAACGAATTTATGCATTTGTATATATAAACAAAAATATTCTCTGAGAAAAAGCCAGATTAATGGCCTGAAAGTACTAAGATCTTCAAATATAATTAACTATTAACATATCCATTTGATGATTTTAATCGCCTTCTAAGTAAATCTAAATATATAGAAATTATTTATTTTGTGTTAAAAAGAAGGTGAAAATTGCGTTCCATCATATGTTTCTTTTTTTTTTTTAATCTTGTTTAAACTTTGTTATTATGTGGAGATTTTACGTACAGTGCAAACTCGATTATTGGAGCCAATTCGCACCACTAGTACGTCGTATATCAGAAATCTCGTTTAATAGAAACGGTGTATAAAAACTCGGCTGCTTACAAAATTAACATCTCTTAGAATAACAAACAATGGGATGTTTTTAAATTATAAATATAAACACAGAATAAATCTGATTCACAGATCTGTTTCACAGATCAACAAATAAAAGCCTTTTCCAAAGATTCCGTTTACAGAAGTTTATTACATTATTAATATTTTTACAAAATATACTGTCTGACATACACATCCTGAGAACAATTCGGTCCGACTCGAGCACAGTATAGGGCCAAAGATGACCGGCCACTTTGAATTTTAGATATTTTGTTAAATATCTAGAAAAATGCACGAAGAATTACTCTGAAACTCTGAATGTGCAAACACAATAGTATAAGTGATACACATTTCTGTAAAAAATTTTCCCGAAACTCCATACGAGACCATCAAATTTGAAAAAGAACGAATATCTTTTGGATAACCCTGTCAAAGCTAATGTAGAAAAAGCATTCAAACTGTAGATTATGATTAAGTGGCTTATTGTAATAAACTGTATTCATTTGTGTGCAGATAGTATATATACTCGTAGAGAAAATAAGGCTTTTATAAAAACAGTACCAAATTTTTACACTTTTTTGCTTATAATTTGCAGAGTTCTTAATATAAAATAATGTTCTTTTCCGAAATTATGACGAAAAATATTGTACACAATACCCTGTAATCAGAATTAAAAAATAATAAAAATTGTATAAAAAATGAGCAGGTTTACTAAATAATTTTTCTTTGCGCATGCGTGAACGCTATCAAAATTTCAGTTGCATATTGTGCTCGCTAGATGCATAGAGCAACTTTTGTGAAAGTCTCAAAAACATAGTTTGAAATATTTGAAAGTTATCGCCGACAGAATATGTTAAAAATCCGTTATTCCTAAAATGAAGCAAAAATATGAAGGGCTATATTTATTTACTCATTCATTAGTGTCAATATAGAATACATAATATGGCTCGTACAATATTAATTTTATATTTGGATACAACCCCTCCTTTTTTTAACAATAAACAAATTTTAAATGAAATTTCAGTTTTACAATTTTTGGATCTGCAAATTTTTAAACTTATAAATATCGACAATTTTTAATTTTTATACCGTTATGTAGAAAAAAAATTAACTTTTAAATGAAATTTTTTTGAAATTTTTATCACAATTTGTTTTTAAATTATTATTATATTTTTTTAAAAACATTTAAAAAAATCATAATACATAATTGAAATGATTAGAATAGGTAAATCAAATACCAAAACACAAAATGTATCCCCAAAGTGATGCAGCAAAAAATAGCATTCATGACCCCGCATGCAATTGTTGCCCACCCCCCCCCCCCCCCAAAAAAAAAAAAAAAAAAAAAAAAAAAAGCTAAAGACACTACAAAAAGTAGTAGACCAAGGAATCTCAATCTTAAGTTACAAACTTCATTATATTGGACAAGCAACCTCTAGTAAAATGAAACTACCTTATCATCCTATAATGTTTTAGAGCTGTAAAATGGAATGAAAGAGAGTAAATGGAATTAAATGATTATACACTATCTACCAAAAAGTATTTGTACACTTTCAGTTTTTGACATTTTGTCAAATATTTAAAAATATACTGGTCGGATTCTTCTGGAACTTCAAAAATATAAAGATTATGTTTCACTTTATATTTATTTACATTCATTTGTTAAGCGGGTAATTAGGGGGCCGGCAAAAAAACAAAGAATAATAGAAATATTTGGGATCGCCCTGTACATGAAAATGCACGAAACGACTTATCGCTTTAGAATACAAATATATGAATACAGTAGAATATGTACACTAATTTTTGTGAGAATAGCATGTATATTTATGGCGATGGAGCGATTTTTTTTGAAAAATTCAAAAAATTCTGGTATGTTTTTTGTTTATATCATGCTGGGTTTTTGACCAAATTTAACGCAAATTTCAGAAAAATTGGCAAAATGCAGTAGAAAAAAAGTAGCGCAATTGGAATATAAGTATATTAAATATTTTATGAAATATGAGTAGTTGTATAAAATAATTTTTATCTGCGCATGCGCGAACTAGAAAAACATTTTTTTTTACATCATTTAATAGTCAATTCTATGGAGTGACTTATAAAAAAAATCCAATCAAATATCGCGAAAATTCAAAAAGATATTATTTTAGTGAGATGTTTTTACTCTGCTCTCTAAAAACGGCTGAATCTTAAGGGATTCTCCACAAATTGACATTTTTTAATAACTGACTTTAAAAAAAAACTAGTATTGAATTAATACAATATCTAATACAATATTGCTGCTAATAAGTACTTGACAATTGTGCTAGAAAAGAAAAAGAGCTTTATTCACATTCAGGGCCAAAACTAAGAGAGGGTTGGGGGAAAAGGGCATGTGCCCCGGGCGCTAGGATGAAAGTGTCCCAAATGTACATTTTGTTTGGCGATTTTTTCCATGTCTATGTTTAGCATGATATTGTCAAAATCGTCCCATTCAAAGCATTTCTCCTATACCAAAGCATAGAAGAATCTAATGATGATGGCATAAAGATCCCGCATAAAGCAGATTGTTTTTTTCGTTTTGATTCGGTTTCACGATTTTAAGGTATCATTTTTTTTAAACAAAGCAGACTACTTTAATCAATATTACATATTTTAAGTTTTAAAAAAGGTCGGCTATTAATAAATTAGAAAATTTTTCTTTGCAAATACTTTTGCAGATGCTTTGCAAAGAAGAAAAGGGAGGGGGGGGGTTCACCAAAATTCATTGAAATATAAATATATTAAATATTTTCTAAAATGTTCTATGTCATGCAATATTTTCAACCAAATATAAAGCCCCATTCAGAAAAATTCGCAAAATGTAGTAGAAAGAATAAGGTGCTATTGAAATATAAATATATTAAAAGTTTTCTAAAATATGAGTATTTGTATGAAATATTTTTTTATCAGCGTATGCGTGAACGATAAAATTTATCATTTTACATAATTTAATATTCAACTCTATGGAGCTACCCATAAAAAAATCCGATCGAATTTCGTGGAAATTCAGAAAGTTATTGAGCATAGGAGTGAACTGATTTTCAATTGGTCTCTGAAAGCAGTTGAATGACGTCAGATTTTACGCAAATTGCCAAATCTCCATTTACGTTTTTTACTGGTGATTTACTTCTTTTCTTAGATAATTACCAGAACGAACCTATTTCAGGATAAAAATAATTATAAAAAATCGAAGCATTTGTGTCAAATCTACCCATTGATACATAATTGATAATGGCTCTTATGCAAATGCCGATATCTGCGATCCTGAAATACGTCAAGTTCTCCACTGTTAAATGTGGTGTCGAAAACAACACTGACATCAATAGCATGCATGATGCCAAGAAGAACAGAGCTGTCTGATTTTGAGAAAGGTGTGATCATCGGGTAACACCGAAATGGCCGATCTTTAATCGACATATCTAGCGAGCTTAATTACCCCAAAACGACTATGGCTTATGTGATTAGAAAATGGAAGCTGAATGGTGATTGTCAGAATGTGGCCAGAGTAGGCAGACCGACGAAACTGGGAGATAGAGACCGACGGGTTCTGTCTAGAGAAATTCGGAAGAACCGCAACCAACCAATGTTACACATACGCCAAGAATTTCAACAAGCTTCAGGATGTGTTGTTTCCATGAATACCATCCGTAAGGAAGCTTATCTGCTTAATTTTTATGGCCGTGCTGCCGCCCATAAGCCTTTAATCACCAAGTCCAACCGCGCAGCTCGGTTAAGTTGGTGCAAAACGCGCTAGCAATGGACTGTACAGCAATGGAAACAGGTTCTCTGGAGTGATGAATCAAGGTTCACCCTCTACCGTTCTGATGGTAGGGTCTGGGTCTGGCGTCTGCCTGGAGAACGCCTCCTACCAGAATGTATTGTGCCCACAGTTAAATTTGGCGGAGGGGGAATTATGTTCTGGGGTTGTTTTTCCTGGTTCGAACTAGGACCCTTGGTCCCAATTCATGGTAAGCTCAATGCCGATGCCTACTGTAATATACTGGACAACAGTGTACTTCCTACGTTGTGGCAATACTATGGATTGGACCCATGTTATTTCCAGGATGACAACGCAAGCTGCCATGTAGCGAGGTCCAGCATGGATTGGTATGCTGATAATGGAGTGCATTGACTCGAGTGGCCTGCCCCGAGCCCAGACCTGAACCCAATAGAGAACCTCTGGGACGAGTTGGATCGTCGAATTAAGGCGGGTGACACACGCCCAAAATCAGTAAAAGAGCTTACCTGCCTTGTGCAAACAGAGTGGAATAAAATACCATTAAATGTAATACAAGGACAAGTTGAGAGCATGCCGAGGAGAGTCGCAGCTGTAATTGCCTCTCGAGGAGGATCTACAAATTATTAAATGTGAACAGGGCCAAAACCAGTCTTTTTTTTCCCGAGGCAAACGTGGATTTTGAAGGTACCCCTTTCCCCCTCCTTCGCAAAGCATATTTACAAAGAAAATTTCTCCAATTTATTAATAGCCGACTTATTTTAAAACTTAAAATATGTAATATAAAATAACGTATTCTGCTTTATTAAAATACTCCAGTTTGATACTTTAAATCGAATCAAAAAAATTCTACTTTCAACAGGATCTTTAAGGCCCTTGTCCCTGACCGCGAAGACACTGCTGAGCTAATGCTATTCCTGTGGGGAGGCATTTTTCTAATAACTCTTTCGCATTTTGAAATTTTCATTTTTTTTTTTTTTTTTTTTTTTTTTTTTTTTTTTTTGCATTGGATAGCGGAAGTCCCTCTCAAAATCGCTCCTTGACTACTTTTTCGATTTGAGTCATAGATATTTCTTATAAAGTTAGTTTCACTTTCAGAACCGCTTTTGGAAGTGAAAGAAACATTATAAAAATATCTACGCCAAAATTGAAAAAGTAATCACAGAGCGATCTTGAAAAGGACTTCCGCTATCAAATGCAAAACATATTATTTAAAAATGTCCAAATGCAAAAGAGTTAGAAAAATGCATCCCCATAGGAATAGCATTAGCTCGTGAGCATCTTCGCGGGTAGGGGCAGGGACCTTAAGCCATCATCATTAGATTTTTTTATGCTTTAGCATAGCCCAGATATAATAATTTTAACAATGTTATGCTAAACATAGCCATGAAAAAAATCGCCAAACGAAAGATACATTTGGAACACTTTCATCCTAGCGCTCGGAGCACATATCCTTCCCCCCCCCCCCTCTCTTACTTTTGGCCCTGAATGCGAATAAAGCTCTTTTTCTTTTCTATCACAATTGTCAAGTACTTATTAGCAGCAATATTGTATTAGATATTGTATTAATTCAATACTAGTTTTTTTTTAAAGTCAGTTATTAAAAAATGTCAATTTGTGGAGAATCCCTTAAGATTCAGCCGTTTTTAGAGAGCAGAGTAAAAACATCTCACTAAAATAATGATATCTTTTTGAATTTTCACGATATTTGATTGGATTTTTTTTATAAGTCACTCCATAGAATTGACTATTAAATGTTGTAAAAAAAATGTTTTTCTAGTTCGCGCATGCGCAGATAAAAATTATTTTATACAACTACTCATATTTCATAAAATATTTAATATACTTATATTCCAATTGCGCTACTTTTTTTCTACTACATTTTGCCAATTTTTCTGAAATTTGCGTTAAATTTGGTCAAAAACCCAGCATGATATAAACAAAAAACATACCAGAATTTTTTGAATTTTTCAAAAAAATCGCTCTACCGCCATAAATATACATGCTATTCTCACAAAAATTAGTGTACATATTCTACTGTATTCATATATTTGTATTCTAAAGCGATAAGTCGTTTCGTGCATTTTCATGTACAGGGCGATCCCAAATATTTCTATTATTCTTTGTTTTTTTGCCGGCCCCCTAATTACCCGCTTAACAAATGAATGTAAATAAATATAAAGTGAAACATAATCTTTATATTTTTGAAGTTCCAGAAGAATCCGACCAGTATATTTTTAAATATTTGACAAAATGTCAAAAACTGAAAGTTTACAAGTTCTTTTTGGTAGATAGTGTATACTTATTTTTGTGAATTACACAAATCCAATATATCTATTGAAGATGCCTTGCATATACTCAGTGTAGATATACATAAAATTTAAAATATTCAAAGCGGTGTGTCAAACATAGGAGTCATATATTTAAAATTATGTTATAAATAAACTATTTTTAAACTTTGAGCTAGTATACTGAATATTTAAATATTTTTATTTCTTTCTGGCCGGTAAAAATTCAGACTGCTTCTTCTCCTTTTAAATTTAATAACTTTGCATCTTTAGAGCATCTAAAAAAAATTTCGACTTTATGCTTTTGTAGCGTAAAATTTTCGCTAGAATAAACTTTTATTTTGTTCAGTGGAAGTAAGCTTTTTTCTACGATAAAGATGTTTTTTGCTTGGAAACTTAAAAAAAAAATTATTAAAAAACAATTTATAAGATTTTTCATAAAACCACTTTTGATACTTAAAATTGTTGGAAAAGAATCCTGAGTAAAAAATGACGTATTTTTTTCATCATTTTATCTGTTAATCCAGCTTATTACTTCTAATCTTAATAGTAAAAGAAAAAGTAAAAATTCAATAATTTGATAGGTGTAGACAATATGAGTTTAATTTTTCCTCAAAAATTACATATATATATATATATACAGGGTGTCCCTAAACAAATGGTATATACGCTAGGGGGTGATAGAACACATGAAGACGAGTAATAGAAAATAGGAAACCAAGGGTCCCAAACGTTTTCTAAAGGAGATAGTCGCCATTAAAGTTTGGGGTCCAAAATTTCAAATACACATAAAAAACGGAAGAATTGATCGATTGATTTGCGTTTTTCACTAAAATTATTCTTTATGTTGGTATTTTCTTGAAAATAAATTATAAAGATATATTTCGAAAAATGCCGATAGAGGGCGCTTTAGACTTTGAAGCAATGAAAAACTATTTTTTGCCGTGATTTTTTGCATGTCTTTAAATGATTTCGTAAGCTTAAACTTAAATTTTGAGCTCAAAATCTGAATAGTTGGAAGCGGTTAAGTAGCACAAACTTAACTGTGTTCAGAGGGTTTAAATTTCAAATGATTATAAAAAACGGAAAAATTGGTCGATTGATTTGCGGTTTTCACCAAAACTATTCTTTATGTCGGTATTTTATTGAAAATGAATTATAAAGATAAATTTAAAAAATGCCAATAGAGGGCGCTTTAGTCTTTGGATTAACGAAATAATCCATCATAATACTATTTTTTTGCTGTTATTTTTTGCATCTCATTAAATGGTTTCGTAGGCTTAGATTTAAACTTAAATTTTGAGCTCAAAATCTGAATAGTTGGGAGTGGTTAAGTGGCACAAATTGAACTGTGTTCAGAGGGTTTAATTTTCAAACGAAACGGAAAACTATAGAAAAACGGAAAAATTAGTCGATTCGTTTGCGGTTTTTGCTAAAACTACTCTTTAAATCAGTGTTTTCTTGAAAGTTAATTTTAAAGATAAATTTCACAAAATGCCGATAGAGGGCGCCTTAGACATTGGAGTAGCGTAACACTATTTTAAACCGTTATTTTTTTAAATCTCATTAAATGCTTTCAAATGCTTAGATTTAAATTTTGAGATCAAATTCTAAATCGTTGCGAGTGTTTAAGTAGCGCAAAAGTGAACTGTGTTCGAGGGGGGGGGGGTAAATTTCAGCTCCTGAACACACTTCAATTTGCGCTTCTTAACCCCTCCAACGATTCAGAATTTGAGTTCAACATTTAATTTTAAATCTAAGATTTCGAAAACATTTAACAAGTTTTAAAAAGCATTTAATTAGATACAAAAAATAACGGTTAAAATTTGTTGTTGGTTACTCTGAAGTTTAAGGCGCCCTCTAACGGAATTTTTTGAAATTGATCTTTAAAATTCATTTTCAAGAAGATTCTGACTTAAAGAATAGTTTTATTTTAAACCGCAAACGAATCGACCAATTTTTCCGTTTTTTATTATCATTTGAAATTTGAACCCTCTGAACACAGTTCAGTTTGTTCTACTTAACCACTCCCAACTATTTAAATTTTGAGCTCAAAATTTAAGTTTAAGTCTAAGTTTACGAAAACATTTAATCAGATGCAAAAAGTAACGTAAAAAGTAGTTGTTCGTTACTCCAAAGTTTAAAGCGCCCTCTATCGGCATTTTTTGAAATTTACCTTTATAATTCATTTTCAATAAAATACCGACATAAAGAATAGTTTTAGTGAAAACCGCAAATCAATCGACCAATTTTTCCCTTTTTTATAATCATTTGAAATTTAAACCCTTTGAACACAGTTAAGTTTGTGCTACTTAGCCGCTTCCAACTATTCAGATTTTGAGCTCAAAATTTAAGTTTAAGTCTAAGCTTACGAAAACATTTGATGAGATGCAAAAAATCACGGCAAAAAATAGTTTTTCATTAATTCAAAGTCTAAAGCGCCCTCCATCGGCATTTTTCGAAATTTATCTTTATAATTTATTTTCAAGAAAATACCAACATAAAGAATAATTTTAGTGAAAACCGCAAATCAATCGACCAATTTTTCCTTTTTTTATGTGTATTTGAAATTTTGGACCCCAAACTTTAATGACGGCTATCTCCTTTGGAAAACGTTTGGGACCCTTGGTTTCCTATTTACTATTACTCGTCTTGATGTGTTCTACCACCCCCTAGCGTATATACCATTTGTTTAGGGACACCCTGTTTATATATACATAACTGCTAATTTAACGAACAATATGTGTATCAACAAAACATGAAAAAATGAATTAAAGGGAATGTTTGGAATTTGCAGAAAGTTTCTTTATAGATTTTATTTGTAGATTCTTTAGACCCCTAAACACTATAGAACTACAAATAAACTATGTTTTTCATCTTCGCATCAGTCATGAAAAGCAAACTAATACGAATTTAGGGTATCAGCTCTCATAATACCAAAATAAAGTGAATAAAAACATTTAAAAAATCATAATACATGATTGAAATGGAATAAGTAAATCACATATCAAAACACAAAAGCTATCCCTAAAGTGATGCAGGAAAAAAAATAGCATTTCGTGACCACTTATTGACAATTGTTGCCAAAGGGGGAAAAAAAAGCGAAAGATACTGCAAAAAGTAGACCAAGGAACCTCAGTCTTAAGTTTAAAATTTTATTAGATTGGACAAGAGCTTTCTAGAACAATAAAACTCCCCTTTCATCATGTAAAATTAGAGCCCCTGGACGTAAAATGCTTTAGGGCTGCAATCTTGTGGAAATAAATTCTATTAAACGATAATATATTTATTATTATGAATTACTCAAATCTATTACATATATTTGAAGATGCATTGCATATCCTTAGTGTAGATGTAAGTAAAATTTAAGATATTCAATGCGATGTGTCAAACACTGGAGTATTATATTTTTCATCACTTTATTTTGTTAATCTAACTTAGTTCTAATTTCAGTATCTGTTGATAAAAAGTATTCAAAAAAGTAAAAACTGAATAATTTGAAAAGTATACATTCTTAAAACGAAAGAGTGGACTTGGCTTCTCAAGAAAGAGCTGTAGTTTATTAGATCGTGAATGAGTTGTTTTTTAAATGTTTTACTAGTCTTGATTTGAATTGTTTTCTTTAAACTACTCATCTTGATTTAAATTGTTTACAAACATCTTACTACTCGAGTTGTTTCAACTCTTTTCGAGAAACTACCTTTCAAATCGCGAGATAAGTGGATTTCGGCTCAACTTGAGTTATTTTGTGGCTGCGGTTTTAAGAGAGTAGACAAAATCATAATGATTTTTAACAGAATTGCTCAAAAATAATATATATATATATATGTATATAATATATGTGCTTTGTGTCTGCAAATTTCGATTGTATTCATTTTGAATTATTTTTTCATTTTTCAATATGGTAATTTTGTATTAAATTCAATGGTGTGTATAATGTTTTACAATTAATGGTTTTATATATAGGTACATACATATAAAGATATATTGTAATGAAAATATGCCTTTCCGAATGTATGTAAATAAAATTAAACGTTTCTTGATCTGTGAAAATCTCAAAAGACACGTTTCAGATTTTAATTTAAAAATATTCTCTAACTTTCATCATTTCTTCACAATTAAATTTTTTATTACCATTATCATTAATAAAATTTGTCACATTGTACATTGCAATCCTAAAATTAAAAAAAAAGTGATGCGAACTACTAAAACTACTAAGCCATGTGTTGGTGCAGAAATAGCTATTTTGGCATTTAAATGTTTAGAATTAAAAAGAATCTCTTTCTTTTATAGTATTTCTACCATAGTTACACTATTAATTCGAAAAAATTTATTTATTTGTTTTCATTTCTGGCAGTAATCAAATCCTTATAGTGTATATAATTGTAGGCACAAAGATTGAAAGTGGTATCTCTGTAATTAAGGAAGATATGTGTAAAAATGTGAGAGAGCGCATGATAAAAAAAATTGAGTCCTAAAATTTTAACGTGATTTTCAGGAAACTACATTTTTCAACAAAGGCAGCTTGATAACATTTTTTGATACGATGTGTACTCACATAAGCATAATTAATTTGTATAAGGGTCATCGAGCCTTTTTCGAAAATTTCAATTTTTTATAGTTTTTCGATAAGTTTTAAAGGGCATAGCCGGATAAGCGTTGGAAACATGCCTTTCAATCAAATTTCTTGATTTTTTTCCCATGTGTGGCTACTTATCTGACAATGTATTTCACCTATTATCACCTTATAAATTTTGATATTTTATGAGATAAAAATGCTTTTTCGATTTTTTAAAAACTTCATTTTCTCAAAAACTATTGAACCGAACTAAATGCTATTAATTGAGATTATATAAGCATCAAAGGTGCATAACTGGGAATTTTTGTATAATTTACTGATTGTAATAAATGTATGAAAAAGCGATTTAAAATTTTATATAAATAAAAATATTATCTTATAGTTGTCCGAAAATTACCATTTTCTAGTAAAAAGTTCCTCATATGTGCCCAAATATTATATAAAAATTCCAAAAGTTATCGTTGGGTACTACATATAAATATTTACAAAAATGTGCATAGAAATTATTAAAATTCATTTAAAGGCGTTATTTAGGGCGGAGCTACTCATCTACGACACATGAAAATTTTTTCAAATATCACTTACAGAATTGTTGTATTTTAAATTTTAATGAACACATGGGCATCATTCTCAACACTGACGATACTGTTTCGATATCAAAATTCGTTGTTGGTGTAAAGTTAGTGTGTGGTTGGATAAAACAAATGCGAAAAATATTTTCGGACTAGAAACAAAACTGCATTCTTCGATATCCAAATGTAACGACAATGATAAAAAACAATTTAAATTAAAATGTTTCTCACCAGTTTTTCTATAGATAAATTAAAGTTAGTAGTTTCAAGGTTTTAAACCCTCTGGTATGTCCTGTTTACCATCGTGCGAAATGCGTAAGTAGTTATTAACTGCCGCAATCAAAAGCTGATTTATTATAGTGAAAGATTTCTATTTGTCACGATGTCGTCTGAAAATGACAATACGGAATATAATTGTTGTGGAAGTTTATTGGAAACAAAATTGTGGCTACAGAAAAAAAATAAGTTTTTATTTTTATGTATAAATAAATGCAATGCATTATCACGTGTCAGCTGCTTTTCCCCATAAATGTCACTGTTCTTGAAAGTGAAGCCTAAAGCACTGAACACGACTATTTATATATGCATATATAAATAGAATATTTTAGCAAAGATATAGCTATGTCTTTACTATATTTTAATCTTCTGGTACTTTTTCCACTGTGTTTTTGGGCTAAAATTTATTTATGAAAAAAATATTTTAATTTATTTAAAAAAACATTTTTTTTTTAAATTTTATTTTCAAATAGTAAACGGTTCAAAATTACAGAAGTATACTTCTTCGTACAAAGTATCATAGATGTTGTCAGTATTTTTTATTTATTTTAACTCAAATTACGTAGCTTTCGCTAATATTTATCAATAAATAAAACAGCCACAGAAATCTGCCATTAGAATAAACAAAAATTGCTAGTAGCGTATATATTGAATAAAAAGTTGTCTTGCCACACATTATCGATGTGAGAATTATCAGAACTCATTATGATTTAATCATAGTTATGTGACATCTATATTAATTTTAGCACACGAAATATATAATTACGTAACTACTTATTCTTATTAACCTTCGTTAAAAGTGGTGAAAATGTTTCAATAAAAATCATTATAATAACTGGCGTTACATTTCGATATTGAAGAATATTAGTGTTTTCCAAGCAAAAATATTTTTCTGTACTGTCTCCGAAAGAAAACATGAGTTTTCGATATCGAAATAGTCTCGACAGTTTTGAAAATTATAGCCTATATGCTTAATGAAATCTAAAATACATCAACTGACACATCGTTTGTTGAAATTGTTCAAAAAAGTCTTCGGATATCGAAGTTGAGTAGCTCCGCCCCAAATAACGCCTTTACATGAATTTTGATAATTTTTATACACATTTTTGTAAATATTTATATGTAGTACCCAACGCAAACTTTTGATATATTTTTTAAATATTCGGGCACATATGAGGAACTTTTTACTAGAAAATGGTAATTTTCGGACAACTATAAGATATTATTTTTGTTTTTGTAAAATTTTAAATAGCTTTTTCACGCACTTATTACAATAAAAAAATTATACAAAAATTCCCTGTTATGCATCTTTGTTGCCTATATAAACTCAATTAATCGCATTTAATTCGGTTCAATAGTTTTTGATAAAATAAAGTTTTTAAAAAATTGTAAAAACATTTTTATCTCATAAAATATCAATATTTATAAGGTGAAAATAGGGGAAATACATTGACAGATACGTAGTCACACATGGGGAAAAAATCAAGAAATTTGATTGAAAGGCATGTTTCCAATACTTATCCGGCTATGCCCTTTAAATTTTTAATGAAGAATATTTTTTTCAAATGAGCACAATTTTTTTTTTCAAAAGCTGATATACTTTAACTACCACCTTATTTTACAAGACTAAACTGGCATATTAATTTGTTGTTGTTGTTGTTGTTTCTAAAAGAAGAGATAATGCTGCCCATCGAGTATTCAAAAGTTACGACAGAGGTTTTTGCGACGACTTTATTGTGTCCATTTTTATTTCAAATTACGTTGTGTCCACCATTGGTCAAGTTTGGCGTTCAGTAGTAAAATCAAATATAGAATTCTTTACGTGTCTCAGTAATATAGTCAACGTTCGATTTCATGAACTCGATCGAATCCATATAATGGGTTCGTAAAATCGAAAGTTCGTAAATGGGAATAACAATAGTTAAAAGTGAGATGGTTTTCTGGACCAGTACATAAGTTCGTAAAATCGAAGAACTCGTAAAAAAGAAGTTCGTAAAATCAAGCGTCTACTGTATACGTATACAGGGTGTCCCAGAACATTTTATACAAACCTTGAGGGGTGGTAGAGAACATCGTTTGGAATCATAATTACATACGAAAGCATGGGCGGAAACATTGCCCTCAGTTGTTAACTCTTTCACATACATTTTCTAAGAAACTAAAATTTTTAATGAAAAATTAACATTGACACCAGTATTTTAATATGATTTTTCCATTTATTAAGTATGTGAAATGTCTCTCTTTTCTTCTTTGCAAATAAATTTTCCAGCAATTTCTGATGCCGTCCATAAATTTCCACATTTTAGCAATTTCTAATAGCTACTATGATACTTGATTTTAAAGAAACATAATTTTAAATTTAATTAAAAATTAAATCATTTCTTGTACATTTTCTGTGTAATAAAGCTTTCTACACTACTTTCTGCATTGTGTCATAGCTATGTCTTTGTGTTTCTTTTTCCCGTACATTATTTTCACGGACAAAACATTTCCATTGCTGAAATGTGTGAACAATAGGAATGACATCAGAAATCTTGGAAAAATGTGTTTGCAAAGAAGAAAAGGGAAACAATTCACACACAAAATAAATGGAAAAATCATATTAAAGTTTTGGTACAAATATTCATTTTTTATTAAAACTTTTATAGTTTCATAGAGACATTACTGTCTGTGAAAGGATAACAAGTGAGGGTGACGTTTCCGCCCATGCTTTCCTATGTAATTATGGTTCCAAACGATATTTTCTACCACCCCTCAAAGTTTGTACACGAAGTTCTGGGACACCCTGTATATATATATATATATATATATATATATATATAAATAATAATAATTATTATTATAAATCAATACAAATTATCAACAACAAATGTGAAAATGTAAATTATAAAAGAATATATTCAAATAAAAAATGATGTATAAATCATATTAGAATATTCTTTGAAAGATATCTTTATAACAAACGCAACATAAAATTGAAAGTACAGTAAAATTTTGGAAAAATGGATATATTTGTGAAACCAACATACATATATATATATATATATATAGCATACCGGAGCGCGTAAGAAAACCTCAGGCGTTCCAATAAAATTTTCGGTAAAGTTCTTTCAAATTTTACAAATCAGTAGAAATCCGATAAATTTCTAATGCAACATTCCCAATTTTCAAATGTATTTTATAATGAGATTTTATATCATAAAGATCAATTTATTGCAGAATTGTTTCCGTGAGTTAAACTCTGAAATTGTTAAGTAAGAGCACGTCGAAAGTTTATTAAATTAAGCTCCTAAACTTGGAATTGTTTAATCAATCCTACGGGTATTTCCTGATGTGAAATAATTATAAAAATCATACACGCTTGCGTACTTCAGATGTCAATACAGTATTTTAATAGGTTTATAACTTAGTTATTAATATTCGATTCACTTTAACGCATTTTTCTGTTAGCCCACGGCAGGTGATAAATCGCCAATAATATTTAAAGGCATCTTTACGAGCTGCAAAACAACTGAGATAATGATACGCTGAATCATTATCGCTAGCGTATGACATCAGCTGGCTGTGAAAGTGCAACAATGAAATATTTTAAACACTTAAATGTAGAAAATTTAAACAAAAATTAAATATTGTCATATAAAAAAAACTCTTTTATCATATAATTCTGTTTGCATCTATTTATTATAAAAGTAGTATTTAAAAAAATGCACTGATTCGCCATTCCTACCAAACAACAAAAACAACAACATTATCAACAACAAAAATGTTGTGAACTTTCAATAATCGGAGCCCATTCCAAATTAAAATATCATGGAAATGTTTTGGAACTACACTGTTAAAAATTTTAAACTAGTTTGAACCAAATTTTGTGTTCAATAGCTGCCACCATAAGATGCTGAATTCTCGTTCCAACATTTGGAGCTTCCTATTTTAACCTCGTTCCAACTATTGGAAATATGTTTCAACAGGCGCTCCAAATATTGGTTCAAGGTTTTAACATCTTAAAGTGGCTGCTATTGAATACCAAAATTTGGTTCGAACTAGGACAAGATTTTTAACAGTGTGCTTGAAATACAGACATAAAATTATATGCACATTTTTAAAATGAAAAATAAATGCACTTAAAAGATGTTTTATTTTTTTATTATTTAAAGAGTTTATATAAAATAATAACGAAGAAAATTATGTGTACAGCATAGATTATGAAAATCTTTACAACATATTCAGAATATTATAACATAGTTACACAATTTAATAAGGTAAAAGATGGCGTCTAAATAAAGAATTTGGAAAACACATTTGAAAATCCGATTTCTGCTATTACTATGAATAGTCGTTAATGTATAATTTTTTTTGCTATCCTGTATGTGATCTACAGACATGTATGCATACTATATACTATGCTAAAAGTTCAATGAATTAAACGCGTAGCATAGTTGAAAATCTCCATTCAGCAATTTCAGCCAATAAACGGATGTTGATGAGAACTTTTGTTCTACCCTGTGTATGATTTATAAAATTTATGCACACCAAGAAAAATTTTAAAAAAGAGATAAATTTAAAAACGCATAAGTCAACTGAAAACACATTTCCAGCAATTATTGTTTCTATATTTCAATAGTCCAATCATTGCTCATTTTCTTTTATAGCCAAATTATTTTGTGTGTCCCTGTAAATAAATGATAAGTTCTATGCATACCATATTCTATAGTAAAAAAATTTGGCATACATCAATGATGTACATAATTTCCATATGATTAAAATACTTTAATATCATAATAAAGACGCAAACCATTTTACCCCATAAAAAGAAATGTAACGGAATTCTTTTAAGTGGCTCTGTAAATGAACCAAAAATGCTACACATTTCATTTTCATTTCCGACCAAGTCGTAGTAAACCTATCCCAATAACACGCATTCATTTCATTGCAA
Source organism: Maratus speculifer (assembly GCA_964019185.1). Classification (NCBI taxonomy): domain Eukaryota; kingdom Metazoa; phylum Arthropoda; class Arachnida; order Araneae; family Salticidae; genus Maratus; species Maratus speculifer. The sequence continues at coordinate 201,394,099 of OZ025301.1, forward strand.
TCGGACTGCATTTACGCGCGAACAGACTGGCATACGGACAGACAAAGCGAATTCAAGAACTATGTTGGAAAAAGTGTTTAAAAAAAGTAGCCGCGACTCAACATTTTATTTATTTATTTATTTATTTATTTATTTATTTATTTATTTATTTTTATTTTATTTTATTTTTTTTTTTTTTTTGTACCGTAATAAAAACGGTAACAATTTTAATTAATAAAATAGTCAGCCCTTAAATGACAATTATTTTGTCACTTTTATTTAATTACTACTAATAATAATAATAAAAGAAAGAAGAAAGAAGAAAAAGAAACTAATTTATAAGTAAGTCTAAGATTAAAATCATTCTTTTCCTCAAAAATGAAAAAAATAAAATATTTTACTAGAAACTTTGAAATTAGAGTCATTCAAGAATACGAGGCGAATCATTGATATTTGGCAATATGCCTTCGGGCAAACTGCTTAAAAATGAAGTTGTAACTTAAGTCTTGCATTTTTTCTTCTTTATTTGATAAACTAACCGTAAAATGAAGCAATTTTGTGGATAATGTTGGAGAAAAAAGTATTTTAGTGTCGCTTTTCAAAATTATGTGAAAGCGTCTTTTGTGAAAGAAAAGATGCGAGCAAAGGTTTTAAACTGTTCTTAAATTAGAATTTTTTTCTTTTTGTGTGTGTAGCCAGCGGGCGATATTTTATTTTTTTAAGGTACTCAACTAGGGTTGTCAGCAGGATTCGATTCTATATATCGATAGCATATATGTCTTGTTATTCATCATGATATATCTGTTACAGTTATTAATAACCGAAAGTTGTGACAAATGAGATGCATTCATATTATAACTACCTTTACAGCTTAAAATACTGTAATATCATTTAAAAATACAAAAACGATTATCCCCCATAAACCATAATGTAATGGTATTATTTTGAGTGGCCCTGTATATGTATTGAAAATGCTACACACTTTATTTTCATTGTCGAACAGGCCACAGCAAACCAATCCCAGTAACACATATTAATTTCATGACATTCGGACTATATTTATACGCGAGCAGACTGGCAGACGGACAAAGTGAATTCATAAACACATTTCAACTATGGTGGAAAAAGTGTTAAAAAAATTGACCGCGACTCAACATTTTTTTTCCCGAATAAAAAAGGGCATAACTTTATTTTCTAAAATAGTCAACCCCTGAATGACAATTACTTTGTCACTTTTATTTAATTATTACCAGTGGCAAAAGGTCTATATCTACATTATGACACAATTAAAAAAGTTGATAATTTCGTTTACACTTGTTTAAACTGAACATATCAAAAAATTTGACCCACAGTGGTACTTTGACAATAAATATCAAATCTAGAAAATATCACATATCTTAATATTTTGAAAATAAATATTAAATGTGTGAAACTATCTAAAGTATCGAATACCTTGACTTTTTTAAAATGTCGAAAAATATCAAAAATCTTGATATTTTGAAAATAAGCATCACATCTATATCATGCTATATATCCATTGACATATATCAGGATATATATCCATTGATCTATACTGATGAGATACATATGGAGAGAGGTGATAAAAATTTCAGTATCAAACGAATTTCATAACCAAATTCACTAGGTTCGACTTCGACCCTTTCCTACAGCGCTCCCCCCACCAGTTGCCGAGAGGTTCTGACCTCTCAACTGGTAGATGGCAGGTTCTAGGTTCGAACCCAATTGCGACCGTCGGCCTAACCGTTCGGAGTTTTCGCGATTTTCTTCGAACCTTGCGAAAATACGGGTTAGGTTCCCGTAGAAAGACCCCCACGAAGGGCACTTTCCCTTGGGCCTATATCCCTCGAGTAGATAATCGGTCGACACATAATAAACCAAATCAAATTTTCAGCGCTAGATACATCGTACCATTACTCAACTTTGCCTGTAAATATCGTTTTACAGCATGAATAGCCTTTACGCAGAGAACCTATACACTTTATACCATTAGTATAAAAAATGTGCAGTGGAGCATCGTTTATACTACGCCGAAGGGACTACTGAAAAAAGTCCTATAAACGATACTGTTGTATAATCGATTTTCAATTCTAAAACTAAAATTAATTTTCTTTCGCTTAATTTTCATGTTTAACGTGTTCGGCCATTTTCAACTTGGTGTCAAGTCCGTTACCAAATGACAAGTCTGTTACCACAAGGTTTTTTAATGATTATCATTTTTTCACCATTCTACTTTTTATTTTTTATTCAACTAAGGAAGAAATATGCAATTTTCTTAAAATTTAATAATTTACATGAATATATACTGTAATTATTAGAAAAAGTTTTTGTGTAATTTCTATGTGATCAAAATCTTGCGGCTAAAACTGTCTCTCATTTCAATTTAATTTAAGTATTATTGATAAATATCATCTTTTGAAATTTAGGGACTTCAAAGTAAGTTGAATTTCGGAAAGTTAGTAAATTTAAAGCTGAGTATTTTCAGTAATTTTTTACGGTAATGGACTTGACAATTTGCCTTACAAGATAACTTAAAATAGCATTTACATATTATAGTGCACAATCATGTACCTTAAACATTTACTTTAACCTGTCTCCATTTTTAAAAGAAATTATTAAGTTTGAAAAATAAACATAAAATTGTGAAATGCAAGCGAATGGTGAAAATGGCCCTGTTGATTTACGTAATTTTTTTAATTAAACAATCCAAAACAAAGAAATAACAAAAGAAAAAAAGGAAAAAAGGAAAAAAAATGCAGTAAGCAATTTAAATGTATGCATTTTTATTTTTTATTTTCTAATAAATTTGTATATAACAACTGATTATTTAAATTAGACAATTTATACTTCAATGGCTGTTTTGAATTAATTATGCCCAACCCCCGGCATATTAGTTATTCATTAAAAAATGAAATTTTCATGTCTAAAGCTTAGAAAAGATTTTTTTTTCTCTAAAAAAGTCATTACAAGAGATAAAAGTTCTGCATCTACATTGCGACACAGTCAATAACATTTTTAAAAAAATTTTAATTTTAAATTTTGAGTATTTGTTTCAACTGAAAATACCGTATATCTTGCACAGTCATATTTTGAAAATAAACTATAAATGTAGAAAATATCAAATATCCTAATATTTTGAAAATAAATGTTAAGTATGCAAAAATATGGTGTACAGCTTGATATTTTAAAAATAACAAAAATAGCACAAATCTTGATACTTTAAAAATAAATATCGGATGTATATCATGATATATATCAATATATATATCCATTGATATATATCAATGAACTCTGACGCAAAATAATAATAAATCGAAACTTCAAAACATGCCCGTCTGACACCGATAAAAATAGTTTTTAAAAAATGAACCTTCTAAAATAACTTTAGAAAAAATTATTTTAATTTTTAAAGTTGTTTGTATTAAATTGTTTGTATTTACCATTTACATAATAAAATCGAAAAATATATTTTTAAAGTTGATAATATATTTTTTAATTTCGTTTTGACTGTCGAGTCACTGTATTCGAGTTAAACAGAAAGAATCGCTGAATCATAGACAGACATTCTCTGAAGTTCCCGCACGTTTTCATAATTTTGCAAACACAAACAATCTCGTGTCAATAAACGTGTCATTTGACACCAATAAAAATAGTGTTAAAAAATTGAAACTTCTAAAATAACTTTAGAAAAAATAATTCTAATTTTTAAAACTGTTTGGATTAAATTGTTTGTATTAAACATTTATGTAATAAAATCTAATTAAATCCGAACAAAGAAATAACAAAAGAAAAAAAAAGGGAAAAAATGCAGTAATCAAATTAAATATATGTATTTTTATTTTTTATTTTCTAATAAATGTGTATATAACAATTGATTTTTTAAATCAGATAGTTTCTACTTCAATAGCTGTTTTGATTTAACTATGCCCCCCCCCCCTCCCGCCATATTAGTTCTACATTAAAAAGTAAAATTTTCAAGTATAAAGCTTAGAAAATATATTTGCTATCTTTTTTTTTTTTTTTTTTTTTTTTCGCGAAAAAATGTCATTACAAGAGACTGTATAGTATAAGTTATGTATCTACATTATGGCATAGTCAATAACAGCTGAAAATTTTGTTTACTTTTAAATTTTGAGCGTTTGTTTAAACTGGAAATATCATATATCTTGCACAGTGATATTTCAAAAATAAACTATAAATGTAGAAAATATCAATTATCCTGATATTATGAAAATAAATGTTAAGTCTGTAAAAATATCGTATAGACCATGATATTTTAGAAATATCGAAAATAGCAAAAATCTTGATATTTAAAAAATATCAGATATGTATCATAATATATATCAAGATTTATATCCATTGATATATATCAACGAACTCTGACGCAAAGTAATAATAAATCAAAACTTCGAATCGTGTACATCTTAAACCGATAAAAATAGTGTTAAAAATTGAACCTTAATAAATACCTTATTATTATTTTTTTTTTAATTTTTAAAGCTGTTTGGATTAAATTGTTTGTATTTAACATTTACATATAAAATCTAAAAATATATTTTTCAAGTTTATATAATTAATATATATATAATATATAATTAATATACATGTATAATAGATATATATAATTAATATATTTATAATGTTTATAAATATATATTTATAAATATTTATAATATATAATTAATATATTTTTTTATTTTGTTTTGAGTGTCGTGCCCCCTATATTCGAGTCAAACAGAAAGAATCGTTGAGTCACGGAGAGACATTTTCTAAAGTTCCCTCACGTTTTTATAATTTTGCAAACACAAACAATCTCGTGTCAATAAACGTGTTATCTTACACCGATAAGAATAGTATTAAAAAATACAACCTTATAAATTAACTTTAGAAAAAGTAATTTTAATTTTTAAAACTGTTTGAATTAAATTGTTTGTATTTAACATTTATATAATAAAATCTAAAAATATATTTTTTAATTTGATAATATATATATTTTTTTATTTTGTTTTGAGTGCCGATTTCTCTTTATTTGGGCTAAAGGGTAAGAATTGCTGAATCACAGCGAGATATTATCTGATGTTCCCTTACGTTTTTATAATCTTGCAAACACAAACAGTCTCGTGTCAAGAAACGTTTCATTTCACATAGATAAAAATAGTGTTAAAACGTTCTAAAATAACTTTAGATATTTTAATTTTTAAAATTGTTTGGATTAAACTGTTTGTATGTAACATTTTCATAATAAAATTTAAATATACATTTTTCAAGTTGATAACATATTTTTTTCATTTCGTTTTGAGTCCCCTATATTCGAGTCAAATAAAAAGAACCTCTGAATCACAGACAGACATTCTCTGAAGTTCCCTCACGTTTTTGTAATTTTTCTAAAGTTCCCACACGTTTTCATAATTTTGCAAACACAAACAATCTCGTGTCAAGAAACCTGTCATCTGACACCAATAAAAATAGTGTTAAAAAATTAATCTTCCAAAATATCTTAAAAGAAAAAAAAAGTTGTTTGGATGAAATCGTTTATATTTAACATTTACACAATAAAATCTAAATATAATTTTTTCAAGTCGATAATACCTCTTTTTTTTCATTTTGAGTGCTGAATTGCTATATTTGAGCTAAAGGGAAAGAACTGCTGAATCCCGGACAGACATTCTCTGAAGTTCCCTCAAGTTTTTATAATTTTGCAAACACAAATAATGTCGTGTCAAGAAATGTTTCATCTGATACCAATAAAAAGAGTGTTATAAAATTGAACCTTCTAAAATACCTTTAAAAAGTAATTTTAAATTTTTAAGTTTTTTGGTTTAAATTGTTTGCATTTAACATTTGCACAGTAAAATCTAAAAATAAATTTTTCTAATCGATAATACCTTTTTTTTTTTTTTTTTTTTTTTTTTTTCATTTTGAGTGCCGAGTCCGTTTTATTTGGGTTAAAGGAAAGAATCGCTGAATCACCGACAGACATCCTCTGAAGTTCCCTCACGTTTTTATAATCTTGCATTCACAAACAATCTCGTGTCAAGCTTTTAAGACCTTGCAAAACACGTCCGATAAACTGAGGAAATGACATTCCTCAATGTCGCGAGTGATAATGTTTCAAGATCAAAAGTCAAAGTCATGGTGTATTTTTTAAATTATCGATATTTTACGTTCTTTAATTTTTCACGTTTTTCATATAAAATATTTCGTCCTTTCAAATAAAGTGTGAAATTTATATTATAAGGCACAAAGTGCCCATTTGTAAAGCTGAATTTATTTTTGACATTGGCAACAGCATTTCTCTGTTACTGCAAATTTTTAAACTGTTCAGCCTCGTACATGCTCAATACTTACAAAATCAATAAGTAAAACAAGTTAGAAGCTGCATGAAATGCGTAGCAAATGAGATGCGTTTGTACTATAAGGAAGTTTTTAAAATATTCAGATTTTTGTATAATAGTATACAATACTTCGGAACAGTATACTAGCCGAAAGTTTCGTGTGTCCCTGTAAATACTATCTGCTTTCTATTATACAGGAAGTAACTTAAGCAATGTATATTAATTTCATAAAATATGAAACAGTTTAATATAATGAAAACGTGCCCCAAGCAATGTTTCCCCCCTATACCACTATGTAATCAAACAATTTAGCATGGCTCTGTAAATTAATAACAAATATTCCCTGCACCCAAGATCGTACAGAATCTGTATTTTAGTATATACTGCATATAAGCATATCATGTTTTATAGTGGCCAAAAGAGTGCCACTACATTAAAATGTTTTTCAAAACTATTTTTCCTACTGACCGTAATATAGCGGGATATTTTTAATTGCCCCTGTTATTGAACTATACATTTCTATACATTTGATTTTCATAAAATCTAAAGTGGCTCAACAAATTTATGCAACAGTTATATATTTTAAATTTGAATCAATATTGTTGGGTTATTTTTTTATATGCGGGAGGAGGGACAAACGGACGAGCGGACAGACGGACGGTCTGGACGATGACTATTGGTGCTACGTATTTACATAATTACAAACGCACCTAAAAAATTGTACTTTGAAATACAATTTGTTTGAAAACTTCATCGCAATTCGTTTAAAAACTGTATCTCAATTTGTTTGAAATCTGTATCTCAATATATTCATTTTTATGATCTGGAAAACATTTTTAGGGAATGATTTTTTTAATCTATCATCCTCGCGTGCAGACGATTATGAAAAATAAATCTGTTTGCGCTTAAAATAATATGAACTGTTTAGCATTTGCTTCCATCTTATATTCCATAACGAAATTAAAATTTTGTAAATAACTAAATAACCTAATAAAAAGTAACATAAACAGATGTTAAAGACATGGTAAGTAGCTACGAGCTTAAACCTCTAAATTTGTGCTAATCAAAATTGATAATTAGTAATTGATAATAAGATACAGCAATATTACATAAATATTTGTTTAGGAAATTCACTAACCTTACATCGTGTTTATCTCAAGTTCATGTGTGTTATTCAAAAAACCCCAATTGGCCACACCTGTTTTCAAATTAGCATATAATTATAAAAAGAACATTTTAAAGAACCGCAACGGACGAGATATAATATTTAAAGACGCATTTGCTTGCTTGTAATGTGATATCAATGTTACTAGCAAGGGCATATTAAAAATAAAAATAAACAAGAAACTGTGTCTTATTTAAATTTCATAGCCGTCACTAAAGCATGTAACTATAAACTGTACTTTAAGAAAACCTGGTTTAATTACTAGTATATAATTCTTTAATGTTGAATACCGTCATTTAAATTGTAATTAGAGAACGCTACATCTGTTACACCATTCATACATGGTATACATAGGAAGTAAAAGCTCAACATAAAAAATATTCGGAAAAAAACATTGATTTTTATATCAATGTTGAAAATTATTTTACGTTATTTTAAGTGTTAAGTATCAAAGATTATGTTATTTTATTATTGTATTATTTGTATCAATATTATTGATAAAAACTTATAGGGAAGCGATTGAAGCTATGACATTGTATTCAATAAAATTATTCAGTCTTTTACTGTAATTAGCTGAAATAAAAACCTTTAATAGCCCTCATTAGAAGTGCTTATCATTTTACATTCGGTTGAGTTTTAGATAATATCTTTTCAAGACGCGTTCCAGCATGCAAATGATTGTAGGTGTGTTCCACAATACGATATACTGTGAAAAGCTTTATTTAAAAAAAACAAGATACAATAATCCATTAACATTCGCGAGTTTTGATTATTCGAGAAATAAACAAGTTGGAAATTACACGTTAGGCGTAGCAAATGAGGTGCTTTCATACTATAACGAAGTTTTGAAAAATTCAGATCTTGATGTAATAGTATACAGTGTTATAACCGAAATCTTTCGTGTATCTTTATAGATACTATGTGATTTCTATTATACAGGAAGTAACTTATAGTAAAATCAGTAACATATATCAATTCATAAGTAGTGAAGTAGTTAAACATAATTCAAACGCGCCCCAAACATTGTTTCCCCTCATACCATTATGCAATGGAATACTTTTGTGTGACCCTATAAATTAATAACATATAATCTTTATATTACAGATGGTACAGAAGGTATATTTTAGTATACGCTTCAGATATGCATATCAATTTTATTATGTTCGAAAGAGTGTAACATCATTAAAAGAGCGTTGAAACTGGCCATAATGTAAAGGAATACCTCTGATTGTCCTGTAATTAAACTATGCATCCGATTTTCATAAAATCTGAAATGAGTCGACAAAATTATGCGACGATTATATATTTTAAATTTCAAACGATTCGTTTAGGTAATTTTTGGTCTGTTATATGCTGACTAAGCGACGACTATAAGTGCTACGTATTTACATAAGTACAAACTCAACTAAAAATAAAGAACATTTCAACATTCGCGAATATTTAACTTGGTTATTTGTAAAATTTCTATTATATATATATATATATATATATATATATATATTTTACAAAGTAAACTCACTTTGTTTTTCAAATTCCATAAACTATTTGATATTGGACAGCTACATTGTCAGAATTACCATTAAACAATTAACAAATAATCATGATTTTTGTGCCACATACCTTAGCGTAATATATATATAGATTATAATTTTCTAATATTTTTTGTGTTTTATCACATGTTGTTCTTTCTGAAAAGTAACCTTTATTTTAAATTTAAAGAGATATGTTTAAAACAAAAGAATCGCAAACGATGAAAGAGAACTAAGCAAATATTTATTATATTTACTAAATGTCTAATTGTTAAAGAAGCCGTATTATAAATTCACATACACATACCAACATTACTCATGTAAACAGTAACAAAAGTATTTGTCAAAATAGAATAATGCTCAATTAAAAGGCATGTATTATTAATAGTACACGATACCCAAAAGGGTTAATTTGAATGTCATCACAGTTACACAACAGTTATAAATAAACATCACATACTGTTTATTTATAATATTTTTCTGTGACACATGTTTATTATGAAAATGTTTAGTTCAATTTTGATAACATCTAATAAATCCTGTTCCGTGTTGAGAAATTAAAAACACCAAAACACCCCGAAACACCGCTTAAGTCAATAGTGCAAAATTAAATCCGATAAAAAAAAAAAAAAAAAAATGCAATTTTTTTTTTATCATTTTATAAAAATGATCAAAAGAGTATGTTTTTTATCGTTTTACAAAAACTGATTTAAAGCAAACATTCATTAATTTTTTAGTTTTCTCGATAGCTTACAAGAAAAGATTTCTCAAGATATTTCAGTTCATATTGATATTTAATTATTATTATTCCTCATAAATTATACATAACTATGGACACTACAATCAATGTCCAAATGCAAAGGAAAAGGGGGGGGGGGGGGGTTGAAAAGGAATTTTTTTCCCTATTGAAAAATCATCAGAGTAATAAATTAATCCATAGAAAATCAAATAATATTGGAATAGCAGTTTTTATCTGTCGTGTCTTCACTTATATTTCTTGTAAATTATAATGCAAAGAAGATGTTTTCTTTATTTTATTACCACCATCTCTACAATATTAGTGTTTCAGAGGAGATATAGGCTGTACCATAACCTCATTCCTATTTTAAAAATTCAAAAAAATAACAAGTTGTTCCGGATTTAAAATAAGTTTCAATTTGTACAAGTGCATGGAATATGGGGAAACATATAGCATTGCTGCCAACTTGAACAGATTTTATCTACCGTTAAAATTTAGGAGAAAAATTCACCTAAAACAATCGTCGAAATCTAACGATTTCCAGGGATGAAACAAGACAAACTTTTCTTTTAAATTTTAGTGGTGGGGAAAATACGAACGTGTTGGTAGCTATGCATATAGCATTAACTGACGCTTATCATACACGATATAAAATCCAATCAAAAGCATTCAAGATTTTATCACATTTAAAGTAATATATGTTTATATTCTATTTCTTAAATCTACATCCCAAAACACCGCTTACGTCAATAGTGCAGAATTTAAACGATAAAAAAAAATATGTTTTTTTTTTTTATCGTTTTATAAAAACTGATTTAAAGCAGTCATTCAGTAAAAATTTGTCAGTTTTCCAATAACATCCATAGCCTACAAAAGATTTCTCAAGATATTTCACCTAATGTCGATATTTAATTATCATTATCCCTCATAAATTATACATAAGTGTGGACTCTACAATCGTTAGACCGATATCCACATGCATCAGAAAAGAAAACGAAATGGGAAAAAAAAAGTTGAAAAGGAACTGTTTTCCCATGAAAAAATCATTAGAGTAATAAATTGATTCATATTAAAACAAAGAATATTGGACTAATATTTTTACTTTCTTCTACCTTTACAAGAAGAGAATATTGAATTCGTAAGAATTTTCGACTTCCGATTTTGGTCGGACTTACACACTTTAGGATTCAGAAATACCCCCCCCCCCCAAAAAAAAAAAAAATGTTTTTACAAAATGTCTGTCTGTGAGTCAAATTTCGTGGGCGTTCTGTCTCAAGAAATAGTGCACGGAATTTGATAGAAATTTTTATTCAGTTGCTCCCTGATATAAATTGGCGTTGATAAGTGTTTGGTGAAAATCGCTCAACAGGTGGCGCTGCTATACAGCATTTTTCATGATTTTTACAATAGATATATCTCAACACCTGCTTAATTTATAACAAAAACTAAGAAACAACGCGAAACAACGGAGAAACAATGCGAATTTTGTTAAAAGATCGCAGAAGAAAAACTAATTTTATCAAGTATCGCAAAAAACGCCACGACTTTTGTCAAAAAATCGCAGAAAACTCGATTTTCGTTGAATGACAACAAGAAAAATGCGATTTTGGTTAGAAGATTGCTGAAAAAAACACTTGATTTTCCTTGAAGGATCGCAAAATAACGTAGGATTCCCTTCAAAGAACTGCGGAAATAACACAATTTTCGTCAAAGGTCGTGAGAAAAGACACAAAATTTGCCAAAAGATGGTGACTTATATAAAAATTAGTCGCCAACTCAAAAAATTTAGTCGCTACGTGACGAGTGGTGAGCATGAATCTGCACCTATAGTTTTTATAATGTATTAAAACTGCTTACATACAGTAGCGGATTGAATGAAGAACAGAATATAGAAAAGTGTTTTCAACATATAAGAAGTTTATATTCAGGAGATGGAATCAGATGAGGAAGAAGAATCTGTGACAGATGAAGCTAAAGACTCATAGAAACAGGCGTTTAATGTCTTAAATGCATTTTTTAAATTTACCGAATTCAATAAATGTTATAGTTCTGCAAAATTGAAAGAATCCATAACTATTTTTTGCAGAATAAATACGAATAACATAAGCAACATCTTATCAAAATGTAGCTCAAGTTAATTGTTTGCCCATGTACTGTAACTTACAGTACATGCACAAAAAATGCAGTATAGCAGCGTCATCTGTTGAGCGATTTAAACCAAAATGTAGAAAACGTCAATTCATCTCAAGGAGTAACTGAATTTGAAACTTGATGAAAATCCGTGCATTAGTTCTGGAGATTTGCAAAAATCGTGAAAAATGCTGCATAGCGGTGTTTCCTGTAGATCGATTTACTACAAAATGTAAAAAAAAAAAACGTAAATTCATGTCAAGGATTAACTGTACTTGAAGTTTGATAAAAAATCCATGCTTTAGTTCATGAGATACAGCTATTGCGGAAACCGTGAAAAATGCTGAATAACAATACCTACCGTAGAGCGATTTATACCAAAAACTATTCAGCACTAATATATATCATAGTCTAACGAAATATAAATTTTTATTAAATTAAATATATTAGTTCTTGAGAAAGAGCTCCCACAACATCTGTATCACATACAGACAGAGTTATAAACTCACAAATTACAACTTTAAGTTACAAACTTACAGACAAACATTTTGTAAAAACATGCTTTTTGCAATCTCTGACCCTTGAAATGTGAAAATTAAACGTAAACCGGAAATCGAAAATTGTCACGAATCAGATACTAATGTATTTGACATTATAAGTATAAAAACGATTCTGATCAATCATTTTGTTAAATGCTCGGATTTCTAATAATATCGCAGCCTACTTCAAAGATCATTGAAGTACTTCAACTCATATCGATATTTAATTATCGTTATCCGTCGCCACTTATATCACTCTTCGAACGCTAGAATCGTTAGATCGATGCCGTGTGCGTCAAAAAATATGACAAATGAAAATAAGTGTTGAAAAAATGCGTTTTTTCTGTTTTTTGTACGTGTTTTTCTTTTATCACTGACAGTGTTTGTCACGATACTGGAATCGATAAATCCTTATCGATTATTCTTTAGTGTCTAGGGGACAATAAAGTGGATATTACAGAAGTATATTTAGTATCAGGTGATATCGTTAAGTTATTTAGCAGATAAAGAGCTTTGCGATTATTTTTTATGCGGATTGCGAATATTAAAGGGATATATTTAGTTGCATTAAAACAGATATACTTTATTTGTACTTGTTTGATAGTATTATTTTAATTTATTAGACGTTTTTTGTTCTCATCATTAATAGTTATATTCTAATTTTAAATTAGAAAATCAGTAATAGATCACTACTATAGTAGCAAAGCAATACGTGCTTATATTGTATGAACAGACCCCTTATTACCACATAGACAAATCGGGACTTTGCTCACAGGTTCTGGACCTAAAGGGTCCCCAAATCTATAAGTTAAATTATAAAATATTTACTTTCTTTTTTTTTTTCGATTCCAACTCTTTCACATGCTGAAGTTAATAAATTCATCTTAAAATAATATAACAAATTGCTAAAGTTATATAAAAGAGTTTTGTTCTGAACTAATAAAAAAGTGTACTTTTATTATAAAAGATATTGAATTTAGAATTGATGGAGCTAAGAATTTTCTTCTATTTATATCAAAGGTGCGAAAATATGTTTATACATTACAGAAACACATATGAATGACTATGAGCTCTATTTCAATAACGTTTCAAAAATGCAAAAGGAGCCCCCTAATTCCTCTTTGCACAGGGCCCCAATTAGTCATAATTGGAGTCTGTGTATAAAATGGTTATATCTAGGCCATTAATGACTATATCTATGAAATATTGTGTAAATATTGAGGTATTTTTTGCCAGTGGTCCGAAATATGTCAGGTTTCTACGTTTATGAGGCGTTTGCTTAATACAAATTATTTATTATAAAATAATTATAATTATTTATTATTTAATTAAATTTATTTTCTTTCTTTATTACATTTATCTATTTACTATTATCTGAGTACAGTCGAGTCTCCGTATAACGAAATCGAATGTCCCAGAAAAAATTCGTTATATAGAGAAATTCGTTGAATAGAAAATGATGTTACAATTATTATTTAATGTATTAGATATTATTTAATGTGTAAATTTTAAACAAATATTAGTTTTTATATGTTTAATTAAGAATTTGAAAAGTATAACTATAAATATTAACCTAATATTCTATTTCTTAATTATTTAAATAGTTTCAGAAAAGAGAACAGACATTTATTTGAAAGCTTAATGAAAATCAAATAAGGAAGACTTGCATTAATTTTAGACGAAGAAACCTGTAATATTTTGTTGTTTTGATTTCAAAACTGTTACACTCTCGAAAATATGTTCAACTTTTAGCAATGAATGATAAATTGAATAGGGAACAATTTTCTCCATTTGAAGTCCTCTCCTAATAAGAAAATAAGATCCAAAGAAATCAACATTTTATAGCACAATCATTTTCTCTCTTGTTGTAGATTTTCGTTCTCATGCTCATTATCACACTCACCACCATTGTTCATAACTCTGCTTAAATTATCATTACCAGTAGGATACAGTGTAATAGTGAAATTGTCATAAGCTTCCAAAAAATCAGAGAGAGCAACATTGTATTAAACATCTCCGCGTTCCTTAATTAATTTCCATTTCTCTTTTAAGTTTGCTCAAGACACATCTTCATCGTCCTCAGAATACACATTATCCTCTAGTATAGAAAATACGACCTTTTTGAAGGAATTGTAAATTGATTTTTCTTCAATTACCCACCCCCTTATATGCTACTTATACCCTTATATATATTGACAATGCTTTGAGAAGGATGTTGAAAGGTGTGTGGCAGGGGGAGAGGATAAATCCGTTGGACTTAAAGAAGAACGCGAATCAAGGAGAGAAGTAATAGAAAAAACTAAAACGATAAATCAGGAATAAGTTATGGAAAATCTATTCCATGTGATTTCGAAGCCTTTTTTAACAATAAATAAAGAACATTCATGAAAATATTCGTTATATGGAGATAGATATTTCGCTATATAGAGACTGTTTTTAATGTAATCATGGAAAAAGGAGACCGTTCCTACTAAATATTCGTTACATAGAGAAATTCGATGTATGGAGTTTCGTTATAGAGAGACTCGACTGTATTTGAGTTATAAATACATTTGCTTACCTACGATATCAAAATGAAAAAAAAAAAAAGATATGAAATGAAATTCAAAAGAAAGGTTATTAACTACTGGAATATGGGTAGTACAGGTATGTAGAAGAGAAATAAAAGCTGAAAAACATAAGATAATCTTCTTTGATGATCTGTCACTTAGGAAACAATTAACAACGACACGTGCGGCGTCCCGAGAAAATGGGGCGGGTGGCGGAGGGGTAGATTGCGCAGGTGGGGAAGTACAGTTTTTATTAGAAGTGTACTTGAGTGCCTAGATTTCAGATAGATCTGTGCAGTTGTAGTATTGAATAGGCCTTTCTGTGTGGAGTAAAGAGAAACGGGAGCATTTATGGTGTGCATTTATGGTGAAAGTGCATTTATGGTGTGCATTTATGGTGTTATGTAACCTATATCCCAAAGTTTGTTGATAATATCCCAAAGCGTAATTTAACGCAGGGTTATATCCTTGTTCATAAACAGAAATTATGTATACTTCGATTCTTATATTGTATTGTGTTGTATATATTTATATGTATTGTAAATAAATATTCAATTCACTATTTATTTGAAGTGTTTTAGTGAAATAGTTCCCGAACTTGCATCGTGTTCGATATGACTCATCTACATGTATATGAAGCTACCGGGCGACCCAACGGTTTGATCCCTTAACGAACAATCTAATCCTTTGAACATGGATTACTATCGTCACGACCATGTCATCCAATGGTACATTGGGGCTCCATCTGAATATTGTAGATCTTGAGAGAGTAATATTGAGACGGTTTTAAAAAAAAATTATAAGAAGTTTTGTCATGTAATTACATTTCTAAATAATATGGTTAACCATCACAAAAAAATTCCAAAAATAAAAATTATTTTAAAATGTGCCCCGGATTCTCTTAAAGAGGAAAAATCTCTTTTGGCTTTGCCTAATGATTAACACTTTTCGGCTCGGCGTCCTTAAAAAAGAACACCTAATTTGAATTTTGTTGGGACCAAGAATATTTAATTTCAAATTTCCTTTTTTTACATTCCTGAAAATAAGTAAGTTGGTATTTTCTAATAAATTCGTTTATAAATTCTGGCCTAAGTTAATTATTTCATATAAATTTATTCCGCACTGCAAAAGGTTAATCGTATCATTTATTTATCTCTTTTCAAAAGCATGTCCTAAAAAGAGCATTAAATTACATTTTAATTCTTTCGGATCTGGTGTGCTATTAATAATACATGTATTTTAATTGGGCATTATTTTGTTTTAAAAAATATACTTTTGTACTGTTTATAATGTTAGTATTTTGCGTCTATGGATTTAGTGCATGACTTCCTTAATGTATATGCTCTTAGTAATAATGATAATAATAAATATTTTCTCAATTCTCTTTGCTCCGTTTGCGTTTCTTTTATTTTAAACTTATATTTCATTCTTTAAATTTAAAATAAAGTTTAATAAAGTTTGCTTTCCTGAGAGAATCATGTGTAATAAAGTGCAAAAAGCATTAAAAAGTTGTAATATCAATTAAATCTTGTTGTAATGTAATATTTTCTAAACATCTCCAAAAATTCTTCCTTAGCCTATTGTCATATGAACATTTATTGAATAGTACGCAAATCAAGAACATTCGTTACTTAATGGAATATTCTTTAAACTCTAATTAATACATTTAGAGGCACTAAAAAAATGGGTTCTCAGAATTGAGTAAAAAGTACTCAGTTTTAAGTACTTCACATTCTCAAAATAGCTCCTATCCAAATGTACTCAAAATTGAGAAACAGGTATTTTCATTTTTTATTCCATGGTTGTGATCAAATATAAATCGCAATGAACTGACCCTTGAATTTATAAATTCAAATAAAAATATACTGGATTTTATTTCTTGCTCAAAAGTATTAACACTATAATTTTAATCGAATATTTATTAAGAAAAAATAGCAAAAATATTACCAAAATACCCAAATCGAATATTTTGTAGACAAGAGCTTTCTTTGCAAGAACGTTTAAATTATTTTAAAATATCGTGCTTATGTTAATATTTGCATTAATAAGCAACATTCATTCACCATAAAATGAAAAAAAAAAAAAAAAAAATACAGTGTACAAAATTATCCTTTGTTGGGATTTGATAACTTATGATGTTTCAAAATTGAGAAAGCAGTGTGCTCATTTTTTATCCAAACATACTCAATTCTGTATGAGTACATCGATTTACTCATTTTTGAGTAGTTCATTTTTTTTTTTTTTTTTTTTTTCAGTGGAGCTAGTAATAATGATACTAACGTAAAAGTAATTATTTCTAAAAATTGGAAAAAATATTTTGACCCAAAAGGGTTAAATCGTTTTTTAGCAACCTAAATTGAAAGGGTATAAATAAAAGATAAGTGGAAAATACTCAAAAGTTATCATCACAGTGCATTACTATATTAAGGAGGAAAAACTCTTCCTTAGCTTTTTGTCATATGAATATGAATTTAATAGTATGCAAAACAAGAACATGAATTATTTTTCAGACAGTGAAATAGTCGTTAAACTATAATTAATGTATTTGGATTACTAGTAATAATGATGCTAACGTAAAATTAATTATTTCTAAAAATTGAAAAAAAAAAAAAAAAAAAAAAAACTCAGATCCGAAAGGATTAAATAATTTCTTAGCTACCTACATTGAAAGGGTATAAATAAAAGATAAGTGGAAAATACTGAAATGTTATCATCATACTGCATTACTATATTAAGAAGGAAAAATCTCTTTCGACTTTACCCATTGATTAATCGTATAAGAGGAATAAGCTCTCCCGAGCAAATGATGAATGGAGTATCCACCTACATTGTGTCCTTGGTACGCAACCAGCACTTTTTTGCCACTCAAGAATGAAAAATGATCTACAATGCTATAAAAGTGTTAAAGTTTTTGATGTGCTTATTGATAAGAAAAATAGTAATCAGGGATATGTTTAGGAAAATTTTAAATCCTTTAAAGGACTCTTCACAAAATAATTTATCTGAAAACAGGGTCCTTCACATTTTTTTTTTTATTTCCAAAACAGGACCCTTCACAATACATTGTATCCCAAAACAAGACCCTTCACAAAATTATTTGTTTCTTTTATAAACCTTTCACCTTCAAATTGAACTTTTCACAAATTTAATCATTTAATAATAAAATCTGGCTTGTAAATAAGCAGTTGAACTCACCAAAGAGCATATTACTTAGCTTTTTATATATGAAAAATAGAACCTGAAGAACCTGAAATTCACAAAATTCTGACTAGAATTTTCACAAAATAAATAAATAAATAAATAAATAAATAAAATAAAAAAAATACACAATTTCACAAAAACAGGACTCCGTGAGTAAACTCTGGACAGACTCCTGAGTATATTTTAATAGATTTAATTTATTTTATGTATTTTATCCATTAACCACTTGCCGAATTTGATCGTACTTCATACGGGCAACGAATTTTTAACAAACTGGATTTGCCCGTACCATGTACGGGTATACATATCGCAATCGTGATTTATTAGTCAGTCACAAGTACATTTTTATTGTCAATTTTGCATTATTTAATCTCAGCATTTTTTCTGATTCAGTTAGACAAAACTTTCTGTTTTGAAAAACCGGTGATAAAAGGTTAAAAATTCTGTAAAAGGCATAAAAAATAGGCATTATTTAAAAGTCTTATTATTACTTTTTTAATATTGATCATTTCAGTGGTTAAGTTACCTTTAAAAATATACTAATCGTATTAACTATTTGAAAATAGTTGTTGTCCTCGGTAGATATTTGGAAAATCTGATGTATATCTGAATCTTTTTATTGTTTGAATTCCGCAACTTTTTTATTTTATTCGTTTTCTGATTGGTCCATGTTTAATGTCCAAAAACTGAATATTTCTGTATTTTTTTTCTTCTTTTTCTGATTGGTCCATGTTTAATGTTCAAAAATGGAATACTTCTGTTGCCACAATGACAAAAATAAATAAATAAATAAATAATAAAATAATAAAATAATAAGATAATAAAATAAAATAAAATAAAATAAAATAAAATAAAATAAAATAAATATAAAAATTTAAATAACAATAATAATAATCTGAAAACAAACTGTGATAAAGATTTCAAACACATTTCATTTAAAAGTACATTTTTTTCTCTATATAACGGTGTAAAAATTTAAAATGTGCGACGTTTATAAGTTTAAAAATTTGCAGATCCAAAAATTGTAAAACTGAAATTTCATTTAAAATTTGTTTATTGTTGCAAGAAAATGAGGGGTTGTATCCAGTTATAAAATTTATACAGTACGTGATATATTGTGTATTCTATATCGACACTAATCAATGAATAAATGGATATAGCCTTTCATCTTTTTGCTTCATTTTGGGAATAACGGATTTTTAACATATTCTATCTCGATATTTTTCGAATATTTCAAGCTATGTTTTTGAGACTTTGTCAAAAGTTGCTGTATGCATCTAGCAAACACAATATGCAATGAAATTTTGATAGCGTTCACGCTATTAAAAGAATTATTTGCTGATGATGCGCAATAAAAAATATGATGCGCAATAAAAAATTATTTAGTAAACCTGCTCATTTTTCATACAATTTTTATTATTTTTCAATTCTAATCGCAGGATATTATGTACAATATTTTTCGTCATACTTTCGGAGAACATTATTTTATATTAAAAGCTTTACAAATTATAAACAAAAAACGTGGAAAAATTTAGTCGTATTTTAGAAAAGCCTTATTATCTCTACGAGTATACATACTATCTGCATACAAATGAATACAGTTTATTAAAATAAACCACTTAATCATAATCTATAGTTTGAATGCTTTTGCTACATTAGCTTTGACAGTGTTATCCAAAAGATATTCGTTCTTTTTCAAATTTGACGGTATCCTATGGAGTTTCGAGAAAATTTTTTCGCAGAAATGTGTATCACTTATACTATTATGTTTACCCAGTTAAAGTTTCAGCGTAATTCCTCGTGTATTTTT
Organism: Maratus speculifer; assembly: GCA_964019185.1. Lineage (NCBI taxonomy): Eukaryota > Metazoa > Arthropoda > Arachnida > Araneae > Salticidae > Maratus > Maratus speculifer. The sequence goes on from OZ025301.1 coordinate 201,414,093, forward strand.
CTAGATACTTAACAAAGTGTCTGAATTTGCAAGTGGCCGGTTACCTTTGGCCACATAATGTACTTGAGTCGGCCCGGAATTGTTCTCAGGATGTGTATAACAGACAGTATGTTTAGTAAAAATATTAATAATGCTATAAATTTCTGTTAACAGAATCTTTGAAAACGGTTTTAATTTGTTGATCTGTGAAACACAGCTTTATTACTTGTTTATTTTTTAAAACCTTTCATTGTTTGTTGTTCTAAGAGATGTTAAATTTGCATGCACGGCGAGTTTTTATATGCATATTTTCTATTAACCAAGATTTCCTATATATGATTTACTAGCGGTCCCAATTGGCTCGGATAATCGAGGTTGCAATATACGCAAAATCTCCACAAAATAATAAAGTTTAAGCAACGTATTTTTTTTTTTTTTTTTTTTTTTTTTTTTAGTTCCCTTTTTCCAAGCTGATAAGGGAGATAATCGTTCGAACTTTAATATCGACAACTAAGGACAAAAAAATTATTCTATCGTATTTGAGATATCGGTATTTCATTTAATAATGGGATCCCACGTAAAAGAAGAATCAAAGGATTTCATCAATTAATCTCCGTCAGTCATGACATGAAAAACTAAGGAAAACGAATCTAGAAAAGAGAATTCAATACCGTATGGGAAGTGCGTGGGCGTAAACGGGCAAAAGCAGATAAGAAAAAAAAAAAAAAAAAGAGAGAGAGAGAGACCACAGGAAGAGTGTTTATTTTTATTTTTCCAAGTTTCACCGTATTTATTGTTTGATGTGATAAACACTCTGCATGTAGTGCAATGCAATACTGTCACGTGCTATTACAATGCCTTGCGATAAGTGTTTCCAAGTTACATAGGACGTTCCAGTTTCCAGGGTTTGTTCCACGTAACAATCGTGAAAGAAACCAAAATTTGCCATTTTTTATGATGCAATATTTTTTTTAATTTTTTTCTTCTTGCCGCCGTCAATTGATATATATCCGTTCACTAAAATATAGGTTTCATTGCAATACAGGCTGTCACACTCGACTATTTTTTTTCTTTTTTTTTTTTTTCGTTCGCATCACTACTAAAAAAGATAATGATACATTTCTCTTACAAACATTATCAAACTGTATACCAAACATTTTTGTTTTGATAAAGGAATGCGAGGTATAATTAAAAAATAGTCGCATGTGGCAGCCCTTCAATAGAAGCATGTTTTTTAAATTAATATAATTATCCAGGTACAAAACAACCTTAAAATATTGAATAATGAAAATTTCCCTGATGGATGATTTTCATAAACGCAATTAAGATTTTTTATATCATGTTGCAAAAATCTTCTTTCTTTTAGGATTAAAAAAAAAGCATTATAAAGAACATTAAAATCTCACGTTTTAAAACATTGAGTTTTGGAAATTTCTCTAATGAATAACATTCATATACATAATCAAGTTTTTTTTTTATATCATCTTGAAAAAATCATCTTTTAATTAGCATTTAAAAAATGCATTGTAAATAATATTACATTTTGTTGAGCGGTTAAAGGGTTTTTGCACCATGCTAGAATGTCTAGAAGTATATACAGTCGAGCCTCTATATAACGAAATCCATCGTTCCAGTAAAAAATTCGTTATATAGAGAAATTCGATGTATAGAGTATGATGTTAAAAATAGTATTTAATGTGTAAATTTTGAACAAATATTATTTTTGATCTTTTTAATTAAGAATTTGAAATGTTTAAAAGTATATATTAACCTAACATTTTATTTCTTACTTATTTAAGCAGTTTCAAAAAAGAGAAAAGACATTTATTTGAAAGTTTAATGAAAATCAAATAAGGAAGACTTACATAAATTTCAGAGGAAGAAATCTGTAATTTTTTGTTGTTTTGATTTTAAAATTACAATTGTTACGCTCTCAAAAAAAATTCTCAAATTTTAGCAAGGAATGAAAAATTGTAGTTGATATTTTCCTCCATTTGAAGGTCTCTCTTATGTGCTCTCATTGATTCCTCTCTTATATGTGTAACAATTCAATTGACTGTGTTTTGAGAAGGATGTTGAAAGGTGTGTGGGAGGTGGGATGAACTTGTTAGATTTAAAGAATAAGGAGAGAAGTAATATTTATAAAAAAAAAACCTCTCCACTGAACGATAAATCAAAAATAAGTGATGGAAAATTGATTCCATAGGATTTCGAAGCTTTTTTAAAACTGAATAAATTAAGATCAATTTATGAAAAAATTCGTTATATGGAGATAGATATTTCGCTATATAGAGTCTGTTTTTAATGTAATCATGCGAAAAGGGAACGGTTCTTACTAAAAATTCGTTATATGGAGAAATTCGATGTATGGAGTTTCGTTGTATAGATGTTCGACTGTAGTATGGAATACAATAGGTGAAGCCGTATCCAAAAAATTACATTTTCACCAGAGGGTGCTATGATCGATCTTATTGCTGCGAATGAATTTTCTCTAGGAGAAATTAATTTTTTAAAAATAAATTTTATGAAATACAGAAGTAAAAAGATTTATGTAGTAATATACGAAACATTAGGAATGAACGAAAATAATTTTAAATTTATTGCATTCATTTAGGGATATATTTTTTATTCATTTCACACCACTTATTTTTAGATGCTATGATTGACGCTTATTGTTTATATTTTCTCGCAAGAAATTCGATGAGATCGTCGTCTAAAATAATGTAATGTTTGGAATAGTTCCAAAGAATTACAGGTATAAGTGATTTCCACACTGTATATTTCTAGACACTGTTACCAAGCTATTCAATAATTTGCGATAGTGTGGAACTTAATCCCGTAAAACCTATGAAGAAAGAACCCATCTATAATGGAAAATTCTTATAATTCCATCTTATGGAATACCTTTCAAATTTATCTGTCTAAAAGAAAACTTGTCTAAAGCATATTTTTTGCGTTTCTAGTGATTCTGTTTTCAAAAGGTTTTCGTGGTTTTCTTCGAACCTTGCGTAGATACGGGTTAGGTTCCCTTAGAAAGACCCCCACGAAGGGCACTCCCCCCATGGTCCTATATCCCAAGTGTAGATAATCGGACGACAAAAATCAACCAACCAACCAATCTGTTTTCAAAAGTTTTGCTACAATTTATCATAGACCCTGTGCAAATGGAACCTGTTTACAGTAGTATTCTGTAGTAAAATTCCTGTTCAATAATTCTAGTAAAATGGAGCCTGATTATAGAAGAAACCAGTTTATAGTTAGTAATTCTTATTAAGAATTTGAATAAAAATATTGTTTATTTTTTAAGTTTTAAGTAATAAATGTAACATAATATAACATAATATAAATATAAAAATTAAAACATACAGATATTTAAAACAAAGGACACATGGAGGTGCGGGGGATCGAACCCCGGACCTTTCACATGCGAAGCGAACGCTCTACCACTGAGCTACACCCCCACTTTCAAACGTGCATTATAATACTTTATCAGAAAGTTTTGTTTAATCATCCGTATCTTTCTTCCATAATATTCTTTTGTGCAGTCGTATTGCTCTCCAACTATCTGCCGCACATTTATATACTAGACATTATTGATTGATGAATATTGTTATAGTGTCATATTAAGGAATAAAATTGTATTTATTCATTTATGAGCTAATATTAATGTCAGAAATTTTTAAAATATAAACTGAAGTTTGGTTATTTTCACTGAAAGAAAAATTTAAATCATTAATTTTCTCTTTTCATTATATTCCAAGCATTTTATTCTCTACATATCGTGATTTGAAAAGTTTATAAAATCTTTAAGCGATAAAGCTTCTTTTTGTTTTAAACAATCTGAAAATTTCTTATTTATGATAAAAGTACTCCAGCGACAATAAAAAAATATATATACGGTAGCAATTATTATGTTGGAGATAGAAATTTAAAGTTACTTTTTGTAAGGACAGAGATATTCATCTATAAATTAGGTTTCCTTAGAACTATATTAAGCATTTTTTTTCAATAAAACTGTAACCATCCGGTGTAAAGAATTTTAGTGCAAATTTAAAACAGTTGTTAGTCTTTATCGTCTTATGGCAAATCGTGCCCATCGACATAATCGTTCGGAGTTTTCTGTGGTTTTTTTCGAATCTTGGATTTCTTTGCGTAAATACGGGTTAGATTCCTTTAAAAAAAAACCATGGAGGGCACCCCCCCCCCCTTATGGTCATATATGTCTCATGTGGTTAATTCGTCGTCATAAACACAACCAATTTTAACACCTTATGTAAAAAATTAAGGTGGTATAAACAATATACAATTTAAAATGTTAAAATAAAAAACCGCTTGGAGGTGTGGGGGAACGAATATTACACCTTTCATATGCAAACGCTCCGCTGATGAGCTACATCACCATTTTTAAGTTACTATTAGAATATCTTATCTCTGACACACATGCATTTAAACATCTGCTTATCTCCTGTATATATATGTCTGTCCTTCAGCTGTATTCCCACCAGTGGCCGAGAGGTTCAGACCTCTCAACTGGTAGACGGCAGGTGCTGGGTTCGAACCCAATCGCGGCTGTCGGCCTAACCGTTCGGAGTTTTCGTGGTTTTCTTCGAACCTTGCGTAAATACGGGTTAGGTTCCCTTAGAAAGACCCCCACGAAGGGCACTCCCCCCGGTCCTATATCCCATTAGTGTAGATAATCGGACGACAAAAATAAACCAACCAAACCTTCAACTGTATTATTCTTAAGCTTTCTGCCACCCGTCTATATAGAAAGGTTTTGTTTTGTTTATTTTATAATGTCCAATTTATCAATACGAGGGATATAAACCCAAAAAAGTAAGGATGCCTTCCTTGGGGATCATTCTAAAGGAACCTAATCCATATTTACGCAAGGAAATCCAAGGTTCGAAAACCATGGAAAACTACGAACGATTAGGTTGGTTGGTTGATTTTTGTCGTCCGATTATCTACGCTAGGGATATAGGACCAAGGGGAGTGCCCTCCGTGGGGGTCTTTCTAAGGGAACCTAACCCGTATTTACGCAAGGTTCGAAGAAAAACCAGGGAAAACTCCGAACGGTTAGACCGACAGCCGCAATTGGGTTCGAACCCAGCACCTGCCGTCTACCAGTTGAGAGGTCCGAACCTCTCGGCCACTGGTGGGGCCTACGAACGATTAGAATGACGGGCGAAAATTGAATACGAACCTTGCACCTCCCGTCTATCAGCTTGTACATCTACATAGAAAACGTTATTTAAGATGAATATCACTATAAAGAAATATTAAGGAATAAGATCCTGTTTAAAAATATATGTTCTGATATTAGTGTTAGAAATTTTAAAATGCAAATTTATTTATTTTTAATAAAATACCAAAAAATTTAAGACCAAAACGGTTGGATAATTTCGGAGTAATCGGTGAAAAAAAAAAAAGAAATACATACGCGTCGAATTGATAACCTCCTCTCCTTTTTGGAAGTCGGTTAAAAATGTATGAGATTATATTGGTTTTAGAAATATAAAAATGGAAATTTATTTATTTTTAATAAAAGCAAAGTTTAAAATATTAACAAAAGTATACTTGTTCAAGTGTTTTATCCGGTAATATTCCAAGCGTTTTTATAGCTCTATATAAATAAAAAGAATAAATAATAGCTAAAGAATAAAATCTTTTATCCGAAGAACTGCTTTTTAATTTATATGCTCCGGAAGTTTCTCACTTAATATGATAAAAACACTTCATTAAAATAAAAATTAGACTGCAGCAGTTATTGTAATAGGGATAGGGAATACGATTTAATTTATCTTTTGCAAGGATATTGATATTACCTATGATAAATGAAGCTCTACTACTGAGCTACACTGATATAACAAACCCTATATTAGAATTGCACATAACCAAATATCATTTAAACATCTGATGTAAAAAACATTGTGGTATAAATAATTTATAAATTAAAATGTTATTACAAAATAACACTTGGAGGTGTTGGGGATCGAACCCAAGGCCTTTCACATGCGAAGCGAACGCTCTACCACTGAACTACACCCCCACATTCAGAACAGATTGGAATATCTTATAACGATTCTTTATTTGAACATCTGCTCATTTCTCCTTAGAAATGTCTTTCCTCCAGCTGTATTGCATTTCATCTTTCTGCTATACATCTGTTTAGAAAACATTATTAATTGATGAATAACGTTAAAAAGACATATTAAGTAATTAGGCTATATTTATGAATTAATATTAATGATAGAAAATTTTAAAATATAATTTCGATTTTTTTTTCACATTTACTGAAAACAAATTTTAAAATATTAATAAAAATATTTTTTTTTTTTTTTTTTATTCACAGCATTTTATACTCTGTAGAAATAAGAATTACAAAATATTTTTTTAAAAAATTTGTAATGATAAAGAATGCATTTTGGAATCACAAGGATCCCGAGAAACATTTTTGTTTGCAATTTTACTATGCTTCGTAATAAGTAGTAGATCATGGTAGAGGTCTGCACGGGCCCGGGCTTGGCCCGTGACCCGTGGCCCGTACCCGGCCCGGCCCTGGCCCGTGGGCCGAACCGATAAAAAAATTTTGGGCCTGCCGGCCCGTTCTGAAGATTTAAGCAGAAACGATAAAATATGAGCTATTTTCAACGAAAATAGTTTTAACGAGAATAAGTATAAATGTGGCCATACTAGTTACAGCATGAATATACAAATGCACAGTGTATTGGCATCGGAGAATTACATTATGTGTAGCCCGTTTTAATATTTTTTTAGCTGACTCATGCCAGTCCGAGATCACGCTTGCATTATTTTTCTACATATAGACTGGCCGGACCGGTACTAGACTTAATTATTGGCAGAAAACATGATTTGTAAAATTATTAACAGCGATAAAGGACTTATGTTAGCTTAGTCTTCGGATATATACTTCTTGATAATTTTTTAATTAATTTCTCAATAATGCGAAATAAGTAAAGTTTGGCACATTTTCTGATTAATTTCAAATTGTAAAAGTATAAAAGTTATAAGCCTAACTATTGAAGGGATTTGGAATCGAATAGCGTTTTTCATTTTTGGTAAATAAAATACTTGTATAACCTTGTGAGATATAATAGTTTCTCAAATGATTGCAGGTTTTTCTCCCTTTTCTTGCTATTGCTTCCGGAAATTCTATTCAAAACGCTAGTTACAACAATTATCATAGTTATAACAGTATTTTATTTGTTTGCAGTATTCTTAAATTGCTTGTATCAAAAAATGGATAACGCCATTCGATTATATAGTTTCTGAATAAAGATATCTGCTATCTTATGCGTTTCTGAGGGGAAAAAAAGGAATTTAGAAATGTATCAGAAAGGAGCTTCTTTGAATTTAAGAATGAATTTAGATTTGAAATCTATAATAAAATGATATAGAAGTATATTTATAAATCTTCTTTTATTAAACAGCTTCAAATTTACCATGTTTGTAGCTTTCTTTTTTTTTTTTTCTTGTATTCTAAGCCATATTAGTTTTTTAATGAATCTTTATTCGAATGTTGAAAGCCTAAGAATCTAAGTAATCATTAATGTTGTTAATGTGTATTTGCTGTAAAATATACTGTAAAATCATTCCATAGATATGTATGCAGTATTCTTTAAAGGAATCTTAGTTATATGATAAAAATCTGAATTTTTTAGAAATCGTAGAATTTGTAACGGGCCAAAACGGGCCGGGCCTGTTTTCGCTGATTTTTGTACGGGCCGGGCCTAAAATATAAAAATTTAAACGGGCCGGACCGGGCCCGGGTCGAACTTTTGAGTTTTACAACGGGCCGGGTCGGGCCGTAGTAAATTTCCTACGGGCCGGGCCGGGCCTGGAAATTCCGGCCCGTGCAGACCTCTAGATCATGGTATATGCATCTTATCGTAAATATAACGATAAAAAAAACACATTTAACTAAAAATAAATAATGTTTAATATAAAATTACACAAATGATTAATTATTTAGAAGATGATTAAACAAATAAAAATATGTTAAAAATCAAACACTTTCGGCTAATATTTAGCAATCTCAAGAATTTAAAATTCAAGGGTTTTGTTTGGTTTATTTTTGTCGTCCGATTATCTACACTAGGGATTTAGGACCAGAGGGGGAGTTCCCTTCGAGGGGGTCTTTCTAAGGGAACCTAAATCATATTTACGCAAGGTTCGAAGAAAACCACGAAAACTCCGAACGGTTAGGCCGACAGGCGCGATTGGGTCGAACCCAGCACCTGCCGTCTACCAGTTGAGAGATCAGAACCTCTCGGCCACTGGTGGGGCTTAAAATTCAAGGAATTATGAGTGAGATAGGTTCAAGTAGTGTGCGTAATAAATGTTTAAATTTAAAATTCTGATAACGGCTAACTATTAGACGAAAGTACTCGATTTTTAACATTTTTTATATTTTTTAATCATTTTTTAAGTAATGAATCATTTTTGCAATTTTGTATTACGTTATTCAGATGAATTTCAGCAATCACAATTACTTTATTTTATGAAATATTCTTTAAACTTAATTTACCATGTTTTCAGTTATTTGTTAAAATAAGACGTACTTTATAATGTGCGTAAAAACATTTTTTATATAAATTTTTAATTAATTTCTAAAGGTGGTAAAATCAATTCATTTCCTTATGAATGATTAAATGATCTGTTGAACATATTCTGTTATCTACGATGCTATGAAATAATTAATGTTGTATTATTATTATTTACTGTTCTATTCAGTTATTAACTATATCGAATAGGTTTGAAACCAAAAAAATATTTACTGCTTTTATCAAAGTGACTTGTTATATTAAGCAGGGCCGTAGCTAGAAGTGTACGATAGGGAGGGGGGCTTAAGGGAATGTAGGGGGGGCTCATATTTTTCTGTTCTCTCTCTCTAATGCAGAAAGATAAATTAGTGCATATTCACATTGTAGGTACTATGTTTCTCATTAAGCTGTTGTAATAACTTCATTTTATGCTAAGAAAAGTATATGATGATGAAAATTTTGAATGTATAACTGGTTCAAAATTAAGCATCCTGTTAGCTTCATATGTACCAATAGGATGAGGGAGTGTTGAAACACGTATTTTAGATACAATTTAGTAACTCTGCAAAACTGTGAAAGGGTCTCAAAACTAAATTAGATTTTTGAACAGAATTTCATTTGAATTTTCGGAACATTTAGTGACCTTGGAACTTTTTCCAGGGGGGGCTCAAAATATTTTAGAGGGGGACTGAGCCGCCCATAGCGCCCCCTTAGCTACGGCCCTGATATTAATTAAGCAACACATCTTCACCAAATATTTACACAGTGAGCTTGTTGGAATTACATTTCAAAATATTAGATAATACAGTTACATAACTTACGTCACAGCGTCTGAATATAACATCGAGGCAAGAGCAAACACATTTAAGTTCAACAGTAAATGCTGAAACTTTGTTTTCTAATGTTTCACAGTTTATTTCTTGAACAAGTAGGAAAAATCATGTGATAAGCATAGACTATGAAACACTTTCCAACACTTTTACAAAACTTCTTTACAAAACTTCGCTATTTAGGGAAATAAAGTGTTACTATCCATAGTCAAATATATAATCTAATACGTTTGAACAGCCCTGTAGTGTTCGATCTGTCGATTGATATGCATACTATATGATCTTCAATCAATGATTGAATAGATGTCATGTAGCTGCGCCACAGTACTTATTACTAAAAGTATGGCAATAAAAAAAATTGTAAATGTTGTTGATCACTGTTATTTTCTATTACAATACCATATTTTTCCAAACTTGCAAAGGTTGCCGGAATCATTTGAGAGCATGCGTTTTCCTTTGCACTTACAGTCACCGCAAAAAAATCTTGACACTTACGATTTTACACGTTTTGTTAAATATCTAGAAATATAGATAAGGAATTATTCTGAAACTCGAGGTGTATGAACAAAACAGTACATCTCATATATTTTCACGAAAAGCTTTCCACGAAATCCAACAGGGGACCGTCAACAAATTGAAAAAGAAAGAAGATTTTTTGGAACACGCTGTCAAAACTAATGAAACAAAAGAGTTCAAACTGCAGATTGTTATTAAGTGGCTTATTGTAATAAATTGTGTTCATTTTTATGAATATAGCATGTAAACTCATAGAGAAATTAAGGTTTCTATAGGAACGGTCCCAAATTTTTCCAATATTTTTGCTTATAACTTGCCGAGTTCTTCATAAAACACAATGTTCTATTCAGAAAATATGACAATCAATATTGTACATAACATTCTGTAATCAAAATTAAAAAATAATAAAAATTGTATGACAAATGAATAGGTTTACTAAATAATTTTTTACTGCGCATGAGTCAATGCTATTAAAATTTCATTTGCATATTATGTTAGTTAAATTCATAGATCAACTTTTGTGAAAGTCTCAAAAACATAGCTTAAAAATTCTGAAAATTATCGTTGATAGAATGAGATCAAAATCCGTTATTCCCTAAATGAAGCAAAAAGATGAGAGGCTCTATCCATATTCCATTGATTAGTGCCTATACACAATATTGTACGTACAACTATATTTGTATAAAAACCCTGATTTTTTTCTTCCTTTTTGAAATAATGGATTTTGAGTTGATTCTATAGACTATCATTTTCAGAATTTTCAAGCTATGTTTTTGAAACTTTTACAGAAGTTACTCTTTACATTTAGCTAACACAATATGCAAATGAAATTTTGATATCGTTGATGCATGCGCAATGAAAAAATATTTACTAAACCTACTCATTTTTCATACAATTTTTATTATTTTAAAATTCTAATGACAGGGTATTGTGTACAATGTTGTTTGTCATATTTTCAGAAAAGATCATTATTTTACATTAAGAACTCTGCAAATTATAAGAAAGCACTTGGAAAAATTTAGGACTGTTTTTATAAAAACCTTAATTTCTCTAACGAGTATACATGCTATCCTTATAAAAATAAACCCAGTATATTACAATAAGCCATTTAATCACAATGTACAGTTTGAACGCTTTTGCTACATTGGTTTTGACAGGGTCTTCGTTCTTTTTCAATTTATTGACGGTCCCCTGTTAGATTTCGGGGAAAACTCTTCACAAAAATATATGACGCGTACTATTTTGTTTAAATACCTGGAGTTTCAGAATAATTCTTCATGTATATTTCTAGATATTTAACAAAACGTCAAAAATCGTAATCGTCAAAAATCGTGTCAAGATTTTTTTTGCGGTGACTGTAAATACCCCACCAGTAGCCGAGAGGTTTTGACCTCTCAACTGGTTGACGGCAGGTGCTGGGTTCGAGCCCAATCGCGGCCGACGGCCTCACCGTTTGGAGTTTTCGTGGTTTTCTTCGAAGCTTGCGTGAATACGGGATAAGTTCATTTAGAAAGACCCCCACGAAGGGCACTCCTCTCCCTTGTCCTATATCCCTCGGGTAGATATACACAAAATAAACCACTTAATTTTGCCAATTAAATTTATTGATATTTGTTTGTTATTCTATAAATAAGTTCCTAATTATATAATGTCTATAAAGTGTACCACTACTATCAATAAAGTATCACTATATATGAGTATACTTACAAATTAACTAAAAAAATTTCAGACCGGAAACTTTTGGCCACCACTGTATATATTCGTAGCAATTTTTTGTATTCTTGCATTTTTGCACAAGAGTGCAACAGCTATTTCTTCTGAATATTTATAAAATTAGTTATAGTACGAACGCACCTCATTTCCCAAGTATGACAAACAATTTCCGACTTTGTTGAATATTTTAGTGCTTATAAAACAATTACATCATCACAGACAGATCAGAAACAGGTACACGGCAGGTGCTAGGTTCGGACCCAATAGCGGCCGTTGGTCTAACCGTTCGGAGTTTTCCGTGGTTTTCTTTGAATCTTGAATTTAATTGCGTAAATGCGGGTTAGGTTCCTTTGAAAGCCCCCCCCCCCCCCACACACACACACGGATGGCAACCAGCCCCTTAAAGCCCATATCCCACGTGGTGATAATTCGCCACCATAAACGAATCAAAAACTGAAGCGTAACGTATCTTTTCTATTTTTTCCTGTATATAAAATCCTTAACTTTAAAAAAATCTGTAATATTACTTTTTACAGTTCTCTTAAAAAACATACACTGTTCATAAAAATTTTCGCACTTTTGAAAGCATCCTAAAAATACATCTGTAACATTTTTGCCAAACTGAAATGTTTTTTATTCTATGAAAACTTCAAACATTTCTTATTTCGAATGCAAATGATTAAATAAATAAATAATTTCATTTTCATACAACATTTATAGCGATATACCTGTATGGGCATTTGAAATTCCATTATTTTTTACTATCCAGTTTCAAAGGAAATTAAATGATTAAAAGTAAAATAGGTACAAACATATTGATATTATATGTGATGCGATTTTTAACAGCATAATTCATAGTAATATGTCTTCAGCAAGCGACCTTGGAAAAACTGCGTTATCACAATACTCCATAATCTCTTACATAACTTGTCACAGTGCCTGAATGCCGTAATCTTTAATATTATGAACAATGCAAACATATTTAAATAAAAACAAACAGTCTAACATTATTTTTAAGGTAATAAGCTTATTTTTTAACGCAAGATGATACCATGCAAACATATTTAAATAAAAACAAACATCTAACATTATTCTTTACGGTTATATAGTTATTTTTTAATGTAAGACATATTTTATGAATTTTTGTGAAAAAATTATAATGGACATTTGAAAACACATTGAATAATTTATCGCTTAGTTTTTTTAAGAAAAGGTAGTCGCATTTCATATATTATAGATGATAATCGATAACAATACAGGCTGAATTGTGTATTCGATTGTGTATTCAACCAACATTGGATTTTTATAGAAGGGATTTTTTTAACATTAAACATGTTTAGTGAACTTCCAAAAACTGATTATCACAATTTTCAAAATCTTACAAACTTATGTTACAGTGCTTGCGTATAAACGTAAATATGATCACAAAGACAAAAATATTTAGGAAAAATAAACATTCTAATGTTATTTAGTAAGCTATTTTAATTATTTGTTAACATAGGGTGAGCATAAATTATTGAGCCCATTTCAAAGTTCTACAAAACAAAACTAAATGACTGTAACTCAATTAAAGTACACAAATACGCACTTAGTTCCTGTGCTTTTGGCGCAAATAAATCTAATAATTTCAAATTTAATGTTTTTTTTTTTTTTTTTTTTTTTTTTTTTTTTTTTTTTTTTTTACATACATCTTGACAGCAAATCTTTCCCTTACTTCTCTTCCTCCGCTTTAGTTGATATATAATTTACATGATCTACCTGATTTAAAATTTTCTAAGTTGTTTACACTGTTTCAGGCAGGATATGATACACCATATTAAAAAACACAAACGTGTGTGGATTACACACCCTCCTCGTTCATTTTCCCAATAGAAATGGGGTAACATGATCCACGAAGACAGAAAAGTTAAATATACATATTTTTTATATTTAAGCATTAAAATTTAATTTTTAAAATTATCGTCTGATAAAGTGGACGTAATTGATCACATTTATTGAGGTCCAAACTTTAAATGAATATTAGCTTTTGTAAGCTGAATTGCTAGAATCTCCAAAACAGCACTGTAAAATAATGGTCCAGTTGCCTCACGTAACCCTATACACACACACACGCACACATATATACCGGGTGTCCCAAAAATGACTGATGGATTTCATTAACTTGCAAATGGTGACAGCTATTTTATTTATTTATTTATTTATTTATTTTATTTATTTATTTATTTATTTATTTATTTATTTATTTATTTATTTATTTGCAGGATCGTTATGTGTAACGTCAGGAGTTTTTTTTTACCGTAATTTTTTATTTGAGTTCGAATTTCAAACAATAGATGGCGCTGACGGCGATTGAAGCTCAGTCGACGCCGAAACTGACTCATTCAGCTTTGATGCAAAGGAAGGAAATTAAGGCTATGGAGTGCGTCCCATTTGCCAGTAAAATCTTGCTCTCAGGCCCTGATTCGAACTCATTCGATATGATTTCAATGGAATGCGTTGTTGCCATGGAAATAACAGATTCTTGGATAGTGAAATGCAGCATTCAGAAGTGGACATAAATTTCGCAAGCACTATTCAAGTTTGCAGGAGATTTTACATTTACGAAGTTTTATTTTCCCGGATTAAATTGCTTTTTATGGCATGATTTAAAGAATATTTTATGCATCGTATTCTATAACTACCCTGTTAAATATTTGATCCTTTTGCTGCATCGTCACTCCTCCGCTTTTATAGAAAACGATTACTTCACTGTATTATGGAGCATTCTCACTGGTCAAAACAGAGATATTCTATACTAAGATAGAAAAAGATTCTTTTAAAACGAGTAAATATCTGGGAATTCGTGTCTCTATTTAGATTTATTCAAAATACATTGTTAAAAATATTGTCCCAGTGTGAACCAAATTTTGATGTTCGGTAGCTGCCACTGTAAGATGGAGAAATCTTGAACAAATATATGGAGCTCCTGTTGAAGCATAATGCCACTATTTGGAACGAGGTTGAAGTAGGAAGCTCCAAATGTTGGTACGAGATTTCATCATCTGATGGTGACAGGTACTATAAGCACCAAAATTTGGTTCAAACTAGAGCAAAAATTATAACAACGTATTTACTGTTGGTTTCAAGTAGTGTTCAAAACCAATAAATGCCAAAAATATTTCCTGTGATAAAGTGAAATCTATAATTTCCTAAATTCTAACTCTTTGCTTTGTCACGCGGCAAATACCAGTAATTAGTTTATTTTAAATAAAACCGAATCTGTGAATACATGTCAAATTAATCCATTTTTTTTCCTTTTCTGTGCTCATACTTTTTTTATTAAAGTCTTGTTTTACGTTGTAAAGAGATAATAAATTGCAATAAACAAGGATAGAAAAAGATTTTTTTAAAACAAATAATTATCTGAGAATTCGCGCCTCTATTTAGATTTATTCAAAATATTTACTATCAATAATAATATTCCAAATCAATAAATACCAACAATATTTTCTATAATAAGGTGGAATCTATAATTTCCGAAATTGAATCTTTTTGTTCTGTTATGTGGCAAATACAGTGTGCATAGCTGACATTTTAGCCATTTTATGCTTGATAATTGATTTGACACAGGAGGAGTAAGGCAAAAGTAAAAATTTTCAATGAAACATATCTTCATTTATTTATTACAGATTTGTAATTTGAAAGACATTGTGCGGCAAAATAAAAAGGTAAGACAATACATTATTATATTTATTATAGCTAAAATAATAGAATTCTAAATTTCTTTTTTTAACATCAAGTTTTTGTCAAACTTCCATATGGGGTTCAATGGACCTTCAGAAACTGAGGTACAATGGACCATGGTTCATAGTACCCCAATTTTGTTTCCCATGTTTTTAAAAGTTAAATATTATATGTGAAATTCAGAATTAATAAATTATTTTACTTATGTGTGTAGATTAATTTATGATTCATGTTGTGTAATGCGTTTTTGAAATATTTATCTGAATAATATATGCTTTCAAACATAAAAATTAGCCCCACAGCATGGAGCTCTATGGATCACTTGTAATTTGAATAAAAATATATCAGTATAGTTCATTTTTTAACAATAAGAAAGATAAAATACATCATAATTTGTTTATTCGCATTTTATTATTCATTTTTATTTATTTATTCACATTTTATTATTCATTTTTATTTGTTTATTCACTCTTTTAGCTCTAATTAAAGTAACATTTTTTTTCTTCATTTTTTATCATTAAGTCATTATACCAGTCGCAGATTGAACAATTAGGTTTACTATCTTCCACTATATTTTACAGCCTGTTCCATAACTTCATGTGACACATAACCTCTATTGGTTTTCCTAGGCTTGTTTCTTGGCATTGCTAAAAGAAATATGAAAAATAATATACATCCTTTTTGTCCAATGATGCCACTTAAAGTTAAATATAAACCTTTATAATAAGAAATATATATATCTAAATATATGACTAAGGAAAAAATATAATAAATTTTTCCTGTCTACTTTACATCATCTGTATTTTTTAAATGAATATTACCTTATTTGATTATTATATCCAGATACAAATTAATAGGTAGATATATTTTTGTTTTTCTCATTCTACTATTTTATTTAAATCTAACATATTATGGATGCATGTATGCATAAGTGCAGGAATATTGGATTAACAAATTATATATGTATAAAAAAAAAACCCTCAAATGCACAAAATATCTTGTTTACTAATTTTTGGTGTTCAATTTGGGTTAATTTTTAAATTTGAAAGCTTATATTATATAGATAAATATTTCAAAAATGCATTTCACAACATGAATCATTGATTAATTCACACACAGAAATAAAATAATTTATTAATTCTTAATTTGGGCTAATTTTTATGTTTGAAAGCATATATTATTCACATAAATATTTAAAAAATGCATTACACAACATGAATCATTAATTAATCTACACACATAAGTAAAATAATTTATTAATTCTGAATTTCACATATAATATTTAACTTTTAAAAATATGGGATACAAAACTGGGGTACTATGAACCATGGTCCATTGTACCCTATATGGAAGTTTGACAAAAATTTGATGTAAAAAAAGAAATTTAGAATTCTATTATTTTAGCTATAATAAATATAATAATGTATTGTCTTACCTTTTTATTTTGCCACACAATGTCTTTCAAATTACAAATCTGTAATAAATAAATGAAGATATGTTTCAGTGAAAATATTTACTTTTGCCTTACTCCTCCTGTGTCAAATCAATTATCAAGCATAAAATGTCAGCTATGCACATGGTTTCAAACTTTTTTTTACTACTTCATGACTGCCATCTATATACTAAAATATGAAGCTTTCAAAAACAGAATTAATATCAAAAATAGGGGGTGGACCATTGTACCCCGTGGTCCATTGTACCCCAGTCTGCTATTCATTTAACTGAATATTTTATCTGAAGTATTTAAACAAATTGCAACTTCAGGTATATGCTTAAAATCCACCAGTGATATTGTGCAGTCATTTTTCAATCGACTTTGTTGAACCTTTTTATTCTTCTGTAACAGTTTCTCCAAATTTCCATGACGCGAATTTGAATTCAAATTGCAAACGCGTTTTCAGTTAACAGAAAGACGAGGTAGAAATGGTGATCGCAAGTAGTGTTCGTAATATTGACAGGGCCGTAGCTAAGGGGGCGCTATGGGCGGCTCAGCTCTCCCTAAAATATTTTGAGCCTCCCCCCCCCCCTGTAAAAGATTCCAAGGTCACTAAATGAATTTCTGTACGAAAATTCAAATGAAATTCTGTTCAAAAATCTAATTTAGTTTTTGAGACCCTTTCTCAGTTTTGCAGAATTACTAAATTGCATCTAAAATAAGTAATTCAACACTCCCTCATCCTACTTATACACAAGAAGACAACATGATGTTTAATTTTGCCCCAGTTATACACTCAAAAATTTCATCATCGTATACTTTTCTTAGTATAAAATGAAATTATTACAACAGTTTAATGAGAAATATATTACCTACAGTGTGAAAATGTACTAATTTATCGTTCTGCATCAGAGAAAGAAAAAAAATATGCCCCACCCCCCGTATCGATAACTTCTAGCTACGGCCCTGAATAGTGGGGGTTCAAAGCACATATTTTGTTAAATCTATAGCGTTTTGTTGGGACCATCAAAATGTGTTCATAATATCGAGTTGTTCACATTAGAGAGTGTTCAGATAAAGAGGAGACAACCGTATGAAATAGAAATATAATATACTAGGTTGAGAAAAGGTTCTGGGAAATTTGTAAAAGTTGTGTTGGTACACTGTAAAACATTTGTGGTAACGTTACTCCATAAAATTGGTGGCAGCTACGATTTATAATTCATTGAGTAATTTTTCACTTATATAATGGTGTAATAAAAACATGCATTATTGGTGTAACATTGCAGTGTTACATCGATTATATCGGTTAAAATACTCCACCAAATCGGAGGCAGCAAGGCTGCCAAAAGTTTTATGGAGTAACGTTACACAAATGTTTACAGTGTAGGCACAAATTAAGGCCCCACAATAATCGCTGAAAAATACCCGGATGATAATGTAAAGTCTATGGGAGCTTTCTTTTCAAATATCTCGCTCAAATTTTTAGCTTATCTCGTATAAACGAGAGAAGCTAAAACAGGATAAGTAAAATCCCCAGATTGTCTCTATTTTGTTTTTTCTTCGCCGTATAAAACAAGATTTTGGTTACTAAAGATGAACACAGTACAAGTAGAACAATCGATTACCTTAATTTGATGGATGCTTATAATTGAAATCATTATTTAGATAAACCAATTACTGTAATTGTCACGTGACACAGTAAGGAGTCGCAAAACAATTAATGTCATTTAAAAAGAAGCTAAATGTCCCAGAATCCGTCAAAGAACGCTGAATGATTTATTTATAAACAGACTTATGCAGTCATTTTTCTCTGAAAGAAGTCCATCATTTAATTCTCTTCGCTATACATTATGTAGTTTTTTGAATTTTGGCTGTAAGATATGTATTTTTTATTCATATATTTTTTAAAACTTTAAAGCAGTTTTGGAACATTTATTAACCATTTAATCCTTTTAAGGGCAAGGCATTTGTATTCGTAAAATGTTGAAATTGTTGATTGTCATGTTAAAGAAAATTTATTTGTAAACTAGTGAATGTTAATTTTTGTGTACTTAATAAAAGTGGCTAAGAAATAAGTAAAACTATTTGTTAAAAAAGGTGCATAAAAAAATCACTAAAATTTTGCTTTTTAAAATCAACGGTTGTTTAAAGCTTAAAACCCAATGAGGTTAAAAATCATATATAAACAGAAAAAATTCCTGAGATCTTTCGATCGCAAACGTGATCATTTTCAAAAATGTTTACATGGATAATATAATTTGCTAAACTGTATCCTTTATATTAATTAATAAATAATTGATAAGTTTAAATTATATGCTTACTTTAAAATGTTTACACTGCACAATAACAAAGTTTCAACGAGATGATAAATTTTTTAAAAGTTGAATAGTTTTTTGAATAGTTTACAGTTTTAGATTAGTAACAGTTTCGTCACAGAATCATCATTGTGTGTATTACAATTTCGTCATAAATGACATACACCGTGTGAGTCCAAAATCATGGGACAAACTTTGAGGGGTTGCAGGGCTCATTACAACAAACAATTACTGTATAGGAATGTGTGATTGGAAGAACATTTTGAGGTACAAACAAAAGGGGACCAATTTGGCCCTTTAGTTTATTTCAAAAATTTTCATGCACATCAGAAAATTTATATACTATTCAATACACAATACACAATAAATTCGGCTCATCGGTGTATGCTAGATGTTAAAAAATTTAATTAAAATTATGTACTACTGAAATTATAAAGTAGATATAATTTCCTACAGTTTCGAACAGTAAAACTTGTTCATCATCAGGGAAGCATTAAGAGACAAAACCAACACGCTACAGAGTTTACATTATACAACACTAAAAGCAAATCTATACTACCCATTCTTTTTTTTTAAGACAGATGTTTCATGATTACACACACACACAAAAAAAAAACTTCTTTAAAAATGTCCTTTGTGTAATAACAATTTTTGAATTAAAAAAAACGCAAAATTGGCATATCTGTGAAACATAGGAGAAGTATTTACTTAACGTAAACATTAAACGTATGTTTTTTTTTTTTTTTTTTTTTTTTTTAATTCAAAAACTTCTATATAATACCGGAAATTTTGAAAGAAGTTTTTTTTTAAAGTAATGATGAAATGTCTACGTCATAAATAAAAAAACGAATAGTCTAGAAATTAACAGCAATGAATTCGAAATTTTGAAATAAAATAACGAGCCAAATTGGTCCCCTGCTCTTCGTACCTCCACACGCCATTTCCGGTCATATATTCCAATGCAAAAAATTTTCGTTATATTGAGCTCTACCACCCCTCAAAATGTATCCCATGATTTTAGACTTACCCTGTATTTCACAAATTAGTCACAATGATAGCATTCTTGCTGCTGAGAATTTTGTTATTTCCATGACAACAACACATTCCATTGAAATCAAAGCGAATGAGTCCAGAATCAGGCCTTAAGAGAACACGATTGTAGTAAAAATTTTCACCTAGTTTTAAAATACGATGCACAAAATATTCTTTAAATCAAATCATAAAAAGTAATTTTATGCGGGGAAAATAAAACTTCATAAATGTAAAATCAAACATGTAAACACACATATCTTAAAATCAAACATGTCTGCAAACTCAAATCTACGCAAACTACTTCTAAAATTCATGCGCAGTTGTGGACGCTGTACTCTACTATCGAAAAGTTGTTATTTTCATTGCTACAACGTATTCCATTGAAATCATATCGAATGTGCTTAGAATCGGAACCTCAGAGCAAGACAATAATGGTGAATGAGATCCACTTTATAGTATGAATTTTCTTTTTTTTGCATCAATGCTGAGTGACGTCAGTTTCTGCCTCACCTGAGAGCCAATCGCTGTCACAGCCATCTTTTTTATTTATTTATTGTTTTTTTAAATTTAAATTAAAATTAAGAATCAAAATCAAGAATTTTTTTTTTATCTGTCACCGTTTGCAAGATATTGAATTTCAAAATCATCGGTTATTTTTGGGACAAAATATATGTGCATTGATTGCATTATAATTTGCATTAACGTCTTGATTCTGCCATAACAATGAATTTCATAGCAATAAATAAAAAGCGGAAACAGCTAAAATAAATGACAAATATTAAAAATATCCGAAGGAAAAAACAAGATTTTTAAAATAGGTTCGGTCTGGCCGAATTTTTAAAGAAACTCAGATTTTGGGCTGAATAACAAAATTAAAACGCGGATTTTCGTGCGATTAATCATCATATGCGTTTTCTAAATGTAGTATGGTTCTGTTGGAAAGTGTTTTACAATCTATGCTTGAAGTATGACTTTCTGTACTTGGTCTTGTTACTTTAATTGAAAAAAGGCTTAACTGTATGTGGTATTTTCTTTTATTCTTTTTTTTTTTTTTTTTTTCCAGTGGCAATTTGAAAATTAACATGTATGGGATTGTTCTCTTTATATAGATATATTTGCCAACTGCAATTTATTATTATTATTTTTTTTAAATATCATGGAAAAATGTGTTGGTAACGATCAGGTTTTAAATATGTTACCTCCCCATCCCCACAAAAATAAATAAATAAATAAAATAAAATAAAATAAATAAAAATAAACGATGTAAATTTATGCAGTTAATAAATTATTACATGCTGTGCAACAAACACTTAACATTTTATAACAATATGTAGATCACACTTTAGCTAAATAAAATACCAAGTTAAATTAAAAGCCTTATATAAAAAAATTACCTAATGTGAACTTTGTGTACGTGTATTTTTTAATACAGTATATTTATGTTTTTACTATAAATTTCTTTCCTTAACTCATTGTTTTCAAAAAATAGGTTCATTAACCTATTGTCATTGAATCTAAGTAACAGTCAAAACAACACGAATAGAGTTTACACTTTCATTCTATATCAGGTTTCACCAGAGGTCATTTATTGTTAGTAAATTATTTCTAGCGCGCTTAGTAATCCAGTAGCAATGCTTTTGACCTTCAAAATCCAATTCCACTTATTCTTTATTTATAAAGTGATAATGATTGCGATTTGAGGTTAATATTAAAAAGCTTTTTCTGCATCAATGCAATCCTATATTTTATGTTTAATGACACACATTTTCATCGCTTTAACCTTAAAATAGAAAGTATCATTAAACTAATAGCTAGGTACCAGTATTGTCTGAATATACTGCAATCTTAAAAAGGTTCTGTTGAATAGTGACGAGTGTTTGTTTTCATATAGAAAAAATTATAAAAACGGTACTCCTGTGCAATGAAGCTTGCATTAAACGAAGTCTTTTATAGCTCTACGATTGGAAAAACTTACACCAATAAAAACGAATAGAATTCTTTGCGTTATTTGTGAAAGAAATGCTGTATGAATAAAGCATCTTATTATATACTCATGTTCAAAATTAAGGTTATAAACATAAAATCTGTGAAAACTCATGAACTATTCACTGTCTCATCAAGAAATTTGGCACAGAGGTATATGCAATAGGAGAAAGAATACAACAATATTAATTGCGAATTAAAATACAGGGTATATCAAAAAGTGTTTAACCTTGAATCATTTATCTTGAGAAAAATCTGTCTAACATGGAGTGTGACCACCATGCACTGCAATACAAACCTCATTAAAAACTTAAATTATGAAGGTGTCAATAAATGTTTGTGAAAACAAAGCCCATTCTTCCTAAAGCGCGACTTGCAAAACTCCTGGTAAGTCTTGAGAAACGAATTACGCTACCCAATGGCTTTTCCTAGCTCATCCCTAGCCTTAACCATCCCAAACATATTCAGTAGGTTTGATGTTCGGAGACCTCAAGGGCCAATTCATACGGCGAATATTTTCTTGGAGAAGAGAATATTCGCCGTATGTATTGGTTCTCGAGATCTCCGACTGTCAGTCCAATTAAACATGTTTTAGATGGTCTAAAAAACTATTATACAGTGTAATCCCCCCCCCCTTCCCAGGACCCAAAAAGAGTTAAAAGCTGCGCTTTCGGAAAAATGGTGTTTGTTGCCACAAAAAATTTCTGGCACCCTTATAAACAGTATTACTAATCGAAATTAATTAATAAGCTTGTTTCAAATTCCAAGATCAAAGCAGGTTTCACCATTTTAAACCATTTTGGTTAGCTAAAGAAACAAAATGCATATTCGTTTCACACTTAAAAGAACTTAATGCATGTTTTTTCAGACGATTTATCTTTCCTAATTGCAAACTTAATTTTTTAAGCCATCTAACTATCACAACCATTTGCAATATCGAGTGTCGTTGTGATATACAAATCAAAGATAAAAATGAATATTAATATAGAGAAGGACATTTACTCAGAAGGCCGTAGTTATTTGCTTTCTAGGTCATTTTGGTTTTCATTTCTATTGCTAAGTTTGGGTTTCTTTATGAGTCATCTGTGCTCATTGAAGAACAGTCATTGCACTGTGAAAAGTATACTTAGTAGTAATCGTAAAGATTCTGAATGAGAGTTTATTTTTAAAAAAATGAAAAACAAGTCGAAAATTGCATGTTAAGTGTAGTTCATTCGTATTAAGCGAAGTTTTAAAAATATTCTATATCTTGATTTAATATTACATAGTACTTCGGATACAATATAGTTGTCGAAATCTTTTGTAGATCCCTGTAAATACTATCTGCTTTCTATTATACAGGAAGTAACTTGTAGAAAACCTCAGCAACGTATATTATTTTCTTAAAATGTGAAATATTTTAATATAATTAAAACGCGCCCGCAGGGCCGTAACTATAAACTTGGGGGCCCCGGGGCAAAACCTCCGGGGGGGGGGCCCAGGGAAACAAATTGAAACTTTGCCCCGGGAATAGTTTTTTTTTCTCGCACATCGTTGTTTAAATGTACATAGTATTATAAGCCCAAAAGTAACTAAAAAATATAGAATTCGACACCTCTACTCGGCAGGCACTTGGCGGCGACGCCATTTTTGCCGATCCCACTGAAGTTAGCATAGGGAAGAAAATACGGACTTCTGATTGGTTGAATACTTTAAAGAGCATTTTATTTAGGTTCATTTTTGAGTATATGTAGCTTAATCATGCGTTTCTGTTTAAAAACCTTTTGAAAGATGAATTGTGATAATTTTTTTTTTATTTTATGTATTTATTAATAGACTAGTTGACCCATCCGGCACTGCCCGGGACACGTTATGATAATCTTAAGCAAACAATTAACACTTTAGATCTACAATTAGTCAAAATTAAGAATAGGATATGAATTATTCGTTAAATAATATTTTAAAGAAATGCATAAAAAATGAGTAAATGCTTTAAAAAAAGGGCTTTGGACTTCAATAAAAACATCAGGGTGTAGGTCCTAAAATAAGAGTCCAAAATTCAACTTTAAATTTATGCATTGGGAAGGTTTGATAATAAGTGGGTGCAATATGCATGGAGAACAAAAATTTCAAGGTGCCTGAGCTGAGACCATAGGGAATCTCAGGCTTTTAAATAGAATGTAAGAATATGGGAATAACTAAGTGAAAAAATAGTTCCAAAAATGAAGATTGGATAAAGAGAGCTAATAGCAATTAAGAGATTAATAGCAATTTATGGTACAAAATCTTCAAGGGGCCAGGAACTTATTTCGCATGTAATTGGGTATAAAATATTTTTTGTACTTATTAAAGTAATGGGAGGACGCTAAAGCAATGTGAAAGAAAATTGCAAGCAATCCGGATCATTTTTAAAGAAATTGCACCAACGGCCCCAAGAACGCGATTAATATTCAAAATTGGTGGTAGCTAGACTATGGCGTTATCTTAGTAGCTGATAGATTTAAGTTGTTTAAAAAAAGGAGTTAATTGAACCATTTTAAAGGGATTTATAATAAGGGCCCAAAAAGGACAACTGACAGTTAAAAAGAGGACCCTAACAGGAAAACATGTTAAAATATCTTAGTACTTAGCTCTTTAGATCTACAATTAGTCAAAATTAATCATAGGGTATGAATTATTCATTTTAATAATATTTTATCGAAATGCACAAATTGATTTAAAAAAAAGGGGTCCTAGCCGCGGATGAAAATATGAGAATCTTGTCCCTGAAAGAAGAGTCCAAGACTCAAATTTAAAAATTTTGCACTGAGAAGGGGATAAATTTAAAGAGTGAACTATGTTTGCCTCACAAAATGTTCAGGTGCCCTAGACTGAGCCCTATGATTCCACAGAAGATCAACGTGTCTTATATGAAATGTCAAAACATTAAAATATCTAAATGAATAAAGAATCCTAAAAATGAAGATCGGATTAAAAGGAAACAATTTATTAACAATTTATTATTACAAAAACTTCAACGGGCCTCAAGGGGCCAGGAATTTATTTTGCATGTAGTTGGGTATAAAGATATTTTTTGTAGTTATTAAAATGAAGGAAAGATGTTATATGATGGATGTTATATGAAGAACTATGTTAAATAAAATTGAAAGCAATTTGGTTCATGTTTAAAGAAACTGCATCAAGGGCCTCAAGAAAGCAATTGACAAACAAAATTAATGGTAGCTGAAGTCTGAGAAATTCTTTTGTCGTTCATGTAATAGGTAGAGAGAGGACATAAAAAATTGACAGAAAAAAAAGCTAGTGAATTGGACCATTTTTAAGGGAGCTATATTATGGGGCCCTGTAGGGACCAACTGACAGTTAAAACCAGGGCCCTAATATGAAACCATGTTAAAAAATTTTAGTACATAGCGCTTTAGATCTTTAATTAGTCAAAATTAAGCATATAGTAGGAACTATTCTTTGGAATGATATAATTTTTTAAGTGCACCAATTGATTGGGCAAATGTTTAAAAAGGGGCCCTAGGGTCCGAATAAAAACATCAGGTTTTCTGGATTGGTCCTGAAAGAAGAGTCCCAGGCAACTTTAAAATTTTGCACTAAGAAGATCAGAAATATAGGAAGTGAAATATGTTTATTTCACAAAATGTTGAGAGTCCTGGGCGACCCTAAAATTCCACAGGGGAACACAGGTCTTGTACAGAAAGTCACAACATTAAAATATCTAAATGAATAAAGAATCCTAAAAATGAAGATCAGATTAAAAGGAAGCAATTTATTGACAATTTATTGTTACAAAAACTTCAAGGGGGCCTGTACCGGGCCCCAAAGGGCCAGGAAATTATTTCGCATGTAGTTGGGTATAAAAATATTTGTGTAGTTATTAAAATAATGGAAAGATGCTAAAACTATGTTGAATAAAATTGAAAGCAATTTGGATCATTTTTAAAGTAGCTGCACCAAGGGCTCCAAGAAAGCGATTAATATTCATAAATAGTGGTAGCTGAAGTCTAAAAAAATTTTTTTGTTGTTGATGTCGTAGTTCGAGGACCTAAAAAGTTGTTAAAAAAAAGCTAGTGAATCCGACCATTTTTAAGGGAGCTATGATAGAGGTTCCCATAGGGGCCAACTGACAAATACAATCAGGCCCTAACATGAAAACATGTTAAAATGTTTTAGTACATAACGCTTTAGACCTTTAATTAGTCAAAATTAAGCATAGAGTATGAATTATTTGCAAGAATAATATTTTTTTTAAATGCACCAATTGTTTGGGTAAGCGTTAAAAAAAGGACTCCAAGGCCCGAATAAAAATATCAGGGTGTTGGTCCTGACATAAGAGTCCAAGATTCAGCTTTAAAAATTTGCACTAAGAAGGTGAGAAATTTAGGCAGTGAAAAATGTTTAGCGCACAAAAAGATCAAGGGGCCCTGGGTCGGCCCTATGATTATCTAGGAGGTCCCAGTGTCTTATATGGAATGTAAAAATTTGAAAATATCTAAATGGAACAGGTATCCCAAAAATGAAGATCGAAATTAATGGAAGCAATTTATTAACAATTTACTATCACAAAGACTAAAAGGGGCCCTAAAAGGGGCCCCAGGAGTCCAAAGTCATAACTGAAGAGTAAAAAGACGAAAATATCTAAAAGGAGAAAGGTACCTCAAAACGGAAAAGATTAGATAAAAAGGAGTCAAGCTATTAACAACGCATAAAAATTGTAAGGGGCCCAGGGCCCTGGCCCTTAAAATATTAAAAGTCTGAGCCTCAGGTGCATCAGGACCTGTCTTGGACTATCTTCACCTAAAATTTCAGACTTCTATGTGCGGTAGATTTTGCTAACCATCGCACTCACACACACACATACACAGACATACACAAACAGAGCGTTTTGTTAACTTATTAGTATAGATAAGAAAAAAGATTTTATTTAGATGCTTTTTATATTATTCAGTCAATTAGAAGTCCATATTTTTTTCCTTATACTAGCTTCGGTGGGATCAGCAAACAATGCTGGCGCGACATGACACATATTCGACTCGACATTTTGCTGTCTGCTGTAGAAGTCCTTTTGCATGCGAAGCGTAAGGAGTGTATTGACAGACAAGCAAAAACATCTGTTCTAGCACTTTGATTTTTTTTAATTACTAACTTTTAGGTATGTGCTTGGCATTTTATAGGAACTTAGACTAGAAACTAAAATCAATAGTTTTTTAACCATCAGTTTGGGGCCCCTCAGGCTTGGGGGCCCCTGGGCAGTGCCCCGGCTGCCCCGGCGGTAGTTACGGCCCTGCGCGCCCGAAGCAATGTTTCTCTCAATACCATTATGCAATGCAATACTTTTGTATGGCCCTCAAATAAATAAGAAATATTCTTTGCACCACAGATTGTACAGAACGTACATTTTAGTATATATTTTAGTACACTACTTAGATGCACATGAATTGGTCGAAATAGTGTAACATCATTGAAATGTACATGAAATTATCTTCTTTCTATTTGCTATAATGTAACAAAATACTTTTAAATGTGCCTGTAATTAAATTATACATCCGATTTTCATAAAATTTTAAATGACTCAACAAAATTACGCAACAATTACACATTTTAAATTTCAAAAGACTCAGTTAGGCAGTTTTTGTTCTCTTATATGCGGACAGAGCGACGAACGGACAGACAGACGGACGGACAGACAGATAGATGGACGGGCGAACTGGCAGAGGGATAGACAGATTGTACAACGACTATGGGTGCTGCGTATTTACATAATTATGATAGCACTTAATAAATTAAACATTTTCAGTAATTCTAAATATTTGTGTACAAGTCGAACCACATTTCTGATACTATGTTGAAAAATGATTTGTTATTAAGGATTAAAAAAAACTGATAAATTTTCATTAAATTAATCAATATTTTTTTCTACGATTCTATTCAGATTTAAAAAAAAATCAACTTTTTAAAACCATATAATTATATACAACTGAAGAAGACTGAACTATTTCAAAGATTTTCTCACGAATTTAATGATACTTAAAAAGAAAAAAATATTTCAAAAATCTATTTAAGTCTTTTCTAAAAGGGTAAACAACTTCTCAGACTGTTGAAATATAATTCTTATTTGTATTGTAGAACTTTTCGAAGAGATGTCTAGAAGCATTCTCAAATTGAACACTTTTTATAACAGGGATTAAAATGTTGAAAGAATATCCTTGTATTGAAGGGAATTCTATTGCAAGAGAAAATGGGTTCAGAACAATTATAGAGACATTATTGTTGAGCCTTTCTTGTAAATCACAGTGAAATGACCATTGTTTGCTTTTATCTCTCTATTCAACATAGATCCCTACACTGTAAAAAAAAAAGGGTCGATCTACTAAAAAAAACTTTAGTGATCCTTGTAATTACTAAAAAAAATTTAGTAATCTTAGTCGGTTACAAAAAAATCTGTAAGAATTACTAGAAAAAAGTTAGCAACGAATAGGGTTAATAGTTTTATATTTTTAATAGCTCTTACTAAAAGACAGTTGGTGTGGACTTGATAGCATAGTGGTTATAGTAACGGACTCCAGGTTAAAAGGTCCCGGGTTCGAAACTTGCCACCGCCATATACGCCCCGAATGTATGTAGTGTCTCGTTAATAAAGGGATTATGAAAATCCTGTCGGATCAAGTAGGAATGTTTGGTGCTGCCATCTATTGCGATTTTGCCGAAAATCTTCCGCTTCAAAAGTGTGGATGCAGCTCAAAGGAAGCTCCTGCTCTTCGGGGGCACGTAATGGTTATTAAAAATAATTTTAAAGCTGTTACTAAAATTTGCTTGGTGGCTCATACTAAAAATTTTTAAGTTAGTTATACAAAAAAATCTTTTGTTCAGTTTACAAAAGAAATGCTTGTTTCACTTGCAAAAAAAAAGTTTGTAATGGTTACTAAAAAATTCTGTGGAATACAAATTTACTAAGAAATTTTTAGTAACCTCTTGATTTTTTTTTTACAGTGTATGAATTTATTTAAAAGACTTGCCCATTCGTCATAATCTGCAATTTTTAGTTGCAGAAAATCAACGAATGATTGATGAAACAACGAATGCACGACTTATTTATACACGACTGATTCGTATATATGATGACTCCCTATTTTCAGCACCCAAATTTTCTCTAAAATTTCTTGACTTATACACGAGTGTACACGGTACTTTGATTCAAAATATTTAAAAATATATTATAATAAAGAAAACGTTTACATTTGTGGAAAAAACTATTACTCTTATCCTATATATATATATATATATATATATATATATATCCGCATGTGTACATATGCGCACGAACAGAGGTTTGCATGTACCGGAATTGCCAGGCCCAGGTATGACTCTGAATGATGGAAAAATCAAAGCTCGACTAGAGTCTGGCCTGTTTATATTTTCGCGGCTCGTGTCCGGCTTACGTAAAAACTGTGAAAACAGCCCGATCCGTACAAAAGACGAAAAAATTGATTTACAGAGAGAAAAACATTTTCCATAAAAAGTTTGGACATTTTTAGCATGCAATTAAGATTTTTTTTTTCTAGAATATTGCATAAATATTTATAGAAAAAATTAACAGTGCATTTTAGATTATCATTATGTTTGTAAATCAGAGCAAACAGAATAGCAACATTAATTAAGGATCGAAACAGTCTTTTCCACAAATATATGCATTTTCTTTATTATAATATATTTTTAAATATTTTTAATTAAAGTACCGTGTATATTCGTATACAAGTCGAGGAATTTTAGGAAAAATTTGGGAGGTGAAAATGGAGAAAGGAGTCTAATTATACACGAGTTAGTCAAAATAATAAAGATAATAAAAAAAAGTCGCAGATAATAGGAGAATGGTCACGTTGTTTAAATAATCACATAGGAGTCTATGTTGAATAGAGAGATAAAAACGGACAATGGTCATTTCCTTATGATTGAAAAGAAAATCTTAATAATAATGCACCTATAATTATTCTGGGCCCATTTTCTCTTGGCATAGAATTCTCTTCAAAGCAGTTTCTCTTCAATTCTGTTTAAAATGCAAGTATTTTTATGTGGCTTTTTACCCTGAGGTCAGAATTAATTGAATAATCAAAATAGATCATAAATAATCGATTTTTTGAAAAGTTTTCAAGCCCTGAGCCCCGTTAACATATATGAGATAGAAGAAAGTTAGGGACTACAACATCCGACTAGTTCAGCTTATTTAAAACATATTAAAATTTACATTGTCCACTAATTTTCAAACGATGACAAAATTAAAAACTGTTAATTAATTTCGGGCATCTTGTATATACATTATATAATAACACTTTTACAACAAATTAAGATAATGAAGAATATTTCGTAATTCCCAATCTATAGCATAATAATCTTTAAACGGTGATTTCTTTCGGTTTTGCCGAAATTCTTTTATTATATTTCTTACCATGTTTTTGATGTTATTGAAAGTAATAAAAAACTCGTCGCATAAATGAAAGGAAGAAAATATTTTTTTATATATCACTCTGAAAGAATACAAACAAGACATAAAATATATTATTTTTGCGTGTGAGAAAGGGTGAGGATCTCTAACCTAAATAATTTGCATTCAGCAGTGCTTACGGGATAATTCTTAGAAAAGTAAAACTAGAGCAATCGTATCTTCCTTTGAACTTAAATAAGCAATACAACATTCTTGTTGCTATTTTAATAACATTGTCACGAACATTTCATTGGAGAAGTCATTTTTTTTTCCTCTTCTAAAATTTTTATACAAAAACGTACTAAATAAAACTTTTAATACCTACCCGTTTCTGAAAAATAAAACTTAATTTTTTTGCTCAATCCTATTAAAAAAAGATTTTTCTTGGTTTCATTGAAATTCTTTTGTCATAATTGATGTAATGTTTTCCAGACTATTTGAAACACTAAGCAACTCTTTCGCACAAAGAAGAAAGAAAATGTTTGTTTATATATCATTTTGAAAAAATACAAACAAGACATAACAAGATCCAGGAAGGATCTATATCCTAAATAATTTGCATTCAGCTGTGTTTACGGGATAATTCTTAGAAAAGTAAAAGCTAAAACAACCATATCTTCCTTTTAACTTAAATAAAAAATAAAACACTCATGTTGTTATTTTAAAAAAAATTGTCACGAGTACTGAATTGCACAAGTCATTATTTTCTTTTTCTTCGAAAATTTTTATAGTAATATGTAAAATTTTTATATAACTAATTTGCTAACATTAAAGTAATTGTTATTTCGTGTTCGTCAGAATTGAAATTCAAATTAATTTACAATGCAGAGTGAGAGTGGTTTCTTCGAACAGAAAATTTTGAAAAAGGTTAAAAGTAAAAAGAAACTCTACTGCACAAATTAAAATAAGAAAATGTTTGTTTATATATCACTCTCAAAGAATACAAACAAAACAGAAAATATATTATTTTTGCATGTGAGAAAGGGTGAGGATCTCTAACCTAAATAATTTGCATCCGGCAGTGCTTACGGGATAATTCTTAGAAAAGTAAAACTAGAGCAACCGTATCTTCATTTTAACTTAAATAATAAATAAAACACTCATGTTTCTATTTTAATAAAATTGTCACAAACATTGCATT
Organism: Maratus speculifer; assembly: GCA_964019185.1. Taxonomy (NCBI): domain Eukaryota; kingdom Metazoa; phylum Arthropoda; class Arachnida; order Araneae; family Salticidae; genus Maratus; species Maratus speculifer. The sequence continues at coordinate 201,445,794 of OZ025301.1, forward strand.
GAACAAGTCATTATTTTAATCTTCGAAATTTCTTATAAAAATATAAAACATTTATATAACTAATTGATTAATGTTAATGTAAATTTTATGAAAATGTTAATGTTAATTTAAATTTTATGAAAATGTTAATGTTAATGTAAATTTTATGAAAATGTTTATGCCAATGTTTATGCTATGAAAATGTTATAGTAAATGTTATGTTAATGTTAATGTAATGAACCCTATTCAACAATGACTTTTTACGGCTTCATTGGAATATTTTTATCATAATTGATATGATGTTTTTCAGACTATTCGAAGCACTACACAACTCATTCGCATAAAAATAATGTTTGTTTATATATCATTCTGAAAGAATACAAACAAGACAGAAAACATATTATTTTTGCATGCGAGAAAGGGTAAGGATCTCTAACCAATAATTTGCATTCAGCAGTGCTTACGGGATAATTCTTAGAAAAGTCAAACTAGAGCAACCGTATATCTCCTTTAACTTAAAGAAACAAGCACAACACTCATGTTGCTATTTTACTAAAATTGTCACGAACACTGCACTGCACAAGACATTATTTCCTTCTTTGAATTTTTTTTACAGAAATATAAAAACATTTATAACTTGCTAACATTAAAGTAAATATTATTTCGTGTCCGTTAATATTGAAACAAAAAATAGTTTACAATACAGAGGTATTTCTTCAAAAAGAAGAGTTTGAATTTTTTGAAGATTTAAGTATATATATGCATACTACATAACTAATTAACAACACATATATCTCTTTTTCTTATCAACTTAACTGATCAATATTTTTGAAAAAAGTTTTTCAGAAAATGTCTATTATTTTCATGTCTTTTAGAGAATTTTCAACCTTTTATCGGTGGTTTATCAAAACAGAAGTTTTTGTTCAATTCAATCAGAAAAATGCCCGGATTAAATAATGTAAAATTTACAACAAAATTTTACTGATGAGGATCAGTGGCGCCAACTTTTGAAAGATATTTGGTTGGCTCAAAAATATTGGGTGGGCTCATAAATATTTTTCTAAAATTGCGTCACCAGTTTCATTTCTCTTTGAAGGTTGGTGCCCCACCAGTGGCCGAGAGGATCTGACCTCTCAACTGGTAGACGGCAAGTGCTGGGTTCGAACCCAATCGCGGCCGTCGGCCTAACCGTTCGGAGTTTTCGTGGTTTTCTTCGAACCTTGCGTAAATACGGGTTAGGTTCCCTTAGAAAGACCCCCACGAAGGGCATCCCTCCCCCTAAGCCTATATCCCTAGCGTAGATAATCGGCCGTCACAAAATACAACAACAACTTTGAAGGTTGGTAGATGGAGAAAGAGGAGAATTATAAGTCAAGCTATCATGTTCTAATAACGTTGCAATTATATTCTCATACATTTTACCTTGTAAAGTCACTAATATTTATTGTAATGTCATGATAACATAAACACGTCTAAAAATTAGCAGAAAGTTAAATAGGTAGTAAAACAGATGTAATTTTTCCATTTTTGAATTTTGGTTGAAAAAAGTCCGGGCCAGTATTCGAACCACGGATGCATTGATTGAAGCCGCCAATGCTCTACCAATTGAGCTCTCCTCGACACGAACACTGAAGGACTATTTCAGCCAATTAACCTCAACGATCACTTTATCTGGTCTGATACTCTGGATCAGCTCCACAAAATAAATCGAAGATCAATATATGGAGCTGCAGAAAATCGCTGCATACGAAATTACATTAGATTAATTTTTAAACACGATTATTCAATCGATAAATTAATTATAACAGATGTAATTTTTCCATTTTTGAATTTTGAGTGAAAAAAGTCCGGGCCGGGATTCCTGGTTCGGATTCCAGGATACATCCCTGGTTCGAATCCTGGCCCGGACTTTTTTCACTCAAAATTCAAAAATTTAAAAATTACATCTGTTATAATTAATTAACCGATTGAATTATCGTGTTTAAAAATTAATCTAAGGTAGCAAAACATTTCAGTCATTTGGGATTTATGGATATCTGTCGGAGAATTAAAATAGATGTTCATTGGGGAATTAAATTTTATTGTGAGGAGAAAAATAAATGATAAAATAATAATGAAATAAATAACTAGAACAATGAAAATTGGGTATGCCATGAATCAAAATTATTGAGTGGGCACGGGCCACTAAGTTGGCGCCACTGATTATAATAATATTTTCATTATAGTATGATTGCCCGTAACTAGTGCTGGTAAATTATGATTGGTAAAAACTCGTTGCAAAACTTGCGGGCAAAACAAAAGGTGGTGTGGTGTGGTGTATTTTTGTCGTCCGATTGCCTACACTAGGGATATAGGAACTGGGGGGGAGTGCCCTTCGTGGGGGTCTTTCTAAGGTAACCTAACCCGTATTTACGCAAAGTTCGAAGAAAACCACGAAAACTCCGAACGGTTAGGCCGACGGCCGCGATTGGGTTCGAACCCAGCACCCGCCGTCTACCAGTTGAGAGGTCCGAACCTCTCGGCCACTGGTGGGGCCACAAAACAAAAGGAAACGGTTAAGTATTTTGAATAAGTCTAACAACATTTCTAACAACAAATGGAGATAACAAAGAATCTTCAATATTGCTACTCCATAACACAGTAATATTTACAGCAAATCGTTTCATTCTGTTCCATCTGTTGAATCTTCAATATTTCTAATAAATAACATAATAATGTTTACAATGATCGTTTCTTTCCGCTTCATCGTGATTCTGTTATGATAAAGTTTTATGATATTACATAATTTCTTACTTTTTTCTTTGGAATTTTTTTATACAAAAATATAAAATATTTATGTAACTAATTTGCGTTATTTAAGTGCATATATTATTGCACTAAAGTGGTTTAACGATATTACAATTCTGTATAGTATTTTCTGCTCATTAGACGTCACCATTATTGTTAAACTTTAAATTTGTACTTTCTCAAAGCCATGTTTTATTTCAAACGACACAATCATTTTTCTAGAAAGCTATTTGACTAATTTTCCTTGTTTTTTATTTATTAAAAAATTAATCATTTTTTTTGTAGAATTTATGCCACCAAATATTATAATTTTCATCCATTAATTATTTTTCAAAGTTAAAAATGAAACAGATTAAAAAATAAACATTTTAGCTAAAATGATCGACATTTTGTCAAACATCAATTTTTTTAAACTAAATGTTGATATAATCCCAAGCTAATTTAATACCTTTTCATAACTTGGCTACCCAATTTGTGTATGTGACCGGAGAAAAATTGTAGCCCGATTGGAAGTTAAAGCGCCTACCTACAAACTCCGACTGTCACATAACGCATATTAACGCATATTAATCCTCTTTAGGTGTGTTTGTAATTGTGTAAATACGTAGCATCTATAGTCGTCGTTCAGTCTGTCAGTTCATCTATCCGCATATAACAGGTCAAAAGCTACCCAATCTAATCATTTAAGAGTTAAAAGAGATGAAATTTGCAGATTTAAAATGTATAATTGTTGCATAATTTTGTCGAGTCATTTCAAATTTTAGGAAAATTGGATGCATACTTTAATAACAAGGACAATCAAAAGTTTTCAGTTGCATTACGGCCAATGGGAAAAAAATAGTTTCAAGTGCATTTTAATCATGTGGTACTACTCTCGACCAATTTCCCCAAATTATACAAATTACCAAACTAATAGCCAAATTATACATATTGACATAATTTTTATTTAAATAACGATAAAATAAATAATTAGTAGAATATTAATAAAAATATTAATAAAAAGTCGAAATAAAAATCACTTAATGACATTTTAAGCATGAATATGACATTCACGATCATCCATTATTGGCATTTAATCTTATAGCTTAGCGATAATTTTTTGGTCGACGGGATAACCTAGTAGTACCAATCATGTTGCACTCTTTCGAACGTAATAAAATTGTTATCCATCTATGAAGTATATCTAAAATATACATTCTGTACAGTCCATGGTTAAAAGGATGTTTTTTATTAATTTACAGGGTCACACAAAAATATTTCATTGCATAATGATATAGGGGGAAACATTGTTTGTGACGCGTTTTAATTATATTAAATTATTTCATATTTTATATTAAACTATTTCATATATGTGTCGCCAAAGTTTGCTACGAGTTACTTTCTGAATAATAGATAACAGATAGTATTTACATGGACACACAACAGATTCCGGCTACTATTCTACATCCGAGATACTGTATGTTGTTACACCAAGATCTGAATATTTTTAAAACTTCAATATAGTACGAACGCACCTCATTTGCTACGCTTTACGTGCAATTTCGAGCTTTTTTTTCACACGCTACAATTTAGTTATAAAAGTGAAATGCCAATAAATATAATACATAAATTCAAAACTGTTATTTCCTTTTTTTTTTTTTTTTTTTTTTCTCTTTGGTAACTGAGAAAGTATTTATAAACATCATATGAATTTTAGGCCAAAGAAGAATAACCTTCGCTTTAAAAAAATAGGAAAAGTTTTAATAATTAGAAATTTTTCAGGTTTAGATAGATAAATACACATAGATAACTGATTAACAATGCAGATCCATTCGCCTTAAGGCTAAAGGAAAAAATAGACAAAAGTCGAAAATGAAAGCGTTGTACTACTTTTTGTTATTCAACTGGAAAAACGGCTTAACAAAATCAAGGTCGATGGAAAACCAGGTTAGTATCGTCACAGTTATATTAAGAGCGATGAGATACTTGATTGATCAAGATAGCGTTTTCAACGGCTCTTTTGGTGTATCATCTGCAAAATGCTTAGTTGGAAAAGTAAAAGGGCCATTTTCACCATTCGCTTTACATTTCAGAATTTTATTTTTCAAACTTAATAATTTCTTTTATAAATGCAGACAGGTATTTAAAGTAAATGCTTAAGGTACATGAAAAAAAATTGCTTGTACACTTTGCCCTATAATATAATATGTAAATGCTATTTAAAGTTGGCTTGTAAGGCAAATTGCCATTACCATACAAAATTACTGAAAATACTCAGCATTAAATATATTAAATTTCCTGAAATCAACTTACTTTAAAGTGACTTATGTCCCTAAATTTCAAAACATGATATTTATCAAAAATACTTAAATTAAATTGAAATGAGAGACAGTTTTAGCCATAAGATTTTGATCACATAGAAATTATACAAGAACTTTTTCTAATAATTACAGTATATATTCATGCAAATTATTAAATTTTAAGGAAATTGCATATTTCTTTCTTAGTTGAATAAAAAATAAAAGTGGAATGGTGAAAGATGATAGTCATTAAAAAAAACGTTCTATAACAAACTTGACATTTGGTGACGGACTTGACACTATGTTGAAAATGACAGAAAAGATAATTAAAATGCTCAACTGGAAAAGATAAAAGAAAAAAAAATTGTTATTCACTTGATTTGCCACTCGTCTTTAGGTATTTGATATGTTTAAACTGACAACTTTGGAAAAATACTTAAAAAAAAACCTTTTCTTTATTTATTTGAGTAACTGGTGAAAATAATAAATCATGATTTTAATATGGTTGTCTGTACGTGGTACCGGCAAGTCATGATTGGCGAAAACACGTTACACATATGATGTATGGACAAATCAAGGAAGCGGTTAATAACTTTTTACTTTTTTAAATACAATAAAAATGTGTATAGCATCTATAAACCGTTTACAGGGACACCCAAAAGAATTCCGAGATATTTTGGTGTAAGAGGAAAAAATCGTTTGCGATGGATTTTAATACTTTTGCACTTTTTCAAACGTAATGAAAATGTCTCTGCCTTTCATAAATTGTGTCAAGCGACACTAAAAATAATCCAGTCGCAATTCGATCTAAGCGAAGAACTCATTTCCAATAAAATTCAATTATATTGCACTTTTTTTTTTTTTTTTTTTTTGAGGGGGTGGGGGTGGGACGAATGTTTACGAATTCAAACGTTCGAATGGCAAATAGAGTCTACATCGGACCCTTGAGGTCTAGTGATTCTGTCCCACTTAAACAGTAATAATAAATAAATAATTAAAATGTCTGCACCTTTTATAAATTGTGTATAGTGACACTTAAATAATTCTGTTACATTTTGGTCTCAGCGGAAAAATAATTTCAATGGAAGTTGAACTATTTCTAATATTATGAAAATGTTTGTACCTCTTATATATTGTTTACAGTGACAAGCAAAAAATTTCCGTTACATTTTGGTCTATAGAGAAACAGTTTTTTACGATGATTTTAAATAATAGTGCACCATATATACCATAATAATATGTGTGTTATTTATAAATTATTTACTAGGTCACTTAATTTTGTTACATTTCAATCTATGGGGAAAATCGTTTGCGATGGATTTTATAAAATTACACTGTTTTAAACACATTGAAAATATATATTGGATTAATGAATTGTTTACATGGATTTTCAAACGAATTCAATTACATTTTGGTCTAAGGGGAAAGCTTGAATAGGAAGAGGCTATCATTCATTGATACAATGGGATTGTTCACATAATACTATCTAAATGCACATCAACTTCAAGATAAGCAAAAGTGTTACATTAAAACTCTAAGTACACAGAAAGTGATACAAATACAATATATAAGTGAAAATATGATGTCATATAACAGTGATTCTAAATAGTGTCTGCTCTTCAAAAACCTGATACCGTTTGCAATATTTTTTTATAAAGTTGCACCATTTCAAATATATTGAAATTGATGTACATCATTGAGGTGCATTACATCAGGAGGTGAAATATGGTGAGCATAATGTTTATCATTAATTTACAAAATAAAATAGGTTACAGTACTGTCTTTGAACTATAGTTGCTGGTAGTGGGTTTTCAGTTGTGGTACAGTAAGTATTCTAAATGTGCTAGAAAAATTTCCATAATCTATTGACGTATGATTACTTTTTCATTCTGCCTTCCCTTTTTTCTTCACTTTCTCTACATATAATACTACTCTTCGGAAAGACATGTGAAAGTCCTCAGTCAGTGACATTTACAGGGACACACAAAATAAATTGGTTACAGTACTGTCTGAACTATAATATTTCGCTGAACAATAACTGCTGGAAGTAGGTTTTCGGTTGTGGCACAGTATTCTGAGTGTGTTTGAAAGTGTTTCATAATCTATTGACGTATGATTGTTTTTCATTCTACCTTCTTTGTTTTTCACTTTTTGTATGCGTATATAATAGTCTTCGGCAAATCGAGTGAAAATTCTCAGTCAGAGATGTTCTTTCTTGTTCCCTATCGGTAATGTGTTAAGTGCACAAAGTGTTTATTTCCATTTCAAAATATTTCATACCTGAAGAAACTAAAGAAAGAAAAAAAGAAAACAGATAAAAAATCTTTTGTTAATATTTTTAAAAGGGAAATAATGTAGTTACATAATGAATGCTACTTTTGATAACAGTTGATACTTTGTATCATTTAAGTAATAGTCTAGACACAAAATAATGCAAATAAATTAAAATATTAAAAAATGTATCAAAACGATTATTTAATCTACTTATGACATATCAGATAAATCAAATCATAATACATAATCTACAGAAAGTAAAATTTATCAGCGACAATATGTGTAAAAAACCTTTTTTTTAGTGATGAAGTCATAGCATTTAATAACTTCTTTTTAAATGCGACGCTGAGTTAAAACGTGATCAGATTAGTAATATAAATGGTTTGAAAATTAAAGTAGGCTAATAGAAAGATAAGTGACAATTGAAATAAATTTTCCAAGGACGTGTAATTTATCTGCAATACATTTATGAGTCGAAAGGTGATAAAATCTTAAATTTGTTATATTAATATAACTTTTACAATTTATTGTATTCGAAAAAGAATATTTTAAGTAGTATGTTGTGACCATCACAACACTGTAACAAATTGGAAACAGCACGTGTAGTGTAGTAAATGAGGTGCTTTCATACGATAACGAAGTTTCAAAAATATCGCTCTCATATATCAATCTCATAAAATTGTAAATGGTTAATTACAATTAAAATGCTCACCAAACAATGTTCTCCCTATACCATTATGTAATGGAATACTTTTGTGTGGTCATGTAAATCAATAAAAAATGTGCTTTGCACCACAGATTATGCAAAATGTATATTATAATATGTACTTCATAGATGCATATCAATTTTATTATGTTCGAATGAGTGTGAATTTGCATTAAAATGCATTTGAAACATTTTTCCCCATTGACCGTAATGTAACGTAATAATTTTGATTGTCCCTGTAATTGATCTATACATCCGATTTTCATAAAATTTAAATGACCCGACAAAATTATGTAACAATTATGTCTTTTAAATTTCAAACGATTAAAATGTATTTAAAACTTTTTCCCCCATTGACCATAATGTAACGGAATACTTTTTATTGTTCCTGTAATTGTTCTATGCATCCGATTTTCATAAAATTTGAAATGACGTGACAAAATTATGTAATAATTATATATTTTAAATTTCAAACGATTCGGTTGGGTAGTTTTTGCATTGGTATATGCGTAAGGACGGACAGAAGAACGGACGGACGGACAGGAGAACAGACGGATGGACGGAGAGAAGAACGGACTGAACGACATCTATAAGTGCTATGTATTTACATAATTACGAACGCACCTAAAAAGAAAAGACCCAAATTGGGTTGTAAGATTTCTGGGTACAGCAGTGCTCCAAATTGTGAAGTTCATTTTATAGCCCAAAAAGATTTTCAAAAAAAGTCAGGTCCTTACTAACATTAAAACAATCAAAATATCTAAAATAATACATACAATTATATCTAAGTAGTAGTTTTTCTGATTGTTTTAATGTTATTAAGGATCTGCTCTGTTTTGAACAATTTAGGTTTAACTACGTTGAGATTACTGTATCATTTTAGGAATACTCAGGGCCTTATTACCGCATGAGCAAATCGGGACTTTGCCCATGGGCCCCTGACCTTAAATGGCCCCAAATCCACATATTGCATTACAAAATCTCTAATTACCAACTCTTCCATATGTTGAATTATTAAATTCATCTTAAAGTGATTTAACAAATCGCTAAAGTTATATAAAAGAGTGTTGTTATGTATTAAGGGAAAAAAATATGTACTTTTACTAATTAAGGTATTTAATTTAGAATTGATGGAGCTAAGAATTTTCTTCTATTTATATATAAAGTGCAAAAATATATTTATGCATATTACAAATTTTAAAATTTTTTCGCCAAAACTAACCTTTATACTATCTTAATTTTCTTATAATAATGTTCCGTACTTACTTCAAATTATTAAATTTAAAATCTTGTTTCTAGATCTAATCTGTTAATCTTTATGCAGACGATATAAATTCTTAATTTGCCTTAAAAAACATTATTCCAGTTTGCGTAAATTTAAAAAGATGGCTCTAAATTAAAAATATTCTTAATTAAATTTTTATTTCTTAATATTCCAAGTAAAATTCATTTTTCTATGTTTTTATCAACCCTTTTTAAGAAAGTCTTATTAAATTTATTCCAAAACCATACCTTTCAAAAAATATCATTATTTTATTTTATCTATTTATTTATTTTTCCTGCGTCAACCTTTGATGTGTGCATATTAATAAATTCATTTCTTTTCTTTTTCTCTTAAAATTAATCATTTATAAAAATCGTCTGCCTAAGAAATTCTGAGTCTATTATAAATTGGTTAAATAATATATTTTTTAAATAAATTTATCGTCTGTGGAAAATAGTCTCGTAGCTGGACAAGAATTCTGTTTACATAAAAGAATGATGGTTTGAGGTTACAGAATGTTCTAGAATTTTCTTTTTAGATTTAAGTGGGAAAGCCTTGAGTTGAGAAGGAGGATTCTTGGGTTTTTTCTTCGATGAGTACGGCTCGCTGAAATAATGATGGAATGTTTCGGTAAAAGACAGTTTGCAAAAGGAGCTTTTCCCTTTCTCATGATTACGGATTAAATAAATGAACTTACAGCAGCCAATGAGTAATTATTTGGATTCTCTACATCTATTTATTTATTTTCCTCGGTGGCCATGACTTCTCTGCGGTGAAAGGGAAACCCGGCGTTGATGTCTCTGGCTCCTAACTTTTAAATCGTCACATGCATTACACATACACATATGGGTGACCATCAATTCTACTTGAATAATGTTGCATTGATTCAAAACGGGCCCCCTAATTTATCTTTGCCCAGATTCCCAATTACTCATAATCGGGGCTTGGGAACACTAGTGTACCATTTTGGGAATACTACTGTACTAAATACAATCTAATTTGGGCCTTTTATTTTTATTTTTCTATATAAATCGAATTGTCTGCAACCAAAATGACAATCTATTTGTTCTTGAGATATAATTAATTATAGCACAATCGTGAAAAACATTGCATAGCAGGCTGTCCATTGGACGGTATACACTCAAATCTAATAAAAACATTCATATCAAAGTCTAACAGAATATGAAGTTTTGTGAAATTTCGTGTATCAGTTCTTGAAGTTGCTAGTCGGTCAGTTTCCGAATTCCCTTCGATAATGTTAAATGTATGGGCATTGTTGAACTTTTAATTTTAAAATGTATCTCGGGAAATTAATATTTTAATTCTTTATTTTTCTGCACTCTTTCTAAAGGATGTCCGTTTTAAGGGGCGAACGTAATTATGTTAATACTTAGCACCTACAGTCGTCGTTTAATCAGTCTGTTCGTCTGTCCTTCCGTCTGTCCACATATAACAACGCTAAAAATACCCAATCGAATCCTTCGAAATTTAAAATGCATAATTGTTACATAATTTTGTGGAATCATTTTAAATATTATGAAAATCGGGTGTATAGTTTAATTACAGGGATAATCAAAATTATTCCATTACATTACAATCAACATACTTTCAAGGGCATTTCAATATTGTTACACTCCTTCAAACATAATAAAATTCATATGCATCTATGAGATATATACGATGATATACATTCTGTGCAATCTGTGGTGCAAAGAATATTTGTTATTATTTTACAGGGCTCACAAAAGTATTCCATTACATACTGATATAGAGGGAAATGTTGTTTGATGCGCGTTTTAATTGTATTAAACTATTTCATAATTTATGAAACTGATGCACGTTGCTGAGGTTTACTACAACTTACTTTCTGTATTACAGACAGCATATAGTATTTACTGGGACAAACAAAAAATTTCGAATACTTATGTAGTATTCAAAGTACTGTATACTATTACACCAAGATCTAAATATTTTTAAAAGTTCCTTATAGTACGAACGCACCTTATTTGCTACGCTTGATGTGCAATTTTCAACTTGTTTTCCTCGTTCTCAAAATATTTTTTAAATATCTGCTTAATTTTATATTTTATGTCTTAAAAACAGATGAACTGAATGTAAAATTGCTACATTTCATATAAAAATATGAATAGATTTTAGAAATATTTTGAGGAGTAGGATAAAAAGAGACATCCTATAAGCAGAGTACATAGATAAAAAGTTAAAAATATTAATTTCCCGGTAAGATATTTTAGACATAAGAATGCATATCAATCGGTCTTAGTCTTAACTTTACCAAAGGAAATTCAGATATTGAATTACTAGCAGCCTTAAAATATGCATAGTTATCACTAAAATCGTGAGAAACGCGTCATAGCAGCGCACCTGTTGCGTGATTTTTACCAATGAGCGTCTGTTAAGGATGTATTCGAAAAAATAATGTTTCACCCTGAACAGCTGGATATTTCCAGATATATTTTCAGACACATTTTTTAAAGTAAAGACATGAATCTTGCTGAGGTGATTTTTGAAGCGATGTATAAGATGCCATATGATTTCATTTTTTGCTCAATTTATTAGAATTGGACTTGTAAATAATTATTTTCTAAGTATGATTTTTTTTTTCGTTCCCAGATTTCCCGCTCTGGAAAACTCGGTTCAAAAGTCATCTTTGACTGTATTTTTTTGCAATATTTCCTGCTTTTATCAAAAAATTCACAAGTACGGCAAATTGTATACTTTCTAAATAAGATAACGTGCTTGTCTAGAGCGTTTGAGAGCAAAAATGAATTTAAAAATAAATCAGAAAATAAACAGTTTGAATTGAAATACACCCTTAGTGTCAAGGTCTAACAAAATATGAAGTTAGGTGAAATTCCGTGGATTAGTTCTTGAGATATAGCAGTGGAGAAAATTGCAAAAAAAATATCACAGTAGTGCCACCTGTCGGTCATATATCTACATACTAAGACACAGGCAGACAGACATTTTTTGAGGTATAGTCAAATGCTATTCAGAACCTTCTAAAGCGTAGGGTAAAGTGCCCAAATCCCTTATAAATCACCGGCATCACCTTAATGCGTATCTTTAATCAAGTTATCCATAGAACCATAAAGTTAAAAAAAAAAAAAAAAAAAAAAAAAAAAAAAAATGTATAATTTGTTGTCTATGACATTTTTAAAACAAATGATGCGTGGAGAATGAATGATGACAAGGATATAAGGAAATTATCCACAGAAAAATAACCCTATTTTCTAGGAAAAACTTTTGTATTAGTTGGAAAACACAAATTGAGGTCTCACACGAAATCAGGTAACTAATACGTCATAACTGGGCTAAACGTACGTCAAAATATTCATGTTCAACAGGAGTAAAAGAAATAATTTGACCGTTTGTAAATACTGCAGTGGTGTAATAAGGGAAACCCCTAAACCAGGAAATTAGTCACACATGTAGGGATGAATTTGGGATATAATGTTTCTTTGAATATCATTTTTCAATCTTGATTAATGAATTTTGGTTTTAATTTTAATTAATATATTTCTGCCTTTTTGCGTACACTTCTGACTTTCATTAACCATGCATTCGATTTAATACACAGTGCCGGCAAAGAAAAATCTTGACACTCACTGAAAAATGGGAATTTTATGGAGATGATTCTTAGTGATGCAGTCATTATTAATGTTACTTTTTTATTTCAACAGTTGTTATAGTTGGTATTAATAATATGTCACGTTTTAAAATATTATCAAAACTGGCTGAAGTTTTTTTTTTTTTTTTTTTTTTTTTTTTTTTAAGATTTTTTGTTATGGTGCACTAGCATAAAATAAATTGCCCTCTTTTTTTTCTTTTAGACATAGATATTTTGCCCTGGTGCTTGTAAATTTAAGGCTTTACGACTCACAGGAGCATTTCTTCTAATAAAGTCAAAGCACGAAGTTATTCAACAATTATAAGCTTTGGACGTCGATTATGTGTACTATAAGTGTTTCTTTTATTAGGGAATAGAATTTGGAAAATCCATCTTTTCAAACCACTACCAGAACTTAAAAAAAGGAGACCCTAAATCGTCTTTCACTGTAAGGGCCACCACTTCACGTAATCAAAGCGCGATAGAAACTCTCACCCGCTTCTTCTATTTAAAACTGAAAAAAAAAAAAAAAAAAAAAAAAAAAAAAAAAAAAAAAAAACGTATTCAAACACAGAGATTGTGACTTAAGTATCTGCTAGCGCTGTATACTATATGGCTAATGATGACCGGTAACTTATGACTTTAGACGTTTTGATAAATATCTATAAAAATGCAAGAAAAATTATCCTGAAATTTTAAGGTGGTAAACGGCAAAGTTAAAGCCATATATTTCCGCGAAGATTGTTTTCTGAAACTTTATGGAGAATCATCAACAAATTGAAGAAAAACGAATATCTTTTCGATAACCCTATAAAATCTAATGTTGCAAAAGCATTGAAACTGTAGCACATGATTTGAAAGCTTTAATAAACTGAGTTCATTTTTATGACGATAACACGTACTCTCATGGAGAAATTAAGATTTTTATAAAGTTAAGTATTTTATTAAATTAATCCCAAATTTCAGTAAGTGTTTTACTTATGATTTGCAGCGGTTTTTTTTATAAAAGAGTGTTGTTTTTAGGAACCATGACAAAGGACATTGTATACAATACCCTGAAATCAGCATTAAAAATAATAAATACTGTATAAAAAATTTGCAGGTTCACTAAATAATGTTTTACTGCGCATGCGCAAATGCAATAAAATATAACGTGCAAGATTTATTAGCTAAATATATAGAGAAATTTTTGTGAAAGTCTCAAAAACATAGCTTAAAAATTCTGAAAGTGATCGTCGATAGAATAAGCTCGAAATCCGTTGTTCTCAAAAGGAAGCAAAAACCTAAAGGACTGTAACCAAATATAGTAGTACGTGAAATATTGTGCACGCTATATTGACAATGATAAACGGATATTTGGACACAGCCAAGCGCTATTAAATAAAATCATTTACGATATTTTTTTTATTAGGATGAAGATACAATATTTAGCTTATGCTCATTTCATAGCCATGTAGAGAAATTATTCTGATAAAATACTTAAAGATTAAATTTTTACTTTTTTATTTTTATTTATTTATTTATTTATTTATTTATTTATTTATTTTAGATTTTTGTTAAACAAAGATTTTTAAATTTTTCTTTTTCTAACTATTTATTGAATAACACTGAATTCACCTCAATCCGGATTTCTCCATATTTTTGAGCTGTTTGCAGATTATATGCTTCCAGCGAGATTTGTACGTTTAGATTATAATAAGCATAGATTCCTAAATCTTCGATAATTCCCCCTGAACAATTTTCTTGAAATAAATATTGTGCCATTTTAAAAATTGTTAGTTTTAACTTTTCAATTACAAGAACAAGAAGCTCATGGCGTGACCAATATTTGATGTATTTTGTTAAAGGGGTCTAGTGCATTTTTCAAAAGGGCGGAATGTGGTAAAGTAATGTGGCCGAATTCTCTAAACAAAATGACATTTATTTTTAAGTTATGAAAACAACTATGAAAATAAAGTATTATATATTTGCTAATATAAGTGTTTAAAAAAGGCTTATCATTCCTATTTGTATTATAGAAATTACTTCTGTTTGTACAGAAAAATAAAAAATAGTTACTTTATATTAAATAAATTGTATAAATATTAAAAAAAAAAAAACGTTTCTTTATGCACACTAGTCAATAGATGACAAATAAATAAGTGTAAAAATTTTCCTTCTCCAGCTAAATTCATTTTTTTCTGTTCGCCAAGGTCCGTACAACAAAGAAATTCTAATAATTACATGCAATTTTCCCTCTGTTTTTTTTTTTTCGGTTTGAAATTTGTAATAAGTAACATTCTCAACCTTAATTTAAAATCACTCCTTAGTATTTAGCATCTGTGTATCACACGATTGTTTTTTAAATACAACAGAATTTTGCATATATTTCCTTTAAAGTTTATATTATTGAACAAATTCGTCATGCAAACTTAGCGTATTTCGTGGTGCATTATTATTTTTACTAACGCACAAATCGGTTCTTTTAAATTGTTCGTAAATGTTTTATTTTGTTCGTAAAGCCTGTTACATCTGTTTTCATTTATTGCTGTTCAATGGCACGTATGGCGTGTGTTTCAGGAAAGATGGACTGGACATAAGGCCTTGACTTCAACTGACCATGACGTGTGACTTAGTCATTCAGTCGTTACTGATTGCATCCTCCATTTTTGTTTTAAAATCAGTTATTGTAATATATATATGTTGCATTAAGATTCAACGACAGAATACAGGACATTTGGCATTAATTAAGTTTTCTTTAAATATTCTAAAATATAGGAAAACTTCTTTCACAGGTGTTTATAGCATGGTCTCTGGACAGCAAGTGCGTAGAAGTATATTTGAAATTTCTCATCTCCCTAGGGGAATCAGTTATAAAGGGCCATGTGTTATAATTAAATTAACACGATAAAGTAGAGTATCTAGCTACCCTGTCAAACCCGTGATTATTAGTTATTAGCCCATATCCAAATTGAGGGGCGATTTATTAAAAAACTAATTAATAGGTCTAATTTTTATAATTTCTTACACACACACACACACACATATATATATAGATTGATAGATACCGGGTGTCCCAAAATTGACTGATGAATTTTAAAATTCAATAACTTGCAAACGGTGACAGCTATTTAAAAAATTTTTGCAGGAGGGTTATGTATAATGTCAGGAGTTTTTTTACCGTATTTTTTTTATTTTAGTTAGAATTTCAAACAATAGGTGGCGCTGACGGCGATTGAAGGCCAAGTCGACGTTTCACTCAGCACTGATCACCTGACCTTATACATACTCCTGCAAAAAAATTTTAAATAGCTGTCACCGTTTGCAAGTTATTGAATTTTAAAATCCATCAGTCATTTTTGGGACACCCGGTAGGTAAAATATATATTTCTGGATAGATTAATAATATAAAGAAAAACTGAGGAAAGGTCACATCCAAATAAATACATTATACGAAAACAACCTATGAAAACGAATCTAATAAATTATTATATACTTGCTTATGTAAGTATTAAAAAAGGGCTTCTTTTAATTACTATTTGTATTACATACATTTCTTCTATTTGTACATAAAAATAAAAAATGGCTACTTTATATTAAACAAAAAGTATAAATATTGAAAAAAGGTGCTTCTTTATCTTACAAATTGTAAAACAATCAATAGGTGGCAAGTAAATATGCGTGAAATTTTTCCTTCTCCAGCTAAATTTATTTTCTCTGTTTCGCCAAGATCCATACGACAGAGAAGTACAAATAGTTTTCCCTCTGATTTTTTTCGGTTTCAAATTTGTAATAAGTAGCAATATCAACCTTAACCTAAAATCACTTTTTAGTATTTAACATCTATGTATTACACGATTTTTTTTTTTTTTTTTTTTTTTTTTTTTTTTTTTTTACTATACAAATTAATTTAGCGTGCATTTCTTTTAATGTTAACATTATTGAAAAAAATCGTCATGCAAAGTTCCGCGTAAACTTAGCGTATTTCGTAATGTATGATTATTTTTAGTTCTTTTAGGGACTATGCATATATAAAGTTATCAACTTTCTGGTAATTTTGGACTCTTTCCCCCGCTTACGATATCGTACGTTATAAACCTTTGAACCCTCCTCTCTTCCACATCCCGGTAAGGATATCATTAACAAAGTGTAAAATTTTTTGGTTTCTAAAATTTATTTTTTTTTTCTTTAATGCGATATACAAAACTGTTTATATTCATTTTTCGCATACTTTTTTTATTCAAATGAAGAGAAGTCAATAAAGTATCATTTTGCATATCAAATAACACTTAAAAGTTATATCAAATAACACTTAAAAGAAATAGTTACAATTTTAAAATATTTTATAATGCCTGTTTGTTACACAATGCTTTCAACAATAATAAATTCCAGTTGCATTTACCCCGAAAAGAGGAGGAGTGGAGTTGAAACAGAAATTCTTATCAACAAATTAAGTGGACAACATTTTTTCTCTTTCTCTTTTATTTATTTGTGAAACACAAACGTCACTCCAAATGTACTTCACATATGGTTTGCCGAACTGTGATTATATATGCATACACATATGAAGAAAAATAGGAATGTCAAACATCGCGGTATTCCACATTTTAGATTTAAATAACTTTATGATAAATTAGGAATTTGAATAGTAATTATATATTTTTATAAAATAGCTAAAAAAAAGACAACATGCTATTTTGTACCAAAGACCATGTTACAAATAAAAAGAGAAAAGTTTGATAGGTGATGATAAAAATGATATCGATATCAAAAGTCAAACCACACCGCCCTCTTGAGGTATCTTACGATCAGTGGCGCCAACTTATATGGACCCGTGGGGCCTCAGTCCACCCTATAATTTTGAATCATAGCGTACGTAATTTTCATTTTCCTAGTTATGTATTTCATTATTACTTTATTATTAATTTTTTGCTTCAGAATAAATTGATTTTGCAAATGACCATGTGTTTTAATTCTCCGAATAACAGCCATAAATGACTGAAATGTTATGCTTTCATGTTTAATTTTTTTATAGTTCAATTCATGCTCTCGATATCATGACATTACAATAAACATAACTGTCTTTATAAGGAAAAACGCATGAGAATATAATTTAATAAAATTGCGACTTTATTAAAACATCATAACTTGATTTAAAATTCTCATTTTTCACCATCTGCAATCCTTCAAAGAAAACAAATTGGTCATACCATTTTACAAAAATATTTTTGAGCCCACCCAATATTTTTGAGACAACCCAATATTTTTCAAAAGTTGGCGCCACTGCTTACGACATCATGTGCCAGACTCCCCCCTCCCCCTAAAATGGAAATGTTATATTTGCACAGTCCCTTTAAACTGTTGATAAATGTTTTATCAACTAAAAGGATGAAAGTCTGATACATCTGTTTTCATTGATTGCTGTTCAATGGCACGTGCGGTGTGTCTTTCAGGAAAGATGGACTGGACATAAAAAGCCTTGACTTCAGCTGACCATGATGTGTGACTTAGGCCTTCAGTCGTTACTAATTGCATCCTCCATTTTTGTTTTAAAATCACTCTTTGTGATATATATATAAATAGATAGTTAAAAAGGATATATTTCTAGATAGATTAATAATATAAAGACGAAACTGTGGAAAGGTCATAACCAAATCAGAAAATCCAATCGGATAGATGTTGGAATTGTGATAATATTTTCAAAGTCATTTGGTACGTGGAGTAAATAAAGTATATAAAAAAGGACTAATCACGCGAAAATATTGAACTGATTTTGTTTATAGAGTACATTGTTAAATTTTTCTGAAAACAAAATAAATGAAAAACTGTTTTTTATTTTTTTTTTCAATGTAATTAATTAAGTTTTTTGTGCCATGCTCTGTTAAAACATAAAAAAATTCTGAACTTAATTGCACCATGCTTCTATATACAGGGTGAGTCATAAATATCGAAACAACAGCTATCTCCTTAAATATTGCCCTTAGACTCATACTTCCAGTTGCAAAAATTCATAAAAAAGGTGAAATTTTTTATAAGAAAAATTGCGACTCCATGGGGGGGAGGGGGGTCTAGTTGAAAAAAATACGAAAATTAAATTTTTATACAGCCCCTGTAGGATAAAAATTCCAATTAGGAAAAGCTTCCTTATTCAGGCCTGAATAAGACACAAAAAGCTGCATCTTTATGCCTTCAAAACTCGCAAAGTTATAGCCGTTTAAATAATTCATCAGATTTTAAGGGAGTAGACACAAATTGAAATGTGCGCAATTCAAAAAACAATGTTACTTTAACAGTTCCAGGAAACGCTTAAAAAATCTATATTTTGAGTTAGAATTTTGATTTTTTTTCTTTTTTTGTGATGGTTAGCCATATAATTTGCTAAGAAAATCGCATCTAAAATTTCTCAAATAATTTATAAAAGTTTCATGTGGTTAGTACTGGTTTAAATGGGATAATTAAAAATCGTTATAACTCGTAGTATTATTTATCGAATTTCAAATTCTTTCCGTTTAATTAAAGATGAAAATCTGATTTTAATTTTGTTCAAGGGTTTTTGTTTTTTAATATTAATTTTAAAACTATTGAAAATATTTATTGAAAAAATAATATAACTTTAAAAAAATCATATTTTCAAAAGTAAATATTTTTCAAATTTGTCGAAACAAAACTAATGTAAAAAATAAAAAATTACGTGTTTCAAATTCTTTTTTTCTTTAAGAATTCTTAGTTGGTTGGTTGTATAGGTTTTAATGGCACAAAATCCCTTGAGGGACATGCTGCGCTAAACCAAAGACAAAATTGTAAGAATGAAAAAAAAAAAAAGACAACGTCAAAATATCTGGATGGGGGCTTCCCATCCGGATATGGTCAAATAAGTATAAGAAAGTAAAAACATTAAAATGCTAAATCATTAGATTATGGAAGTAAAAGAATAAACAGAAAGCGCTATCTGAATGGAGTCCGATCCAGATGTTGTTCAAGGGTATCAAAGTCGTAAAAAAACATATAAAATCATATATCAAAGTAAAAACCAGCGTGCCCTAGAAAGGCAAAGAGTGCTCCATGAAGTGTTTCACCGATAAGGTTTGTTAAAAGTGGTGATGATGAGTTAAAGTAAGATCTATACAGATGCCGGAGGCCTGGACAGTCAGTTAAGAGATGATGTATGGTAAGTTGATCAGAATGACAATGTGGACACACGGGTGCATCCTCCCTAAGTAATAAATGTCCATGTGTGATCCTAGAGTGTCCAATTCTCAGACGAGTCAGGATAACATCAGACTTTCTAGGGTATGTCGATAACCAGGTCTTGATAATTGGTTTGACACGATACATTTTATTATTCTGTTCTATATCCCAATTTTTTTGCCATTTATCATGAATAAAATAGTTAATAAGTATTTTTACATCTGAGAATGGAATTTTAACTCGTAATGGAATAAGAGCATGTTTGGCTGCCTCATCAGCTTTGTCGTTGCCAGGGATACCCATGTGTCCCTGTACCCAGCAAAATAAAATATTGTAGCCACGTCTTGTCAATTTATTATAAAAGTCTAAGATGGATATGACATAGGGATGTTTTTTTAATGATTTAATTGCGTCAATAGATCTATTTGAGTCAGTATAAATGATGAATGATGAACTATGATGATGAGATATGTGGTACATGGCTCTCTCTATTGCAATCAGTTCAGCTGAAAACACGGAAATAGAGGAGTGAAGACGATAACTTAAGATGTGTTTTCACAGAATACCCCACAACCAACAATGTCTCCATTCCTGGAACCATCTGTATAAATGTCGGTGTAGTCATTAAAATTTGAGCGGTGTGCAGCAAACAGTTGTTGAAAAACAGCAGGAACCAAGTTCTTTTTATCATACCCTTTGAAGGGATGAAGGGTAGTAATATTAGGAGGTTTCCAGGGAGGAAACATATGTAAAGGGCATGGTCTCACCTCGATATTACTCAGGGGAGTATTGTCAATAATGTTCCTTATCCTGAGACCAAAAGATAGAATACAAGATGGTCGATGCTGATAATGAATATCATTGTCTGTATTTAAAATGTATGTATGAAGGGGATGATCAGGATGTGACAGGATACGGTAATATAATTCTAATGAAATTTTTTCACGAATATAGTGCAATGAGGGCTCATTGCAATCAACATAAAGGCTTTGGACAGGAGATGTACGAAATGCACCAGAGCACACACGGAGTGCACTATGGTGCACAGTGTCGAGTTTTTTTAGAACAGAAGTACGAGCTGAACCGTAGACCTGGCAGACATAGTCAATTTTAGAACATATCACTGAGCGATAAATTTTAAGAAGAGAAGTACGGTCTGCTCCACAAGAAGTGTTCGATAAAACTTTTAATAGATTTAGTGATTTTTCACATTTTGTCCGTAAATGTAAGATGTGCGGTAAAAATGTTAGTTTTTTGTCAAAGTAGAGGCCGAGGCAACGAACACTATCTACAGCAGGTATTTGGGTGAACCAATAAAAATATCAGGATCTGAATGCAGATCCCTACGTCTACAAAAATGCACACAAGAGGTTTTGTCATGAGAAATAGTAAAACCATTTTTGTTAGTCCAATTAATAATACGAGTGATTGCAATATGTAGTTGTCTCTCAATAAAGCGCATATCCTGTCCCATACAAATGATACGAAAGTCGTCAACATAAAGGTCTCCTTTGACTGAAGGGGGTACCTGGCTCAGGGTGTAATTTATTTTTATAGCAAAGAGGGTGACACTCAGGGCACTTCCCTGAAGCACACCCTCTTCTTGTACATGGAAGCTTGATAAAACTCCTCCAATTCGAACTTGAAAAAGACGAATGGCGAGGAAATTTTTAATAAAAATGGGGAGGTTCCCTCGAATGTTAAGGTTGTACAGGTCATGAAGTATCCCATACCGCCATGTTGTGTCATAGGATTTTGCCATGTCAAAAAATACTGACACCAAATGGTTGCGTTTAAGAAAAGCAGCCCGTATGTAACTTTCAATATGAATGAGATTATCAATATTAGACCTACCACATCGAAAACCACTCTGAAAAGAAGCTAGGCAATTATTAGATTCTAAAATGTGCACAAGACGAAGGTTGACCATTTTTTCTAAAAGTTTGCAAAGGCTGCTAGAGAGTGCAATAGGTCTGTAATTATTTGGGTCAGTGGGATCTTTTCCCGGTTTAGGGAAAGGAATGATGATAGCTTTATACCAGGCCTGAGGAAAAACTTGTCCAATCCAAATTCTATTATAAAAAGCAAGTAAGTTATTGAGTGAAGCTGTGGAAAGATGTTTTAGCATAGTGTATGTAATCCCATCATGGCCAGGAGCAGATAAACGGCTGCTTTGCAGACATTTTTGTAGTTCTACAGTGGTAAAAGGTATATTATATGCATGAAACTGGCTCGAATTAAAATTAATGCGGATAGTTTCCATTTGTCGTTTATATGATAAAAAAGGTTCATGGTAAGAGTCAGAGCTAGAGTTAGATGCAAGTGTATTTGCTATTGTTTCATCAATATTTTTGGGTAAAGCTATAGTTTGGCCATTGTGATTTAGGATTGAAATATGATTTTCAGAGTACATATCCATACAGTTTTTTACTTTTTTTCCTGAGAACTTTACTTGAAATGTTAGAACTGATGTTTGATACATATTGCTTCCAGAAGTCACGCTGGCTTTTACGACGCACTCTTCTAGCTTCTGCCTTTGCTTTTTTGAAGGCGATATAGTTCGTATTACTGGGGTACCTCCGGAAGATGTTCCAAGCCTTCTGTTGATTTTTCTTAGCTGTCTGACATTGACTGTTCCACCACGGCTTCTTGTGCCTATGAGAAGCAGTGGAGATAGGAATGCTATTATTTGCAGCATTGATAATACACTGAGTGATATTATCAAGTGCATCGTCAATATCACAGTCACGCATGTCATTAGTAATGTTATCTTCATTAGTGAAGGTTGGCCAATTGGCTCTGTCGTAAATATAACGCTTAAAATAATTTTTAGAATCTCTGTTAGGAGTAGTCTGTGTGATAAATATAGGAAAATGGTCACTGCCGTGCATATCATTAGAGACCCAAAAGTTCCAGTATGGATAGATAGAAGGGGAGCAAATAGCGAGATCTATAGCGTGAAAAGTGCGAGTTGGTTCATGAAAATATGTATGATCACCATTGTTGAACAGGCATAAGCCATTGTCAGAAATAAGGCTTTCTATAATATTACCACGTGCATTATTGTCAGAATTACCCCAGAGTTAGCTATGAGCATTAAAATCTCCAACGATGATGAATGGAGATGGGAGTTGAAGAATAAGATTATCTAGATGTGCTGATTGTATAGACAGATTTGATGGCAGGTATATTGTACAAATAGTTATTAGCCGGTTAATGTGCACACGAGTTGCAACTGCTTGTAAATTAATATTTAAGCTGATATAGGAATGGGGTATATTGCGAGAGATGAAGAGAGCCACTCCTCCAGTGGCCCTATCACTACCAGTGAAGTCTTTCCTGTAAGCAGCGTAATTGCGTAATTTTGCTTTGTCATTTGGTTTTAGATGGGTTTCCTGTAGAGCTAAGCAGAGTGGTTGATGGTCAGAGAGAATGTCCCGGATTTCGTCATGTTTATTAAGATAACCACGGTAGTTCCAAGAGATGATATTATTCATAATTAGGAGAGTTAGGCTTGTGTATCTAAGTTATTTGCATTAAGATTTTATAGTGTCAATCAGGCACAAATTCTTCAAATACAATATTTTCATCAACATCCAAATCATTGCTATAGGGCTCGGATTCCATAGCCTCGTCCGCGTACTGCTGTAGCTGTTTCGGATCTTTAATATTTCTTATGATTGAGCTGATGCCAGAATTTCGCTTCCCCTTTCCAGCAGTCTTCCATTGTGGAGAGGCTGGAGTTGAGGTTTTCTTTTTAATCGTTTGTATAGGCGGTTTTTTTAAATTCTGCTTTCTGGGAGTATCAGGTTTCTGTGGAATATTGGTATTCGTGGCAGCTTTTGTCTTAGTTTGGGGTTGAGATGACTTATTGGATAGAGCTGTCGGTTTCTGTTGTTTCTTCTCTATGTCAATTTTTACCGGTTCAAAGGATGGGGTGTTGGTCGATTGCGTTACAGTAGATTTACCTTGTGGATAGGAAATATCAGTATGCGTAGCCGTGTGTCTTACGGCTGTTGATTGCTTCTTGAGCAAACTGGAGTAGCTAATTCCAACAGATGGAGTTCTATTTTCAACAAGTTTACGGGCATCAGGATAGGACAGATTCTGAGTAATTTTTATAGTAATTATTTCTTTTTCACGGTTCCAGTTAGGGCACTTGCGGGAATATGCTGTATGATTTCCTTTACAGTTAACGCAGCATTCGGATTTTTCACATGAGGTATTGTCATTGTTTTGTAAACTATCAAAACTTTAATTATTGGGTTCAAACATCTTCTAAATATTCTTGAATTTTCTTTTAATAAATTTTATTGCATACGTAGAATAATAGCATGAAGAAATATTGAATTCAAATTATTTACATAATATGTACAAAATGTATAATATGTACAAATATAAATGCTTTTTACCTTGATAATTTCTGATCATCGTACTTAAACTCGAGAGATGATCCATTTATGCGTGCCTTTTCTTAAAAATATCATAATTCTTCCATAAAACTTAAGACACGCACGACACAAAAAAATATAAACATTCTCTCTAAAAAAATTATTTTTCATTCCATCAAAAATTGATGCCAACTTTTTTATCTAAACTTTTAACTCATCTCGTAAGATAAAAAATATAAAAGCAAAGCAGACGAAAAAACAGCTTCGCTTCCATAGCAACGAGTCGCGTCTTATAAATAAATTAAATATCACAATTGAAAATTTGCAAACGATTTTCTGTGAATAAACTGAAATAACTTAATTTATCAATTCCTAACATACTCCCACCTTTAATTTAGGCGGAAGCCAAATTAAACTTAAGATCACTTTTGATCAAATTAAGCCCTAATTCAAAATAAAAAATATGTAAATAAATAAAGATAACAACTAAACAATAATAAAATAATAATGAAACATTTAGAGTTCTAGAAAAGTTATTTCAGAGTTTTAAAAAAGTCATTTCAGAGTTCTAGAAAAAGTCATTTCACAAGTCTCTTTACTACTCTGCCACTTCTAGTTTTACTATTACTCACAGTCTGTATTACAGGGTCATCAGGACTTGATATCTCTAATGAGTACAGCTTACGAAGTGGACGCACCAAGGTCCCTGAACTTGTTTTAACTTCAGCCACTCTAGCTGCTCCATCTCGACTTGGGAAAATCTTTACAATTTTTCCTATAGGCCAATGAAGTCTCCCTTAGCAAAAAAAGGCATAGAATTACCATAAAAAAACACCATAAGTGCAATCATATGGATTTTTGCCTATGGTAAAAGTGATTCTATGGAAAACCATATAATCGTTAAGTGTATGGAAATTCTTATGAAAAACCATATAAACGTTAAGTGTATGGCAATTCTTTATGGTACTATATATTAAAAAATAATAACGATATCAACTTTGGTGGTGCCATCTTTTAGGAATACGGGGAACTAAGCTTACTAATGCACTTCGACCTTGGGAAGCAGCGGGATTTGATCCACGGACGGTAGGGGTTGGAGACGAGCGTCCTAACCATTCGGCCATGCGGGGTGATGAGCTGTGCTTATAAAACATTATATGAAAAAAGCGTTTCGGTAAATCATCATTATTTGTCGTTCTAAATTAATGGTTGACAAAAAAAGGTAGTTTTAAAGGTTTTTTTTTTTTTTTTTTTTTATAAAATGTTTTATAGACATGTATTTATAAGTTAGTTTACTATTTTAATGAATGGAGTAAATATCTTAGCAAATATTATTTAGTTATAAAATCCAATTAATTAAATGAAACACTATTTTCTGTTTATTAAAATTAATTTAAAAAAAATAGAAAGTCGATAAGAAATAATATTTAATAAGAATAAGAAATCATTTGATAACTTAGTATATAATATATTTTTAATGATTATATTAATGTATTATATTAATTCCTTACTTACGAGCATTTTTTAATTTTAAAGTAAAAAAATATATATATATTACTATTTTTTAGATAATTTTTACAGAAATTTTGAATCTTTCTTTTAAATTTAAATACCAAAAGGATTAACAGATATATTCAATATTTTTATACATTGTAAAATGATTTTTAATCTTTTCAATAATTATTAACGTTTAAATAAAATAAAATAAAAACTTTGTTGTTGCATATAAAATGAATATAAATTATTATAAAAACCAAAACTAAAAAATACTACTATTGTCTGACTATTGTCTCTTCGAATTATAATAGAAAAGATGATTTAAACATCGTTATATGCATAAGAAAAAATAAAGAAATTTTTAATGCAGTTTTTTTTTAAGAATGTGTTTGTATTTACAGAAGTTTGTAATTTTGAAGTTTGTAATTACAAACTTCTTTAATCGCTGTTAGAATTTTATAGAAAATATGTCATCAAATATATATTTTTGTTAAATCATTTTATTTCTCCCATAGAATTTTTTATTTATAACGCATAGACTCTGCTCACATATATGAAATACATAAGAACAAAATAATAACACTATTATTTCATATATTATCATAATTTGAGGTCGATAAAAATATCTGTAGATTTTTTGATATTTTTATAGATCGTAAAATAATGTTTAATCTTTTTAATAATTTTTAACTTTTAAATAAAATAAAAATCCTTGTTGTTCCATATAAAATGACTTTAAAATTATCAAATAACGTGAATTAATTATAAACCGTTTTTTTTTGTATTATTAAATTTATTAATATTTAATTAATATATTATAATATATTATATTAATATATATGTATTAATATTATATATTATAATATATATGTATTAATATTTTGTTGTTATTATTTTCAAAAGATATTTCAAAAATTCTTTTGGTGATTCAAGTATTTGTAGGTCCTTTTTAAAATAAATTCAAAAAGATTTTCTTTAAATAATTATAGGCTATTTTTGACAATTTGTTTATTTTGAGGGGGTGCGGGACACATTAAAAAATCTTTTATTGAATTAAAATTTCGCAATTTTTTGTGATATTAAACATACCATTTTAAAACAAAATCACATGATAAAACTTCTCTATATTTTTTTAATTTAAAATTTATTAAAAAAAGTGGAGGTAAATTAAAAATTATTGCAACTCAATGTAATAATTGTAGAATTTTAGTTTTTTAGAAATTAAATAAACAGAAACACCTACATTTTAATTTTGGTTCAACTTTTTCAAAAATATTAATAAAAATTTTATTTAAAGTAAAAGTTTGAAAAAAAAAATACTTTCAAAAATAAATTTTTTTTTTCAAATTTGCTGAATCAAATTTAAAGTAAAGCAATTAAAAAAAAGGCGTGTTCTAATTTTAAAGCATTTATGTTTAACGGTTCTTGAGTTATAACAATTTAAATGTGAGAAATTGTGAAAACCCATCATGAAGAAAAACGCATACAAGAAGTCTTATCCATGACAATCCATGCTTAAAAGCTAGATGCTGAAAACGAAAAAAAAAACACATAATATTTCTTTTTCTAAATATGATTTTAAAAAAATGTCGTTATAAGCATAAAAAATCAGATAAATTTTTAATGCAGTATTTTTTATGTGTGTCCCTGACTCCTTTAATCGCTGTTAGAATTTTATAGGAAACATGTCAATCATATATTTTTATTGAATAATTTATTTTCCTCAAGATTTTTTTTTCAACGCATTTACACACTCATATATATGAATTATATAGGAATAAAATAATATGTTATTTTATGTTATATTAATTTGAGATCAAGGGATTTTCATTAGTCTGGTTATAAGTTAACACAAGTTGTTCCTAAATAGATTTTGGTTTAAACTATCTAACCAGTGGCGTTGCTATGATTCTATTTTTTAGAAGTGCATAAGACATACATAAAGATAGTAGAAAGTTTTGAGATGACCACAACCGAGTAATTTTATATTATAGTTACACAAAATCTAATATATTATAAACTTTCAAAAGGCTTTAAGATTTTACCATACACCATGCTTTGAAATACTATACAATTTATGGTGCAAACAATTATGTATTATTTTACTATACATCACGCTATGGAACACCATTGAATGTATGGTAAATTTCATTTCCCTATAGTTTTACCATACACCTAGTTATGGAATACCATATCATGTATGGTGTATATGATTATCCTATAACTTTACCATACACATTTCTCTGGATACCATAAAATGTATGGCATATATCATTATCCTATAACTTTACCATAGACATTGCTCTGCAATACCATAGAGCGGTGAATGTTTACCATATGAATACAATATGTTTACATATAATGACATAATTTTTTTATGATTTTTCATATAAAACCATGTGTTTCCATAAAAAATCCTATGCCATTTTTTGCTAAGGGCTCTTTTGGTTTAGTTCTATCAAGACTACTTCACCTAGTCGGACAGCTTGTCCTTTCTGTTTTGATTTTTGGACCAATTCAGCTAAATATTCTTTTCTAAATCTATTTCTAAGTTGTTGCCGAATATTTTGACAGTGTTTATATCTAGATTGAAGTTTCTTTGAATCTATTGCATCTAAATCAGGAACACCTATTTCTTCAATGTCTTGCAAAAATGATGATGGGGTCAAAGGTACAAATTTATCTGTTTCTTCAAAAATATAGGTTAGAGGCCTTTTATTTACTGTTGCTTCGACATCACATAGAACAATCATAAGTTCTTCAAAAGTTAAAGTTGAAGTGCCGAGTGTTCTGATCAAGGGAATTTTAACACATCTAATCAGACGCTCCCACCATCCACCCCACCAAGCTGCTGCTGGAGGGATGAACTTCCATTTAATAGGAGACAGTTCTTTTGAAGAAACTATTGCCTTCCAATCCAGTGATTTTAAAAGATTGTTGGTTCCTGTAAAATTTGAGCCATTATCAGAGTATATAGTAGTTGGCCTTCCTCTCCTGCATATAAATCTTCGAAGTGATTGAATGAATCCTTCTGTTGAGAGACTGGATACAAGTTCCAAATGTATTGCCCTATATACTGCACATGTAAAAAGTACAACCCAAACTTTGGATCTTTGCTTTACGAAAAGAGGGCCAAAAAGATCAGCTCCAACAACTTCAAAAACTTTAGAATCTCTGACTCGATCTAGAGGTAGGTGAATTGGAGGTGTAGTATATGGTTTTGCAGAATATCTTTTGCATCTGTAACACATAGACAATTGACTTCTAATGCTGCGTCTAGAAGAAATTATCCAATATTTTTCTCTTAAAATGGATCCAACTGTTTGAAGTCCAGCATGACAATTCTTTAAATGACATTCTTGAATCAGACAATTCACTACATGATGTTTCGATGGTAATAAAATTGGATATCTGAAAGAAAACTCGTCATCCCGCTCTAATATCTTTGTTTTTACTCTCAACAATCCTTCTTGATCTTTCATAACCTTTAATCCTTTTATTGCATCAGTAGTATTACCAAAACTTTCAGATTGTAATATTGACCAGAGCGACCTTTCCGCATCTTCCTTTTCTCCAATCGACAATTCTGGTGGAAAACATATATTTCGATTTCTGCACTTCATTATGAATCTCTTCACCCAACATACGACATTAATAAATCTACCAAATTTTGAAATTCTACTATATATCATAAATTCATGTGAGTTAGAACATAAAAGAGTAGGTACTGCAATTTTCTTCTTTTCCATCATTACTAAATCTTCGTTGGGGCTTGTTTCTGAATGTGGCCAATTTTCTTCTGATAACTTCAACCATTCTGGTCCCTCCCACCATCTCATCTTCAGCAGCTGTTTAGGACTACATCCGCGAGAAGGTAGATCAGCAGGGTTGAGATGACCAGGTACGAAGTTCCATTGTTGAGATTCGGAAAATTTACAAATTTCTCTAACTCTATTGCCTACAAACGTTCCCCATTGATCATTTCTTCGAATCCAAGCGAGAGCAGTCGAAGAGTCCGTCCAATACTTTACTGGTATGGAAATACAATTAAAGGCTTTCAAAACAAATTTAGTCAACCTTATTCCTAAAATACAAGCAAGAAGCTCTAAACGTGGTATGGTTATATTTTTCTTTGGTGCAAGACGAGACTTAGCTCCTAAAAGTTGTACAAAGACTGCGTCTTTATCTTCACAACGTAAGAAAACTGCTGTTGCATAAGCTCTGGTACTTGCATCACAAAATGTATGAATAGACCATTTTTCTTTACAACCATAGCCTACACGTCTATTTATCTTCACGTCATTTAAATACTTGAGTTCGCTATACCATTTTTGAAAATTATTCCGGATTTCGTCTGGAAGTGGAGCATCCCAATCTAATTTCGTTGACCAGGCGTCTTGAATTATCAGTTTGGCTGGCAACAATGCTGGGGCTAAAAATCCTATTGGATCGAAGATCCCCTGGGTTACAGCTAATATCTTTCTTTTCGACAGATTTTCTATCTCATCACTAAATTTATGAGCGATCTTCAAACTATCCTCCATTATGCCCCACTTCAACCCTAAAACCGGAACTATCGTGGTTACATTTTTGCTGAGCATCTTTTTTTCGCTAAGGAAACTGCTGTCTTCACTTTTAATTGGTCCGAATTCCCACATTCTTAATTCCATTTTCGCATCAGCCATGATTTCTGTAGATTTTGAAATAAAATTTTCTAGTTCAGGCACATTGTCGACTGAAGTAACGCAGTTATCTATATAGTATGATTTCATAAGCTTCTCAGCTATCTGTTTGTTTTCTTCATCAACATTACTCAAATGATATCTTATAACTGCACCTAGCAAAAATGGGCTACAAGTTGCTCCAAAAACTACTCTATTGTGTTGATAAACTTGAAATTCGTCAGGACTCTTCCACCATAAAAATCGCAAGAAATGCCGATCTGATTCTTTGACTTCAATTTGAAGAAATGCTCTTCTTATATCGGCTACTACCCCAATAGCTTTCTCACGAGATCTTATTAATACTGCAGGAATTTGTTCGATGAGGTTTGGTCCTTTGAAGAGGCAATCATTTAAAGAAGGAGACCTCCCTACCTTACACGATGCATCAAAAACTGGTCGAACACTTGTAGTAAGACTATCTGGTTTGATGACGGGATGATGAGGTAAAAAATGTCCTGGAATCTTGAGTGTTTCATCTGGTACTTTACTGATAACGCCTTTTTCTTCCCATTCACAAAACACTTTAGCATATTCTTCAAACATTTTCATTGATTTTAATTTCTTTGTTGAATTTATCAATCTTCGTTCAGCTATGTGTCTATTTGAGGGAATCTCACGTTTGCCGTTAATCCAAGGAAGACCTACAATATAGCGACCTTCTATATTTCTATCAACTTCCTTTATAAAATTATCATGAGCGAGTTCGTCTTCTTCTGCTTTAGACAAAGTTTGACAGGGATCTGTTATACCGATTGTCTCTAACTTCCATAATTCTGGAATCTTCATATCTTTTAAAGCTAGGCTCGTGATAAACATATTTCCATAATTTAGACAAGACTGTGATGTACTTTCTAAACGGCCACAAAGTGTCCATCCAAACTTCGTCTCTATTGCTGTAAGACCGCTCTTTAACTGTTTTACTCGACCTGTAAGAAGTTGTCCATAGTAATCGCTTCCAATCAAAATTTCAATTTTTGGACTTCCTGTTCCTAAATCTGTTATCCATATTTTATTTTGTTTAAGCTCTTTAATTACTGATTCTTTCGGTATCCGAGGAATATTATTACAAATTATATCTTGATCCAAAAGTTCTAAGACTTCTTTCGTTTGTTTCTGTTTATCAAAAGAACTAAACTCAACTTGGAATTTATTGTGAGATTTAGCTTCTGTTTGCGTACCACCAAACAATGTGTGTACAATAGCTTCTGAAGAAATGGGATGTAAACCTAGCTCTTCAGCAGTACTTTCTAAAATATAGCTCTTTTGCGACCCACAATCAAGTAACGCTCGTACGTTTTTTGTTATTCGACCTTTAATAACTATTTCCAAAGTCATAAGGGCTACTTCAGTAGAACACTGCTTATTTGCTATAGTGCTTTGAATTACTTCTGGGGTCTTAGATGTATTTTCTGGTTTTTTACACATTGAAATTTCAGGGCATAATAACTCGGTATGGGGTTTAGAGCAAACGTGGCAACGAATAAAAACTTTGCAAACTTTAGCGTGGGGACCAAAACGAAGACATTTTAAACAGCAATTTTTATTCTTAATTTTGGCCTTCCGTTCATTAAAGGAAAGAGATCTAGCCCTAATACAGTCCTTGCTTTCATGAGATTTACTGCAAAATAAGCAAAGGCGTTCTTTTGCGCTAAATAGCCCTGCTGCAGTAGGTATTTTACTTTCTGCTTTTCTTAACTTTTCTTTAGGTTTGTCTTTAGAGCCCAGCTCTATAAAACTCGATTTGGCTAATTTGAATCTTTCCTCGTTTGCAACTTCTTGTTTCAGAAATTCCATCAAACTTACTATATTTGCTTTTGTTGACAATGCATTATTATTACTAACAACGTTTGATGTAATTGAAATATTATATCGTTGCCATGCTTTTAATACATCTTCCGATAAGCTAGATTCTATCATGGGATAGAGCCACGCCGAATTGCTTTCTAAACTTAAACCCATTGATTCTAACGATCTTAAATATGCTTCGACTTTTGTAAATAAATCTGATAAGGGAAGTTTATCTTTGCCGTGCGCTTGTACATTAGCTACAATCAATTTTAGGAATTCTCTTACGTACACTTCTATTAGTAAATCTGTATTTCCAAAACGCTCTTGAAATGCCTCGACAGCTTTGGGGTAATTAACTGCGGTCATTGGATAGCTCTCTAACAAACGCCTGGCACTGGTTCCAGGTTCTACCGATTGGATAAGATACTGAAATTTGTCACTATTATCCAAATCTATGTCTTCATGAATTTTCTGAAACTGGGACCAAAATGAAAGATAATTTATTAACTGCGAATCGAATGGCTTAATATTTAATTTAGGTAATTTATAATGCTTTGATTTGGAATAACCGTAATCTGTGCTTTTTTCACTATTATCTTGATTACGTTTATTTTTATCCAATGCTTCACTAACTTTACGCTTAATGGTAATAAATTGATCTGAATAACTTTCATTTTCCACTACTTCATTTTCAATAGCCTCTTCATCGCATTTATCATCATCTAACATGAGTTCAATTATAGCTTCATCAATAGATTTAATTTCATGAGTCAAATTTTCTAATTTACTAAAATCGTCTGAAATTTTACCCTTATCTAATGACTCGCTGTTAATTTCTTCATTCAAAACATTTAAAGTTCTGGTAAATGACGCACGTAGCGGTGTACGCTTTTTCTTTAACTTATTCATCTTAGAAAAAATAAGTAAACACTATATGCTATAAAAACAATTCAATATCTCAACATTATTATTCAAATGTCCGTGCTCGGGGAGCCAGATTTTTTGTAAACTATCAAAACTTTAATTATTGGGTTCAAACATCTTCTAAATATTCTTGAATTTTCTTTTAATAAATTTTATTGTATACGTAGAATAATAGCATGAAGAAATATTGAATTCAAATTATTTACATAATATGTACAAAATGTATAATATGTACAAATATAAATGCTTTTTACCTTGATAATTTCTGATCATCGTACTTAAACTCGAGAGATGATCCATTTATGCGTGCCTTTTCTTAAAAATATCATAATTCTTCCATAAAACTTAAGACACGCACGACACAAAAAAATATAAACATTCTCTCTAAAAAAATTCTTTTTCATTCCATCAAAAATTGATGCCAACTTTTTTATCTAAACTTTTAACTCATCTCGTAAGATAAAAAATATAAAAGCAAAGCAGACGAAAAAACAGCTTCGCTTCCATAGCAACGAGTCGCGTCTTATAAATAAATTAAATATCACAATTGAAAATTTGCAAACGATTTTCTGTGAATAAACTGAAATAACTTAATTTATCAATTCCTAACAGTCATGGCCGACCTCTGTACAACGTGCACAGGTGAGAGATCCACGACAGTTTGTTTTAGTATGTCCGTAACGCTGGCATTTAAAGCAACGGATGGGGTTTGGTATATATGGTCGGACTCGACAGCTTAGATATCCTGCTTTAATTCTAGGTGGTAAAGTAGTGCTATTGAAGTTTAGAATAATATGTTTAGTGGGAATTATCTGCTCGTTTTTACGGATGGTGATACGGCGTACATCTATAATATTTTGGTCTTTTAAATTTTCTAAAAGTTCATCTTTGGTGGAGTATAAAAGATCAGGTTCAGATATTACACCGCGGCTTGTATTTAAAGTTTTATGTACTTGTACGGAAACAGAAAAGGTGCCTATTGTAGTGCAATTAGATAGATATTGTGATTGTTTGGCGGTCCTTTTTCTTCATATCTAGTTAAATTTAATAAAGTAGATTCTGACCTCTGTACATGTGGAAACAGAAGTACCTTCTTGCATTTCATGTTAAATTGTCCACTAACTTCAACCTTTCATCTGCGAAAGCCATCAAATATGAAATTAAATGAGTGGTTTTCATATGAATTGAAATGTCCGAAATTATTACAGAAAATAATTGACTGCATCACCCTCGTTGAAAAGAATCAGTATATATTTCAACTTGCGCATTAGCAAGCTTATCAAATCATATCTCTGTTTCAACATTTCTAAAAACATTTACTCTATCATACTTATGATAGTTGAACTTAGTTGAACTTTCTAAATAAAAAGTGCATCTAAAAATTTTTATAGACATTCACAAACACTTAATTGTCTTAATTAACTCTTCTATTTTAAATTTTGAAATTTATGCATTTTAATATTGTAAAAACTAGTTTCACCCAGAAGAAATTGGGCAACCATTTGTGAAACAATTGTACTTTTTTATTTTAAATTTTGAAATTTATGCATTTTAATATTCTAAAAACTAGGTTCACCCAGAAGAAATTGGGCAACCATTTGTGAAACAATTGTACTTTTTTTGTTGTTGTTGTTTAATAATAATAAATGTTAGGTGGAGCTTGTTGAGCTCAAGTCATGTGGTAGGCCTCACCACCTAACTGAATCTGAATCTGAATCTGTAGAAACCTCAACCAGCAAATAGCCAGATTGTAATTTTTTGAGAGAATTACCATCTCCCAAGACAGACTGGAAAGTTTTAGCTATAAGAAATGGGGAACTTTTTTTAAAGGAGCAATCAGAGTGACTATCAGTACGTTTCACAATAAAAAAGCGAGTATACGAGGAAGACAGTGCAGTTTGTTGCTCTTCACTAGGGAGAGAAGTAGAAGGAAAAGAAATGTTTCCATCCATATTTAAAAATAATAAAATTCAGATCCCGACCGCACCACCCACTCCCGAGCCCTACAAGGGGATGCACATTCGTGCACCAGTGCTAACCAAGGCCCATACGGTCACAAGACAACCCTATGTCAGTCTCCACCCTTAACGAGATGACTAGTAGTTGCTCGATCACTTGATCCCTAAAGCCAGCGACAAAAGTCAGCTGACCAGCCATTGATGAATACGGGACCAAATGCACCTCCCGTCTACCTGAAGCAGAGGCCAAAGCAGTGTGTTGGTTTCCCTCAACTGCCAGGATCCCCCTTTCCAAGGACACGGGTCGGCACACATGGCCAACACGTGGGTGGTTTACAATTCTCCATGAGTCGATATGCAGGATGACATCGGCTCATACAGAATTGCCCTCACCTCCGAAGAGGAAACCACAATGAGAGTGAAACAAAGAGGAAAGGAAGATAAGAGGGGTAAGAGGAAAAGGAAAAGAGAAAGATCACTCAGGTGACCTGGGGTTGTGAAGCCCGTGAATACCTAAAGAAAGTATCCCCCTGGGGGATTAAAAATTCTTAGCATTTAATAATTTAAAGACAAGAAACATCGGGGGAAAAATTCATCATGCAGAAAAACGAAGTGTACTGTTTAAATGTCCGTCATTTATTTAAAAGAATGCTTTTTCTAAGATACAGATTAAGTCTCTTTTTCTAAATTTAGCTCTGACAACTTCAGGCGTTTTATCGTTCTGGAGAGGATGCTAAAAAATCTGTATTCTGCGCCCAGGCCGGGCCAGAACAGAGACGTTAGTTCTTTCTGAAAACTCGCCAGGCCGGGCCTAACGTACTTTTCATAAAGGAGGGCACTGCTTCCTTCTTCCTGGGCGTACACTGGACGAATTTTTCAATCCCGACAAAGCCCGTCTTAAAATCGCTGTCTCTGGCTGATTTAATACGTGCATAAAATAAATAAAATTCGACTCAGTCGAAATTTTTACAAAAAAAAACATAAAATTTAAAATCTTTACAAAAAAAACTTATTTTTTTTTTTTTAAAGAATAGTATATTTTCAAATGCTAAAAAATTAAATACAAAAAAACCAGTGAAAAAAATCTGCCTATGACGGAATTCTGACTTAAATTGAAAATATGTTGATCCATGCAAAATAAATACAATAATACCTGAGAAAAAAATAAACTCCAATTACACCTCCTAAGGAGGGCATCTGTCTATAACGTATTTTTTCTTTCCTATGTGATTTCTTCTTAAAAGGTTTTACTGTATAAAATTTTTCAAAGTCTCAAACGCATGGGATTTGGATTAACGATATATAAGTGAAACATTTACATATAAAGATTCATTGATAATAGATATTCATTCATAAAATAAATATATTACAGCCTTTGGCGCTTCTTTAATAATAGAAATTATAAATATAAAAAACGAAAAGCTATAAAATTAATTTTTGGTCAGAACTCCTCCATACGAAGCAATATTTTCCCACACTGAAGTAAAAAACTATGTAGAAATTTGCAGCTGAACCGGGCTATGATTTAAACTATTTTTCAGACCAATCCGGGTTAATATTTTAACATTTTTTCAGGCTGGGCCGACCGACTTTTACCTTTATGGGTCGGTTTGGGACCTGACCTAGATATTTCGATCCATGCAGACCTCCATACTACTAATATTATTTGATTTTCAGATTTTCATCTTTCAAGAATGCCATGCTCCTTAAATGTATGCCGCATCACACCGGTTGAGAATCAGTAATATGTAGTAAGAAAGGCTTGATGCAATTTTTATTTTAAGATTTTCCTAAGTGAAAAATGTCTTGCCTTTTTTTTAAGTGAGCCACCTGCCATCGATTTAGAAACAGTCACATGGAGAAAAAAAGGCGATGCTTAATGCTATTTGTTTTTCAGATTTTCATCAATCAGTAATGTCCTGTTCCTCTTAAGATGCAACACTAGCCACAGAAAAAGATCCAGATGGTAATGTAAAGTCCATGGGGCAATTTTTCAAATATCTCGCTCAAATTTTAATATTTTTACATGACTTTTTTTGCATGGGATAGCTGAGGATGATCCACAACCGGCCTAGTTTTTACTTTTTTTGATTTTGGTTTCAGATTTTTTTTTAAATACTTTAACTTTCAGAACCGGTTTGAACTGGTTGTGAAATTGAAACTGTTCTAATACTTCAAAAATATAACCAAAATAGAAAAAGTAAAAACTAGGCTGGTTGTGGATCATCCTCAGCTATCCCATGCAAAAAAAGTCATGTAAAAATATTAAAATTTGAGCGAGATATTTGAAAAGAACGCCCCATAGACTTAGCATTATCATCCGGGTCTTTTTCTGTGGCTAGTGTTGCATCTTAAGAGGAACAGGACATTACTGATTGATGAAAATCTGAAAAACAAATAGCATTAAGCGTCGCCTTTTTTTCTCCATGTGACTGTTTCTAAATCGATGGCACGTGGCACACTTAAAAAAAAGCAAGACATTTTTGACTTAGGAAAATCTTAAAATAAAAATTGCATCAAACCTTTCTTACTACATATTACTGATTCTCAACTGGTGTGATGCGGCACACATTTGAGGAGCAGGACATTCTTGAAAGATGAAAATCTCAAAATCAAATAGTAGTAAACATTGTCTTTTTTACTAGATATGACCAATTCTAAATCGATGTCACGTGGCACACTTAAAAAAAAAAGCAAGACATTTTTGACTTAGGAAAATCTTAAAAATATGTAACGTTAAGCGGTTCTTATTCCATATTACGGATTCCAAATCGTTGTCACGTGCACACTTAAAACAAGTAAAACATTTTTGAATGACGAAAATCTGAAAAACAAGTATCATGAGCCTTCTTACTTCAGATCATTTATTCGAAATCGGTGTATCACGGCACGCGGACTTAATTCATAATTTACTAGCTGCACCCGTCGAAATTCGACAAAAAATAATATAAGGTACCCTGGGGTAATAACGCCACGTTAAGGTTCTACCAATTTTCACGGCTTAGTTTTAGATTGTATTTTTCAAACAAATATAGGATCTGATACAGCATCTCATTGACTATCTATATAAAATAAAATAATTTAACAGATATGTATTCATAAAATGTAATGGCGTTTTTTCTTGACCAATGCTATTTGGCGTTATTACCCACCTATATGGGTAATAACGCCATGCAAACAAAACTATGAAATAAGATGGAATAATTGCAAGTAGATAGCCCAATTCTAAAAATACAAACTCTACAAACTTAGAAATTGACAAATTGCATTCTAATCTATTGAAAATGCTCAATTTTTTGTGAAAGTGTAAGAAAAATAAAGATGTGGTGTGGGAGGGGGGGATGAGGCAAAGTAATATCAGACCGTGAGTTTCTTTTTGCTTAAAAAGGACCACTTAAATAGAAATATGAGAAACATTGGACAGTTTTAACTGTGTTTATTTGAATCAGTATTTAGGATGTAGCTCGGCCACTGTAGGAAATCAACCGGGGTACTAAAGTCAAGGATTGGCGTTATTACCCCGGTATAGTTATTGCGCAGTACATTTTAAATTACAAATTATCTCGAGAAGATATCCAAAATCTTCAACAACATTTTAAAAGTACATGAAATGCACTACAAATTTATGTAATTAACAAAGTATTTCCGGATAAAAAAAATAGTCTTCACATCACAAAACGTATCTCGCAAATTTTAGATCAAGCATTAATTTTAGTTGCTTGTAAAAACAATAAGACCTAAAAATGAAACAAATTAACTTGAAGCTGTTTTTTGCGATTTATATGACTCAAAACCCTTCTGCGCAGAGCACATGGGTGTCATTTACCTGATTATTTCATAATTATGCAAAATATAAGCACTTGGCGTTATTACCCCGCTTGGCGTTATTACCCCAGGGTACCTTATATTAGATTTATAATAGATATGATATATATCAGTCTTATAGCGAAATAAACAATTGTCATCTTTTAAAATAGGGATAACATAACGTTTCATGATGAAGATACACAAACTTCTGAAAATAACAAAAAATAATGAAAACATCCCATAAATTATTATGTTAAACTTAACTTCAGCTACAAATCTTTTTAATGCCGTTTCTAAACCTTAAACATTATTTAAATGTCAAATTATTTAGGAAGTTAATATAATACCTCAGAAGACGAATTCAAAAATATCTGCATAGTTTATTTTTCCTCCGTTTAATTATCGTTTGATGACTGATCTATATTATAAAGGCCAAACGCATCTGTGCGTAACGCATACGTCATTTTGAGAATGCCAGCACTTTCCCCTGCAATTTCAGTTTTGCAATTTTCGCTACCGCAAATTTTACATTTCTAAACGTCGCATTTTTTAAATTTTTACACCGTCGTATAGAGAAAAAAATGTGTTTTTAAATGCAATTTGTTTGAAAGCCGTACCTCAATGTACTTTTGAGATATTAATTTTTTTAAATAATTTTAGTACCAATTTTGTAATTGTAGGCAACAGAATCACTCTATTTTCTTTTAAAATTAAAAAAAAGAAAGAAAATATTAAAATGCATATAATATTTCAAAAGTATCATCTGTTATAAAATGTTATCGAATTTCGACGGGTTACACATCGTAATTATAATATCAATAAAACATTTTAATTATAATAGAAACAGGCAGTTGGTAAACTGCATAATCAACCCACTACACATTTACATCACTTGCAACAAATTTAATTTATTTATTGGTTTGTAGCCTCCATGAACTTGTCAAAATTACTTTTATTGTCATGGCAACGAAAAGAAAAATGATAACTTTGTTATTAAAAAGAATAATTTTTTTGTGTTTGTTGTTGATATGCAGAAAAGTTTTTATTTATTTTTATTTTAAATAACTTAACACTACGAAAATATTTTAATTAATTTTTTATATTATGTGAAATAGAAATATCGTAATACCGGCATTTCACAGGTTTTATTCTTTTTTTATATATATTATTATTTTTTTCTTCCTAATATGACACTATCTACATCTTCAGAAACACCAATCTTTTCCGAAATAAAAGCGTGATTTATGCATTTATTTAAAAATTCTTTAGTTTCATAAAATATTTATTATAATTAAATGTAAATGGCGCAATTTATAGAAATATTTTCATTTGTGCATACCACGGATCTTTAAACAAATAGAAGTTCAATTTATTTATATTAGTGAGAAAAGCTTAACTGTTGCCACTGTTTTGTAGAAATGTCAAGAAAAAGCTTTTTAAAATTAAAAATAAAATATAACTAGTTGGATGTGTCAATCCCAAAACTTTCTTCTATCTCATAAGTACATTTTAATATTTAAAAAAAACGTGGTGACCCCAAAGTTACTCACTATCGAATTTCCTCGAACATCTGATTTAGCCTAATGAGATTCTGGTATCCGAAAGGCCTAAAACGCAAAATTTAATTAATATTCTGAGAAAATAAGCTTAGTAGTGCCTCATGTTGGTTAATTTATACTAAAACCTAATAAGCATCTATTTATGTCAAGAACTAACAGAATCTGAAATTTGATGGAATTTCGTCCATTAGTTCTAGAGATATAGTTATAACAAAAAATTTGCAAAACGTAGCACAGCAATACCATATCTTGGACAATTTATGCCAAAACGTAAAAAAGCGTCTAATTATGTTATGGTGTAAAAGAATCTGAAGTTTGATGAAACTCTGTGCATTAGTTCTTGAGATATAGCTAGTTTAAAAAAAGCCGTGTAAAATATAGCACAGCAGCACCATCAGTTGAAGGATTTGTAACAAAACGTAATCATCGTGTAATTCTGTTATATGTCATTTTGTAATAAAATCTGAATTTTGATGAAATTCTGTGCGTTGGTTGTTGAGATATAGCTATCGGAAAAATCGTGCAAAATGCAGCATAGCTGCACCACCTGTTGCAAGGTTAATACCAAAATGTAATCAGTGTCTAATTATGTTATATATTCTAGTGTAATAGAATCTAAAATTTGATGAAGTTCCCTGCATTAGTTCTTGAGATATAGCTATCGCAAAAATCGTGCAAAATGTAGCATAGCACTGCCACCTATAGGGCAATTCACACCAAAACCTTATCAGCGGCTATATATCTGAAGGTATCGCGGAATCTGAAGTTTGGTGAAATTCTGTGCATTAGCTCTTGAGATATAGCTATCATGAAAATCATGAAAAACGTGGCATAGCAGCGCCACCTGCTGGCCAATTTACACCAAAACTTAATCAGCGTCTATGTATATCAAGGGGTCACAGAATCTGATGTTTGGTGAACTTCTGTGCATTAGCTCTTGAGATATAGCAATCTTGAAAATTATGAAAAACGTAGTATAGCAGCGCCACCTGCAGGCCAATTTTCACCAAAAACTAATAGGCACTAATTCATATCAAGGTCTAACTGAATATAAAATTTTAGTAAATTTCGAGCATTAGTTCTTGAGATAGAGCGCCCACAAATTTTTTGTCACATACAGACAGACAGACAGACAGACGGACAGACTCACAGACACATTTTCTAAAAATAGTCAAAATGTGTTCAGGACCTTCTAAAACGTATAAATCCGTCGAAAACCGGAAGTCGAAAATTTTCATGAATCCAATACTTTCTTCTAAGATAGAAGAAAGTAACTAGTTGGATGTGTCAATCCCAAAACTTTCTTCTATCTCATAAGTACATTTTAATATTTAAAAAAAAATGTGATGACCCCAAAGTTACTCACTATCGAATTTCCTCGAACATTTGACCTAGCCTAATGAGATTCTGGTATCCGAAAAGCTTAAAACGCAAAATTTAATTAATATTCTGAGAAAATGAGCTTAGTAGTGCCTCATGTTGGTAATTTATACTAAAACCTTATAAGCATCTATTTATATCAAGACCTAACAGAATCTGAAATTTGATAGAATTTCGTCCATTAGTTCTTGAGATATAACAAAAAATTTGCAAAACGTAGCACAGCAACACCATATCTTGGAAAATTTATGCCAAAACGTAAAAAAGCGTCTAATTATGTTATGGTGTAAAAGAATCTGAAGTTTGATGAAATTCTGTGCATTAGTTTTTGAGATGTAGTTAGTTTAAAAAAAACCGTGTAAAATATAGCACAGCAGCACCATCAGTTGAAGGATTTGTAACAAAACGTAATCATCGTGTAATTCTGTTATATGTCATTTTGTAACGAAATCTGAAGTTTGATGAAATTCTGTGCGTTGGTTGTTGAGATATAGCTATCGGAAAAATCGTGCAAAATGCAGCATAGCTGCACCACCTGTTGCAAGGTTAATACCAAAATGTAATCAGCGTCTAATTATGTTATATATTCTAGTGTAACAGAATCTAAAACTTGATAAAGTTCTCTGCATTAGTTCTTGAGATATAGCTATCGCAAAATTCGTGCAAAATGTAGCATAGCAGCGCCATCTATAGGGCAGTTCATACCAAAACCTTATCAGCGGCTATGTATCTCAAGGTATCGCAGAATCTGAAATTTGGTGAAATTCTGTGCGATAGTTGTTGAGATATAGCTATCATGAAAATCATGAAAAACGTGGCATAGCAGCGCCACATGCTGGCCAATTTACACCAAAACTTAATCAGCGTCTATGTATATCAAGAGGTCACAGAATCTGAAGTTTGGTGAAATTCTGTGCATTAGTTCTTGAGATATAGCAATCTTGAAAATCATGAAAAACGTAGTATAGCAGCGCCACCTGCCGGCCAATTTTCACCAAAAACCAATAGGCACTAATTCATATCAAGGTCTAACTGAATATAAAATTTTATTAAATTTCGAGCATTAGTTCTTGAGATACAGCTCCCACAAAATTTTTGTCACATACAGACAGACAGACAGACAGACAGACTCACAGACAGACATTTTCTAAAAATAGTCAAAACGTGTTCAGGACCTTCTAAAACGTATAAATCCGTCGAAAACCGGAAGTCGAAAATTTTCATGAATCCAATACTTTCTTCTTGTAAAGATAGAAGAAAGTAAAAATGGAAATAAATTAAAAATTAGCCAGAATGGGCACATCTACACATGAACGGCTTCCATTTAAAAAAAATTATTATCAAAATCGGGCCAGTAGAAAGCTCAGGGCTGATTACTATAAAAACAGTCAGGTCTTTTAAATATATAGATAGATAGTTTCTTTAATTCATAATTTGCTGCGTCACATCAGCAAATTATGAATTAAAGTCACTCCTATTGCGAATCAGTGACATAGAGTAATAAGAATAATGATATTTGTTTTTACGATTTTTATCAGTCGAAAATAGTGATGGATGATTCTCGAAAATTTACCAATCGATAAAAATCGTAATCATAAAAAAACACAATCGATAAAGTCATCAATTAATTTCGAGAATCTACAATCGAGATGTTTTATAATCGATTAGTAAAATCTGTATAATTACATGCTTAAAAAACATAATTTAGTAAATACATGGTAACTTAAAACAGATGGATTTCAAAAACAACAACAAACCGAAAGAAGGCTATAATGGAACCACAATAATAGAAAAGCCATGCAACAGCGTTCCCTGGTTGCAAAATGTTGCAAAGTCGCGTGTAGGTATGAGAAGGTAACATGATTTTAAATATCAAAAATTAGAATTTTCCGGCAATTAGTAGCAAAATGACCAAATAAAAATAATCAAAAGCACCCCTAATAGTGAAAACATGAACTGAAAAGATAGTAATCAAAATCTTTTATTGATTTTTGTACATCATTTGAGATAAGTTCTACAATTTCTCCATTATTAGAAGCCTTTCTATTGGAATATATTAAACGAACGGAGAGTGAAGTGATAGAGGAGCAATGAAAGTGCAAAATAT
Organism: Maratus speculifer; assembly: GCA_964019185.1. Lineage (NCBI taxonomy): Eukaryota > Metazoa > Arthropoda > Arachnida > Araneae > Salticidae > Maratus > Maratus speculifer. The sequence continues at coordinate 201,490,013 of OZ025301.1, forward strand.
GAATAAATGGTCATAAGGATTTCCAACAATATATCACATTACGGATGTCGGTTAAATTTAGAAAACTTTCTGATGATATATAACATGATAGGATCAAAAAAGTTTGAAATTTACTCCTCACTCATGGGTTCACTTTTTTTCCTGAATACCCAACCACGCAAATCTTATTTTAAAAGTTTTGTATTTAATAAATAATACTTACAGGAGAGCTCCATCAAAAACCCACATCTAAAATGGCATTTATTCTCGAAATAGCTATGATTTAAAAAAATCTCCTCCTCATCCTTGCCCTTCCACCCAGCTGAAATTCACTGCCAGGACGAGAAACGTTCGTAATATGAAAGAGTGGTCTGAAATATTCCGACGATCTATCACATGACGGGCCCCAAAAAAATTTGAAATTTTCTCCTCACCCGCGGGGTTAGTTTTTTCCCGCTAGATTACACCCGGAAATCACGCAGCCTCCCCCTCCCAATTTAAAATGATCATAATTAATAAATAATGTTTATCAGAGGGTTCCAACAAAAAGCCAAACCGATTGAGAATCAGTGACATAGAGTAATAAAGATAATGATATTTATTTTTCAGATTTCCATCACTCAAGAATACATTGCACTTTTTAAAAGTGTTGTAATTCACCCGTGTCCACTTTCACGCAACCTTCATAATGACGTCCATTTTTCTGCTACTTTTTCTTGACACGACTGACCCTCATAATCCTTTTCCTTCCTACATCCTTTTGAAATTATGAGTTTAATTAAATTGGTTGTTCAGAAAATGAAGCAAATTTTAAGAAAAGTAACTACTAAGTTCTGACATCTTTCCGACATACAATATTTGTGTATTAATAAGCTGCCAAGAAAGATTGATCATTGATAGTAACTGATATACATATTATTTAATTGATATGTATATTATTTAACAACAGAAAGTACACAAGTTTATAAATGAAAATGAAAAACACTTAGAAAATGTGCTCATACACCTCCTTTAAAGATTTATAACTGCTTTAATTAATAATTTGCTGCGTCATACCAGCAAATTGTGAATAAAAACAGCATGCCGCCCTATTGAGAATTAGTGACATGGAGTAATAAAGATGATGATATTTATTTTTCAGATTTCCATCAGTCCAGAAAGTGTTGCACTTTTTAAGAGTTTTAATTCACCTGTGTCCACTTTCACGCAACCTTTATTAATGGCGTCCACTTTTCTACAACTTTTTCTTGACATGACTGACCCTCATAATCCTTTTCCTTCCTACATCCTTTTGAAATTATGAATCTAAGAAAACTGGTTGTTCAGAGGAAAAAGTTAATTTTCCTTGACGGTGAAGATGTAAGTAAGTTCATGCGTCATATCTCAGCTATGTATCTTGGGAACATGATTATTATTCTTTGGTGAAGTTTACTAAGGTCAATTTTAAGGCGAAATAAAGATAGCAAGTTGCTAGATGTTTTACAGTCATAATTACGTGTTTAATTTGACACGACAAATATTTTTTATCACTTTCGATGAAAAAAATAATAATATTAAGCAATAGAAATTGGTTTGTATCTACATTTATGTAGTTCTTTAAAAATAAGCTTAGTACGTATATATATATATATATATATATATATATATATATATATATATAAAATGTAACTTGAGTATTTGTGCTGTGTTCTTTAATTCTTGTCGGGGTTTCTTTGTCGAATAACCATTCATTGCTTCCTATCCGCAAAAAGAAAAAAATGTCGAACTTTTTTTTTTTTTTTTTTTTTTTTTTTTTTTTTTTTTGTTCAAATGATTACATTTTCTCAAACATGAACTTTTTAAATGACATGTTATTATAAGCTACAGAATTAATTTTTTATGTCATTTCATTTTTTAGCGATCCAATTTGTTTCATACATTTGTGAGAGCGAAAAAAGTTTGCTTGATTCGAAATTCACTTCGCGCATCTATAGTTAAGGTATTTCCGTTGCACAAGGTGTATTATTTGTTTTTTATGCACAAAAATTTAAATACACAATTTAAAACCCAATAAATACATTGGAAATAAAAGTCTGACGATGTTATATAATTGATTTAAAAAAAAGAAAAAAAAAAAGAAAAAACCGTGAGTGACAATTACTCGACAAAGGTAAGATAATTATTATTTATTGATTTATAAATCTTAAAATTTTGTCATGATTAACATAAAATTTATAAATAAATCACATAACTACACTTCTCACAATTAAAAAAATATTCAAAATTTATTAAAAAGTTGGATAATTTAAAATCACTATAACTCGAAATATTATTTGAAGAATTTTTTATTTTCTCATTTTTAAATTAAAAAAATATTTAAATTATAATTTTGATTCAGTATGCGTAAAAATATTAATTTAAATAAAAATTAAAAACATTTAAAGAAAAAATGTGAAAAAAAAAATGGTGTAACTTTCTTTTAAAAAAATCATATATTCAAAAGTAAATATTTTTTTCAAATTTTCTGAATTTAAATTAAAGTAAAATTATTGAAAAAAATTTGTTCCAAGTTTGAATCATTTATATTTAACACTTCTTAAAATATGGCATTTTAAATTCAAGAAATTGTGAAAAAATCTAATATGAAAAATAACGCAAGAAGTCACTTTCATGACAATCATTGCTTAAAAGCTAGATTCTGAAAATAAACAAAAAAAAAAAAAAAAAAAAAAAAAAAAAATAGTTTTAGTTCAAATAGAAGCATTGTTTAAATGTCATTTTAACCAAAAAAGAAAGTAATGTAGTGAAAAAAGTACAAAGTTCAAAGCAATGAAAGTTTTTAGAAAATCTGAAAATTTTTGTGTCATCGGACTCCCCACCTACCACCACCCCCCTTAACTATCGTATTATGTAGTCACTTTAATTATAATTTATTGAATACAAATTATTATATTCCCAGTTTTTTATTCAGAAATATATTCTTTGGGTGGTTTACGAAAATAATATATATATGTATATATCTGTGGCTTCCAGAAATAACCAGGTAAGGCACATTTATAATATATTGAGTAATTAACGTTTAAAGTTTTCAAAAATGTCTTTTTATCATTACTTTTATAAAATAGATTAGAACTTATTTCACACTTATTTATGAATTTTCACAACATTCAATTAGGATATAAGAACCTCTTTTTTTTTTAGAAAATAGTTATATAAAATGGTTTTTATTAATTGAGAACCAATTGATAATGTAACTTTTATCTGATTATTACCGTTTTATATTTATTTTTAATACACTACATGGACAAAGATGACCGTCCACTTGCAATTTTAGACATTTTGTTAAATATCTAGAAAATTACATGAGGAATTATCCTGAAACTCTAAGTGTATAAATATAATAGTATAAGTCATATATTTCCGTGAAGATTTTTTCTCGAAACTGCATGGGGGACCGTCAACAACTTAAAAAGGAATGAATATATTTTGGATAACCCTGTCAAGACTAATGTGTAGTAAAAGCTCTCAAACTGCAAATTATGATTAAGTGGCTTATTCTAATTAACTCTGATCATTTTTATGTCGATAGCATGCATACTCGTAGAAAATTTGAGGTTTTTATAAAAAACAGTCCCAAATTTTTCTAAGATTTTTGCTTATAATTTGCAGAATTTTTAATATAAAATAATTTTCTTTTAAGAAAATATGACAAACGAGATTGCATACAATGTACTGTAATCAGAATTAAAAAATATATGAAAAATGAATAGGTTTACTAAATAATTTTTTACTGCGCATGCGTCAACAATATCAAAATTTCATTTGCATATTATACCCGTAAGACATGGTGACGTCACGGTGACGTCGCTGTGAAGTCACATTGTGACTTTGTGACCGTCGATGTGAAGTCACTGTGACTAAAATGTGAAGTCGTTATGGCCGTTTTAGAGCTCGTTTGTAACGTCACATTGTGACCCCTTTGTGACGTCACGATGTGACCAAAATGTGAAAAATGTGTCATTTGTGACAAAATCGTCATTAAAACTGTGACTATTCTGTGACGATAGTGACAAGGTTGTGAAAACAGTTTGCGATTATTTTTTGATTTGTAACAAATTTGTCACTAACTTTGTGACGGTGGCAGCTTGTCAATGTTGTGAAGTTACACTGGGGCACAATTATGCAGTTATGAACAATGTTATACAGAGTAAAATCCCTTACATCTATAATTTTAATATACTTTGGCGATACATCTCAATTAAAACTTGGGAGCTGCTATAAAAAGAATGTACCGAAACAAAGTCACTGAATCAAAATGTAATGCCATGCAGACTTTAATCTTTGATAAATTTTTTTTCTGTTGCAATAAATGAGAATATTTAAGACAATTGAATATTCGATCTATCACAATTATTTGAAATTTAGCAACTTGTTTTTCTAATAAGCATTAAAATTATCATAAAAACACTTCCTTTAAGGTCACTAGTCACAGAAAAAGACCCGGATGATAATGTAAAGTCTGTGGGAGCATTCTTTTCAAATTTCTCGCTCAAATTTTAATATTTTTGCATGATTTTTTGCATAGGATAGCTGAGGACGATCTACAACCGGCCTATTTTTTACTTTTTCAATTGTGCTTATATATTTTTTATATTATGATTGTTTCAATATCAGAACCGGTTTAAACCGGTTTTGAAATTTAAAATATTTTTTTTAATCTGAAACCAAAATTGAAAAAGTAAAAACTAGGCTGGTTGTGGATCACCTTCAGCTATCCTATGAAAAAAAAATCATGTAAAAATATTAAAATTTGAGCGAGATATTTGAAAAGAACGCTCCCACAGATTTTACATTATCATCCGGGTCTTTTTCTGTGGCTAGTGTTGCAACTTAAAGTAAAAGTTTTTTCTTTTTAATTTTAATGCTTATTAGAAAAACAAATTGCTAAATTTGAAATAGTTGTAATAGATCGAATATTCAATTGTCCTAAATATTCTCATTAATTGTAACAGAAAAAATATGTAACAAAGTTTAAAGTCTGCATAGCATTACATTTTGATTCAGTAACTTTCTTTTGGTACATTCTTTTTATAGCAGCTCCCAAGTTTTAATTGAGATGTATCGCCAAAGTATAATAAAATTAAAGATGTAAGGGATTTTACACTACATAACAATGTTCATAACTGTATAATTGTGTCCCAGTGGGACTTCACAACATTGACATTGCTGTGGCAGCAATGTCAATGTTGCCAAGTCACAATGGCAACGTCCCAAAGTTAGTGACAAATTTGTCGCAAATCAAAAAATAATCGCGAACTATCTTCAAATACTATCTTTTATAAATATTAAAATACTATTAAAACATGCAAAGAGGAATTATGAAAAAAAAAAATAAAGCTAAATATTTATTAGTATATTAATGAACAAAAAACATTAAGGGGCTATCCATTACTGGAAGGCTGTGCATTACAAACACTTCTACCTAATAAAAATTCCAACGATAAAATAGAACAACAAATACATTAATTGTAATTTTTAGTATTTTATTTATAATATTAGAGAGTAATTATAAATAAGAGACCCACTGTAACACTAGAACACCCGGAAGGAGTCGATTCGACTCTGACCATGCGTTTAAATTTCAATTCGAGCCAGAAATTTTTTCCAGAAATAAGTTAAATTCAAACCACGAGGATTTACTTTAAATAAATCAATTAAATAATGTTGAATAAAAATTCTGGTGAGAAATATTATTATCAAACTTGAGTAAAATTTCCGGGCGTTTTAGTGTTAATCACGATGTTTACTAATACTACATATAATGGATATTGTGAAATTTACCTCTGTAAAATCATTCAGGAAAGGAAATAATAAAAGTGTCTAGAATGAAAAATAAATAATAAAATACAGTTATTAATTTCTAGCTTCATACCGTTTAAGTATTTGCGTTATTTGTTTTAAATACAATCATGGTTAAATTCTTATTGTTTGCGTAACTTCCAAATTTTCATTCAGACTTCTAGTTCTCTCTGAAAACATTCCAATAAGAATATTTACAACTGAAACGTTTTCACCCACTATCCATTTAGAAATTTTACAACATTTCACAGTTTGAAAAATACATTAAACAATCATTATTTTTTTAATATGAAACATCTACGATTTCTTTTAATTGTTCTCGTTCTCTTATAAATTCCTCTGAACATATGTAATTTTTTAAATAAATTTATGTAATGTTTCAGAAGATTACTTAATACAAAAATTAAAAAAAGATGTTTGTAAATAATTTTATTCTATTTAAAGCTTCTTTATTAAAAAATATAAGATTTTATGTTTATGGAAACATATTATTTTAACCAGATATTTTAAATAAGGAAACAACGCAGATTAAAGTGCAATTAAAATCACTACCTTTAACAACCTAATCCAAATTATTAATAATCAAGTGTTCTATGTCAACAAAATAAATAATGAATGTATTAAACTTTATAAAGTTAATGGAGAATTGATGTTTTATAGCATGTTTTTGAGTAGCTAATTAAAATCGTTCTAAGAACAATAATAATTAAAAAACAAACATGAAAAATATTTTTCCATACCTTTTTTTCCATCATTCATTCGTTCGTCATTCGAAGTCATTCGTTCTTTTTGTCGCACAAATTAAATCCGATAATAATTAAAGTGGCAAAGACCAAATCATTTTCACAGTCAAAGCCCCATTAATTTTCTCGGACTTATATTCTGCCACTTGGAAGAGCTGTAGTAGACCTTTTTGTTTAAATTGTTTAATCCGTATCAATACGAAACAATCCACAACTGCCATAAATTCCAGCCAACTAACTTCTTGCGTCTATCATCAATTTAAAATATTTCTGTTTACGTTTATTTATTCTTTCCACGGAGTAAGAAACCACGGAGTAAGTTTCATACTCCGTGATCCTTTCGTTTGCAGACGATTTTAAATTTCCACGAGCATGGCCGTTTTGTTTTTTCTTTTTCTATACAGTATTTTAGGAACTTAAATATGCAATAATTTTATGAGTGTGTCTTTGATTAAATTTTTTTATTTAAAGAATTTTTTAATGTATTTTTACCTTTTATTTTTATTAGTTTCAAAACAATTCAAGTTAAAATAAATTGTAAAACCGTTTTTTGTAAATAATAATATTCATAGGTAATTAGAATTCATTAGGGACTAGAATTCATTAGAATTCATGCTATTAGGGACGTTATTTGCAGTAACATTACAGTGACGTCACAAAAACTTTTTCAATTGTTGTTCCCAAAAGAACTTTTTCCATTAAATAACATCTTTTGAAGAATTTTTGTATTTTTTTTTTTTAAATTTTCTAAGAAGGTCATATTTTAGTCACAATGTGACGTCACTGAGGGGTGGCATTTCGGTCACAGATGTGACGTCACATTTCAGTCACAATGTGATGTCACTGAGGGGTGGCATTTTGGTCACAGGTGTGACGTCACGTTTCAGTCACAATGTGACATCACTGAGGGGTGGCATTTTGGTCACAGATGTGACGTGACCACAGTGACTCACAGTGACGTCACTGTGACGTCACTGCGACCATGCATGCTATGTGGGTATTAGCTAAATGTATAGAGTAACTTTTGTGAAAGTCTCAAAATCATAGTTGAAACATTCTGAAAATAATCGTCAATAGAATAAATTGAAAATCCGTTATTTTCAAAATGAAGCAAAAACAAGAGGGGTCGTATCTATATATTGATTGATTAGTGTCAATATAGAATACACAATATGGGACGTACTTCTACGTATGGATAAAACCCCTCATTTTTTTGCTTTATTTTGGGAACAACAGATTTTGTGCTTATTCTATAAACGATCACTTTCAGAATTTTTAAGCTATTATTTTGAGACTTTCACAAAAGCTGCTCTATACATTTAGCTAACATAAGATGAAAATGACATTTTGATATCGTTCACGCATGCACAGTGAAAAATTATTTAGTAAAGATACTCATTTTTCATACAATTTTTATTATTTTTTTACTTTTGATTACAGGATATTGTGTGCAATGTTGTTTGTCATATTTTCTGAAAAGAATTTTTTTTTTATATTAAGAACTCTGCAAATTATAAGCAAAAATCTTGGAAAAATTGGGATTGTTTTTGTAAAAACCTTAATTCTTCTACGAGTATACATGCTATCGACATAAAAAATAAATACATTTTATCAAAATAAGCCACTTAGTCATAATCTACAGTTTGAGCGCTTTTGCTACATTAATTTTGACAGGGTTATCCAAAAGATATTCATTCTTTTTTAATTTGTTGACGGTCCCCTATCGAGTTTCGGGAGGAAAATCTTCACGGAAATGTAATGACTTGTACTATTATATTTATACACTTAGAGTTTCAGGATAATTCCTCATGTATTTTTCTAGATATTTAACAAAATGTCTAAAATTGCAAGTAGACGGTCAGCTTTGGCCATATAGTTTAAATGTAATCCACTAGCTAGTTGCAGTTTCTCGCCACAGATATTTAATTTTTATATTTTATTGACGTTAATTTAATTATTTAGAGAAATTTATAAGTTATACAAGCGATTTTTACGTTATTTTTATAATTATAGATGCTTTAAAGAAATAAATAGAAATCTTATCTGGTTAGATTGATTTTAAACACAATTATTCAATCGGTAAATTAACTATAACAGATGTAAATGCAAAATTTACATCTCTTATCTGGTTATTACCGTTACTTTATGCACTTACCCGATTATTATTGCTTTTCAATTTTTAAATGAAAATTTATGGTCGCTCTATGACGGAAAGTATTCGATTTTCATTTTTCAGTACTATGGCAGATTAAAGTACTCGTTTAAAGCTACATTTTCAAAAATTATCTCAATTTTTTCAAAAATGTGCGTTACTTGGTTATTACCGGAAGCCACAGATATATAATACATAATACCATTAGTTGTAAAACATTATATGAACCTATGAATTTAATACAAAATTACCACATTGAAACATGGGGGGAAAAATTAAAATGAATACAAATGAAATTTGCAGAATCATAGCGAAATCATCAGCCCTATAAATACTTTGGAACTAAAAATAAAGTGTGTGGTTTTATCTTCGCATAGCTATGAAATACCAAAATAGTATATGTATATATATTCTCACTTAACAACGCAAAACTTCCTGACACATTTTTGATCACATAGAGGCTTACTGATACACATTTTTTAAAACAATCAAATCGAATTCAGAACATTCTTAAACGTCATATCTTCAGACATTATAAATCCTTCGATAATTTTCATGAATATAATACTTTCTTCCTGTAAAGACTGAAGAAAAAAAAACAATGATTCATATTAATACAATTACAATCTGACTGTTAAAAAATATTACATAAAAAAAAACAATAGAATAATAGGATTCCATCTTAAGTAGAGCACAATCACCATGGTAACTTAAAATCACTACTTATCATTGGAAATCACTGAATTAATATGCATGAAAGGATTTAGTAGAATGAAGAAAACTTTTATTTAGTTTATTTTTATGTGGTTTTTTACAGATGATCACCATAATAAATTTTGATAATATATGCATGTTAACCGGAAGATAATTGATCACTTTCCAAAAATCCTTGTAGACGCCGAGACGAAAGAGGGGCAGACCAAGGATGACTGACTTGAAAGGATGCGATTGAAGAGCCATTGAATGGTTACAGATTAAATTATGGTATTGGTATAGGAAGGAAGGGATGGAAAAAACTTTAAAGAATATATTTTTTTCCTCTCCGAGGAAATTCACTATTTGAAACAAATTCCTAAGGATGATAACGAAAAATTTTTAGAGCAGTATTGCAAACTGAGATAGTGTTGTATTGCGCCATTCATCGATGGTATTTTGAACTAGGACAAAGAAGCGTATTAAAGGAGTCCATTGTTTTGCATATGATTCTATAGCAATATTAACTTTAGTAGATGTCATCATTTGTACATTATGAAATTTTAAAACGTTCTATCCTGTTTTACATACTCTGTATTTTTACACCACTACCTTATACAACCTCCTATAACAAAATATTAAATTCAGAAACGTTCTTCGGTTCTTCGGATAAAAATTAAAATTCCTTTAAAAATAATTTAGCAGTATATTTATACTTAAATTTCTTTGTTATTTCAAAGATTGCTTTTATCAGTTTTTTTTAACCCAACGTAAATTTGTGTAATATTACATAACTATTTCACAAAAACTCTTACGAAAGTAATCTTTCTTCAATTTAAAAACATTCTGCAGAATTTAGGATAAAAGTTCAAACTTGTACAAAATTTATAGCCAACTCCACCTAAGGCGTCTATTTCCGTATTTATGATGCTCAGTTTTGCAAATGAGTTTTCAAAAGTGATCTCGTAAATATTTTTCTTTGGAGCCACCGACAAGACGATTATTCAAAAGAAACTTTGTTAATTTATTGCCTTTTTAGTATTCAACAAAAACTCATTAAACTTATTTCTTTTTTCTTATTATTTTTTAAGTAATTTTCCATTATCTCAGAATCGTCTGCAGAATATTTACAAGATAAAGTTTTTTTCATTTTTCATAAGAGAAATAACTGCATACTCGGGAAGCTAAAGAACTTTTAAAGACCTTTTTGAAGAACTAATATGATTGTAAAATTCCTATTATACAATTGGTAGAGAAAAGAATTTCAAATGAAAATTTTAAATCTTTCATTAAAATACATTAAAATTGATTTAAAATTTTCTTCTATCTTAATAAATATAGAATTTAACCCTTTTAATTTTTCAAAACAAAAATTTTTAAACAAAAATTTATGTATTAGTTTGAGCTTTTTAGTTATTCAACAACAGCTCATTAAATTTATTGCTTTTTTATTAATATTTAAGCAATCTTCTATCTCAGAATCGTCTGCAGAATATTTACAAGATAAGGTTTTTTAATTTTTCATATGATAAATATAACTGTGTATTTGGATACCTATTTTTAAAATTTAACTGTGATATTTTTTATTATTATAGTTTTTTTTTCTGCTGTGTTTTTCTAAGTAATCTTCTACTTCAGAGTCGTTACCAAAATGTTTGGAATATACTTTTTTCATTTTTCTTAAGAGAAATATATTTATATTTGAATACATATTTTTAAAATTTTAACTATGAGGCCTTTTAATTATTATTGTTTATATTATTATTGTTATTGCATTCTTAAAAGCAATTTTTTATCTCAAAAATACTAATTTACAAAATTACTTTTTTTTTGTTATTTTTCGAAAGAAAAGCATATTGTATGTGTATATTTAGACATCTGTTTTTTAAAACTTTCCAACAAAGTTGAAGGATGTTTATGCTTTCGGTTTGTCTGGTCGTCTGACAGCGCTCTAACTCTCGTAAATAAACTCGGATTGCCATGCAATTTTCGGACGTTATTAACGGTTATCTTGTAACGTTATATGCATGCTGAGTGTCATTTATAACGTTTGGTTGTTCGTGGTGGGAGTTAAATGCAGACATACTCAGTACTTAAGATAAAACAACAAAGTTTATTAAAATGATTAGGGCTGAAGGGAAGTGGAGCAAATCTTAATTTTACACAACTGAGAATACTATGAAAAAGCTAAACGCATACTCACAGGCTCCGGACGAGCTCAATCGTGGCACCTTCTAACACTTCTCACTATCTCTTGGCTGAGCTACTAGATAAAGCTTAATTAGACAGCCCGTGGCTGTGTGTAATTCTTTATTCACAAATAATCAAAATGAAACTACTATGAAGTTTCTTACCCCGGCCAACTCTCAAGTCAACTATCGAAACTCCTTTACACTTCACTGGAGGCCCGCTGCTACTTTCAATCGGCTAGCACTTCGCTGAACAATATCTCACTTCGCTATCTAACGCCACAGATACTCACACACTGGCTAACGCCACAGATGCTCCCTCGCTGGCTAATGCCAGAGACACTCACTACACACTCAAACACAAGCTTTTATATGCTGCAAACTGAGATACTTCACATTAACATATTACTAATAACCGCGAGCTAACTGCAGAATCCGAAAGAGCACACACATTCTAGAAAGTTAAAGTAAAAGAGAGGATAGATGTCGCTTTTACGCTTACACATGTTAAATTCTTGACGTCACGATCTCAGAAATACTAGAGTGCCTTTATGCAAAGATCACTCCCTCACAATCTTAGCACAAATCTTTAGAAAATGAAGTTTCTGCCATGATTAGTTTATTTACAGAGACAGTCAAAAGTTCTCCATTACATTACGGTTAAGGTTACGGCTTATGGGCAAAAATTGTTTCAGTTGAATTTTAAAGATGTTACATACTGATAAACACATTCGAATTTATATGCATCTACGAAGTGCGCTAAAAGACATATTCTGCAAAATATCCAGTGAAAGAAATAGTTGTTATACATTTACCGGGCAGCACAAAGAATTCCATTTCACAATAATAAAAAAGGAAATTGTTTGCGACTTTTTTTAATTATGGCAAACGATTTCATGTATAATCAAATTGATACACGTCGCTGACGCTTAATCTGAGTTATTTCACCCATAATACGAAGTGCATTTACTGGGATACACAAAAGATTTCGAAAGATTTTAATTTATTCTGTCTGAAGTACTGTATATTATGTATATAATGGATGAAGGCTGTTGGATTAATGAAATGCATTTTTAATTATGATATGCGCTTTTAATTTCCTTAAATAAGATGCACATTATATGATGTGTACAAATGCTAATAGATACGCAATTTAGGTATACAGGGTTATACAAAAGAGATCGGAAAGGTTACTGAATATCAGCATAATTTACTTAAAGGCGGTTTTTAGATAAGTTATGCATTTTTACGGTGAACTGCATACAGTTTACAAAGAAATGTCTGTAGAATATTGTTAAAATGATATACAGGGTCACGCAAAGTGATACACAGTGATATACATGGACCACTTATTGAGGATAATTTCTGAAAATGTAATTTAAGAAATTTTAAAGACTAGTTTTGTTTGAACTAAATTTTAGCAAAATATTTTCGAGTAACAAAGGTACTAGGTAAATTACAGGGCTGAACGAAAGTATTCAAATATGTTTCCATCTATTAGTATAAATTGCTGAAAAAAACTTTTCAACCAATTAGACGTTTTCTTGCTAAACTAAATTTCCCCATTATATAGTATATAATATCAATCGACAGATCAAATACAAAAGATCAAAGTTCAAAAGTATTGGAATACATATTTGGCCATGAACAATAACATATTATTTCTCTGGATAACAATGTTTTGATAAATATTTCAGGAAATTTTGGAAAGTGTTTCATAATCTATGTTTAACACATTAATTTTTTTACTTCTTAAACTTAGCTATTGTTTTTCAATGCAAAAATGAAGTATTTAAAGAACGAATAGAAATCTGAAATTCCTATTATGTAGCTGGGAGGATAAAGAATAGAAGATGAAAATTTTTAAATCATGTATTAAAATATATTACAATTTGTTTAAAAAAAATTTCTATCGTAACACATATAAAATATTTTTTTTCAAAACAAAATTTTTTAAACAAAAATTTATACAATATTTCGTAACTATTTTACAAAAATTCTTATGAAAGTAATCTTTCTTTAGTTTAAAAACATTCTTCAGAATTTAGGATAAAAGTTCAAACTTGTACTGCAATTTATAACCAACTCCACCCAATGCACCTATTTCCGTATTTATATGAAGCTCAGTTTTTCAAATGTGTTTTTAAAAATGATTTCATAAATATTTTTTCTTTCGAGCCAGCAACAAGTCGATTATTCAAAAGAAATTTTGTTAATTTATCGCTTCTTTTTTGTAATTGAACACAAACTCATTAAGTTTATTGCTTTTATTATTATTATTTAAGCAATCTTCTATCTCAGAATCGTTTGCAGAATATTTACAAGATAAGGTTTTCGTATATTTTTCGTAAAAGAAATATACTATGTATTAAAACATCCATTTTTAAACTTAAACCATGAAATTTCTTATTATTACTGCTTATTTTTTTTAGTTAGTACATTTTTTAAATATCCTCAGTCCTGAGACAAATATAATTAAGAACCACAAAAACCTGTTTAAAAGTACTATAGAATATCTTCAAACATGTATCAGCCTGTATATCAATGCTTACGTTATGCACGCGATAAATAAAAATGCCTTGAAGTATTTTTAATAATTCTAGAAGAATTTAAATTAATTTAAAGCGTGTTTTTATTGTCTTCTAGAGGTGACATCAGGACTAATTAGGTTAAAAGCAATCTTCTATCTTAAAATTATTTACAACAAATTTACAAGGTATGAATTCATTTATTTTTTTCTAAGAAAAAGATGCTGCAAATTTAGACGTATGATTTTTTTAATGTAACAATTAGTTCTGTATTAAAAAATAAAACATTTAACTCCTTTTTTTAATGCGGGCCTCATATGTAATCAAATAAATCCTGACCTATTAAAAAAAGAAGAAAAAGAGCCTCAACATTTATTATTCTATTTCTGGACAGGTAATAGCTGGCATATAGCACAATAATAAAATTATTTTTCAATGGATTCTCATTTTTCCCAAAAAAAGATTGCTTGACTTTTTTTTAATAGAAATTAAAAATAATGTATGCATTAAAGTGTTAAAGAACGAACACAACTGTAAAATGTATATTATGCAATTGAGAGGATAAAATCTAAAAGATGAAAATTTTAAACAGTATATTAAAGGGATAGTAGACCTTTATTTGAGCAAAATCATCTATAGAAAAATCGTCAGAAAAAAGGTCTATTTATGGGGTATAATAGTACCTAAACAGTTTTTTCTTTTTAAAATATCATTTATAAAGGTTTTAAGGAGTAAATAATAAAGATAATTTTTTTAATGTACTTTAAATCTGTTTTTCTTAAAACTAATTTTTCAGCGTTTTTAGATTTTTGAATTGCTCCTTGCGTCTTAATTTTTGATCAATATTTATAAATTGATAAGGAAATATCCTGATATTATTTAAGAAGAAATTGGGTATGCTTTTTAAAATTCGTCTTCATTAAGATAGTCAAATTTTATTTTTTACTTATTAAAAGACAAAATTTTGAAGAAAATCGATAAGGAATTTAGAAAAAAATCTGTAAAATATTAACCATTCAAGAGATTTATAAAATCATACACAAATTTGTTTATAATATAGTTTTAAGTAATAAAAAGGCAAAAGCAAGAAAATATTTCAAAAATTAAGACACGAGGAGCATTTTAAAATTTCGTTTAAAAATTTAAATTTTTGTAAAAAAATTACAAATTTTAATAAGGTTGGAATTTTTTTCTAAGGTATTCTATAAAAAAAAAATTGTTAAACACAAATTTATGCATTATTTTGAAACTATTTCAAAAACTAAATAAATAAATAAATAAAAAATCTGATGAAAGTAATCTTTCTTCAGTTAAAAAACATTTTGCAAAATTCAGGATAAAAGTTCGAATCTACACTGTAATTTACAGCCAACTCAACCTAAAACGTTTATTTCCGTATTTATGAGCAAAGTTTTCCAAACGAGTTTTTAAAAATAAACTCATAAATATTTTTCCATGGAGTCAGCAACAACACAATAATTCAAGAGAAATTTCGTTAATTTATCACCCCTTTTTAATTATTTAACAAAAGTTCATTAGATTATTGCTTTTTCCTTTTACTCAAGCAATTTTCTAAATCTCAGAATCAGCAGTACATATTTACAAGATAAGGTTTTTTTCATTTTCCGTAAAAGAAATATAACTGTATATTAAAACATCTATTTTTAAATTTAAACTATGAATTGTTTTATCATTACTGCTTATTTTATTATGTTTATTGTGTTTTTTTAAAACAATTTTCTATTTCAAAACTGTTTACAGCAAATTTACAAGATAAGGTTTTATTTTTTATTTTTCACAAGAAAAATATACTGTATATTTAGACATATGTTTTTTCAATTTAACTATCAGTTTTTTATACATAAATGAAGCATTCTCTTTCATTCATACGGATTTCTATATGAAAACAGATAAAAATTGCCCTATAAAAAAAAGCATTTTTTTATGGACTTTTGATTTGTAGACAGATAACAGCTAGCATGCAGTACAATAATAAAATTACTTTATAATGGGTTCGGTTCTCATTTTTCAGAAATTTTTTTTTTAACTTTTTAAAATAACAATGGAAAATAATTTTTGTATGAAAGTGTTAAAGAACAAAC
This sequence comes from Maratus speculifer, assembly GCA_964019185.1. Lineage (NCBI taxonomy): Eukaryota > Metazoa > Arthropoda > Arachnida > Araneae > Salticidae > Maratus > Maratus speculifer. Next base: position 201,506,237 of record OZ025301.1, read on the forward strand.
AAAACTATAAAATAAATATTAAACATCTGAGAAAGTATAGAAGATGAAACTTTTAAATCGCATATCAAAATACATTATAACTGATTTTAAATTATCTTCTATCTTAATAGATATAGAATATATCTTCTGCTTTTTCAAAGTAAAACTTGTTAAACAAAAATTCATGCATTATTTTGAAACTATTTCATAAAAAATCTGATGAAAGTAATATTTGTTCAGTTAAAAAACATTTTACAAAATTTAGGATAAAAGTTCAAACCCATATTGTAATTTATAGCCAACTCACCTATGGCATCTATTTCCGTATTTATGATGCTCAGTTTTCCAGACGAGCTCTTTAAAAATGAACTCATAAATATTTTCCCCTGAATTTAGCAACAAGACGGTTATTCAAGAGAAACTCCGTTAATATATCACCTCTTTTTATTTATTCAACAAAAGTTCATTAAATTTATTGCTTTATTTTTATTATTTAAGCAATCTTCTATCACACAATCATCTGAAGAATATTTATAAGGTAAGGTTTCTTTCATTTTTAATGAGAGAAATATACCATACATCTGAACATCGATTTTTAAATTTAAACTATGAAAACTTTACTATTATTGTTGCTTATTTTATTATGTTTATTGTATTTATTATAAGCAATCTTCTTTCTCAAAATCGTTTGCAGGAAATTTGTAAGATTAGGGGTTTTTCATTTTTCGTAAGAAAAATACATTATATGTATATATTTAGGCGCCTCTTTTTATATTTTACTATCAGTTTTGTTTTTTAAATACAAACTGAAGTATTTAAAGAATGAATAATATTGTAAAACGTCTGCTATACAACTGGGAGGGTAAAGAATAATAGATGATAATTTTAAATATTTTATTAAAATACACTATAATTGATTTAAAATTATCTTCTATCTTACTACTTAGAGAATTTATTATTTTAATGTTTCGAAATAAATTTGTTAAAGAAAAATTTAAACATTACTTTGAAACTATTTCACAAAAAATTCTGATGGAAATCATCTTTTTTTTAGTTTGAAAACATTTTGTAAAATTTAGGATAATAATTCAAATATATACTATAATTTACAGTCAACTCAACCTAAAATGCCTATTTCCGTATTTATGATGCACAGTTTTCTATATGAGTTTTTCATAAAAATAAACTCATAAATATTTTTTCCTGGAGCCAGCAAAAAGAGGATTATTCAAGAGAAATTCAGTTAATTTATCACCTCTTTTTAGTTATTCATCAAAAGCTCATTAAATTTATTTCTTTTTTTTATTTAAGCAATCTTCTATCTCAGAATCATCTGCAGAATATTTTTAAGATAAGATTTTTTTTTTTTTTCATTTTTTATGCGAGAAAACATTTATTAACATCTATTTTTAAATTTAAACTATAATTTTTCTTTATTATTGTTGTTTATTGTTTAACTATTTGGAAAAAATAGTTGTTGTTCTCGGTAGAGAATTAGGAAATCTAATGTATATCTGAATCTTTCAATTGGTTGAATTTGGCAACTTATTTAATATTATTCGTTTCCTAATTGGTCCAAGTTTAATGTCCAAAAATGGAATATTTTTGTTTTTTTATTTTATTCGTTTTCTGATTGGTAAAAGTTTAATGTCCAAAACTGAATTCGTCTGTTGTCACAATAACAAAAATAGTAATAAAAATTTAAAAATAATAATAATTGAAAAACAAATTGTGATAGAGATTTCAAACAAATTTCATTAAAAAGTGCATTTTTTTCTCTAAGTAATGGTGTAAAAATTTTAAATATGCGATGGTAAAAAGTTGAAAATTTTGCAGATTCAAAAATTGTAAAGCTGAAATTTCATTTAAAATTTGTTTGTAATGAGTCCAGAATGTTAATGTTTAATCCATGTAGTACGTAATATGAGCATTCAGAAGTCAGTTTGATTAACTCCATGAAATAAAAATGCATATTTTAAACAGTTAAAGTTGTCTACCTTTAATCTACTGGTTTATTATTATTATTATTATTATTATTATTATTATCATCATCATTGGTCTAGGAATATTAATGTTTAATGCACGATGTACGTAATATATGTCTGTTATAATCATCCTTAAGATGATGTTTATTATTAATTTAAATACAGAATTCATTTATATATCTTTAAATTTTGAGTCTTTGAAAATATCCTTTTCCAAACAGTCGTTGTAATTTGTTAAATTACATTTTTTTTAAATATTTATTGCCTTTTTTAAAATCAATCTTCTATCTCAAAATCGTTTCAGCAAATTTACAAGATTACGGTTTTTTTTTTATTTTCGTAAGAAAAATACATTGTGTTTTTATATTCAGACATCTATTTAATTATCAGATTTTTACACAAAAATGAAGTATTTAACGAACGAATAAGATCGTAAAATTCCCATTATACAACTGGGAGGGTAAAGAATAGAAAATAAAAAATTTAAATCACCTGTTAAAACATATTGTAATTGATTTAAACTTATATTCTATCTGAATACATATAACAAAGTTTGTTGAAGAAAAAATTATAGGGGAGACCGGGGTTAGTTGTGCCAGGGGCAAGTTGTGTCATCGAGATTCCTGACTAAGGCAATAGGTTGCAGCACCTGTCGCGTCATGTGAGTGAAGTGGTTGATTGTTTCAATGTTCTGTGTATTTTCTGAAGTATAGCGTCGCGTTGTTTTCGAGATAAAAATATTTATCTTGTCTTCTATAGTAAAAGTAAGTTTTGCTACCTGCATTTGAATTGTTATTGCCACTAGCGATGCTGAGGTATGTAAACTTTCCTAACATTATTCCAATCCTTATATTTTGAGCTGTTATTCAATATATTTCATTTGTTAATCATGCCAACATTTCGAAACTAGTCAATAAAGTTCAAAATGGCGTAACGTGGGACTAGTTGTGACGAAGTCTAAGAGGCACGTTGTGACAGCGTCACTACTTACCCCAGCATAATTTTTAACGAAGGTTTTTGTATTTTAGGAAAAATGGTGCGATATTACAAAAGGCGTACTGAAAGAGATAAAGCTACTTTAGTAGATTATGAAAGGTCTGCAATAGAAGTTATATCCGGAATGTGCATTTTAAGGAAGGCCCAAGAACTGTTCAATGTAAACCGAATGTTTTTCCTTAGATATTCATGCAGGATTTCGTTGAAGTGGAATTTGGGAATTTAATAGGAACATTTTTGCAGATGAAGTCTTCCCATGTTCCTCAGTCATTGATCGACCGTTATCTATCGAAGATGAGAGCGTTAAAGACCGAAATGACAAAGAAAAAAAAAATAATAAATATAGAACTGTTAATAAACCAAGCTTTTCAGCAATAACTTTAATCAATGATGGTGAGATTGTAGGACTATTTTCAAAAGTAAAAAATCTCATTGAATTAGATGGTTCTATGGCAACTGATAATAGCTATTTGTCAGTGGTAAGTCTTGCAGAAACATAACCACTTCCTAAAGCAGGACCTCGAAAAGACAAGTGATCTGTTCGTAAATATTTGAAATCTGCCATTCTAACAAGCACTCCTGTAAAAGAGAAAATTCGAGCAGAACAAAAAGCAAAAGAGCGCAGAAAACAAATAGAAGAAGAAAAATCAAAGAAGAAACTGTATGGAAAGGCTATGCAGTGAATAAAAGAATTACACCTACGTTATTGAAAATAAGGGAGAAGCAAGTATTGGATAGCTCTGAAGAAATTGCTTATGTCTAGTTTGCTTGGAGCAATACAAATTTTCTAGACCCGGAGAAGACTGGGTGCAATGCATGACATGTAAAAGATGGACGCATGTCAAATGTACCAAAAGTGAACCTTATTATATTTGTATTAACTGCAAATCAGACGCTGAAACAAGCGATGACAATGAATGATTAAAAATATAGGATATAGGCCTACATGTGGTAGTAGGCTCCCGAGTCAAAGATCAATATGGCCAAAGATTAGAGTTGGCTTACTTTTTATTTCTTTCCTGATTAAGACAGTTTTTTTTCTTTTTATTGATAAGTGTCTCGAAAAGTATCTTTATAAAGGATTAAGAGTTGACAAGAGTTAACAATTTGACTATTTTATTTTCATTGGATTTACAATATTATTAAAATATGAATCTGTTTTATTGTGTTAAGAACGTTATAAATAAATAAATTTCTTATTCTTGATTTAACATATCCCATTTAATTGCCTTTCTTACATAATTTGTATATGTTACAATGTACTTGTATCCGTTATTTATGTGTCACAATATGCCCCAAGCATGTCACAACTTGCCTCTTACTGGAGGTTAGTAGTGACAAATTTCGAAGTTACGCAGAATTCATTTTTTGTTATGAAAAACGTTAATAATGTTAAAAGTAGTTTTATAAATATGTTACGCAAGACTTACTCTAATGAAATGATACACTAAATGTTTCGCTTCAGTTCAAATCTTACGGCTAATATAAAAAATTTCGAAAATGTCACTATAGCCCCGGTCTCCCCTACATTATTTTGAAACTATTTCAGAAAAAATCTGATGGAAGTCATTTTTTTTTTCAGTTTAAGACCATTTTGAAAAATTTAAGATAAAAGTTCTAGCCTGTACTGTAATTTATATCCAACTCAACATAACTCGTCTAATTCCGTATTTATGATACTCAGTTTTTCAAACGAAATTTTAAAAATGATCTGTATAACTAATAAAATAAATCTAATAGATAAATATTTTTTCTAGTAGCCAACAAGAAGACAATTATTCAAGAGAAATTTCTTTAATTTATCGCCTCTTTTTAGTTATTCACTAAAAGCTCCTTAAACTTATTGTCTTTTTTTTCTAAAGAATATTTACAAGATATGGTTTTTCATTTTTGAATCGAGAAATATATTGTGTATCTGGAAATTTATTTTTTAAATTTGAATTCTTCCTTTTAAGCAATTTTCTACCTCAGAATCGTCTGTAGCATGTTTACAGGCCTTCTTTTTTTCTCAAGAAACAAATATTGCGCATTTAGACATAAATTTTTATAATTATAATATTCATAAATACTTTCTGACACATTTGAAAAGTCTTTATATATTCGTTTTGTCTGTCTGTCTCTGTCCGACCGTGCTCTAACTCACGCAAATATAATCAGATTGCGTTAAAATTAATATATGTTATGTATTTTTACTATACATGCTCTATATTGAAAATGAAGTACTTAGCATTTGCAGTTTGTTTACAGGGGCACTGAAAGCGATTTCGTTACATTACGGTCTACAGGTAAAAATCGTTCGCGGTGTAGTTTAATGATTTTACACTATTTATAATGCATTTATTATATATATATATATATATCACAGCAGTGTACTAAAAATCACTTACTGTAGGATATGGTTTGCATGTAGTTTATCACTCATTTACAGGGCCACACAAAAGTATTTGACTACAGTATTGCTATGAAGAATACAGTATTGCTGAAAATGCGTTTTCAGTTGTGTTGTATGCTTTAAAATGTAGCAGTTTTTTACATATTACTTTGTGTGTATAAATTCTAAGGAACATATACAGACGTACACAAAAGATCTCAAGTTCATTTCCATTTATCAAGAGAAATTAATGAATGGGAAAATTACTTTTAGTTATGCATATTCGAGCTAATGCATATTCGAGCTATTAGTGAGCTAACTTTTAGCATAGTATAAAACAACATACGAATCCTTGCATCATATACAAGATTGCACAGAATAATTCAGATATTTTTCGCAATATTCATGATAGTTACAGAAATTGGATTTTTAAATGCTTTATGAATTTTCTAAATTGCTTATTTAGACAACATTCGCCTTAATAAATTCTGAAATAATAATAAATGTAACTGTGTTTTGTTTCTGCATTCTGAATATGTTGGAAAGTGTTTTATAATCTATGCAAGGCATATGATTTTTCATTTTAGTTAAAATTAAACTATGACGTTTTTACTCAAAAACAAAACAGTTAAAGAAAGAATAAAATTGTGAAATTTTTATTACACATGTGAATAAAAGGAAGGGAGGGAGGAATAGAAAATGAAAATTTCAAAGCATTCTTATTAAAATACATTTTAATTGATTTAAAACAGTGTTCGATCAAAGTCAATGTAGAAGATATCTTTTTAGTGTTTTATAGCAAAAATATACTCTATATTAAAAAATATTGCTTTTTTTTTCGTTTAAAAATTGAAGTATTTTAAAAACGGAAAATCTTTAAAACTGGTACTATGAAACAGGAAGGATAACAAAGGTAAAATAGGAAACAAATGGTTTATTTATATCATCAGTTTATATTTAGTTCTGGCAAAAGTTCAAAAAGTTGTAGTAAGCAGTTTATTAATTAAACAAATTTGTCACGCCAAATTACGTAAGGTTATATTATTATTAATTCTAAGATTAAAATATTAAATGCTTTTAACTATCACCAACCTAGTTATTTTTAATTAGATTTTTAATTTAACTGAGAACTGCATTAATTCTTTGTACACATAATTAGCAACTGAAAAAAAAAGAGATTTTTTAAATGATTAAAAGAAGCTACAACCTACATTTAATTCCACATAATTCAGCAATAACTTTATTATTTATTTTTTATATTATTCAAAACTTTATAAAGCTAATTAATTAGTTATATTATTCTCTATTATGTATCATATACATTGTAATCAACGGGTTGAATAAGCTCTTGATGTTGAGTTGTGAAAATTAATGCTTTATTTAAAATAATTAGCAAAGAACATGCAATTAAAAGTGTTGTTGATCATATCTTTCTGGCAGCAGTTAAATTCCACGTCGAAAAATATACACGTCTTTTGAGCCTATTTAATAGACAACACATTTTTTGACATCTTCATAAAAATAAAAGTGCTTCTCAGCCAAACCATGGGTTATCGATCAGAATAAGTAATAATAGGAAGATGCAACATCTGGTAAATACGGTGGTTGGGATATAGCTTCCCATTTAAGTATTTCCAAGTTGGTTTGCACATGTTTTGCAACATATGGCCTCAATTTCCGCTCGTACGGCACCAATTATAAGGCCTCAAAATATTTGTCTTAAAATTCGTACAGTGCATCACAGTGTTCTTTATTTCGAAAATTAAATCATCATTTTTTAAATGCGTAGATCAATATCAGCATGTTGTTTCTGACATGTTGACATGTTGACATGCTGACATGTTCAGAGCAATCGTCCCGTAAGTCTGACAGAAATTCTGTGTGCTGCAACTGCAGATTCCTATTCGTACTATTTATGGTAGGTTTAGATTATTTCCGTTTTACAAAAAGACGCGATAAGTTTCTAGTCATGCATTTTTATATAAAATAACTGCAGCTATTGTACCAATGGGTCAATATTGATAAAACTAATTATAATACGAATGCATCTCATTTGACACATTAGACATAATAATTTTTGACTTGTGTTTAGCTATCATCAGCCCATTTATTTCGACTTTTAATTTTAAAAAACATTAAATCTGCTTTCGATTTTCTAATTTTTAAAATTCTACACTTGTAATATAATTTGTGTAAAACATTTATCATAAAAATTAAATAGTAATAGGGTAACATCCCCAGTAATTGGCATGCACCAGCGATTTGCACATCCTACAAACATGTCCAAAAATAAGATTTATATCCAGTCTTTTAAAAATGCAAGACCATATACCAGTTATATGCTCATTTACGTTAAAGATTATAACTTTGATTTATGCTACTAGATGACAATAGTGCCTAGGAAAGAGAAACAATTATAGCTTGTATAAAATTAGCCATTTTGCTGCAAATGCTTCTTGTTTGGCTTAAGGAAAGCATGCATTTCAATTCATTATTATCTGATTTATAATGTATTTTAAATTTTAATTGACAACAGTATTGTTTAGTTAAAAAGGATTACTTTAATTGTGTAAAAGTATTTTCGACACAAATATTTGGATTTCTGAATTAATGATAAATGCCAATTAATGGTGCTTCAATTTTGCTAGTTCCAAGTAATTGGCACCTATTCCAATTACAAGGAATTCGCAAGGAATTTGAGATTAAACCACTTATTTTAAAAGTACTTTTAAAGTTATAGACTAATTTTGTCTATCATTTGTTTTTATTTGAAAATATGAAATATTATCTGTAATTGGAACCCATTAAAGCTTCATATGGCAATTACTGGGGACAGCATGACAATTATGGCCATATGACAATTATGGCAAATATACCCATGACTGGGTATTAATATAAGTATATTGTATTATTTTAAAGTGTTTACATTTCAGACCAATATACTGATTTCTTACTCTCAAAAACCTAAAATATGGCATCTTCATCTACAGTAAATACTTTTTCAATTTTTTTTTGCATTTAGTGGGTAAAATAGATACACAGATATGCATTCTTTGATTTAAAAATATTTCCAAGTAAATATCTTATTTCTTTGTAATGACAATTGAAGTAAGTTTAAAGGCAAATTCTTAATGTGCCAATTACTGGGGTTGTTACCCTAGCTACATTCGCCATTTAATTGCACATAATTCACCAATAATCTTATAACTTACTTTTAGTATTATTTCAAACTTTATGAAACATTGTTAAACACCGTTGTACATTACAATACTTGATGATTTCTAAATTTTCAATTACAGCCGAATATTTTACAAAGGTATCTTGCACCACTTTTCAAAAACAAAAATCTTTTACTTTGAGAAAATTTGCAAGAGAATAATACCACGAAATGTATTTTTTAAAAATAGTGGTGAAATAGAATATAAAAATAATCGCCTTAATTGAATTAATAATTGAAACTTTACTAACCCCCCCGTATACAAATTTATGAAACATTATTTTCATTGTCAGTTTTTTAAACACCAATAAATGCATATATTTTATTATAGGACTGCTTAAAAAAAATCTCTTTTAACAGTAAACGCTCTTCATTTAAAAATATTCTTTCAATTTTAGGCTGGAAATTTTAAAGTTTACGGTAAATTATGATCTTTTCAACTAAATCATTTATCTTCTTATTTATGATCCATAGTTTTGCCAAACGAGTTTTAAAAACTGATCTCATAAATATAATTTTTTGGACAGTGACTATTCAACAGTACCGCTCTTAATTTATGGCAGTTTTTAGTTATTCCATAATAACTCTTTTTTTTAACATTTTCCAACAAAATTGAAAAGTGTTTATGCTTTTGGTTTGCCTGGCAGTCTGGCAGTCTTTCCACGCTCTAACTCTTGTAAATATACTCGGATTTCCATAAAATTTTTTGATATTATTGACGTTTACTCCAGCACGAACCTATTTAAAATCAAGTTTCTACCATGATTAGTTTATTTACAGGGGTAGTCAAAAAAATTTCGTTACGATACAGCCTATGGAAAAAATATTTTAAAATAAATTTTAAAGGTGTTACATCCTGTCAAACATATTCAAATTTATATGCATTTGCGAAGCACACTAAAATATGCATTCTGTAAAACATGCAGTGAAAATAATAGTTGTTGTTCATTTACAGGGCGACAGAAAAGAATTCTATTAGACAATAATAAAGTAAGGAATTGTTTGCGACACATTTTAACTATGTTAAACGATTTCATGTATAATAAAATTCATATACATTACTGAGACTTGATATTTCACGCATAATAGGAAGTGCATAGGATTTACAAAGGCACACAAAAGATATCAAGTAGTATATTCTATACAAAGTACTGTAAATTAATATATGATGGCTGATGGATGAATGAAATCTATTTTTAATTACATGTGCTTTTAAGGGTTTATTTCGATTCAAACTGCTTATTTTCCGATTTATTTTTAAATTCATTTTTGCTCTCAAATGCATCAAACTGGCAAATTATTTTATTTAGAAAGTACACAAAGTGCCATGATCGTCGATTCTTTTAGAAATATAGAAAATATTGTAAAAAAAAGCAGTTAAAAACGGCACTCTGAACTGATTTTTCTGAAGTGGGAGGTCTGTGAACGAAATAAAGGATCATACTGAGAAGGTAATTGTTTATAAATCAAATTCTAATGAATTGAGAGAAAAATGAAATCACATGGCACCTTATACGTCTCTTCAAAAATCCCCTCAGCAAATTTCATGCTTCTACTTTTAAAAATATGTCTGAAATTGAATCGGAATATTTCGAGCTGTTGAAGGTGGAAAAACGTTTTTTCGAATGCATCCTTAAGTTTCCCTAAATTTGTGCATATTATATGATGCGTATAAATGCTATAATTGATATACAGGATTATACAAAAGAGCTTGTAAAGGTTACTAAATATGAACGTAATTTATTTAAAGGTGATTTTTAAATAAGTTATGCATTTTTACGCTAAATTACTTTCAGTTTACTAAGAAATGCTTGTAGAAATGCATAAAATGATATACAGGCTCACGCAAAGAATTGGCTAGATGGTCACTTATGGATGACAATTTCTGGAAATGTGATTTAAGTAGTTTTAAGGGAGCTTTTGATTGAATTAAATTTTAACAAAATGTATCAACCAGAAAATCAAATGCAGGGCTGTTCAAAAGTATTGGAATACATATTTGGCTATGGACAGTAACACCTTATTTTCCTAAATAACGAAGTTTTGTAAAAGATTTCAGAAAGTGATCAAAAGTTATTCATAATCTATGCTTAACGCATGATTTTTCTTACTTTTTAGTCTATCGTTTTCTTGAAACAATCTTCTATCTCAGAAGAATTTGCGACAAATTTACCTAAATAAGTTTTTCATTTTTCATGAGAAAATTATTATGTATGTTTATAAATATGTTTTTGAAATTTATGTCTGATATGTTTTTGTTCAAAACATGATGTAATTTTAAGAATGATAAATCTATAATATTCATATTATATATATCATAAAATACGAAAATTTAAAACGAGAAAAATATGGTTTCCTTATATCGCCAACTAATGTTTCGTTCCGGCAAAAATTAAAAAATTGTAAGGCGTAGTTATTAATTAAACAAGTTAGTCGTGTTTAATTATCGATCATATTGTTTTTAGTTATCGTTAATCCAATTATTTCACGTTTTTATTTAAAAGAGTAGCAGTAATCAGTAGTAGTAGTAAATGAACTAGTAGGATAACAATTGTATGAGTTAACAATTGAAACAAAATTTGTTTAAAATATTTAATATACAATAAAATAAGAATATCTTACATTCACCATTTAATTCCACATATTTACACAATACTCTTATTACCTATATTTAATATTGTTTCAATTTTATAAAACATTGTTATACACCATTATACATTATTACATACAAATTTATTAAACGTTATTTTCATTGTCAGTTTTTTTAAATATCAATAAACAAATATATTATATTAAATAACTGCTTTTAAAAAAATCTTCAAAAGTAAATGTCCATCATTTAAAAGTTTTCCTTCAATTTTAAGATATAAATTTTAAAGTCTACTGTAAATTGCGACCCTTTGAACTTAAAACTTCTATCTGCTTTTTTATGATTCACAGTTTTGCGGAACGAGTTTTAAAAACTGATCTTATAAATATATTTTTTATGGAGCCAGACATATCATGACTATTCAATAGTACCTCTCTTAACATATGGCAATTTTTAGTTATTCAACTATAACTCTTTTAATATATTGCTTTGTTAAAATAATCTTTTATTTCAAAAATATCTGCGACAAATTTACAAGATAAGTTTTTCATTTTTCCTGAGAAAATTATAATGTATATTTAGAAATATATATATGTATATTTGCAATAAATTTAAGTCTGACATATTTTTGTTAAAAAATGGCGTAATTTTGGGAGTGATAAATTCATAATGTTCATGTTATGCAACAGGGTGAAATACGAAAATTTAAAATGACGAAAATATGCTTTTCCTATATCGCCAACTAATATTTTGCTCTGGCAAAATTGTAAGACGCAGATATTGATTAAACAAATTAATTATGCTTAATTACAGAATATATTATTTTTAGTTATCATCAATCTAGTTATTTCATCTTTTTATTTAAAACAGTACTATGTTAAATCTTCTAGTAGGATAACAATTGTATGCATTAAAAACTGAAATACAATTTGTTTAAAGCATTTAATGAAAAAAATAAATAAGAATAGCTACATTCATCATATAAATCTACATAATTTCGCAATAATCTTATTACTTATTTTTTATATTATTTCAATTTTATAAAACATTGTCCTACATCGTTATACATTATTGCACACAAATTTATAAATCATTATTTTCACTGTCAGATTTTTTAAAAATATCAATAAACACATATATTTTATTTTATAACTGCTTAAAAAATCCTTTAAAAGTAAACGTCTTTCATTTTAAAATATTCTTTCAATTTTAGAATGTAAATTCTTATGTCTACGGTAAATTATGAACTTTTGAACTCGAGGCTTCTCTCTTCTTATTTATTAGTTTTTTCCGAACGAGCTTTAAAAAATGATCTAATAAAATATGCTTTTAATGAAACCAGACATGGGATGACTATTCAACAGTAACTCTCTCAATCTGTGGCTTCTTTTAGCTATTCAGAAATAACCGTATCATTTTATTACTACAGTAAAACCTCCAAATAAGGGCCATCTATGGGACCGCAACTTTTGTCCCTTAAATAGAGGTGTTCCTTATTCGGAGTGTTCCTTATTTGGAGGTATCACTGTATTTTATACAATCTCACATTATATTTATTAACAATTGTAATAAAATGTGTGTAAAACATCTAATATAAAAATTAAATAATAATAACTACATTATCCATTTATTTTCATATAATTCCACAAAATAATATTACTTATTTTTTACATTATTAAAAAACATTGTTATATACCGTTATATTTTAGTACACACAAATTGATAAAACGTTAAGCATTATTTGAAATTTTATAAAACACTGTTACACACCCTTATGCATTATTGTATAAAAATTTATGAAACATTATTTTCATTGTCAATTTAAAAAAAAAAAAAAAAAAAAAAAAAAAAAAAAAAAAAATAAGAGCATATAATTCATCATGTAACTGCTTAAAAAAATCCTTATTATTAAAGTAATTGTTCTTAATTTCAAAATTATTTTTTAAATTTTAAAATAGAAATTTTAAAGTTTACAGTAAATTATGGTATTTTGGCTTTACGGCATCTTTCTTCTTATTTATGATCTACACGTTGTTAAACTTTTTTCTGTGAAATTACAGAAAACGAGTAGTCCATTATCTGAAGTCTTATGTGAAATTACGGAGATTAGAAAACAGTACATTCTGTTAGAAAACCAGAAAAATTATTCGGTAAATTTACAATACACTCTGCAAATTAGCATCGTTAAAAGTACACAAGACTGTGTAAAATTATTGTTAATAATAATAATTTATTTAGTTTTCAAAAAAAGTAAATCTTTCATTCTTCAGCCAGCTTGCAAATATTTGAAATTTTCCCGGAATTTTGAACGGTTATATTACTTCTTTTGTACATAACTTGTTTCAAAACATCCAAGGATTTGAACCCGAAACCTCTTTAATTTTTTTATGATTTAATAAATAAATCAAAATTGATAAAATCCCCACTAACACCAAGGTGTTGATTTTTCCCTTTCTAAATAATTCTAACTTAAGAAAAAAAAAATAATTAAAAAAAAATTCTTCAATAATATTTCTAATAAAATTGCAAAATAACTTTATACGTGTGTAATTTTAATTGCAAGTTTTGACAAACATAAAAATATCTTTAAATAAAGACAAAATCCCTACCGGGAATTAGATATAATGTAAGGGAAATGTTGGTAAAATGATGACCGAGACACTTGATCGAATGTATTTAACCAAGAACAAGTGTAAATTTACAGAGAATTTCCCTTTATTTACTGAATTCTTACAGAAATTTTTAACAGTGCAGTTGCCAAATGAGTTTTCTTAAATGATCTCATAAATATTTTTTCTTAGGAAAAAAGGGCCACACCATTGTCCGAGGGGTTCTACCCAAGAACTGGTAGCCGGGTTGTACTGGGTTCGAATCCAATCGCGCCCGTCGGACTAATCGTTCGAAGTTTTCCTTGGTTTTCTTCGAACCTTGGATTTCCTTCCGTAAATACGGGCTAGAGTCCCTTAGAAAGACCCCCCTAACGGACGGCATACCCCCCCCCCCACCTTTGGGCCGATATCCCCCGTGTTGATAATCGGCCGTCATAACCTAACCAAACCTTGCTTAAAAGTGGCTTAGGTTCCCTTAGAAAAATCCCCAGGGAGGGAATTCTCCCTAGGACCTATGTCCTCCATGCATTTAACTGACGTCATATACACATTTAACCAATTTTTATAATCGGAGTTAGGAAATTTCCGAATTTATAAAAATTGCTTTTTTAACAAACGACTATAAAAATTATTAATTCAGAAACGTCTGATATTCCAAACAAAACAAAATCAACAAGGATTTCTTTCTAAGATCGGGATCTTTTATCATAAATCATAACGCTACTCTCTCTTTTTTTTTTTTTTTTTTTTTTTTTTTTTTTTAATCACTTAAAATCAATAATCAAACTTGGGTAATTTCAAAAATTATAAATGTCGTCTTTTTAATAAATGATTTTAATAATGATTAATTCAAACTGTATCATAAACCTATCCATAACACATGCAACAAGCATTTCTTTCAATGATTGGGAGCTTTTATCATAAACCACTATTCAATTTCGGCACTTAAAAAACGATAATTATTCACCAATCTTTCTTTATAAAAAGCTAAATAAAACTCCCCTAAACCTTTTCAGAAAATGCTTGATTTTCTGAAAACATTAAGAAATTTCTCTTGCCTTTCAGAAATTTCACTGCCGTGCAAACAAATAATTCATCAATCAATAACACTATTTTTATGCTGTGTAGGAAAAGAACACTCTTTGAATATTGCCAACTGCATGCAGGAAATATGTTCATTTATACAATAAATATTCTTGTTTCCAAACAAAAGATATGAAAATAAATTATTTTAGAGATAAAGCTGCATGTGGGGGTGTCGCTCAGTGGTAGAGTGCTCGCTTCGCATGTAAAAGGCTTGGAGCTCGATCCCCCAAACCTGCCGAAACACGTAGCTTAACTTTTCTAAAATACAATATTTTATTGGGTTGTTCGGAAAGTCCTTTTCGTTTGGGAGCCCCACCAGTGGCCGAGAGGTTGGGACCTCTCAACTGGTAGACGGCAGGTGCTGGGTTCGAACCCAATCGCGGCTGTCGGCCTAACCGTTCGGAGTTTTCGTGGTTTTCTTCGAACCTTGCGTAAATACGGGTTAGGTTCCCTTAGAAAGACCCCCACGAAGGGCATTCCCCCTTGGTCCTATATCCCTAGCGCAGATAATCGGACGTCAAAAATCAACCAACCAACCAACCTTTTCGTTTAGGAAAATCAATTCGTACCAGAAAATTTTGTAGATTAATATCTAAGTATTAGATATCAGAAACAATATCTGAAAATTAAAAAACAGAATTTTCCGAACTGATTTTCCCAAACGGAAAGGACTTTCTGAACAACCCAATACATTACACACTTTTAAAAACAACATTTATATTTATTTATTGATTCAATAAATCTTCATGTGTTCAGACAAAAATATGAAAATAAACTATTCTAGATAAATGCTCTGGGGTGGGGATGTATCTCAGTGGTAGAGCGTTCGCTTCGCATGAGAAAGGCCTGGGGTTCGAGCCCCCACGCCTCCAGAATCACGTAGCTTAACTTTTCTAAAATACAATATTTTACATTATACACTTTTAAAAACAATATTCATATTTATTTAATTATTCAATAAATCTTCATGTGTTCAAACAAAAATATGAAAATAAACTATTCTAGATAAATGCTCTGGTGTGGGGATGTATCTCAGTGGTAGAGCGTTTGCTTTGCATGTGAAAGGCCTGGGGTTCGATCCCCCACACCTCCAGGATCTCGTCGCTTACCTTTTCTAAAATAAAATATTTTACATTATACACTTTGTAAAATATTTATATTTATTTATTTATTCAATAAATCTTCATGTGTTCAAACAAAAATATGAAAATAAGCAATTCTAGGGAGAGGTTTTGATGTGGGTGTATAGCTCAGTGGTAGAGCGTTCGCTTCGCATCGGAAAGACCTGGGGTTCGATGTCTCCCGCCTCCAAGATCGCGTAGCGTAACTTTTCTAAAATACAATACTTTACATTATACACTTTTAAAAACAACATTTATATTTATTTATTTATTCAATAAACCTTCATGTGTTCAAACAAAGATATATGAAAATAAACTACTTTAGATAGAGGCTTTGATGTGGGGGTGTAGCTCTGTGGTATTCTCGTTTCGCATGTAAAAGGCCTGGGGTTCGATCCCCCACACCTCCAGGATCACGTAGCTTAACTTTTCTAAAATACAATATCTTACATTATACACTTTTAAAAAAATATTTATATTTATTTAATTTTTCAATAAATCTTCTTGTGTTCAAACAAAAATATGAAAATAAACTATTCTAGAAAAAACTTTGATATGGGAATGTAGCTCCGTAATAGGGCGTTCGCTTCGCATGTGAAAGACCTGGGGTTCGATTCTCCACACCTCCAGGATCACGTAGCTTAACTTTTCTGAAATACAATATTCTATATTATAACTTTTAAAAACAACATTTATATTTATTTATTTATTCAATAAATCGTCATGTGTTCAAACAAAAATATAAAAATAAACTATTCTAGAGTGAAACTTTGATGTAGGGGTGTAGCTCAGTGGAAGAGAGTTCGCTTCGCGTATGAAAGACTTGGGGTTCGATCTCCCAAGCCTGCAGGATCACGTAGCTTGACTTTTCTAAAATACAGTATTTTACATTATACACTTTTAAGAACAACATTTATATTTATTTATTTATTCAATAAACCTTCATGTGTTCAAACAAAAATATGAAAATAAACTACAGTCGAGTCTCTTTATAACGGAGCTCCATACATCGAATTTCTCTATATAACGGACTTTTAGTAGGAACGGTCCCCTTTTTGCATGATTACATTAAAAACAGTCTCTATATAGCGAAATATCTATCTCCATATAACGAATTTTTTCATAAAATGGTCTTAATTTATTCAGTTTTAAAAAGCTTCGAAATCATATGGTATCAATTTTCCATTACTTATTTTTGATTTATCGTCAGTGCTGAGTTTTTTTTTTTTTTTTAATTTATTATTACTTCTTTCCTTGTTTTTTAAATCCAACGAATTCATCCCACTTCCCACATCGTTCTCAAAACAGGTTGGTTGGTTGATTTTTGACGTCCGATTATCTACGCTAGGGATATAGGACCAGGGGGGAGTGCCCTTCGTGGGGGTCTTTCTAAGGGAACCTAACCCGTATTTACGCAAGGTTCGAAGAAAACCACGAAAACTCCGAACGGTTAGGCCGACAGCCGCGATTGGGTTCGAACCCAGCACCTGCCGTCTACCAGTTGAGCGTTCTCAAAACAGAGTAAATAGGAATGATACACACGTAAGAGAGAAATGTTGTTGTTGTATGTATGTCGGCCAATTATCTACACTATGGGATATAGGCCCTAAGGGGTGGGATGCCCTCCGTGGGGGTCTTTCTAAGGGAACCTAACACGTATTTACGCAAGGTTCGAAGAAAACCACGGAAAACTCCGAACGGTTAGGCCGACGGTCGCGATTGGGTTCGAACCCAGCACCTACCGTCTACCAGTTTGAGGTCAGAACCTCTCGGCCACTGGTGGGGCAGAGAGGAATGAATGAGAGGCACATAAGAGAGGCCTTCAAATGGAGGAAAATGTTAACTACAATTTTTCATTCCTTGCTAAAATTTGGGCATTTTTTTTTTTTTTTTGGAGAGCGTAACAGTTTTAAAATCAAAACAACAAAAAATTACAGATTTCTTAGAGAAGTCTCCTTTATTTGATTTTCATTAAGCTTTCAAATAAATGTCTGTTCTCTTTTTTGAAACAACTTAAATAATTAAGAAATAAAATGTTAGGTTAATATTTACTTTTAAATATTTCAAATTCTTAATTCAAAAGATCAAAAATAATATATTTTCAAATTTCACACATTAAATACGATTTTTAACATCATTTTCTATGCATCGATTTTCTCTATGTAACGAATTTTTTTACTGGAACGGTGGGTTTCGTTATATAGAGACTCGACTGTATTCTAGATAGAAGCTATGATATGGGGGTGTAGCTCAGTGGTATTCTCGTTTCGCGTGTAAAAGGCCTGGAGTTCGATCCCCCACACCTTCAGGATCACGTAGATTAACTTTTCTGAAATACAATATCTTACATTATACACTTTTAAAAACAACATTTATATATATATTTTTTTTCAATAAATCTTCATGTGTTCAAACAAAAATATGAAAATAAACTATTCTAGAGAAAAGTTTCGATGTGTGGGTGTAGCTCAGTGGTAGAGCGATTGCTTCGCGTGTGAAAGGCCTGAGGTTCTCCTCCTCACCTCCAGGATCACGTACATTAACTTTTCTAAAATACAATATTTACATTATGCAATTTTAAAAACAACATTTATATTTATTTATTTTTTCAATAAATCTTCATGTCTTCAAACAAAAATATGAAACTAAACTATTCTAGAGAGATACTTTGATGTGGGGGTGTAGCTCAGTGGTAGAGTGCTCGCTTCGCATGCAAAAGGCCTGGAGTTCAATCCCCCCACACCTCCAGGACCACGTAGCTTAACTTTTCTAAAATACAATATTTTATTGGGTTGTTCGGAAAGTCCTTTCCGTTTGGGAAAATCACTTCGTACAATAAAATTTTGTCCATTAAAATCTAAGTATTAGATATCAGAAACAATATCTAATAATTAAATAACTAAATTTTCCGGTACGAACTGATTTTCCCAAACGGAAAAGACTTTCCAAACAACCCAATACATTATACACTTTTAAAAGCAATATTTATATTTATTTATTGATTCAATAAATCTTCATGTGTTCAAACAAAAATATGAAAATAAACTATTCTAGATAAAAGCTTTGATGTGGTGGTGTTTCTCAGTGGTAGATCGTCCGCTTCGCATGTGCTAGGCGTAGGGTTCGATCTCCCGCGCTTCCAGGATCGCGTAGCTCAACTTTTCTAAAATACAATATCTTACGTTATATACTTTTAAAAACAACATTTATATTTTATTTTTTCAATAAATCTTCATGGCTTCAAACAAAAATATGAAACTAAACTATTCTAGAGAGATTCTTTGATGTGGGGGTGTAGCTTAGTGGTAGAGTGCTCGCTTCGCATGCAAAAGGCCAGGAGTTCGATCCCCCCACACCTCCAGGACCACGTAGCTTAACTTTTCTAAAATACAATATTTTATTGGGTTGTTCGGAAAGTCCTTTCCGTTTGGGAAAATCACTTCGTACAGTAAAATTTTGTCTATTAAAATCTAAGTATTAGATATCAGAAACAATATCTAATAATTAAATAACTGAATTTTCCGGTACGAACTGATTTTCCCAAACGGAAAAGACTTTCCAAACAACCCAATACATTATACACTTTTAAAAGCAACATTTATATTTATTTATTGATTCAATAAATCTTCATGTGTTCAAACAAAAATATGAAAATATACTATTCTAGATAAAAGCTTTGATGTGGTGGTGTTTCTCAGTGGTAGATCGTCCGCTTCGCATGTGCTAGGCGTAGGGTTCGATCTCCCGCGCTTCCAGGATCGCGTAGCTCAACTTTTCTAAAATACAATACCTTACGTTATACACTTTTAAAAACAACATTTATATTTTATTTATTCAGTAAATCTTCATGTGTTCAAACAAAAATATGAAAATAACCTATTCTAGAGAAAAGCTTTGTTGTGGGGTGTAGCTCAGTGGTAGAGCGCTCGCTTCGCATGTGAAAGACCTGCGGTTCAATCACCTCCAGGATCGCGTAGCTTAACTTTTCTAAAATACAATATTTTACATTATACACTTTTAAGAACAGCATTTATATTTATTTATTTATTCAATAAATCTTCATGTGTTCAAACAAAAGAAATGAAAATAAAACTATTCTAGAGAATGGCTTTGACGTGGGGGGGGGGGGGGTGTATCTCAGTGGTAGAGCATTCGCTTCGCATGTGAAAGGTCTGGGGCTCGATCGTTAGGCTTGTTGTATCATCAGTCTAGTTATTTTGACCTTTAAATAGAAAGAGTGTTATGACTTCTAATATGTAAAATATATTAACAATTGTAATAAAATTTGTGTAAAATATTTAATATTAAAATTAAATAATAATAGTTACATTCTGCATCTATTTTCGCATCATTCTGAAATAATATTGTGACTTATTTTTTACATTATTTAAAATTTAATGCATCGTTACGTTTAATTTCAAACAAATTCATAAAGCATTAAGTATTATTTGAAATTTTAAAAAACATTGCTATTCACTGTCATGTATTATGAAATAAAAATTAATAAAACATTGTTTTGATAGTCAAATTTTTAAAAATCAATATGCACTGATACATTTTATTACGTAACTGCTTAAAAAATCCTTATATCTTCTACTGATATTTTGTTCTGGCAATAGTTTTAAATATTGTAAGACGCAATTATTAATTAAATTAGTCATGTTTAAGTATCTAACATACATTTTCTAACCATGATAACTTTTAATTTAAAAGAGCACAATGTCAAATCTTCTAGTAGAATAACAAGTGTATGCAAACAAAATTTGTTCAAAGCATTTAACATAAAAATAAAATAATAATAGCCACATTCGCCTTTTAATTCCACATAATTACGTACTGATCTTATTACTTATTTTTAATGTTATTTAAATTTTATAAAACATTGTTATACACTTTTATATATTATTATATATAGATTTTTAAACATTACTTCCATCGTTAATTTTTAAAAACAAATAAATGCATATATTTTGTTATGAAACTGCTTAAAAGCCTTTTCTAAAAGCAATCATTCTTCATTTTAAAATCATTTGTAATAATTTAGAATAAAAATTCTAAAGTTGACTGTAAATTATGGCCTTTTGAACGTAAGGCATCCATCTTCTTATTTATGCTATACACAGTTTAGACAAACTAATTTTATAAGATGTCATTAATGTATTTTTTATAAGCCATACACAGGATTTAACAGTAACTCTCTTAATTTATCGTTTTTTCTTAGTTCTTTAACAATATTTCTATAAAGTTACTTCTTTTTAAAAAGCAATCGTCCATCACAAAATAACCTGCGACAAATTTACATAAGTTTTTCATTTTATATAAGAAAAGTACAGTGTATGCTTAGAAGTAATTTTTAAATTTTGAGTCGGAGTTTTTTTTGTTTTCAAAACGAGGTGATTTTAGTAGTAATAAATTTATGATGTTCATAATATGCAATTTTGATTCAGCGTTTTTAAAAATATTAATTTAAATAAAAAGTAAAAATATTTAAAACAAAAATGATGAAACTTAAAAAAAAAAAAAAATCATATCTTTTTAAGTAAACATTTTTTTTCGAATTTGCTGAATCAAAATTAAAGTAAAGCAATTGAAAAAGACATGTTTCAACTTTGAACCATTTATCTTAAACGGTTCTTGAGTTATAATAATTTAAATTGGAGAAATGGTGAAGCAACCCATCATGAAGAAAAACGAATTTTCAAAAGAAATCATTTCTATAACAAACATTGCTTGCAAGCCAGATTTTGAAAACAAAACAAAATATAAAAATTAGTATTTCCTGTACTAATTCAGCTAAAGTATAATCATTATTTAAGCGTCATTTTAAGGAAAAAAATTAATGTAGTAAATTTTTCTTCTTAGAATTTGAAGATTTTTGTTTCCTGGGCTCCCTTAAATTACAAAATAGATGATCATATGCACACACTCTTCGAAGAGAATAAATGTGCATACAAATAAAATAATTTAGAATCCAGATTTTTTTGTTACTCGATAGATATCAACCCATATCATATTTCGAAAATATTAAAGTAATTTAAATTGACGGCCACAATTTAAAAAGTGAAATTCTTTAAGAGGTTAATCTACAATATTACAGAAATCTCGCCTAAACGAAGTATGTATAATTCCACCAGAATATGTGGGTCTATTGTAAAGTTTATCCCTTAGTGATTTGATTCGTCAATATTTTAATATGATAATATTTTTATATCATGCATATTGTTAACCATGAACAGAATAAGTGTAACAACCGATTCGGTTTTCGATTAATATTTGTACTGATGAAACGATTGTACGAAGCTTGAAACATCTATAATATTTGATTGCATTATTTTTATTAACCCCTTCGCGACGGGAATCTTTTAAGAAATTTTTAATGATTTGTCACCGGTTTTTAAAATTAGAAATTTGTGCTTTATTGAATTGAGAAAATGACCCGATTAAATAAGGTAAACTTTACTGTTGAGGATAAATAAGGATTCTTGTCTTTTCTTAACTCTATTTTCTAAGTCGTCGTGTCCCCCGTCCCCAAGGGGTTAATGTGATGATCTTAATAAATGTCATTTAACACTTTCAAACATAGTTAAAAAGTAGTATTTATAAATTTGGCTTCCCTCTCAGTCCGTTAGTGCTCTGATTTTACGTTGATTTACTTAGATTACCATGCAATTGATGTATGTTTTGAAGTTTATTATAGCATGTCCGGTATTGAAAATGAAGTGTGTAGTATTCACAGTTCATTTACAAGTACACTCAAAAGAATTTCATTGCATTACAGTCTATGGTAAAAAATCGCTCGCGGTATATTTTTACAGAGTTATAATATTTAAAATATATCAAAATTAATATGAATCACCGAGGTGCGATACAAGAGGTTAATTTATTATTCTTTTACACGAACACAGAAATAATATAGTTACAGCACTGTTTATTAACCATAAATGTTGGAAATGCATTTCCAATTACGGTATGCTTTTTAAAATGTAACCAACTTTTGTCAATTAATTCGTATCCATAATTTCTATAATCGATCGAATATAGAGAACATATAGATGAACACAAGATCTCTAGTTCGTTTATGGACGGAAATCGCTGAAGAGTGATTCCATAACTAAATTAAATTTTAGCATCCTATGTAGTATATATATATATATATGTAAATCTAAAGATCATATGCAAGACTTCACAAAAGAATTCTAACATTTTACTGACTATTGATGGGAATTCGTTGCATTGGGTTCTCAAATATATTATACTTTTTTTTCAATTAAATAGTATTTCTTATTTTTTCAAGGAAACACATTTTTATAAAAACCTTAATTTCTTTATAAGTATACATGTTACTCTCATAAAAAGAACGCAGTTTATACACAAGTCACTTAATTATAATCTAAAGTTTGAACGCTTTTACTACATTCATTTTGGCAGGATTATCCAAAAGATATTCCTACTTTCTCAATTTCTCGACGGTTCCCTATGGGCTTCGGTAAAAAATCTTTGGTTAAATATATACCTGTTCTACTATGCTTACATATTTAGAGTTTCAAGATGTTTCCTCATGTATTTTTCTAGATATTTAACAAAGCAGCTAAAATCGCAAGTAACCGGTCACATTTGACCATATATATTATTAGTCAAAATATTCAAAAAATCATTTTTTTTTTAATTTGTTTGATCGCTAACGTTTCTCTGAAAGAAAAAAAGTGCCACAAACGGCATCAAAATATTCGTAAAATTACGCACGTTGTAGCAAAAAATGTAAATAAGCCTTGGCGTTTCAAGAGAAACATTTAAGTTTATACTGATTTTTCTCAAAATGGATTTTTTTTTTACTTGCAAGCTTGATAACTCCAAACTTTTTAAAGGTAATTATTTGAAATTTTACAAATATCTTTACTATATAATTTGCTTCAAATAAAGCTAAAATCTAAGAAATTTAACAGTTTTTTTAACTGAATGTTGGTGCTATTGAGTGGCAAAATTTTCATATTTCTAATTTGAGAATCAAAAGCTTTAGAAATTATTTGCTTATACATTAGATTTTAGCTCATTTTGTTTTTGTAATATTCTTAAACTTATATAAAAAGTTTTAAAGTTCTAGAGTGTATAGGTCTTTTTAAATCATGCGCGAAAGCTATACACATGATCATTAATTTTTAAAAATTATACATTAAAAATTAATTATTAATAATTAATCATGCAGTCTTTAATGCAAATTATACATTATTTCATGAAGAAAATATTATAGTATTACAAGAAAAAAAAACTGAGGTGGTTAGAGCAAAAAATCAATGCATGGGGCCACTTTAAATATTTGTATTTCAAATCCAACTTTTCGTCGCCCCACCAGTGGCCGAGAGGTTCTGACCTCTGAACTAGTAGACGACAGATGCTGGGTTCAAAACCAATCGCGGCTGTCGGCCTAACCGTTCGGAGTTTTCGTGGCTTTCCTCGAACCTTACGTGAATACTGGTTAGGTTCCCTTAGAAAGTCCTCCACGAAGGGCATCCCCCCTTCTGGGCCTATATCCCTAGTGTAGATAATCGGCCGACAAAAATAAACCAAACTAATTTTTAGCTCACAGGTTATCATAGCCTGAGAGCTTACGTGCCCGTCCGTTCTGTATGTATGTGCGTAACGCGATAACTCATGATAAAAATATCCGATCCACTTGAAATTTTGTATATAGGTATATCCTGACGAGGCGCTTCCCTGATTAGTTTTTGGAGTTCATTCGATATATATAAGAGGGGGAACGGGGGGCTCATGCCCCCCGTTAGTTGATATAAATGGGATTTTCATGCAGAATTAAGTTTTTGTTCAAAATTTAGATTAGGATCATTCTGATGAGGCAATTCCGTGACTTATTAGGTGTTCATTGAATAAGTATAAATAGGGGGAACAGGGGCTCTAATGCCCCCCCCCCCCCCGTTAGTTGATATAAATGGGATTTTCATGCAGAATTAAGTTTTCGTTCAAAATTTAGATTAGGATCATTCTGATGAGGCGATTGCGTGACTGTTATTAGGTGTTCATTGGATAAGTATAAATAGGGGGAACAGGGGTTCTAATGCCCCTCCCCCGTTAGTTGATATAAATGGGATTTTCATGCAGAATTAATTTTTCGTTCAAAATTTAGATTAGGATCATTCTGATGAGGCGATTCCGTGACTGTTATTAGGTGTTCATTGAATAAGTATAAATCGGGGGAACAAGGGTTCTAATCCCCCCCCCGTTAGTTGATATAAATGGGATTTTCATGCAGAATTAATTTTCGTTCAAAATTTAGATTAGGATCATTCTGATGAGGCGATTCCGTGACTGTTATTAGGTGTTCATTGAATAAGTATAAATAGGGGGAACAGGGGTTCTAATGCCCCCCCCCCCTTAATTTATATAAATGGGTTTTTCAAGCAGAATTTTCAGATTTCGTTCAAATCTCTGAATAGTTTTGGAAGTTTAATGGTTAAGTATAAAAGAGGGGGATAACTCCTTTTAAATTATATAAATGCTAAATGGGTTTTTATTAAGAATTATCTAACTTGCTCTGAATTTTGGATATAGATTTTTTATATGATAAAGCATGTCTTTGATAGTATAGGAGGTTCAATGATTAAGTATAAAAAAAGAGGAAAGGGGAGAGCTGTTTCCCCTTCTTAATTTTTTTTTCGAACGGAATTAACCCTTGAAAATATAAGGCTTTAATGTACAATTAGTATTTGTAGCCTGTGAGCTCAATGCCATCAGTTTAGCTGGGCAGTATTCTTTACTCATTTTGTTTTCACCTTTTAAATGGTGAAGTTTTGTTAAAATACTGTGGAAACGTTGGAAAATGTTTCATTTTGTATGCATAATTTTTTCGTTCTTTTTAATTTATTAATTTTGATCCAGACGTAACGTGGTGCGTTATTTAAATTAAATTTCTTCATAAATAAAGTCATTAACGCGAAAAAGGGAAAAAATCTTTTGTTTCTCTTTTATTATTATCCCGAGAAATAAGAATAATTGTATTACATAATTGTGCGGCAGATAAACAGCGCGTGCCTAATCTCCATTAGATAAGCTACTGAGCTTAGTGTTTGAAATGTTAACAAGTTGAAGTTATTTCCTTTCTCTACCATTAACTTCCGATACATATGATATCTCGGTATCACAATGATTAAACTCGTTTAGTTGATGTCCGTAGAATAACGGACAGAGTCGACAGCTTCTTGACATAATATTTAGCATCTACTTGACATGAAGAAATAAGTAGGTGTTCACGAAGCGCATTTTCTATTTATAAAGCAATTATACCATTCGGCAGGTTTTTTAACAAATTGGAAATTTAGAATTCATATGATAAATGATCAGAAATTAACAAGTTAGAAATTGCTCCTAATGTGTAGCAAATTAGTTGCGTCCGTACTATAACGAAGCTTTAAAAACATTCAGATCTTGCTGTTATAATACACAGTGCTTCGGATACAGTATAATGGTAAAAATATTTTGTGTGTTCCTGTAAACAATATCTGCTTTCTATTACACAGGAAGTAACTTGTATTAAACCTCAGCAACATATATCAATTTCATAAAATATGAAATAGTTTAATATAATTAAAACGCGCCCCAAACAATGTTTCCCCGTATACCATTATTTATTGCAATAATTTTGTGTGGCCCTATAAATTAATAATAAATGATCTTCGCATCTCACATTGTAAGAATGCATATTCTAGTACATACTTCATAAACTCTTGTCAATTCTATTTTATCCGAAAGGGTGTAACATCATTAAAATGTACTTTGAAATTATTTTTTCCTATTGACCGTAATGGAATGGAATGCTTTTTATTATTCTTGTAATTAAACTATACATCCGATTTTCATTAAATTTGACATAACTCGACAGATTTACACAACAGTAATCTACTTTAAGCATCAAACGATTTGGTTGGGTAGTTTTTACTTTGTTATATGTGGAAAGACAGACGGACATACTGAACGAAGACTATGCACTGTTATAACTACAGGTGACACATTGCTCCTTTTAGGGGTGAAAGGCTTGTCTCACAGGTGACATCCCTACGGGAACCAGAATGACTCCCTTAATTAGGGTGAAAAGATGGCGCCATTAATCCAGAGTACCAAATAATAAAAAGAAATTATAAAACGACTTTTGGCCCACGCAGGATTTGAATCCACAATGTCTGGCTTCACACTCAACACTCTAACCGTTCAGCCATCGAGCTCAACATAAAAGTCTCCTTGAAGTGTTCAAATGTACTGAAATTCTAAAGTTGCTTCATATAAAAAGCTCGCCAAAAGTTAGCCATCCGAAGTTTTAAACGAAATCGGGATAGTGCATGCGCGGTGATAGTCTCCATAGGGAGAAATTGCTGTTTTGATGCATCCGTGACGGCGTATTGAAGTGGAAATACACACGTCACAGAACACGCGCAAATGACTAACGGGTGAAAATCTTCCAACTGTATGCACTGCGCGGCACTCTAATTAGAGTGAATCACCTAGTGAGAGATCAAATGGCACCCCAAACACATTTTCAAGCCAGCGGGTGTGAAATGGTAACACCTTTTCACTCCAGGGCGCCAAATGCAACTGGTTTGTCACCTTTAATTTTAAAAGTGTGGGTGCTACTCTTTTATATAGTTACGAATGCACGTAAAACTAGAAACTTTTTTCCCATTGACCATAATGTAATGGAATACTTTTGATTGTTCCTGTGATTTAGCTATGCATCCTATTTTCATAAAATTTGAAATGACCTGACAAAACTATGTAATAATTATGTATATTTTAAATTTCAAACGATGCGGATGGGCTTTTTTGAGTTGTTATGTGCGGACAGACGGTTAGGCAAACAGACAGACACATGGACCGACGGACTGAACGACAATTACACCCAGAAAAAGGAATTGATAAAACTTTTGTTGAGTACATTTTAGTTGTTTTAAGAGAATTTTTTAGTCCGGTTAGTTAGTTAAAAATCAGTTTTGTTGCTCAGACAAAAAAATATTGTTAACACTCTTATCAAAGTTTAACAAAATTTCATCAGTTTTATTTGACTTAACAAAATCTGTTTTTTTAAGTTGGGTCTTGTATTTTCAATTTGTAATTCCAAGAAAATTTTGTTGTTTTGCAAAATTTGAATTGGTGTGCAGTGTGAAGTAGCCATAACTTCCTCACGTAATTTTGTTTAATTGAATTATATAGCTATAAAGGATTATCATAATTTTTGGATAATAAAAGATTTTCAAATTGAGACGGATTAATGACGTTATTATTCATTATTTTGGATGAAAATTGTGGAAGAAAAATTGAAAAAACAAATCAAATTTTTTTTCTTTTTGTTTATTCAAACAAAATTTTCATTGGCTTATATTTAAATGAAAAGATTTTTTGGGCCAAACAATTTTTTGTTGTTTCAACAAAACTTTTTTCTGTGTGTATAGGTGCTACGTATTTGCATTATTACAAACATATCTAAAAGTGAAAAAAATGAAAATTACGCCATTTTGAAACCATAAAATATTTTTTTGTCTTTTCTTTTGTAAAGGTAAAAATACATTTTTAATTTAGCATAAAGCCTCTTTCGCAGGTGCAAATTTGTTTTAGGTGCAAGCGTGTTAAATTTTCGTAATAAGGTTGCATCAGATAGTGATCGATTAAAATAAAATTATGTTTGAAATTTGTTTTTAAAACCCCCAAAAATATTAAATTGAGATATACTTGCAAATAAATTGCATATGAAAAAACATTTTATGTTCTTTCGACAGAGTAGAAATGAAAATAACGCGAAGTTTAGGCGTTAAAAAATTTGTGGTAAAAGCGAAATTTGTTGTTTAGGTGTTGCCACAATCAATATGACCTCAGCGTTACTCAGGGATATATTTTTGCTTTGTAACATACTTAAATTCTCATATGAAACTATAAAAAATGTCCAAAACCACAAGCCGAACGTAAACATTTCACTGCTTTGATGACGTTAAAAGATTTTTACCTGAGTTAATTCTAATGTTTTTGTTTTTATCTGGAGGAATGCCACTTCCTTTTTTTTATTTGCAAGGTCCTTTTTGCGTGCCGAGAACGTACTTACGTTAGTTAAAAATGTTCATTAAAAGTTGTATTGACGTAGCTTGACATTTTCCTTCAACTTGTTCCCTACGTTTTATATAGACTGTAAATGTTTTCATCGACAACAATGCATGCCGGAAAAAATTACTAGCTTCAAACTATAATGGCATTTTTATAGAGTGGATGACGCCAAATATAAATGATTCTGTTGAAACCTTTGTTAACTATTGGAATTTTTCCAGTCTCTTTTTTCTTCAAGGTTTTTTTTCTTTCGTGTTAAAAATAAATTTAATATCTAATGCTGATGTGATTTAAATATTTATTTCTTCTTCTTTTTTTATATTTTGACATTTCGGTGAAGAAAAATGCACACTATACAGCTCGTGATTTGTTTCTCTTTACGCTGATTTTTTATGATCATTTATTTAAATGCTAATTGAACAGCTTTTAAAGATTATTTTAATTATTATTTTTTATTTATATTAATAAAGAGTACAAGTAGTACTAATTGAAAATTTACATTGGATCATGGTACACTAGGCCTGTCAACCTTTCAGTAATCAGGGACACACTTTAGCCCTTGGTACTCGCAGGTAGGGTGCATGAAAACATAAAAACGAAATTTGTCGATTGACGTTAACTATTTCGTGATCAAGTCAATTCTAGTACCTATTTGACTATTGGATTTGGTTTTGTATGACCAGATTTTCAAAATATGTCTAACGTATTTTTTCAGAGCAAAAATACTATATATTTGAACTTTCATCAAAATTTAAATGTTCATTTTTCAATATAAAAGATAAAATTTACATTTCTGATAAATATGGATATTGTATAAAATGTATAACTATTTTCCTCCATTTCAAGCTCGAGTTTAAATATTTTGAATTCGGGTTTAGTTCCGATTTGCCGAAAATGTTTTTGCCGGGTTTGATTCGGGATTAGGCTTGAATTGATATATATAAATAATTTACATTCATTTGAATTTTTTCCCCATATTTCAATGTGGTAATTTTGTATTAAATTCAATGGTTCAGATATTTATTGTGTCTACTGCTTAGCCACCAATTAATATAAAACTAAATTTATTTATTTATAAAATGCAGATTTTTTTAAATTCTATAATTATTTATTTTAAAATATAAAAATATTTATTCTGCTTTTATGTACAGTAATGTTCAAATTAAAAAAAATGGTATACATAAAAAAATTGTATGTTTATACACTATACAAATTTTTATCAAATAGGAAATATTTCAAACAATGAACACTTCTTACCTTACAATTGCATGTGATTTTCCGGTAAGTTTTTTATTAAAGAAAAACGCCATTATTTTACCTTTATAATAAATTAATGAATGATTTAACATTTTTATGTATTCGAATTCTTATTTAAACAAATTCTTCACTATATATATACTTTATTGCTTATTTGAAGCTATACGACAACCTCAAAAGCCAAAGTGTACAAGTGACAAAAATTCGATTTGAAATAAATTGAGTTTAAAGATAATGGACGTTAAATTTGAACATCAATAATAATTGACAGAACTGAAAATGGAAAACTGCCGCTTATTTCATTGTGGTCTTTGTATTCTTATTTCAGTCACTTAAAAAATAATAGAGTACAATTTTCTTTAAATTTATAATCAATATTGATTATTATTCGACAATAGTGGGTTTTTTCCAGAACCCAAAAAATCATTTATATTTCTTTACCTGTAAAGAATAAAGCACTTTCTAAGTCGACTGTACACTTAGTCTGTAATTTTTTTTTTTTTTTCAATTTTGTCACTTATACTTCGTGGCTTCTGGGTTTCTTATCGTTTATATAAAAGTAAATGTAAGTTTAAATTGCGTTTAAAAAAAAAAGTAAAATAATATTTCATTCTGATTTTTTAGACGAGTGTAATATCGAGCTAGTTAACTCTTTCCGGCAGGGACAAAATCTGTTAATAAAATGAGAAATTATTGACTGACACCGGAATTCACAAACGTATTTTTCAGATATTTTGAATTCCTTAGTTTAAGCTTTTATTGTAAAAGCAAAATTTTAGTAAAATATTATTGGTGCCGTTTGAAAATTTGGAATTAAAATTAGGTATCCTATCCTGGACCTAGAGTATCAGTGTGCCGGAAAGGGTAAAATATGCCAATCCCAATACTTTCTTCTATCTTATACATGCTAATACTTCAAAATTCGATTAAGACCAAAGTGATTAAGACCAAAGTGATTAAGACCAAAGTGATTAAGACCAAAACAGAATAAGCAGCAGTTTCTTTCAAGGACTAACCGAATCCAAAGCTTCATAAATATCCGTGCATTAGTTGTTGAGATAGAGCTATTGCAAAAATCGTAAAAAATGCAGCATGGCAGCACCACCTGTCAGGCGATAGGAACTGATAATCTGATTTTTAATTAAAGTCTGTACATTAGTTCTTGAGAAAGAGCGCCCGCAAAATTTCTATGTTATATAAACAGACAGACTCGCAGACAAATATTTTCTAAAAATACACAAATCGTGTCTAAGACTTTCTAAAAAATATAAATCCATCGAAAACCTGAAGTAGAAAATATTTACGAATCCAATATTCTCTTCTTGTAAAGATATAAGAGAATAAAAATGTAAACAAAAGCATTTCCTATAGTCCAACAAAATTTAAAGTTGTTTGAAAATATTTTGTTCAGTATATTAATATGACACACTCTCAAAGAAAACGTAAAGCAGTATCTTTGCTTTCTGTGACCCCTGTAATCACATGAATCATTCTCTTCCATTCTAATGAATCTTCCATTAACCACTGAATAGACAAAACTATGATGTATAACATTCCCATGCATACATGCATACAAATGTATATATATACATAACGTGCAAACAAAAGCATGTTTCTACAGTCCGACAAAATTGAGAGTGGGTTTCTTTGAAAACATCTTGTTCAGTATACTAATATGACACACTCTCAAAGGAAACTTAAAGCAATGTCTTTGCCTTTCATGACCCCTGCAATCACATGAATCATTCTCTTCCATTCTAATGAATCTTCTATTAGCAACTGAAGCGGCAAAATTGTGCCATACAGCATATGAATTCAGTTTACCTTTACCCTAATGAATGATTTTATGAATGATTTGATAGATTTTATATGTGTTATTATTAAGCAAATGTCACTAATAATTTCTTTGCTAATACACTATTTGGCAAAAGGTGACCAGCCACTTGCGATTTAGGCATTTTGCTAAATATCTAGAAAAATGCATGAGGAATTATTCTGAAACTCTAAGTGTGTAAGTAGAATTTCAAGCATGAACAATTTCTACCTATTAATCGCATGTTATTTTCCGTTAAGCCTTACAATAACAGTGCGACATTACTACTTACCCTAAAGGGTCTGGTTAATGAATGATTTGATAGATTTTATATGTGTTATTATTAAGCAAATGTCACTAATAATTTCTTTGCTAATACACTATTTGGCAAAAGGTGACCAGCCACTTGCGATTTAGGCATTTTGCTAAATATCTAGAAAAATGCATGAGGAATTATTCTGAAACTCTAAGTGTGTAAATAGAATCGTAAAAGTCGTATATTTCAGTGAAGAGTTTTTCCCAAAACTCTAA
Source organism: Maratus speculifer (assembly GCA_964019185.1). Classification (NCBI taxonomy): domain Eukaryota; kingdom Metazoa; phylum Arthropoda; class Arachnida; order Araneae; family Salticidae; genus Maratus; species Maratus speculifer. Next base: position 201,538,887 of record OZ025301.1, read on the forward strand.
AAATATTGTAAAAGAACGAATATTTTTTTTGGAGCACCCTATCAAAACAAATGTAACAAAAGTATTCAAATAGATTATTAAGTGGCTTATTGTAATAAACTATGTTCATTTTTATGTGCATAGTATGTATATTCGAAAAGAAAATAAGGTTTTAAAAAAACAGTTTCAAATTTTCTATGTTTTTTGCTTATAATTTGCAAAGTTCTTAGTAATTTTTTTTTTCAGAAAATATGACAAATAATACTGTACTTAATACCCTTTAACCAAAATTAAAAAATAATAAAAATTGTTGGAAAATTGAGCAGGTTTACTAAATATTTTTTTATTGCACAAGCCTGAACGCTATAAAAGTTTCATTTGCATATTGTGTTCGCTAAATGCATAGAGTAACTTTTGTGAAATTCTCAAAAATATAGCTAGAAAATTCTGAAAGTGATCGTTCATAGAATAACCTCAAAATCCGTTGTTTCCAAAATGAATCAAAAAGGTAAAGAGCTGTATCCATATATTAATGTCAATATAACATACTGAATATAGCACGTACTACTATATTTGGACACAACCCCTCATTTGTTTGCTTCATTTTGCGAACAACAGATTTAGAGTTTATTCAACCGACGATCACTTTCAGAACTTTTAAGCTACGTCTGTGAGACTTACACAAAAAATTATTCTATGCATTTAGTTAACACAATATACAAGTGAGATTTTTATAGCGTTCACGCATGAGCGATAAAAAATTATTTAACTTGTTATTAATTTATAGGGCTACACAAAAGTACTCCATTACATAATGATACAAGCGAAAACATTATTTGGGACGCTTTTTAATTGCAATAAAATATTTCACATTTTATGAAATTGATAGACGCTGCTGAGTGATAGTATTTACAAGTTGCTTCCTGAATAATAGAAAGCTGATAGTATTTATAGGGACACACAAAAGGTTTAGACTACTATACTGTATCCGAAGTATTGTATACTATTACATCAAGATCTGAATATTTTAAAACATCTTTATAGTACGAACGCACCCTATTTGCGACGCTTGACGTACAAATTCCAGCTAGTGTATCATCGTTTTTTTAAATCTTGAAAATATATTAGTTTATGAGGTTTCTAAAGGTAAAGAACGCTTTTTGGAACCGTTGATAACGTGGAAGAGGTTATTGAATATTTTTGTTCTTGGTTATATTATATTTTCATTGATTTTTAAGTGGGAGTCCGTAATTATATAAAAGTGTAGCACCTAATGATGTCATTCAGTCCGTTCGTATATAAAAACGCAAAAAATATCCAACTAAATCATTTGAAATTTAAAATATATAATTAATGCATAATTTTGTAGGGTCATTTCAACTTTTATGAAAATCGTTTAATTACAGGTACAATAAAAATATTCTGCTACATTACGGCCAATGGGAAAAAACAGACTCAAATGCGTTTTAATGATTTTACTCTTTCGAACATAATAAAATTTATATGCATCTATGAAGTATATACTAAAATACATATTCTGTATAATCTGTGGTGCAAAAAATATTTGTTATTAATTTACAGGACCACACAAAATTATTTTCACTACATAAGGGTACAGGCGGCAGCATTGTTTGGGGGGGGGGGGGCTTTTTAATAATATTAAACTGAATTGATATGCATTGCTGTGGTTTACTGCAAGTTAATTACTGTATAGTAAAAAGAAGATAGTATTTACAGGGACATATAAAATCTTTCACAGATTTATACAGTATCAGAAGTATTGTATACTATTACACCAAGATGTGAATATTTTTAAAACTTAGATATAGTACGAACGCACCTCACTTGCGACGTCTAAAGTGCAATTTCCAACTTGTTTAAAAAATTGTCCTTTTTTCTCGACAGTTCGTAAAGTATAATTTTCCCTGCTTAAATTTTTATCGTGGATTCAATTTAACTGTGGGTTTTTCGTTAATCTCTCCTTTTATTAAACTTATAATGTCGGTAATGTCTTATCTTGAACACCAGTCTCCGAAAAAATGAATATTAGAAAACTAATTAAAAGTTTTATGAGATTTTAATCCGTTCTGAGCCAACTTAAATTGGATACTGGAAAGTTTAAACCAAATGAAAATTTTGAAACATGTTTTTCACAGAAAATATGTCTTGCGTTTAATGTCTTTTATCCTTTTACCAGTTTATTCAGATTAAATGGTTAAACTTTTTCCTCAAATATAAATACAAAGAGGGAGAAAAAAAGGATAGACATTTGGAATAAATAAAAAAAAGGACCAGAAAACCTTCTACAACCAAACAGGGTGCTTAAATGTGAAAATCCGTTTAGCTACAGTGTTAAAAAATGTCCTGTAAAATTATAGAGAATCTACGTGTAATCCATTATCTTAAATTTTTTGTAAAATTACAGAGATGAGAAAAACAAAGATTCTGTTAAAGAAAAATTATTCGGTAAATTTACAATATACTTTGTAAATTAACATCGTTAAAAATACACAAGACTCTGTAAATTTAATTACAATAATTTAATTGTTTTGAAAATCAGTAAATCACTCAAGAAAGAATTTGCCTTTTTCGTGCAATTTTAAACTGCTACATCATTTTTTTTTCTTTACACATTTTTTTTCTAGACGCCCTGAGAATTGAACCCCATACCTCTCGACATTGGAAGAACACGCTACTGACTGCACTGTAAAAAAAAAAAAAACGGACGATTTAACGGAAGTATTACTGGTAATCTAAACGCCAGTACTATTTACTGTTTTTTAACGGAAAAATTTCCGTACATTCTGGGAAAAACTCGAAAAAAAAACGGAATATTTTCCGAAATTATTCCGTCAAAAAACAGTAAATATTACTGGCGTCTAGATTAACGATAATACTTCCGTTAAATCGTCCGGGTTTTTTTTTTTTTTTTTTTTTTTTTTTTTTTTACAGTGGGGATATAGCAGCTTCTGTTATGTTGTTCAAAATATCTGTTTTATGATTTAGTGGAGGAAAATCGATAAAAATTCCCACTGAGGAGATGATTTTTCCCTTTTTAAATTATTTTAGCTTAAAGAGCATAACAATTTTTAAACTAAATTTTCTTTTTTAATATCCTAATGAAATTTCGAAATAATTTTTTAAGAGTGCATTCTGAATTGTAAGTTTTAACAAAAATAAAAATGTCATTAAATAAAGAAAAAATGTACGAGAAATTTTGGTAAATTATGTATGTGTTATTAAATAAATTTTAAAAAGAATATATTATTTTCATGGCTTTCTAATTATGAAATGTTCAGTGTTCAACGGAAATAAAAAAATGAGAAATAGTGCTTAAATAACACTAGAGGTAGAAATGCCAATGCGTTTAGCTAGAGGGCATTAGAAGATCGATATCAGGATACTTCAGAGTGTGGATAATTTGACAAGCTTTACGCAAAAGATTTGTACAATGTAAATAACATAAATATCACTTGTATTTTCCTTAACCGAATAAACTGTAATTATTTGTCAAAGATAAGAATAACGTGTTTAGATAAGTTAACTTCCTAGATTTAATAACGGCGATTAAATTATAATTTCGTATGAAAAAATGGAAAAATTCTGTAATTTTTTAAACAACACTGTAAAAGAAAAAAAATCTAAACTTATTAAAATTTTTGTATTAAACTGGTATTTTTAGAACGTTTTATATAACGAAAATGACAAAAGAACATGTAACAGATACATGCTTGCACAGTAAATCAAAAAATATGTAAGTTTACTAAGAATTTTTAGGAAATTGGAATGCCTAGTACTTTTTATGCAACTACAACCTGGGTTGCAGTTAAAATTTTAGTAAAATTACTGTGCAATTTTAGTATATAATTTTGTGAAGCAATTATTTTTTGTAGCTTTACAAAACTAGTTTTGTAGATTTATATATATATATATATATATATATATATATATATATATATATAGTATATATAATAGTGCAATAGATTTATATGTTTTCCAACATAGATGAAACATATATGTGATTTACAAACATTGTATTGTTCATACAATAACATAAAATGCTCTGTTCATTCTTAAACTTAACTGTAATTACCCAGAAACAAATTTTATTTATTGAATCAGCTTTTAAGATATTAGACAAACAATAATACATACCTCGATGGTTTTAAACTTTTAATAATAGTTTTCTAACTTTTAATAAATTGTTTTTATTTATTAGTGTTGAATCCAAAACGGAATTTTATTTTTAACGATTGCGTCAGAATTTTTCGCAAATTGTAACTTTCAAAAAGGGGGAAAAGAAAAGAAAAATTTGATGCTACTAAATACAGAGAGATGGTTACGTTTTTCAAACTTTTGATAACTATTTTTTATTTTTACTTTCTTCTATTTTCAATAGAAGAAAGTATTGTAATCGAATTGTTTTTCGACTTCCGGTTTTCGACGGATTTACACGTTTTAGAGGTCAGATATTCCAAAAAACATGATTTTACAAAATGTCTGTCTGTCTGTGTGTACGTATGTCCGTATGTCGCAATTCTACCATCAAAAAGTGTACAAAAATATGCATAGAACTTAACCAAATTTTTTGTGAAGGTTTTTGGTTGTAGCAAGCAGGTTCTCCTTCAATTTTGAAATATTCCAACAGAAGAGGGTGCTGCAATAACAATTTTAGTACCATTTTCAATATTGTACCGACTAAAAGTGTATAGTGGCATCGAATTGAACCAATTTCTTTGTATAAGTGTGTGGCTATGGTTAGTTGGTCATCCCTGAATTTGAAAAGAATCCGCCGCAGGGGGTGCTGTAATAGCGATTTTTGTGCCATTTTCAATATTTTACTACAGAAAATTGTATGAAGTTATGCATAGAACTGAATGAAGTTTTTTATATAAGTGTTCGGCTATGGTCAGCATACCCTCCCTGAATTTAAAAAAAATCCGCCGAAAGGAGGTGGTATACTCTCGATATCTGTGCCATTTTTATTATTTTACCATTAAAAAGTGTTTGAATTTATGCATAGAACTGAACTAAATTTTTTGTGCATAGCGAGTAGATTCTTCCTGAATTTGAAAAATATCTGCCTATCATTGTACTGTTCATCATTGCAGTTACAGAAACTCATTTGTTCTCCGATTAATTGACTGAAGCAGAAATTTATGATGAAAATCATTGTTCGTATAGTATTGAATTAATAATATTAAGGTAATATGTGTAACTAAATTTTTAAATATTAAAATGTACTTATGAGATAGAAGAAAGTTTTAGGAATGGCACATTCAGCTAGTTTGTTTTGACTTTAGTGCTGAATTCGAAATTGACTTTTATTTTTAACAAACTTGTCAAATATTTTGAATATTATGAATTTCAAAAATAAAAAATAATATTAATATATATATATATATATATATATATATATATATATATATATATATATATATATATATATATATATATATATATATATATATATGTATATACACGGAAAGAAGTATTTTGTTGAAACAACTAAATTTTTGTTACTATTGCCCCTACAAAATATTTTGGTTGCAATGACCAAATTATGGTTGTATTAAACAAATAATTTTGTTAATTCAACAAAATTTTGTTGAATTAACAAAAATCATGGTCATTTCAACAAAAAAATTTTGTGGGGGCAATAGTAATCAAAATTTAGTTGTTTCAACAAAACAGTTCTTTCCGTGTATGTATATATATTTTGTGTACTTTTTAGTATTGAATCTGAAAATGAGCTTCATATTTAAGCATCGCATCAGAATTTTTTTTAATCATAAATTTCAAAGTTAAAAAATTAAAAAAAAAGATTAAAAAAATTAATTTTACAAAATAAAAAATTTCAATTAAAATTTATTTTATTCAAAAATTTTATTCATTATTTTTTTTTTTAGCTTATACTGGGATTTTTACAGTTTATAGCTTATAATCAATAGCCTAGAGGTCCCGTGGAGGAAGGAAAACGATCACTTTAAACTTTGAACTTCGAACCTTGAAATTTACGATTTGCGAAAAATTCTGACATAATTGTAAAAAGTAAATTAAAAATGAAGGTCATTTTTGAATTCAGAGATAAAACATGGTTTGGTTAGGTTTATTATATGACGGCCGATTATATACACGAGGGACATAGGCCCTTAAGGGAATGAATGTCCTCCGTGGGGGGCTTTCCATGGGAACCTAATCCGTATTCAAGCAAGGAAATCTAAGACTTAAAAAAAAAAAAAAAAAAAACACAAAAAAGTGCGAACGATCAGGCCGAAGGTCGAGAGTGGGTTCGAACCCAGCACCTCTCGTTCACCAGTTGAGAGATCAGAACCTTTCGGCCACTGGTGGGGCCAAGATTAAATGTGCATAAAAACCAATTATCAAAAGTTTAAAAGCGCAACAATGTCATCTATTTTATAATATCAGTATCATACGATTTTTTTTTTTTTTTTTTTTTTTTTTTTTTTTTTTTTTTTACTTCTGAAATTAAAGATTCTAAATAATCGTCATGTGTTGGCAAAAAATTAAGGTCACTTTCGGATTCAGCGCTACAAAACTAAATAAAAGTTATTGTCAAAAGCTAAAAAACATGACGAAACCCAAATTTTGCAGGTTAGTATATCACGAGACATCACAGAGTGAATAATTTGGCAGACTTATTGCACAAGTTTATTTTTATACATAAAAATGTCATTTGTACATATTTTTCTTAATCCAGTAAATTGAAAATGTTAGTTTAAGATATGGAGAACATATTTATATAGGTTAACTTGTAATTATTCCTGGGTTAAATTATAGTGTAACAATCTCATCTCATTTGGCCCGACCAGTGGCCGAGAGGTTCTGACCTCTCAACTTGTAGACGGCAGGTGCTGGGTTCGAACCCAATCGCGGCCGTCGGCCTAACCGTTCGGAGTTTTCGTGGTTTTCTTCGAACCTTGCGTAAATACGGGTTAGGTTCCCTTAGAAAGACCCCCACTAAGGGCACTCCTCCCCATGGGCCTGTATCCCTAGTGCAGATAATCGGCCGACACAAATACTACACAACTCATCTCACTTGATCTGTATTAAGGCTCCTGTCCCTGTACCCAAAGACACTCGCGATTTATGCTTTTTCTATGGGGAGGCAGTTTTCGAATAACTATTTCGTATCTTGGGTACCACCAGTGGCCGCGAGGTCCTGACCTCCAAGCTGGTGAACGGTAAGTGCTGGGTTCGAACCCAATCACGACCGTCGGCATAACCGTTCGGAGTTTTCCGTGGTTTTCTTCTAACCTTGCGTAAATACGGGTTATGATCCCTTAGAAAGACCCTTACGGAGGCATTCCACCCCTCAGGGCCTATAGCCCACATTGTAAATAATTAGCCGACATCAATACAACAACAACTTTCGCATCTTGACATTTTTAAATATTTTATTTTATTTTATTTCATTGCATTGGATAGCTGATGTCCCTCTCAAGATCGCTATTAGATTATTTTTTCGATTCTGGTCGTAGATATTTTTTATAAAGTTACTTTCTCTTTAGGAACCGGTTCAGAAAGTGAAAATAACTTTATAAAAAATACTTGAGACCAAACTTGAAAAAGTAATCAAGGAACGATATTGAGGGGAACTTCAACTATCCAATGCAAAAAAAAAAAAAAATTTAAAAAAAAAATTAAAAAAAAAAAAAATTAAAAATGCCAAAATGCGAAAGAGTTTTAGAAAAAAGTCTCCCGATAGGAATAACATTAGCTCGCGAGTGTGTTCGCGGACAGGGATTGAAGTGTTAGAGAATTACTGTCTTACGGTTGGTTATTTGCTGGGCATTTTGCTCTAAGCTAACGTTCTCGCCGCTTGATCAAGCGATCTTTGATTAAAATCTCACCCATGCCAATCCTCAATAGTTTAATTTAAAATATATTTCAAAAATACTGAAAATATAAAGCATATTGGGATTTTTATATTTTCCAATCTAGCCGAAACATATACATAATATGCATTATTTTTACAGCTTCTGTAATAATAATAAATGATTTGTTTATTGTAAAACTTTATAGTTATTTTCAAGAAGCAAGCTTTTAATTTATTGTTTTACTGAAAGATTCGTTATGTATCGAATTGTTTAAAAAAACACAAAACCATGTAAACAAACCACAAAACTTTGTATGTAAAGGTATTAGTAACAAATTACAAAACAAAATTTTTCTGAAATAATTATTTATTGTGCAATTTGTGGCAATCTGAAAATTTAATTTTAATTTTGTTTTTCTCATTAGACTTTTTGGTAGTTTCTGAGGGGAAACTTTAGAGAACTAATTTAAAGTTTTACAAAAGTTTAATCTGTTCCGAGCGAATACTTTAACCCAATAAAATATAAAATAACCACTAACGAAAACATACAATAACATCCGTCGAGTTAAAAACGATTCCAAAAATTGTCAATTACACAGGCCTGCAAATTGAGAGTCATAACTTCCTCTCTAGAATTTGAGAGTTAATTCTAGGGTATTTTGATGCTCTGATTATGAATATGTACTTAGATTTTTTCCATCACCTTCAGATTTTTCAAAAAAGATACAGATAGGAAATAGAAAAAAAACACAAGTTTTCACATAAAAAATATATATTTAAAAAAGTACATTACTTTTAACATAAAAAAAATCTAAAATATAATAATAGGGCCATTCCACTGTCACGTGCGGGACAATCAGACACCATAATTCCACCAAAATTGTGTTAAAAGGCTTAAGATTTTTCAGAAATAAGAATAAACATATTTTTGTAAGTTTATATTTGTTATAACAATATCTCAGGCAGGGACAGATTTTTCCTAAATGGTTTACTGATTTAGTTATTAATTAATTTGCATGCGTCACGTGCAGGACATCAGAAGTCAACCACTTGTAATTTGCTGTATGATCCAGATAACATTTCTTCTCTACTAATTTTGCAATTTCAAAACAAAAAATATGTATTAGAAGCTAAAGGTCTAATGTTCATGAAATAAGCATTCTTATTTGAAAAATAAATTTTTAAATTTCAAAAAAAATTATAACGTATAGTGTCACGTGTGGGACATTTGCAAATATCATTCAAGTAACCTTTTCAAAAATAAAAAAATAAAGGAATGCAGAAAAGAAAATGCATGTTATACATTTTACAATACAAAAATATTTATTTTAACATTTCTTTTGTACAAAGTAAATGTTCAAATTGACATTTTTAAACATAAAATAAAGTAAATGTATAAACAAAAATTGAAAATTTTTCTAGAAATTTGAAACAACCTCTTTTATTAGCTACAGCGGGGGTTGATATCTTTTTTACTACATCTTTAAATGAATATAGAATTTTATCTGGATACTGTGGCCACTTGTAGAATTTACCACTTTTTATCATGACAGACACTTCAACACTATCATGATGGGTGCTTGTAATTTCACCAGGATAATTAATGCCGTCATATTTTACAACACCCATTCACCCATCTTAAAAGAAGCTGCTGTTTCTGAGCCTTTTATTTTCTTCTTTTTGGAAATTAGGATTTTCTAATGACATTTTCTCTCTCATCCTTTTCATTCTTCTAGCACTAGTAGACTTAGATCTTTCCATTTCAGCTAAATAAATAACAAACTTTATCAGTTATAAACGCTTTTGTCTAAATTTACTTAATTTCATAGAAAAATTGAACTTAAAATAGAATTAAACTTAGAAAAACAGAATATAGATAAGAAGTTTTATTATTTTTTTCTAAAGAATAATAACAAGTTCTTAAACACACGACTCTTCTTATTGTATAGAAAAATCCCTATAAATTAAGTAGATCAATTCTTGCTGGAAAACAATATGTTCTTAAAATAAAAATAACCATCAAAGTGTTAAAATTTTATTAAAATAAATTTATAAAAAAATGGAAATAAAAAATATTAGCATCACAAAAAAGAAAGAAAAATGGAACTATCATAAAAAAATCTTAATTTCGTTTTAGTTACATAGAATAAGTTCTTAGGACAAAATAATCATTAAACTGCTAAAACTATACTATAATAAATCTCTATTTAACATTCAGAAAACAGAAATAATCATCCTGCTCATAAGGTGCTCATAAGGCGTGCGGGACAATTTTGTTTTGATGATTTTCTCCAAATAAAAATTTCACTCAAATTTTTAACTAGCATAGGATAAGTGTACTACACTAAACTGCTTTAAAAATGCCAATTAAACAAAATAAATGCGTTCCTTTTTCCTCCTAAGTGAAAAAGTTCATGTTTTGTGTCACGTGTGGGACACAGAAACAAAGTTCTTTTTGTGCGCTGTAATAATTATTTGAAATTATGTTATATATTTCAGTTTAGTGAAATATAAACAATGAATACTAGACTTATCTAAAATGTTGATTTCAAAAGTTTCACTGGATTTTCTTTATTAAAAAAACTCACTCAAAATGTATTGTAAAACGCAACATACTTGCTTGCACATGGACGCCATCTTTAAACTGTTGTGTTGCCAATCCATAAAAGAAAAACTTTACATTCTTACTCAAAACATAAAATTTGACATGTTGCCAATCAGTAAATACCAAAAATATTTATTTAAACAAATTTTTAAAAATGACTACCAATTTACCTGTTTTCATGGAATGGCCCAATAACTTATTATTGATCTAAATTACATGTAACTTTTATTTGTGGAACCTGATCCTTTTTTCCTGGAAGCTTCGGTTGTACGATTTTTGCTTAAATTACCGGTTTGGATCGTCGCGCTTCAACAACCAGCAGTAGTCCGCCATCATGCTAGTATTCCATCTTCCTTGATACCGGACTTCTAGCTCTTTCAAATCTTGGTGAAATCTTTCGCCTTGTTCTTCGCTAACGGCTCCTAGATTTTCTGGGAAGTAACAATCTCCACTCATTAGGATCGTATTCAATGTCATACATTTTCGTCAAGCGTGGAATATCTTTACAGTACACTAAATCTTGATCTTCAGCGAAGAATGGAAGAAAATCTTTTTCTCTGTGACGGTACCATGAAAATGAAGTACCAGGTGCAAGCATATTTCTTTCTATTAATCGTGATCCGAGAAGTTCCGCTGCATCTTTGGGGAGATTCAAATCTCTTGTCAAGTCGTTTAAATGTGACTGGTAAAAGAGCTGACACTCGTTAGAAACTAGTTAGAAAAATTAGAAAAATTAGAAAATTCACGATCACATTGGTATACATCCTGTTTATCTGTATTACAGTCAGAATCTTCAGTTTGTATTTCGAAAACGGGGGCTGCACCATTTTTGAATCTCCGAAAATTGCAGGCGTAACTGATGAGACGTTTGGATAGTTTATGTCCCTTTTATTTTTAGAACTGTTTCCAGTTATGTCACAACAACAAAAGTAGCAATCTTTAACATGGTCTTTAGGCTCTCTCCAGAGCATAGGCGAAACGATTTTGAAGCTATTTTTCTGTCCTTTTGACCATTTGCGAAGTTTTAATAAACAAGTCGTACAAATTTTACGAGGTGTCCAAGTTTTGCCTTGGTTACTTAAAACGTATCCAAAATAACTTTTGTAAATATTTTTTACAAAGTCTGTAATGTTGTTTCGTTGTTTTTTCACCATAAATTTCCCGCAAATATAACAAAAACAATTCGGAGAATTTAAACAGCTTCGCGATGACATTTTAAAGGTTATGTTGCAAGATGCGCACTTCAATTGTTAATTTTCTAAATCAGTGCGAGTACTTATACAAAAACACTTTGGTTTATCTTTATTACACCCTTTTCGACTAATATTTACAACAATTAGGTTATATTACCTAATAATTATGTATTAATGAGCTCATTACAAAATTAAGCCAAAATGACCCGTTTTCAACATGGTTAATTTGAATTACTTATACTTATTATGCAGTAATTAACAAATTACTGTTTTGAAGTAATTTCTATGTTACCTTACACTAATTAAATGCAATAAAATTAAGCTGAAGTAATTTAATGACGTTTTATAAGTTTTTAAATGTAGACGCTCAGACATTTTTCAGTAAAATCTTAAATATTCAATATCAAAAAATCCTGACGTGATGGAATTTTTGTATTATTTTTCTCGTAATCAGCACATCAGAAACTATAGAAAACGTTACTCAGATTTCAAAGAGGAAAACTATTGCAGACCTGTGTTATCGTAAAAAAAAAAAAAAAAAAAAAAAAAAAAAAAAAAAAAAACTTCATAAACTATCATTTTTTTTTTTTTAGATTTGAAAAAACGCTTTTTAAACAGTTTCTTTGCTGCTACTAACTTTCGGAAACTCATGAGTACTTTTTCAACACAGGGTTAGCCTAAATAATTATTTATTGTGCAATTTGTGGCATTCTGAAAATTTCTTTTTAATTTTTTTTTTCTCATGAGACCTTTTTGGTGGTTTCTGCACTGTAAAAAAAATTCTGTAGAGGTACTAAACTTTTTCTAGGAAACTGTGATTCCTAGAACTTTTCCTGTAAATATAACAGCAAAAATTCTACTTTTAGAATCAGTTACATGGATTTTTTCTGTTATCGTTACATGAAAAGTTCTTGGAATCCCAGTTTCCTAGAAAATGTTTAGTACCTTTACAGAATTTTTTTTTACAGTGTGGGGAAAAAATGAAACTTTAAAGAACTTTTTTAAAGTTTTATAAAAGTTTAATCTGTTCCGAGTGAATACTTTCATCCAATAAAATATAAAATAACCACTAACAAAAACATACAATAGCATCCACCGAGTTAAAAACGATTCCGAAAATTGTCAATTATTGTTAAAAAAAAAAAAAAAAAAAAAAAAATCTTTATAAACTTTTATTTTTCTAAGATTTAAAAAAGCGTTTTTTTTTTTTTTTTTTTTTTTTTTTTTTTTTTTTTTTTTTAAGCTAAGAGAATTTGCTACATGAGATTTTCTCTCACTATCGTACCTTTTTTAAGACTCTTATTTAACCCCCTTTTTCTTTTAATTAAAATTTCAGAAAATTATTTCAATTATTTTACCTGTTTTTGTGAATAAAAGTTCAAAGCAAACAAAGGCAATATTAAACGAATGTAAAGTAAAAGAAAAGCAATTAAGCACTGTGAGAGAATTTCCCACTAGCAAGGTCTCCCGGGTTAAACACAGTTTCCTTGCTGTCACTAACTTTCGGAAACTCCCGAGTTCTTTTTGCAACACAGGATTAGCCTAAATGATTCATTGGATTTCAAAACATTGTATTGAGAGGTACACGACCTACAAAGAGGGGTACACAGTAAAAAATGAAGACCCAAATTGGGTTGAAAGATTTCTGGGTATAGTAATTTTCCTGAAATGGTACAGTAAGGATTCCAAAATGGTAGAGTATTGTTCCCAAAATAGATAACCCAAAACGGTTCAAAACAGAGCAGATCTTTATTAACATTAAATTAATCAAAATTTCTGAGGTATAATGTATATACTATCTAAGATATTTTAATTGTTTTAATGTCATTAAAAATCAGACTTATTTAAAACGATTTTGTGCTACAAACTGAACTTTCCAGATTGGAACAATTCTGTACCCAGAAATCTTTCAACCCAATTTGGGTCTTCATTTTTTACTGTGTAGTACATGAAAAGATACAGGGTTGTTATAATTAAAGTTTGCCTATTCAGAAGGCGCTAAAGCCGGTTTTATGGCTCCAAACTAAGCAAAACTTCACTAGTACGTAGTTGAAGAGATGCGCTCTGAGTTTAAATGCCTGCTTTTTAACTTGCCTGCAGGAACGTATCACTGCTGCTATCACCGGCATTGACAATAATGTGGACGGAATTGGTGATTATTGGATGAACTAGTGAATTGGATTATCCATTATGGGCGGAATAGGATTACCGCTGATTTGGCTTAGCAAAATTTAACTTTTATGTATCAACTTTTATATATGTTAAATTTCAAACCGTTCGGTATGGCAGATTTTGCACGGTATATGTGGACTGGACAGGCGGAACAGAAGACGACTTTATGTACTACACTGAAAAAAAAAATCTGTAAAGTTACAAAAGATTTTCTAGGAAACTGGGATTGCTAGAACTTTTTATGTAACGGCAACAGCAAAAATTCATGTAACAGATGCAGATTTGCGCTGAAAATCAAAAAACCTGTAAGGTTACTAAGAATTTTTTTAGGAAACTGGGATTCCAAGAATTTTTCATGTAACTGGAACTCAGGTTAGCGATAAAATTTTAGTAAAATAACTGCAATTTGAGTAGTCACTCGTTTGTAAAGTCACAGATTTCTGTAACTTTACAAATATTAGTTTTGTAGATTTACATTTTTCCCTGTACAGTGTACGGATAAAATGTTAGTAACCATACAGATTTTGGCAACTTTACATCTGTAGAATTACATTTTTTTTTCTACATTGTATGTATCTATATTATAAAGGTCAAACTTATCTGTGCGTAAAGCATACGTTATTTTGCGAATGGCAACACTTTCCCCTGTAATTTCGGTTTTGCAATTTTCGCTACTGCAAATTTTACACTTCTAAACATCGTACATTTTAAATTTTTACTCCGTCATACAGAGAATAAAATTTACTTTTAAAAGCAATTTGTTTGAAAGCTGTATTTCAATTTATTTTTGAGATATTAATTTTTTTACGGTTTTTAGTACCAATTTTGTAATTGTGGCAACAGAATCACTCTATTTTCTCTTAAAATGGAAAAAAGAAAATTAGAATTAAAATGCGCATCACTTTTACATGCAATTTCTGTTTTGCAGTTTTCGCTACTACAAATTTTACACTTCTAAACATCCTGCATTTTAAATTGTTGTACCGTCGTATAAAAAAACGTACTTTTAAATGCAATTTGTTTGAAAGCTGTATCTCAATTAAATTTTCTGAGATTAATTATTTTATAATTTTTAGGTATAATTTTGTAATTGTGGCAACAGAAACAATCCAATTTCTCTTAAAATTGAAAAAAAAATTAAAATGCGTAATTTAATCTTTTAAAATATCGTCTGTTATGAAATCCGGTGAATTTCTGTTTTATTTTGTTTAATAATTTGGATAATTGGATTTTATAGAATTTTGTTAATTTTAGCTTAAAATAATATTTGTTTGAGAGTTAGACTGATCATAATATAAGATGCATTTTTTACTTTAACTAATTTTGTAGATTTACTATAAATCAATGAAAGAGGTCTTTCTTAAAGATTTTCTTTCGTCGAATTTCTACAGATTCGACCTCGTTTATATAATTATACCCGTATCTAAATATGGTGCCACAAAACTTTGTGGAATCAAAAATACAATTACTTTAATGTAACACCGGAGGTAGAAATAAACGCGTTTCGCTGGAAGACACCAAAAGATCGATATCACATGACATCAAAGGGTGTGGTCTCGTTTTGAACTAATTTCAGTGAAATAATAAAGATTTGGTTTTCATTAAGCTTTTCTGTGAAGAGACAGATTAATACGGTGTCATTGTATCATGCTGAATTTCACCTCAATCTACTTCCAGCAAATCTCTTGATTGAAAAAAATAAAAAATAAAATAAGAAACGGATTTATTGGCGTTACATTGAAATGCACTCACTAGAATCAGATAAAACACACTCGTTGTTAATATCAGGATAAAATAAAATTCTTATTTTTCTCAGAGATTTTAATAAATATGTTCTTCTTAATATGGTATTGAGATAAAAATGCCTAAATGACAAACAAGTGACAAAACTTTTTCCGTTTACATGCCAATTATCATAGATATCAATTAAAATAAAAAAATAATCTTATTCTATATTTTAAACGAGAAATAAAAGGTCATTCGTGTAGCATGGATTTTGAAACACTTTCACACAACTTAATATTTCTTCTATTTATTATTATTATTATTATTATTATTATTATTGTTTAGATTCTGAATTGGAATTTTACTTTACTTTTTATGTTTAATTTTGATAAAAAAATTTAAAATCGTTTATTTACTTGCATATTCTATTGAGCTGCAAGACTGTAGCAAAACTATTGATTCAAGAGCCCCCCCCCTCCCCCACCTAAATATATATATATATATATATATATATATATATATATATATATATATATATATATATATATATATACATATATATATATATATATATATCATCACCTGAGAATAATAAGGTTTTAACTGACATTTTGAAAAAAATTGACTTTTTGGCAGAGGAATGTTCTATTTATATCAATGAATGCATTTCTGCATTAAAATTTCGATATATATAATTTACATAAGCTTTCAAAAGAGAATAATATAGTTCAATCAGAAATTGTTGAAAGCAGTCAGAACAACAGAGTTCTATGTGCAAAGTAATCGTAGACAGCGTTTAAGATGATACGTTATTATTTTATTTTATAATATATAATAAAAAAGGGCAATCTTTTATTTTTTGTGTGAAAAAATATATTATTTCGATAATTAAATCGTTTTTCGGTAAAATATAGAGGAAATTTTTGTCAGTAAAAATCCTTTTAAATATGGTTTTTTGTACGTCGATATGCAATAAGAATTGCAGAGATGCAGGGATGAAGGAATAATCCAAATCACTTAGATTTAGAAAATCGTGTGGGAAGAATAAATGACAGATTAGATGAAGAATCAGCTCTAGATATTCTTGATGCTAAAACAACAAATCAGTAAAATTAATCCCTACAAATCCAATTCGTAAGTTAAAAGTGCCTTTATGTAGTTATGTACATCCTACTGGCAATGCCTTCTCTCCAGCTGCGAACAAAATACTCGAGGTAAATTTTTTTAAGCATAGTAATCTAAAATGATATAAAAAATAAAACAAAAGCTCATATTGAAAGTTATCCCAAGATTGAGTCATACTACAACAGAGTAAGCACAAAAGTATATACTTTGAATCAGGGCTTAACTTACAGAAAATGTATGAATTTTACTTTCTGAAATGGTGGAAAGCAATGTATAGCCAGTGAAACTTTCGTGTTATAGCCACATATTTAATGCGCAGTTCAATGTAGAATTCAATAAATCAAAGACAGATAAGTGTGATCACTGTGAGGAGTATAAACATGCTGAAACCCAGAGAGAAAATAATGACATTCAATTTAAATAGGATCTACACAAAAAAAAAAAAAAAAAAAAGTTAAATCCACCAGAACTCTTAGAAATGATGACAGAAATTCCATTGATAAATCAGTCATTTGCTTTCAATTAGAAAAGTTATAACATGTCCCAAAAGTGATGTCAGCAACTTTTTCTATAAAGAAAATTAATTTGTATAATATGACAGCATATGCAACGTGGAAGAAAGAAACGAAAGCATATTGTTGCTTGTGGACAGATGACACGTCAGGCAGAGATGGGCATGACATAAGCTCACCTGTATCAACGACTATTCCGAAGATACTGACAGACTTTCCACAAGCTGATAGTTTAATTTTATTTTGTGACAGTTGTGTTTCTCAGTATAGAAACCAAATGATATCTTATGCAATTGCAATACTTATATAATCTCATCTACATATTATGGACATTACTCTAAGGTACTGTAGACCTGGACATTCATGTGTGCAAAAAGTGGATAATATTCAAAGCCAAAGGGAAAGAGCAATGAATGTCGCAGAATATTTTTCGCCACTTTCGTTTATACGTCTGTTGCTGAGAGTAAATCTCATCTACATATTATGGACATTACTCTAAGGTATTGTAGACCTGGACATTCATGTGTGCAAAAAAGTGGATAATATTCAAAGCCAAATGGAAAGAGCAATGAATGTCGCAGAATATTTTTCGCCACTTTCGTTTATACGTCTGTTGCTGAGAGTAAATCTCAGTAATCCATTTACAACCCTGAGAATTAAATCAGAACAGTTCTAAGATTTTCGCTCGTGTAGAAAAAATTTGCTAATAATCTCGTTCCGTAGATACAATTATCATGCACATAACTTCTTTATAATTTGATTTTAAGATAAGCAACGTTGTGTCCAGAATTTGACAGCGGTAAATTCGCAAAGGAGCCCCTCCAAACGACGAGGAGCATCAATATCATTTCAACAAAGGATCAAATCCTAAATTAGCACAGAAAAAGAAGGATTGCATAAACAAAGATAAAATAAAAGACCTTCAGAGCATCCTAAAGTAGTTTACGAGAGATGAAACGTTCTATTTTGAAAATATGTTAAAGAGAAATTAGCCTAACTGTAATGTAAAATAAAGCGTGGTTTATGGAACATTTCGAAATTTCTACTAACAAAAGAGTATCAAACTTATTTTTTTTGTTTTAAAAAGAACAAGAATTTTTTTTTTTTCCTTAGAGATATAAAATCTTTTCTTTTGAACAAGAGTATACCTGACTCTAATAAGAAAAATTTCATTTATAATTCATTACAATTTTATTTATCAATATAACCACAATTTTTTGTATTAATTTTTATACTTTCCCACTGAAATAGCGCGCTAAAAAAGAAAAACTCTTAAGGTTCCTACGTAATAAAATTAAATATTTAAGCTATTTTATGTTCAGTTAAATAATTTATTTAACGTATATTCATTAGTTTTTTGAAGATGCTTTAAGTAGTATGAAAAAGTGGAAGCGGCAATTTGCTGTTATTGTACTACAAATAAATAGTAATAAATATTTTACTATCCACTGAAGTTTATTTGAATTAATCAACAAAATTTCACTTTGTTAAACTATAAAAAATTACACAAATTAAGAAAAATATGTTTTTTTTTTTTTTTTTTTTTTTTTTTTTGATGATAGAAACATCTTATTCTAAGGATACCACGACGTTTGAGAATAATATGTTTCAATTAAATTTTTTAAATGTAAAAAAATCCATGAAAATTTTATTTAAAAATTTTGATTTTGAAGAATTACTGTCTATACGTACATACACTATATTGCCATTGATTATCGAACACTTGCGATTTTAGACATTTTACTTAATATCTAGAAAAATACATTAGGAATCATCTCGAAACTCTTAGTGTATAAATATAATAGTATACGTCATACATCTCCGTGAAGATTTTTTACCGAAACTTCATAGGGGACCGTCAACAAATTAAAAAAGAATGAATATCTTTTGAATAACCCTGTCAAAACTAATGTAGCAAAAGCGCTCAAACTCTAGATTATGATTGAATGCCTTATTGTAATACACTGTGTTCATTTTTATGCAAATAGCATGCATACTCGCAGAGTAATTAAGGTTTTTATAAAAATGGCCCCAAATTTTTCTAAGTTTTTCCCTTATAATTTTCAGAGTTCTTAATATAAAATAATATTTTTTTCAGAAAATATGACAAACAATATTGCACACAGTACCCTGTAATCAGAATTAAAAAATAATAAAAATTGTATGAAAAATGAGTAGGTTTACTAAATAATTTTTTACTGCGCATGCGTCAAAGATATCAAAATTTCATTTGCATATTATGTTAGCTAAATGTATAGAGCAACTTTTGTAAAAGTCTCAAAATTATAGCCTGAAAAGTCTGAAAGTAATCGTCTATAGAAAAAGGACAAAATCCGTTGTTTCCAAAATGAAGAAAAAAATGAGGGATTTTATCCAAAAGTAGTCGTAACATCCCGTATTGTGTATTCTATATTGACACTAATCAATGAATATATGGATACAACCCCTCTTGTTTTTGCTTCATTTTGAGAATAACGGATTTTCAACTTATTCAATTGACGATTATTTTCAGAATTTTCAAGTTATGATTTTGTGACTTTCACAATAGTTGCTCTATACATTTAGCTAACATAATATGTAAATGAAATTTTGATATCGTTGACGCATGCGCAGTAAAAAATTATTTAGTAAACCAACTCATTTTGTATGCAATTTTCATTATTTTTTAATTCTGATTACAGGGTACTGTGTGCAATGTTGTTTGTCATATTTTCTGAAAAAAATATTATTTTATATTAAGAACACTGAAAATTATAAGGGAAAAACTTAGAAAAATTTGGGGCCATTTTTATAAAAACCTTAATTACTCTGCGAGTATGCATGCTATTTGCATAAAAGTGAACACAGTGTATGACAATAAGGCATTCAATCATAATCAAGAGTTTGAGCGCTTTTCCTACATTAGTTTTGACAGGGTTATTCAAAAGATATTCATTCTTTTTTAATTTGTTGATGGTCCCCTATGGAGTTTCGGTAAAAACTTTTCACGGAGATGTATGACGTATACTATTATATTTATACACTAAGAGTTTCAAGATGATTCCTAATGTATTTTTCTAGATATTTAGTAAAATGTCTAAAATCGCAAGTGTCCCATAATCAATGGCAATATAGTGTATAAACATATTATTGCCAAAATTTTTTGCAAATTTTAATAGCTGCACGTACACAGCATGCTGATTTTCAAAGTCTTCTAACTCGAAATTGATTTTTGGCCAGATAGAACCATTATATTCTCAGGTGACGATACATAATTAATATTTATATATATATATATATATATATATATATATATATATATATAATGTATTTAAAATTGGCAATTATTCAATAAAAAAAAATTTTCAAAATTTTATAATTCAAATTTAAATTTTAAATAATTAAATAGTTTATAAATTAAGTATAAATTAAAGCTATTTGTGGCTTTCGAACCAATAGTCTTGCGACAGTCTTGCAAGCGGTGGATGAAAGTCAAAAAACAATTTAAATTTTTTTTATAAAAACTAAGCATAAAAAGTAAAATAAAATTTCAATAAAGAATATTAATAAATTCTTTTAAATAGAAACAGTAATAAGTTGTCTATTTTAATGTTACATTTTCAATATATTAAAACTTTTATGCGTTTATATTTTATAGAGACTGAGGAAAAAATTTTAATCTGACATTTTTCTAAATTGCAACGGCAGATAAAAATTAAGACTCCACGGACACTTTAAACAAATTTTAGTAATACATTATATTTAATTATTGACGTACATTTTACGGGTTAGGTTCCCTTAGAAAGACCCCCACGGAGGGCACTCCCCCTGGTCCTATATCCCATTAGCGTAGATAATCGGACGACAAAAATCAACCAACCAACCAATTGACGTACAAAGAATACGTAAAGCATGAATCATTTAACAAAATTTAAGCTTTCTCTTTTGTTGAAACGCACTATTAAAAATGAAACTTTATTTTTACTTAGTAAAAGAAAAAAAAAAAAAAAAAAAACTGTACATTTACAAATTTTTGGGGGGGAAAACCGTTATTTCTAGAACTTTTTAGGTAACGACAAC